>BSAI01000096.1:13502722-13528440 GCA_036245035.1 Adrianichthys oophorus | reverse complement strand
AAAAAAAAAAAAAAAAAAAAAAAAAAAAAAAAAAAAAAAAACAGAAAAAAATAGAGTAAACTTTAGATTATTTTTCGTGCGCACAGTATGCAGGCTGTGATGGCATGACCGAAGGCTCGGGCAGAAGACTCCACGGTCTGGTAAATAACGGTGCGTCAGCTTCTCTCCATTCTGTATCTATCTGGGGAAGTTGTCGCTTGCAGGCTCCTCTGTAGTAGAGATAAATGCAGTTAGGAGGTCAAGCCAGCAAAAGAAAACCTGGAAATAAGCTACACTTATTCAGAAAAGGAAAAGCAAGGACGTTTGCGCAATGCGGACTGTATCCAGCGGTGTTTTAATGTGAAAGGGTAAAACCGGAACATGTGTGTTTTTGAATCACAGCCCCCAAACGCGCGGCCACGAAAGGAGCCGGATGGATCTGAGGCGCAGAGCATCACATTTCACCCGTGGGCTTTATTGGGGCTTCGCTCTGGAATAAACGGAGTGCGCACTGCTGCCATCCAATGGCGATTAGGAGGAACAGCATCAAATGCTTATTTCAAAATTCATTGCTCAACAAAAATCTAAATTTTAAGCTGTTAAGGTTAAAAAAAATCTGATAGCTAGAAAACGTTTAGCTTCCAACAGACAACAACTCAAGAAAAATGTTTAATTGGCGCAAATAGGATGTTAAAGAGGAAGTTTTTCTGAGATTTTCTTTTAATTCTACAAAATCTATATGAGGCAAAAAATTTTTCACCCTATGAAACCAAATTTGTTTTTTTAAACTGATAACTTATCTTTTTATACTTTTTAAAGTTGATGTTTCAGCAATTTTTTCTTTGTTCATTTTGATCAGCAGCAAGTTGATCAACTCCAAGGTTTTAAGTCTGCCGATTATGGGGGATTTTATAAAATGTTTCCACTTTGTCCCCGATTTCTTGGCAGAAAGACACACAAACCATAAATGTATATAATAAACTCAGTGATTTTGAGCTTTCAGATGGAATTATAGGGTTGACCCTCTATGACCTGAACAGCTGATCTTAATTTGAACTGGTTGGAATTCAATTTCTTGTACAACTGATGGAGGATTTAGGTCTAATCGCAGAACATTATTTCCTAAAAGATGTAAAACCACAAAAATGACGAAGTGTCAAAACCATTAATGGACCTCCAAATGTTTTAAATGTCTCAGAAGACAGTACGATCACTTTTAAAAACAGATATAATTTTCCAACTAAAGCACACCACAAGTTTTCAATTACATTTTGTTCCTGCGATACAGCTATCCTTATGTACTTTTGACACACTCTCTATTTTAAGATAAATCTCATTGTTTCCTTAAGCCAACCATTAAGATGAACAAAGATAAAAGACTGACAAAGACGCTCTTTTGTAAATAAGATTTAATTCATCAGTCTGAAAATGTATAGCAAGTCATTAAGTGTCCCATACTACAGTGGTAGTTCTCATAAAACAATTTACACTTTTGCACTTTGGGGTTTTTGTGAGTGTTAACTTAAAAATATCAAGTGTAGAAAAGCGGCGTTGAGCCATCCCCATCCAGACGCTTGTATGTCGATGTGAGAACACACAGTTAAAGGGTCGTCTGTGGATTTACACAGGAAGTGACTCAGACAACAAGGAAACGTTCAAATCAACTGACTGTCAGCTTTAGAATGTGATATAATTTATTGCACAAGCCAACCTGTAGAAACAAACCCTAAAACAAATTTGTTATAATCTAAAACATAAATAAATGTACTTTTTAAGCTATGGATTATGGAAGATTATGAAATTCCCTTAAACCTTTTATATGATTTCACACACACACCATCTCTTTCACACAGACTTTTCCCACACACACCCACACACACACACACGCACACACATACACACACAAATAAACCATGAGATACAGAGAGAAAGGCTTTTTCTAATCCATGGCAGTCTTCCCCTTCAGCACAATAGCAGCAGCCGATGTGATCGTAAAGAACCCAAACCGATCGAGAACTCATCGTAACCATGGCTGTAGAGACAGGAAATGAGTTAGAAATGCTCACAGGAAGCTGATACTAATCAAAAAGTACCGGGAATTGGTTCTTACAAGTGTTCTTGAATCTTCTTTGTCCAGAACCTTCTGTGCTTGGTCTGGAGGAAACTTGAGAATGGAGGTTAATACTTTGGCCATTGTCTGATGAGATAGGGGGAAAAAAAAAAAAAAAAACTCAACAGGAAGCTAAAATCATAACTTATTTGAACACATTTGAACAGAATTACAATTACCTTCCGTATGTGATCAAACTAAGGTTTTTCTGGGACAATTAAAGCCAGACAAGACACAAAAGTACCCTGTAATGAATCCCAGGTCCATCTTCCAGGGAGCATGCACTTCCCCGTAAACGAAGATTATAATCAGAAACAGGGCTGCTGTGCAGGAAAGCTAACCTCTCGACTAACGTTCCACAAGCCCATCAAGGCTTTAAATGAAGAATCTACGTCATGCCTGATGCATGTGTTCACGGGCGGCCTGCAGGACATCCTCTGCATGGGGGAGGTCTGCCGCGTTCCCATAAAGACCAACTGTTAACCAAGAAACAGGGGAAAATCCCGCTGACTTTAAGATCCCCCCAACTGCACACTTCATTAAGGAGATCACGGTTAATGATCAGAAACACGATGGGACACAATGACACTTTTATATGGGGTCCCATATGGTCTCAGTTTGTGTAGCAGGCGGAGGTTGTCCACCCAGAGGATGTGGGACAAATGCAAAAGAAAAATATTAAAAATAAATAAATAAAAGACAGCGCGAGGATTATTTAACCTGCTGGCACGGATACAATCAACTGTTGAAGACCCACTCTGAAAATGGTTGTTTGGGGGGATTTTAACATGTTCTTGTGGCATTTTCTTCACGCCAAGTGCCCCACCCACAACTCAGAGGTGAATTTCTAGAAGTCCAGCCGTTCTTCAGAAACCATGTCCTGGGCTATGTCCGAATTTCTTCACTACATACTATATAATGTGTTTGTCATTTTGTAGTGCTGCCCGAATATACAATTCCAAAATCAAGTGCCCTAGATTTCCCAATTTCCCAGGATTCTCTGCAAAAAAGCAGTGTGCATCAATGCTCACTAGATTGGGAAATATGGACCACAATGCATTGCGTTTGAACAATTTCAGCGAAAAAAAAAAAGGTATTTAAATTTATTTTACTTAGTAAACCATTAACTTTTTCATCATCAAAATGCAGTAGGATTAATAAATAGTCTTTCATAAAATGCTTGTATTTATTAAGTTTTTCCTTCGTGAAATCAGTGACGTCATATTCACTGTTTAAAAAAAAAAAAAAAAGTACTGAGCATGGTGTCTGAATTGATTTTAAAATCCAGGGCACTAGATAGTCCTGCACTACATATTTTTTTAGTAGTTGGGGATAAGGGTGGGAATTCGGACATGTCCCTAGAAAACGATAGGTTTATTGATTTTGGCTAAAAATTGCATAATCATACTTATTGAAAGACCACTGGAAACGCTTTGAAAACAAATCAAAAGATGACCAAAGTGGGACTTTAAAAGTAAAGAAAAATAAGTCATACTTTTGTTTCCCGACCCATCATGTATTCGAACAGAACCTTCCTCAGGTACTCCATCTCTGTAGCTTCTGACAGAGCATCAGGAACACAGATTCCAGGATCTACAAGACGAAAAACAACAGTTACGTTAAGATGTGTTTCAGTGTGGCCTCTTAAAAATATAAATAAATATAAAGAGGAAAAAATGTCAACATTTGCCATACAAGTAATCCGTCTTTTCTTCACGTCTTTTTAAGTTTTGCATCATCAAACCACAATGAATACTCACTGAGACGGCTACTCCTAAATCAGAACTAAAGTAATCTCAAACATTACATAAAGCAACACCTCCTAGCTAAATATGACAATCAGAAAGGTGAGCACTGTGTTTGGTCCAAAGGTGGTCCTTCATGCAGAGTTGGCTGAGCAAAGGATGCTGCCAAGGTTCAGGACCATCATGACCAAAGGAGGAGCACGTTTAGCAGCACACCACTGTCCCAGCGCGGCTGCACAGAGACTGAGGAGGTCCATTTGTCCCTCATGCTGGTAGATGGTACAATTTCCTGACCATAAGCGTTAAAACTCATTGAATTTTAATTTTTGAATTGTTTTATGTCTTTTTATTTTATTAATTTTTTTTTAAAGGAGGAGAGCCACTGCTCCTCTATGTCCAGGAGCGCCAGTTGAGGTGGCCAGGGCATCTGGTTCAGATGGCTCCCGCTGGGATGTCCCGGGCAAGATCCAAGACACACTGGAGAGACTATGGACTGGGCTGGGAATGGTTCGGGGACACCCAACACTCAAAAAGCAGCTTTTTGAGTCACGTTTGTGTTAGCAACCACACACAGAAGCACCTTCTGGACAGATATGGTAACAATTTGAGCCCTGGAAAGAATGGTGGAGCTCAGCAGGAGCACTTTAAAACCACAAGAGGTGAACAGTAAATGTTTTACTTCTCTGCCCAAAGCTATAACAGCATCCCAATGAAACCTATGAATGGGAACGACTGTTTACAGCTCGGACAGGGCTGGGAGCAATCAAGCTACGGCTTGTATCTAAAAAAAACTCCAAGTAAATCTTTTCCAAGCAACAAAACCTCTCAGCTTTGGTGAAATGATCTTTGTTCATAAACATCCTGGACACCGCGCCAGGAGAGAACCTGTGAATGAAGCCAAAGGAGCAGTGATGGAGAGGTTGAAGCATCCCTCTGATCTCTGCTGTGGATTAACAGGTCACCCATAAAACTTGAGGCCTTTTGTCCTCCTGACCTCAATCTCCCAAATGTGAACTTTTGACCACACCTCTGCCAAAAACCACAGCTAAAGTTTGCTAAATGCTGCCGTCCAGTAAACAAGCAGCAAAGATTGGACAAAGTGTTTGGTCTTGAGATGCAGATGTGAGAGTCTGCATCCGTCCAGACAGTGAAGTCCAAAATTAAATTTAAAGACGTCTTTCTTTAATCTCCGTCTCAGACAGCAGAAAACCCTTTTTAAGAAAATTCTCAAGACATCATCACAAATGCACTGAGTTTGACTGATGATGACTTTCAGTGAGAGGTTGTGGCATTACAGGCCTACAAGCAGGTGTGGCTCTAAAACGTACCCAGAGGGAAAGGTGGACCACATGCAACAAAAAACAAACAAAATATCTTACCAACTGTTGACACTCTTAGAGTGAGTTAATAAAGTTAATTGTCTGTTCAATCCATCTTATAACATGGCAGAGCACAGTCAAATTAATACAATTATTAGAATAGACTGATAGATATATAAAAATCAGTCTGCATCATCGACATACTGTTTAAAAAAAGGGCAGTCAGGAGTTCAGTAGAGGAACAGCGATTGGGATAAATGATCGTCAGTACAGGCCACTCAGACGGGACTGTAGTGTTTGAGTAATTTTGGTCGTCTGAATAATTATTTTAGAAATATATATATTTTTTGTTTAAGGGTAAGAGAATTGAACTAGGAAGAAATCTTAAAAATGGACAAATGCAAAACGTACGCAAAATTTTCATAGCAAATGGAGGTGTTGTGCTTTTTAAACTCCTGCTGCAACAAAAAATGTGTTTCTGGTGCTTTGAACATGTTCTTGTGGTTTTTTTCTGATGATGGAGCACATATATAAAAATAATTAAGCTTAAAATTGCATTTCTAAGTATTTTTCTTTTCAAATTTTTGTGAATCAGGAGCAGACGAAAAATGCAGAGTGAAAAAAATTGCATTTGTGATTAAACTAATACGATGCGTGGGTCAAAAGCTCCCGGGTGTTTGCTCTGCGCCAACAGTCCCGCCCACAACTCTGAGGTGAATTTCTAATGAGCTACTGACGCTCTGGAGAAACTATGTCCTAGAAAACGACACAGGTTTTTACATTTTGGCTTAAAAAGGTATAAATATAATTAAAAGACCACTGTGAACACATTGAAAATTAATCAAAAGATGATCAGTCAGATTTTTTAAATAAAATCTACATGGCATCCAATGGACAGGCTGTTGTTCCTTATTGTTCTCAAGTATTTATTTAAAGAAGAATTCTGATATTTGAGTATTCATTCAGAGACGAAATTCGTGGATCGGTTTGATTCAGATTGAAACATTCCCTTCCAAAACCAACAGTTTGTTTATAAAAGAGTTTTTACCATCGTTAATGTTTTATATCAAACAGTTTTAACACCACAGATTTAAGAAATTGCATCAAAATAAAGTTGTTTTTTTTTTATTAACCTTGCTCCATCAGCAACAGCTATTTCACATTACACATGCTCTTCTCAAACTTCAAGTATCAATCTATCGATTGATCTTTATTTATATAGCACTTTTCATTTAAAACACAACACCAAGTGCTGAAAAAGTATGTCATCTTCAGCTCTCTGAAACGAAACTGGAACAAGAAGCAGAACCAAGTGATTTGTGGCGTTGAGATTACCTTTCACTGAGCTCCCCAGATGAGTTACAACAGTGCTGCGGTGCAGAAATTTAATCTTGTCCTCCAGCGAGTGAATCTAGTGTGGAGAAACAACACATTAGCTTTGACCCTTGAGGGTCACTTAGGCTTTAAAGTCAGACACACAAAAGCAGGACGTCGACCATCCTGGGGGAGCGTTCAGGAAGACGATGGTGTGTGAGAGAAATCTGTGGGAGGTGCCGATCTGCTTGTTTATGGGGTTTAAGCAAATGTAAACAGATGTGCTAAGCAATTATGTGGATGCAACTAAAGTGCAGTAGCTACTCTAGCTGGGGGCCAAATGTTTTTAAGAATACAAAACAGGGGATTTACTATTTAATAATCAAGCAAGAGAAGAAATAGGGGGTGGAAAACTCACTCTCTCGACAAACCCCTGCTCCTTCAGCCTCGCCTCACTCAGGAGGGTCGTCTTCTCAGCGAGCTGAGCCTGTGGTCCAGAGAATGGAGATGGATGCACGAAATATTTGTTTTTTGGGTAAACAATCCTTCCACCTGATGAGAGATTTGACCGAATATTAACTAGAAAAGCACAACGTACCTGTAGGTCCTCTGAGGCCAACTGTGTAAAAAAAAGAAAACACAAATAAGTATGTGAACCTGCGACATTAGTGCAGATACATTTTAAAAATATAGATTAAAAAAAAGGAAAAAGTGATCAAATGTTACTAAAAAATTGATAACGTTTTCTTAAGTGCTCTGATTGTGTTGGAATTTCTGAAGACAGGATCAGTCTGCTGTCCTTTATAGACTCAACTGGCCATGTGAAGATTGGCTTGAGAGGCCCACAGACAGGGAAGACCTCCTGGAGTCATACACCACCTTGTAAAATCATTACCTCATCTGGGAAAAATGCGGCGTCTCTTCATGCAGACAAGTGGAAGCGCAGAAAAACCTTGCCGCATGGGTCTTAAAAGAACCAGAGATATCTCACTGCAGCCTGAGCTGGCACTTGCTGCGCATTTTGCTGTGAGGTAAATCGTATAAAGATAATTGAAAACAGAAAAAGAGGCTGGCCGCTGCCTCACAGGCCGCCTTATTTTAACGAAAACATTCCTGAGGAATTTCTATGATCCTCACAGCATCCGGTAGTTTTTGGAGACCTGCCAGATGAGACAGGGATCAGGGTATGTAAGTGAGTTGTCCCTCAGCTCTCAATAGAATATTTTAATTATGAGGCAACCCAAAGAGGGATGAGTAGCAGCTGACTTGTCTATTAGCCTGGATGTGAACCCGCAAATGGGCCTGCAGACTGTTAACACGGAAACAAAAATGAAACCGAACAGTCATTTGGAACCACTAATGTTTCCTCAATAATCCAGATTAGAACGATGGCCATCATATTTAATAAAGGCAGAGCAAAAACAACTCAATTTGTGCTTTTTTTCAGGAAATTTACAGATAAATCCCTCCCTACGTGAATAAAACTCAAACCTCAAATGCATGACTGAACTGTGACAGCAGTCTGACAGCACGGTGGGGGTGTCGGAGTGGTTGGAGATGCTCGTACCTCTGTGGTGTCCCGGCAGCGTGTCTGCAACTCCTCCATCTGCTTCTGAACCTGCCAGACTCTGTCTCCCATCTCCTCTTCCCGGTCCTGAGAATAATTCAACATCCCCTCAGCTATGTTTTGATCAGCAGCACATTTCCCACCACCCCCCCAACTGCAGATCTAGTTTCAAGACATTTCACAGGAAAAGAGAGTAAATGATGGATGATGCTGCACAAATAAACTAAAAACCCTCTTTTACTGTGACCAATCATACTGCAATTTGAAGGAGGTTTTTTTGGGTCAACTTGAATTTAGATGATTATAAAGACGTAGCAGCGAGATTGACATTTCAAAGTGAAATTATTCACCTAACAAGTTTAGGATGTGTCACTACCTGTATGACCTGTTCATACTTTTGAACAGTTCTGTGCAAATCCTCCTCTTTCTGAGA
Source organism: Adrianichthys oophorus (assembly GCA_036245035.1). NCBI lineage: Eukaryota > Metazoa > Chordata > Actinopteri > Beloniformes > Adrianichthyidae > Adrianichthys > Adrianichthys oophorus. The sequence continues at coordinate 13,519,973 of BSAI01000096.1, read as the reverse complement.
CACCATGCTCCTCAGCTGGCTGGCTTCCTCCCGATGACTGTTGATGAGCTCTGCCTCCACAGCCTGGGCCTTGGCTGCAACAAGGAAAGAAGAAATGGTGAGATAGATAAGCCCTTTCTCAAAGCACTTATTTTATTTTAAGGACCTGGTGGAAATAAAAAAAAAAAAAAAAACACTGCATCACTGAAAGAGAGAAAAAGTTTGGTCTTATTGTCTGATTTTTGAAAGCAATTAGAGTATGTTATCCTGCAAATTTGATCAGCTAAATTTTAGTTTGCTCCTCCTTCTACAGTAAAGCAGCTATCAACATGCAGCTAGCTATACTCAGTAAAACTCCTTTACTAGAAGTGTACTACTACTTTTGGTACCAACATTTTTCCCCATAGGAAATGAATAGAACCAAGCCATTTCCCATGACCTCTCAAAACCATGACACAAGTGTCTGTTTCTTCTTATGGGAATCCACTGGCAGCTTTATACACTCTGTCTCAACTGTTTAATGACAGCGTCTTTGCAAACTGTCTCCACTGTCTGTAGACAATTTAAACAAGTCACTGTGACCAACATATGCCACCATTTTAGTAACACGAGAAGGTGCATCCCTACATCAACTGATTTATTAGAACTTACTAAGACTTGTCAGGTATCCACTTAGTAGCCCACTACAAAGGAAACGTCTCTTTGGTTTAGTAGTTAACGCACTGACTGTATTTTTTGGAGAATAAGAGGCATTATTTGAATAGTTTGGTAAGGGGTGTGACTTATACTAAGGCACAACTTAAATTAGATTTTTTTAAAATAAATACCAACAACTGCTAGAGGGCGCTGCAGGTCCGTTTTGCTACTGACTTCAACAAGGAAGAAGAAACGCCATTCAGTCTTACTCCGGGCTTGGCAGAGTCATTTAAAAGCAACACAGACGATAAAGAAATACATGGATTTAGTGACTTGAAGTGATGTAAAAAGTTTAGTTGACTTGTTCTTTATGCCAGTGTTCCCCAACCTTTTTGTGGCTGCGGACTTGGTCAACTCCTGAAGATTTCACTGTGGCCAGGGGATGTGTGTGTGCGCAATGACAAAAAAAAAAAAAAACTGTATACTTGAGCAAATGTATTAATAATAATTCTTAATTATTATCTTAAGAATTGTTCATATGTTGCACTAATATATTAGATTGCTCCAATGTTTCATGAAACTAAACAAACATCACTGTGTTTCGGTAGTGAATCGTGCATATATTCAGTCTATTCTGTTGTTTATTCTGTTATTATGACTTGCCTTTCAAAATTAAACGTCTGTTCTTGTTCCCGTATTTTGTTAAATACATTTATCCCAAAAGTTCGAGTTAGTTTTGTTATTTTTGTGCTGCTGCAACTCATACTCCAGAACAACTTATTAGCTGAAAAATATGGCACTTGAGAGGGTTCCTGCTTTTTTTGAACCAACACTAACCTAATGATACCACCAATTTAGTGCAATTCATTTATTGTTTTCCATCCTTTTTAGAAAATTAAATGACATTAGAGGGAAATGGCAACCAACTTTAAAATCCTACAACTCTTCAGCTATTGAGTCATCAATGAGCTTAGCAAGGAGCATCGCTGCTACTCGAAGGTGACACTGCAACTGTGACTTTATGGCCTTTGGCTAGCAAACGCAACTTTTAATAACAGCTGCAAAATGCTTAAAAATTGCATACTTTTAGCAATTTATTTAAAGGAATTGCTATTCTAGTTTGAACTGCTGTTTTTATAGAAAACAGTTGGTGTTTTTTTTTTACAAATGAAGATTTTTTGAAATTATTCTGAGTGATGAATATTTTGTTGTTTTACCGATGGTCTCCTTTACAGAGGTATCGAGCTCCTTCTCCTTCAAAGCCATCTGTGTGTTGAATTCTCTCATTAACTGTTTGATGTTGGAGTTATGCTTCAGTTCCAAGTCTTCCAGCTCTTGCCTGAGAACACAAATAAGGAACAATAAACACATTTTAAATGAAAAAATAAACAGATTTATGTTAAAAAAAATAATTTCCACATTGTTTTGAAAGTTTACTTTAGTTTTTTGTCGTGCTCCTCCAGCAGCTCTTTCTTCATGTACTCCAGTTCCTGTTCATGCTCCTTCCTCATGACCCGCATGTCTTTCTGTAACCTGGTGAAATCCTTCTGAATCTTCTCTTTTTCACTCCTGATTTTACTCAGTTGATTCTTTAGAGACAGCAGAGGATCATCAGTGTCATCTGTCTTGTTCTCAATCTCACTCCCGGTTTGCTGTGTGCTGCTCAGTTCCACCATCGTATCAACTTCAAGCCTTGATGAATCCTGGAGCTTCTCTGCACTTGCATGATGCTGATGGAGCTGGGCGTCCTTCTCGCATATTTGCTCTTTCAAACGGTTAATTTCAGTGAGAAGGTTCTCATTTTGCTTCTCAGCCTCTTTCAGCTTTGCTTGGATTTCCTTCAGAGCAGATTCTGTTTCTTTCAGCTCCTCTTGCTGCACAGCATCTCTTTGACTGGAGATCAGCTTTTCTTCATAAACGCTTTTCATTTCCTCTAAAGCCTTTTCTTTTTGAAGTTTCTCATCACTCAAAATCTGCTGAAGCTGCTTCTCCTGCTCTTCCTTGAGCTTAATCAGAGATTCCTCCAGAGTCTTTGTTTTCTCTTCTAGAGTTTCAACGTGCTTTTTTCTTAAAGCTTCGTTGCTCTTGTTCTCCTCCAGGCTGCTCTGAAGAGCTTTAATCATCTGCTCTTTTTCCTCAATCTGAGCAGTAAATTGCTTCTTAATCTGGCTAATCTTTTGCTCAGCTTTCTTCTTCAGCTCCGACACTTTCCGAGCGCTCTCTGCAGATAGCTTCTGCTCCGTTTCCTTCAGACTCAACTCCTTACTCCTGTTAAACTCTCTTTTTATTCTTTCAAATTCTTCCCTTTGACTCTCCAGCTCCTGTTGATACTTTTGGTTGTCCTCCTCGAGGGAGTGCAGTTTCTCCACCATCTCTTGCTCCAAACTGCCGTTCTGAGAGCTCTGCATCTGCATCTGCTGCAGCTGCTCCACCAGCTCTTTCTTCTCATTCTCCCGGATGCTTTGATGTTGTTTGAGGTCAGAGGCAAGCTGCTCACACTCTCTGGTCTTCAAGGCCAACTGCTGCTGAAGTTCATCCAGTCGACTTCGGCATCGCTCCAGATCTAATGTTAGGTCGCTGACTTTCTGCTCCTTTTCGCTCAGCAGCTGATCCATCTCAGACTTGCTGATAGACTGATTGTCAAAACTTGCTTCCAGCCTCTGCAGAGCTTGATTCTTTTTAGATATTTCTTGCTCCATCTCTTCAAGCCTGGACTGCAGAGAGGTAATTGTGTCGCTGTCCTGGATGAGCTTTGCCTTTGACGTGTTCTGGTGTTCAGACAGGCTGTTCCTGAGGGCGTCTACTTGCTCCAGAGCACACTTCTTTTCCTGCTCCAATCTCTCGACGATCTTCTTCATCTGAGCGGCAGCTCGCCTTCTCTCCTCTTCATGCTGCTGTTTCAGCTGATTTATGGCTTCTTCTTTCTCTTTGATGCTATTTAAAAGCTGATTTTTCACATCAGCAATGATGCTTTCCAAGTCTAAGAGATGCTGCTCTTTTGTTTTCAGATCTTCTGATATGGACGCATTCGCTGCCCCCAGCTCCTCCAGTTTCTGAGCTTGGTCGCTGATGTGCTGAGACTGAACCTCCTTCTCTTGTGTTAAGGCTTTAATTTGCTCCATGTGAGCATTTACCTGAGCAGACACCTGTTCTAATGAAATGCATAGATTCTTGTTCTCCTCTGTGTGCTTGTGAAGTTCTTCCTCTAAAGTGCAAATTCCACTTAACTTAGTGAGGACAGTCTTTTTAAGTTGTCCCACATTTTTCTCACTGTGCATCAACCTGCTGTTCAGCTCCTCCACTCGGTGTTGAACTCTTTGTTGGAGTTTGTTGGAGGTGTCCTCTACCTTCGACTGAACCTCTTTACAGTAATGGTCCATTTTGGTGATAATCAAAACCAGCTCCTGCTGGAAAGCTGCCTCATTGGCTTGTAGTTGAATTGATGTTTCTTCAAATTTACTCTGCAGGTCCTCATTCTCCTTAAATTTTGAATTTTTCAACATTTCAAGATGCTCCTCTGTTTCCTTTAGCTTCTCCGTCAGCATCTTAAGTTTGTCCCTGCTCTCCTCCTCAGTCTCTTTTAGGGAGTTCCTCTCGTTCAGAACCTGGTCGTGTTTCTTCTCCATCGATTCCATCTGTTCTTTCAGCAATGCTTCACCCTGAGACAAACTTTCCATCTTCACTGCTGCTTTTTCAAGTTCTTCCTGCAGCTTCTGAACAGTCGTTTCTCGTATTAAAAAGTCTTCCTTTAAATTCTTTAATTCACTCACCACCCGTTCATTTTCTAATCTGCTCGCTTTAAATTGCTCAGAAAGTTCGTTCAGCTCCTGACCCTTTTCCTGAAGCGCACCTGAATGTTTCTCCATCAGTTCTTCCTCCTGCTGAGACATCTTCTTCTGCCAACAGTGTTCCACGTCCTCCAATTCATGCTTGTGAGCGGCATAGAGTTTCTCCAGTTCCTCCTTGTGGTTGCTCTGGAGCTCCGACACCGCGCTGCTAAGACCTTGAGAGTTTTTCTGAGCCATCTCCACAATCTTATCCTGAACTTGCTGCTCTTTCTGCTGAAGCTCTAGTTCCTTTTTGGCAAGCTCTTTCTTGGTGTTTTCTTCAGTCTGCTGAAGTTTTTTTTTTAAGTTCTCCTGCATTTCTTTGGCCTTCTGTTTGAACTTTTCCATTTTTGTCTCCTGTGCTTTCAGCTTAGCTTCCATGCTGGTTAGCTTCTTTTCCTGAGCAGCTTTTTCATCATCTAGCTGTTTCTTGAGGCGCTTCTGTTCCTCCAGCTCAGCTGCATAAGACTTCTCCTTATCTAACAGCTCCTTTTTGCTCTCCTCTAACTGCCGTTCAGCCTCTTGAAGCAACTTCTGTGTTAGATGAAAATCCTTCTTTGCTGCCTCCAAATGGTCATTCAGATCTTTCAAATCCTTCTTACATTGACTTAACTCTTCAGAAGTCTTCCCTAACTGTGTGTTTGTTTCTTTTAAGCTCTTGTTTTCCAGCTGGACTTGAGCCAAACTCTGCTGTAGATCTTCAAGTTCCTTAATCTTGATCTGTAAGTGTTCTGCAATGGAATGTGATTCTTCTTGTAGTGTTTTTTCTTTAAGGGTAAGCTGTTTGATCTCTTTTTCCTTTTCGCTTAAAAGTGCGCCAAGTTTTTCCTCCAGAGTTTTTTGTACATCTCCTTCCTTCTGATCACGCTCCTGCCTGCTGTTTTCCAGTTCAGTGTTATGCTTTGAAACCAGATCTTGGAAGCGTTTCTCTTGTTCCTGCTCAGCTAACGTGGAAGTGGCTTCTGCTGCCAACAGTTTCTCCTCCAGAATCTGTTTACTCTTCAACACCTCTGACAACTCAGCAGAAATGGCCTCCAACTCGGCCTGCTTTGCATCCAGTTTTTCTAATGTCTTCTGGTTCATGTCTTCAATGTGTGTTTGGAACTGCATCTCTTTGTCTTTTAGAAGGTTCTCCATTTCAACTTGGTGTTTTTCGATGAGCTCCTGAAGAGCATTGTTGTGCTGCTGAGTCAGATCGTCTTTGTGCTTTAGCAGTTCCTCCTGATGCCTATCTTCTAATGCTGCCATTTCTTCTTTGTGTTGATTCTTCAGCTTCTCTAGCTCGCTGAAAAGCTCAGAAGAGACACTGGACTCTTGTGAGATCTTGTCCATTGAACTTTCCAGCTCCAAAATCCTCTGCAACCACAAAAAAATGGTAATTGAATTACTTTTTTTCAGAGATTAACACTTGGAAATAAATGTAGCTTTACATGACCTTCTGGATGTATGCAAAAAGATGTTTCATTTTATACATTTTAGATGGATAAAATCATGAATAAAGGACTGTTTTGAAAAGTCAAAGCATTAAAAAATTGTAAACTTGAATTTTAAAAAATAATTTATAAAACAACTCACTGTTCTTGCTGCTTCCAGCTCCAGCTGGGTCTCCCGAACTTTAACATCAGCTTCTGTCCTTATAGCAGACTTCTGCAACTCTGAATCCTCCAGAGCCAGAGAGGCCTGCTGCTCCTGCTCTTTGGATAACTGAGCAAACTCCTCCTTACATTGCTCCTAAGGGGGGGAAATTATTTTTTAAACTCCAGATATTGTAGTTATCATTTATTTCTATGGATTTGTGTGATCATGTCACAAACTTAAGTGCAAGAACAGAGATGGTACACACCACCGCTTTGTGAATTTTCTCCTTCAGTTCCTCTTCTTTAGCAGCCAAAGCTTCCCTGTGTGTCTTTTCCAAGTTGGACACCGTTTCCTCAGATGATTTCTATCAATATAAATGTTATAGCACAATAATAACATAATAAAGCACAAAAAATTAGGAATCACCTTCTTCAGCATAGCAACATGTTTATGTCTAGTTTTTAATCTTTATTTTGTTATTAATTTACTCGTTTTATATTATTTATTATGATGTACATTACTGTTTTACCAGATGTGAAACATGCTCTATAAATAAAGACTGATTTGATTTTAATTTCATGTGTCTGACCTTCATTATGGAGACAACTTCCTGTTTGACGCGTGTGAGTTCCTGCTGAAGGCTCTTCCTCTCTTCTTCACTGGCCCTCTCGACTTCTTTCATTCGCTCATCCAGCTGAACCTGCAGCTTTTTCCTGGTCTCCTCTGCCCTCTGAGCTGCACTCAGAGCTCGCTCAAGCTCTTCAAAAGCTTCAGCAGGTGAGCAAACAAATTAGCATCTAAATATGATTCTATTTTATTTCATTTTTCTAAAACACTCCCCAACATATACATACCTGATTTCTCAGCTTTTTCTTTCTGCTCTTGTATTTCTTCCTTCTGAGCCGTGACCTGTTGAAGTCTGGAGCGCAGTTGTGCTATCTCATCTTCTTTCATTTCCAGTGTCTCGTGCATTTGCCGTTTGGTCTCTGCAATCACCATTCCCTAAAAAAAAAAAAAAAAAAAAAAAATACCACTATTAAAAAATATATATATTTTTAAAAAAGCTCCCATGGCATCTGCACTTTTTGTAGTCACAGAAGTGGAGGGAAATGATGCAGAATCCTTGCAAAACCCCAAATCAAGATGAAATCAGCTTCACAAACTGTAGCTTTGTTTTTTTCCTGTGATAGTTTGTGCATGGTGATGGTATTTTTTTTTAATTTATTGCATTTACCTGGAATGAATTTGTAAACCTTAGAATGAAGTTTTTTTGTCGTTATCCTTTTTAGTTTTGAGTATTTATTTATTTTTAGCTTGTTATAAATAATGGACCTGCCTCCAGCAAATGGTCAAGCCTTAAAGTTGCTTCACCCACCTTGTCCTGCTCCAGCTGTTCAATCAGGTTCTTGGCATCGCGGAGCTGAGTGATCAGTTTTGTCTTTTCTGTTGTATGCAGTTCCTTCAAACACAAACATTTGACACAATTAAAAACTTGCCTGTAATCTTTAAATGAATTCAGAAAGAGACTTTTTCTGAACAACCAAATAGATCCCAAACAAAGCCAAAAGAAAAACACAATAACCCCAAATAAACTAACAGACAGGACCAGAAAGCAGCCCACTATCACAACAGTGGGATAATTAAAGTCTATGTGGACCCTAAGGTTAAAAAGACCGCTATGACACTGGATATTTGGAGTTTAATCCTGTTTAGTTCTTCGCTGATGTGCTAAAGTTTCAAGAAACTAACTAGAAGGAACATTAATCTGATTTTATTTTTTTTATTTAAAGATAAAAAAGTCTGGAGCCCTTCAGTCAAATAACCAAAATGTACAGATATAGTAGTGTCAGTTATAAAGTTTTAAACGGTGTGTGTGTGTGTGTCAAATCTATATCTATATATACACATACATACATATATATATATACACATATATATATATATACATATATATACATATACATATACATATATATACATATATATATATACATATATATATATATATATACACATATACATATATACATATATATACATATATATATATATATACATACATATATATATACACACACACGCACGCACGCACGAAGGATAAAGGTGAAAAATAGGAAATAGTCAGGCAGCCTGTCTATTTTCAATATGGAAGAAGAAGCCTGTTAGTGCTAAAAATGTGTTGTACAAACAAAACTGTATAAAACTGTCCGAATTCAGCTAAAGGAACTCCTTATTTCATGTAAAAATCATCAAAACTTTGAAATAAATGCTGTTCATGTCTGTGATTTTTTCCAAAAGTGGTTCCAATGAGTGAATGTTCTATGTTTTGTATGCATGTTACAAAACTACAAGGATTTCTAATAAATAATAGGTGTGCAAAAAGCATGGTATTTCACTTTGTAAAGATTTGTACCAAAATAAACATAAATCCTCACTGCAGGTAAAAAAAAAAACATGAGATACCTTCATCTTCTCCAATTCCTGCAGCCGCTCCTGCAGCTGCTCATGCAGAGTTTCATTCTCACTGCTCAGCTGTGTGCTCCGGTCTTTGTGTGTGAGGATCACATCTTTGTACTTCTGCAGAAGGTTTTCCTGCCTTGTCACTCGTTTCTGCAGAGTCTCCAGGAGTTTAGTTGGATCACTGTTGCCCTCTGCTGTTCAAAGAAATTAAATGCACTTTTAACCAAAAAATAATCATTTCTTCTAATATCCAGCAATATTTTTTTATAAAAATCATGTGCGGTTTCCTTACCCGCTGCAATCTCAGGTTCTAGTCTTTGCTCGTCAGATAGACTCTGCGTTGCAGATGTTGGATCTTCTGCCAAGTCAGACTGAGGAACATCCTGGTCAGGCGCTACTGAACCATCAGAGACACCTTTGGCTCTTTTCTTCAACAATCCAACCTTCAAAAAACAGAAAACCACACAAATTCGTTACATTTAATTTTTCATGCAGTGACTTTCATCTGTTTTATGACTGTCAACTGTTTTTTTTTAATCTCATTTGATTGACAAGAAAAGAAAAAGCATAATTATTTAAATGTAAACAGAAACAAAAAGGTAATAGCTGAACATAACTCAAATCAAGGTGCACTGTAATTTTACAGTTGTGCTCATAAGTGTACCAATCCTAGCAAATATTTATGAATTCTTGGCCATTGTATCTTAGAGAATGTAATGATAACACAAAAACTTCACTCATGGTTAAAGGTTGGGTGAAGATATTTGTTGTCAAACAACTGTGTTTACGCTTTTTTAAGACAAACACCAACAATAGTTGTGTTTTTGGTGTTTTTAGCATGTTTTTGTAGTATTTTTCTTGTGATGGAGGACAGGTATAAAATAATTTAAGATTAAAACCGTGTTTCTGAGTACTTTTTTATTCAAATCGTGATTTATCAGGAGCAGATGAAAAACACATTTGAAAAAGCTTGAGTTTGTGCAGCAGCAACTGCCATAGGTGGGCCAAAGTCTCCCTTCTATTCTACAATTCATAAGCATCCACTTGCAGACAAAAAGATCCATTAACATCTTCATTTTCCTCATTTGAACTGCCACATGGCTTAAAACTGTACGGCTGGAAAGCTCTGATATTGCTCTGCCCTTTTTTTGCCATGCTAATGTTAGCTTGGGCTTGTGAGGTGCTATGAGCTAGCGAGAGAGCGTGTAAATACTTTATTCCAGAAGTTTTGAGGCGTTACCTTGTGGCATTTGTACAGGATTGCCTTTCTTCTGGTGACTAGACCATGCAGCCCATTTTTCTTCAAGTGCCTCCTCATTTAACATTTAGTCAGTGTTTTCGTATTGTAGCTTAAGTCATTGCTGGGTTTTTTTGTATCCCATACAATTTTGATGGCAGTTACAGTGGAAATTATGATTATGAATTGATTTTGTTTTTACAGAAACCCTCACTTTCCACTTTCCGATCAGGGTTATTTCGGAAGTGTATAATGTCATTATGATTTTTAAAAAAGTAAACAGAGTTGTTTGACGACAAATTATTTCACCCAACCACTAAGGAAAAAAAAAAAGTTTTTGTGTTATCAGTCATTCTCTGACAAATGGCCAAGAAACCATACATTTTGCCATGGTTTGTAAACTTATAGGCTTAACTGTACAAACACATTTGAAAATGTTTTATTTTAGACACAAAAATTGTTTAATGCATCGTCTTTAAACCCTCTGACCTGTGTCTGAAGGACTGTGATCATCTGGTCTTTCTCCTCCAATGCTGCGTCAAATTCTTCTTGTAAGTGTTTTTTGGCCTGTTGGTCCATTTGAAGTTCCTAAAGGACATTCAAAAAGCTCGTTGATTAGTACAACGGTGCGTTAAAAAGGCAAATATAACTATAAATGAGGTAAGGAAACAGAATCAGACCTCCCGAAGCTCTCCAATCCTGCGCAGGGCTTTATCTTGGCTCTGACTGAGGATGGCCTGATAAAAAAATAGATGAATAAAAGTGGTTTGTAACAGCAGGTTATAAAATATTGTAAAGGAATATTAGCCAGTGTTGTAGGGAATTTACCTGTGTTTTTTCTTTTTCACGTTGCACTGTTCGATATGCAGTAACCAGCTGCACCAGAAAGTCCACATAAGCGCTTTTGCATATACAGCTGATGTACGAATGAATCGAGTCAAAGGCTGTAAAGCTCTCACCTCTGAGTACTTCCCTCTGTACTTCCCCAGGCTTCTCTCCACTTGAAGCAGTCTGTGCAGCAGTTGCTCTTTAGAAAGCGACTCTGCGCTCCCTGGCACCTCCTCAGCTTCACTCTCAATGTCTGAGGGAGGATCATAGGAGGGGGCAGCATCATTTTCTCCCAAAGGTGTCAGGGAATCATGTGACGGGCTCCGGACCAGGTTCTCCTTCGACGAGGAGCGAAACAGGCTTTCCGCCCGGCTGGCCCCGCCTCGTATCAGAGACTCCACAGAGGGAACTTTCAGCTGCAGCTTTTGGGCGAACGACTGCGTCTCCTCTTTCTGTTGGGAGCAAGCAAAGAGAATGACAGAAGTTGTTGCACAAAAAAAATTTGAGAATCGAAAGGAGTTCTCATCATACTTGAGGAGAGGCGCTTCCATCCCCGTTAATGCTGCCTCTGGGAGACCGAGCCGGCCCTTTGCTGGTACTCTGAAGGACAAAAACACATCATGAGAGACAGAAGAGCTGATTGAGGGGAACTGTCCTTCGCCGGTTAGTTGTCCACCCAGCATGGCTCTCCCTGATTACTCTGGAGGGAGCAATTTTTAGTATTGCTGGGAGCAATGCAGGGGCAATGGGTACCCTCATGCAACTTGGAAAAACAGAGGGGTTAAATACATTAAATAACAACAAACAAAAACGGGGTTAAAATGTTACTCTAAAGAACAAATATAAGGTCAGGAACAAACAGACATTTACACTTAAATCGGAGAGCCGGAGCTTGAATTAAGATGCTTGGCGGTGCTGTATGCAGCTGGAGCATGACAAACACAAAACCGGGTAGCAGCTTAGACCAGGGATAGGCAACTCCAGGCCTCGAGGGACGCAGTTTCTGCATGATTTCCACATATCCAAGCCCTAATCATGACTGATTACCTGGTTCAGGTGAGTCCAGCCAATTAGAACATACTAGAGCATGGAATGTTGGAAAACATGCAGGAATGTGGCCCTTGAGGCCTGGAGTTGCCTATCCCTGGGTTAGACGGTTTAGTTAATTAGTTAGCAGCAAGTTCAGAGTAAGCAACCCTTCTCCTCCCTTGTCCAGCTCCAAGTTACTCCTTTAACTAAGCAAGTCATTCATTTATTTTCTGATGACTTTCAGTTTCTTTTTAATCTGCAGAAATTCTTGCTAATGATTAAGAATTTGTCAAAAAAAATATCAGATTTATGTGAACTAACACAAATCACCAAAATTCCCCCTATTGAATGACCTTGTACAATAACGATAGAGAAAAAAAAAAAGAAGAGTCCTTCAAAGTACTTCAAATAAAAGCTAAAAAGTAACCAGTTGAAACTTTAATGATATAAAAAAGTACTTGACAATTCAGAATATTAAATACTGACAATAAATGGACTGAATTATTCAAACATAAAAACGGCCTGGATTTTTTTCAAACACAAAATGGAGCATTTAAATTTAGATATCATTAAGTTGAGTTTTTACAGAGAAACCATTTAAAAACCATTTATGCACACATACAGGAGCAGCAACACCATGCTTTTTCCCACATTATCATCCACATGGATGAGAACAAAGCTGATCAAATTAACTGTCACACAGCTGCTCTCAATCGTTTTTTTTAAGGATTCACCAGGAAAAATATGGATAAATATTTGACACTACGGTTTATGTTTAGTAAGGTTTTGTTAAATAGAAAGGTACTTGCTTTTTACGGAAAAAAGATGATCGAATTTAGCCACTGAAAAGGTTTTCTTCACATGGCATTTTTGAAAAATTTGTTGGATAGCTAGAAAAGCCAACGCTAAAACCTGTTTCTTTCAGAAACCATAAGGACTGGGTCAAAAACTGTTTAACTTTTTTTTTTTTTTTTTTTATAAACTTTTAAATAAACTCATACAACAATATCACCAACATCTGTCAGGTCTCCAAACAAAGACTTGTGGGAGAAAGGAATAAAGGCCACTAGGCAACATAAAACAGGTGTTGGGGGGCCTACAGGGCAGGCAGCTAAAGCTATGTAGAAAAAAAAAGAAAAATATTTAACTCTTCATAAAGTGGGTCGACAAACCAACAGAGGGCATAACGCATTGGAGTTTCTATCTCACCCAGTAGATCGCATCTCCCATGAGATGCAGAGTTAACTCGCATACGAGATGCCTTCTTGTTGCCAAATCCAAAGCAAACAGGAAAGAAAAAAAGCAGGGAACAAGCGGTCCCGGGCCACAGTCCTCTATCGATTCCCCAAAGGCGCAGGAGACGGGAGGAAGGAATGGGACAGGAGGAGGAGGAGGAGGAAGAGGCAGGAAGTGAGGACGAACTCACCACACTGGCTACCTGGGCCGTTTTGGGTTGTTTTGAATGGTCCAGAGCAAAGATAGTATACTCTGAGAGAAAAGCGGGTTCTGCTATCATCCCAGCCAGCATCTGACCCCCATCAGTTCAGTAATGGGACGAAAGGTGGGGAAAGGAGAGGAACACAGAGAGCAATGAGAAAAAAAAACAGCACAGTGAGCATGAAAGAGAGCTGAAGGGAGTGAGGCCATCCTGTGAGGAGGAGGCTGTTGGAGAAATGCTGAGATGAATGGCAAAGAGGCCGAAAAATTGCAGGAACTGGTGGAAAAATGAGAAAAGTAAAACATTTTTATCCACATTAATACCATGAATAACAGTTTGACATCTCTTTCAATCAATTCTGATACATGTTTTTAAGAGACATCAAAGTGTTTTTGAAATGGAAAAAAAAAACAGATAAATAAAACTGTTATGCCACCAGAACACGCCGAAACCACAAACTTAGTTCTGAAAAGATTTATCAGAAAGCAGACCTACAGGAACATTTTCAATATTCCGCTTTAGGGGAGTCAAAAAGCCAAAATGCTGAAAACCTATTCAAAGAAAAAAAAGGGTTATGGTTTCTTCTTGTTTTTAGAAAATAGTCTTGTCATGAATTAAAATAAATGAAAACAAACGTGCAACAAAAAATCTTGCAGCATTTCCAATTCAGACTACGCCTACAAGCTTCTAACTTAGTCAGCCATAAAAAGATAAAGCATACCGGTCCATTATTAAAGAGCCGATACAGCCATTCAAAACCATTGGAGAAAAAAAAACCAAATCAATTATTCATACACAGACTGAAATGTAGTCTTTCCTTTAAGGAGCATCCCTTTTGTTGGAGTTTCTGCTTTAAAGTTTGTGCTAAACAATAACAACAAACAGCTAATAGTGTGATGGTATAAAGAACAAATATATTAAAGCTATAACTAAGCTAACAAAATTTCCCCTGCCCCTTAGATTTACCAATCTTTCAAAAACTGTTGGAAAAATGATGTTCCACAAAAACATTAAGCAAATCCCTGACTTTATATGCAGGACAATTGGGGTGGAACTTTATGTTGTACCAAAAGAGGATAACAGCATGTCAGTAAAATGACCTGCTCCAAAGCAAAGCCTAGATTACATATACCCATTATGCAGGTTGACCTGTACTGATGCCGACTGTTTTTGGGAAGTCCAGGTCAGTGGAGGGTTGTAGACAGAAGCAGCTGCATTTTAAGTGGAAACGCAAATGTGTCTTGCAGTTTCCTTGAAGCTTGTACATCCACCTCCAGGAACGTCATAAAATTGGGACGTACCATTGTTGTGCGTGTGGTAAGTGTATTGTGAAGTATTTGTAAGGTTATTGTAAGTTGCACCCACTTATGACGTACGGATGACGTTGTCGTCATTAGTAAGATGCCAGTACTGGCTCCTTACTGACAGCGCACAAATGCTGGACGCACCGGGTGTGCACGTAATACGCAATTGTCCAAAGAATTTTCACACAAACTATATTCTGATTGTCTAATTTCCTTATTTCTAACACTCCGACCCTTCGCAAGGAGTGAGTACTTATCAGTTGATCAGCACTAAAGGGCTCTTTGCGTAATCTGCACAATCTGTAGGGGTTGGAATAAATGAGAAATCTGTACAACATGTCTGAATCTCACCTCCTTTACGTAACGTATAAGTGTTCTCTGTGACCTGTTGCTTGTAGCATCCTCGTAGAAAAAATGTATATGAATATTTTCTCTCTTCTGGCTGACCAAGCGGTTTATAACGTTGATAATGCTGCGCGGTCCACCTACATGCTCCGTGCAGGTTTTCTAATTTTTCAGCCATTGACAGCCATACAGGCCTCAGTGACCAAGGCTTTAGAACCAGTGGCTGATTCTCTTTAAATGTCAAGCTCCCAGTTTGGCTTTGATGGCCATTTGTTTATGAAGAGCCAGAGTGACAACAAGACAGACAACATCTGAGGCAAGAAAAATGAAGCTGCTGCTTATGATGTAAACAAAAACTAATACAAGTAAGTGCTGCCATGGAGAGAAAAAAAAAGAAAAAGATTGTGATGACAAATAGCCTCAAGACAAAAACTGGACATTTTCTCTCAGTAATGAAATCTATGTGCTAGTTTCCCAGACGTTTAAAAATAGAATAGCTCTGCTCAAATGAAATAAATTCATCTTCAATACAGAAAAAATAGCCTAAATCATCCACTAAATCTTGCGGCATTTGCTGGTTACTTGTTTATTCTTGCCATTCATCCAAAGCACAGCAATCAAATAGCTCTGGTGTGTTATTTGGGAAAGAGAATTAAACAACAACAACAAACACTGAGGCTGAGAGACATAACTGTACATAAAGTAGCTGGCAGTTTTTGGACACGTGAATGTACAGATTCTTTAAAGCAAAAACTGTACGCAGTTTAGAGCTTCAAACCAGGCTCACCTCTCTGTCACTGGGAGAAGGCGTGACATCGTGGTGAAAAGGGTGTGGCTGGCTGCTACGCCGGTCTCCACCGCCCATCTGCTAAAGGAGACAAATGGGCTGTTAGAGAGCAGAACCACTTTCCCTCTTAGCTTTGACTCATATCAGCACTGAAAAAAAGCCTAATCAATAAGTATTGAAGCAAAAAAACTCAAAACAAAAACACACAATTTAAATCTTTAAAAAGGGCATTGTAAAAAGATTTTTAAAAATGCACCTTGTGGTGCTAACCAGTTAGACTTCTGACACATTTTTGATTTCAATCTTTCAAAGCTCAAGTCAGGTTTTTTTTTCAAAATTAAATATTTTAGTTGATTTTGTAGATAAGTGAAGATTTGAAAGCGCATCTGCAGACAGTAAGACAACAAAAAGGAAAAAGACAAAAAGATTGTGTTAAAGATGGAGGCCGTCCATCCAAACCAACAGTAAAGACAAGGTCATTGTGGTTGCCACCCATTATAGATCATTTTTATTTTAAGTTCAGGTCAATGCAAAGACAGTATAAAGTTAAATTGACCAATGAAGCCTTTTGTGTTTAGTAAAAAGTCATAAAATTCATCTCCAATTTTACTTAAAGACCCATTCCAATAAAAAAAAAATTAAAAGTGTGTTTTGAAACAGTTATTGTGGCATTTTTATAATGAAAAAAATAAAATTTAGCTCACGTGAATTTCTGAGTATTTTTTTTAATTCAAGTTGATGAGAATCAGAAGCAGATTAACTGGGAAAAGCTTTAAAATAAATCAAAAGATCTGTTAAGATCAGAGTGGGTCTTAAAGACTGTCCTTGTTATGGAAGAAAACGGGTTTCTGCATTTCTCTGGATTCTAAGCATGCTTTCTGACAAATCCCATTTGTTGAAAGCAAGACTATCAAAATCCAGTCCTCGAGGGTCGGGGCCCAGGTGGTTTTTCAGGTATCCAGATAAAGTGCTTAGCAAATAATAAGCTGCAAATGTTGGCTTATTGAGGAAACAAGCAGCACAGCAGCCCTTGAGTTTTGAAATTTGACACCTTTGGGCAAAAGGCAGATTGAACAATTGGGAAGATACATTAAGTCAGCACACTTTTTTTTTAATCCGCAAAAATAAGACTCATATGTCATATTGTAGTAACAAGAGTAACCAGTTAACTTCGCAATTAACAGTTAGGTTTTGTTTAATTAGTTATTATTATATTGAAATTTGTTAAAGCAGCAATAAAACATAACGTTAATTAACCTAGTAACCTTAAAAGACCGTAACGGTAGTCTGACACAGTTAGCTTAATGCCCATTTCTGCAGTGTAAACAGAGCTAAGCTCGGTTAGCTGTCACAATCACAAACCTGGGCCTGCTGAGGTGACTGCGCATTCCTCTGCGGTGACTGCTCCTCGTTTATCTTCTGCTTGAGTTTTTTAAACATTTTCCCACGCAAACTCAGCTAACGAGTGGACAGCAGAAAGCCTACTACCCGTCGGTGGTGTTTATTTTCTGCTGGCTTCGCCAAACATCGAGCTTTCAGGGCCAGACTTCCTTGTTCACGTCTGACTTCCAGCAGGTGGTAAAGATCACTGCGCATGTGCGGCCAACGTGGAGGAAAACAGAAACGTCAGACTTAAAGTGCCAGTTTCGGGGAAAAAATGACCTGCAGCGCCACTTATGGAGAAGGAGAAGAACTACAGGGTAGCCTTGAACATATAAGGAAAACAACAAATAAGGAAGTACTACACGAATGCATTTATTATATTATATTATATTATATTATATTATATTATATTATATTATA
>BSAI01000096.1:13437561-13502712 GCA_036245035.1 Adrianichthys oophorus | reverse complement strand
TTATATTATATTATATTATATTATATTATATTATATTATATTATATTGTATTATATCAGGAGTTCTGTTTCTGGTGGGAGCCATCTCCAGAGTATTAGACACTACATCTCCCAGCAACTCTAGTGCACAATCCCAGGATTGCCTGCCGCCAGCCCTGACCCTCACCTGGACTCTGACATCCCTAGTCTCTTCTTGAATGATCCCATGCTTGTGATGAACCTTTACTTGTCTGACTCTAATTTAGCTTTGTGGATTCCTAGCTGTGTTTTATGTCTTTCAAAACTAATGCACCTGCTCAAGTAGAACCACTTATCTGGCCATACGTGACAAGAGCTAAATCAGCCCATGATGTATATTTATCTGAAAACTAATGATACGTTGATGCAAAATGCTGTGTTATTCAACAGCCTAAAGAAACAGCATGGCCTTAAACATTTTCTGTTGTGTTCTGAATATATACCTGCTTATGTTTATTTACTTAATTTAGTGTATTCTTGTTTAATATTTAGTTCCGATTAGATTCAGAATTTTAAATCTTAATTATGAATAATAGTCAGAGTCTCAAACAAATGTAGACAAATATTTAGATTTTGAATATAAAATTATTGTACACTGCAAACTTATTTTAAAAATGTCAACAAAAAATACACTTTTAAGGAGGGGAAAGATTTTGTTTACCTTGTTGAATGGTTCTGTGTTTAAATCGGGGATAGGCAACTCCAGGCCTCAAGGGCAACATTCCTGCTTGTTTTCCAACATACCGTTCTCTGACATGTTCTAATTGGCTGGACTCACCTGAACCAGGTAATCAGTCATGATTAGGCCTTGGATATTTGGAAATCATGGCCCTCGAGGCCTGGAGTTGCCTATCCCTGGTCTAAATGAAAACCTAGATTATTTTTTTAATTTTTGAGTAAAAAATTCTCTTTTTTTAAACAAAAATTATAGCTTTGACTTTTCTCTATATATGATATATTATCAAGTAAAATAAACTTTTAATTTAAACTTAAATACTGTTAGTTTTATTTTAAAATGGTGCCCCAATATCTGATGTCAAAAAAACATTCTTACTTACGTCTTTTATCTTAAGTCTAAACTTCTAAAAATAAATCCACTGAGATTCTTCACTTGGTCTTGTTTTCCTCACTTGAAACATCTGTTAAATAATGGTCGGAAAATTGTATTTAGTTTTGCATGAAAACTCTCAGTTTAGTAAACTGGTTCCAGTTACAAAAAATATTTTTGCTTTTTTGTTTGAGATATTTATAAAAATGATTCTTTACACGTTTGTCCACTGGGCACAGAATGTCTATTAGATACCTAAGATACATCTACTATAGATGTGTACGGTACATCTCTGATAACTCTTTTTTGTTACTCTATCAGATGTCTACCAATAGTATTCTGAAAGATTTTTTGCATATGGAGGTCAGCTACACATCTACTTACTTGTAGACATCTAATCTTTGGATATTTTAAATGTCTATTAGAGTACTTTTTTCAATATTTAGTAGTAAAAAAAAATAAATACTGCAATTTTACATCCTTCCATTCATCTTCAGAACCCACTGAATCCTTTTTGGGATCACAAGGTTTGCTGGTTCCAACCCAGTTTCTGTTGATGGTGGAGTACATTCCAATCAGGTTGCAGGGCCTCACAAACACAATTTTCAGACAAAAGTTAAGCTGTGAAACATGTAATTGAACTATGGGAGGAAGCAGGGGAAAATCCCACCCACAGAGGGAGAACATGCAAACTTTGCACACAGAAAGGTCCCAGCTGGGCTTTGAACCAGATTCTTTTTGCTGTAAAGTGAGGTAACCACCACGCCACCACTATGCCTTTTTGAGCAAAGACAACTAGTAATCAGAAAGTTCTACATTCCAAGAAGTAGCAAAGAAATTTATCTGGGGTTACAGGTCTCAGAAAATTGCATGAAAACAACATTCCATCTTCTATATTTCTGTTTAGATTTGTAAATTGTCATGTAACAGAACAAAATTATGGAAAAGGGTCTGGTCAGGGTGGATTATTATTAGAATGTGCTGAAAGCTCATTTTCTTATCATCCGCTGCACAACAGTGTCTAGTTGTTGCTCAGAGACAAAGTTCTATAAGTATAGACTTGGATTTACATTAGGAAAAAGAGAATTCTAGAAGAAATCAAATATTGAAGTGTTTTTTTTTCTAATAAATCAATTTTATGATGTTTTTAATTGCCAGAATTAGACAACAGCAAACCAGAATGTACAGATTAAACTGACATGCAGTACTAGCCAACAGCATGATCTGTCAATAGAGGGCACTGTTTAAGCATCCTTCCATAGGATTTGGCCAAGGGCATGGTAAAAGCACAACAAACTCAGACTTTGTTTCATTTTTAATGTCCTATCAAGTTTTTAAGGCAGGACCTATTTTTTCCTGCTAGTAGAAGGTTAATTACCTCCTCTTTATTCTTTGGCACAGCAGTTTCTCCAAAACTGGATGTTGCAGGGGAAATCTGCAGTGTTGTAAAGGCTTGCCAGCTTAGCGGCTTCCTGTGTGGGATAATTAATGCCTTTTTGCTAACGCACCTGAACTTGTGCCAGCAGTGTAAAGCAGTTGAACGAGGTGCAGAGTCTGTACCATAAAACAGATGGTCTCTGCTGTAGTACAGCAAATCATGTGCCGCTGCGGTGATGAACAGAATACATTCCCTCTGCTAGAGATTTTGCAAAGTTTTGAATTTAAATACTTTTGAGTTGCCTAATACTCCGTATTTTTTTGGAAAATCCTTTTGTTTTGTTGACAGTAGGATTGTTATTATCATATCCTGATCTCCTAGAGTTGCATGAACACCACTAGCTGTATTTAAAATAATAAAGATACCATGAACTCTTCCTCAGTGGGTGGAAATCTGACATCAGAACATTTCTAAAGCTCTTTAAACACTAATTTGGTGTTTAAAGTTGTACCATTTACTTAAGGTTTATGGACACAATAATTGAAATCTTTTCTAGGTTTCAGTAGTTAAAAGGTTTAGCTACAACCCATAAATTAAGCTTTTCTTGTTGGTTATGTGTTGCGGACTCTCAAAGCTTGGATAGTTCAAACTGTATTGATCGCATACTAATTCAGATCTAAAAATAGAAAATGCTAGTTTACTGTCCATCTGAGTCATAATTTTCTCGGGTGAAAAAACTGAAAATGTTGAAGCAGGAAAAGATCACTTCACTGGTGTGAATCAAGGTTTAAATCTATGTTAGGTCCCTTCTTTTGAGATTTGGCCCTCACATTTAATTTGAAAATACCAGAAGTGTCCATCTCTAAAGTAGATTATGCTGTCTAGTTTGGAAAGAATTGTGTAATTGTAAGCCCTGGAGCTATAAAAAATAAATGTAATTTGCTGTTTTTTATTCAGCATTCTGACTCAATGCTTCAGCGCCTGCAGGGTCTGGACTCATCCAGCTCTTGACTACTTTGTAGTGGTCAATACCTCAGCTTTAGGCAGATTTAAAAGAAAAACAATAAAGTGAGCAAATCTGTTTTGTACTATCAATAAACATGTTTTCTTTGTATATTTGAAGACGGTGGAACTGCAGTCATATCTGTACAAGTGTGTTTGTGCTTAAATATTATCCCCACTTGCTCCTTTTTAATAAGTCCTAGCCAATAAAGGATTAGTGAGACTGCTGTGTTTAGTTGGCACAAAAAGAGCCAAGAATTGCACAATTAAATGTCACTGAGAGATGGTAGTGATGGAAGAGGGGCAGGTGTTGTAATAATTGCAGGTTCGTCAACTCAAGTGGGGAAAAACACAATTTGACTTCTTTCTTTTCTCTAAATGTATTATTTAACAACACAGCTGGTTGTTTAAGTACAGAATTGCTGTAGAACAACAAAGATGTTTGTATAAGAATTTCATGGTTTTGGCTGCCTTCCACTTAGCTGCCAGTTTTCTGGCTGGCTCAGTCTCAGCTGACCTCAACACTTGCATTTCTGCATTTTTAAAGTGTACTCTTTCCAGAAAAGTCAGTGTCTGCTGTGGAAAAGATAAGCTGCTCATATTTTTCATGTACTTGCATAAGTAAATGAAGGCTTTTTACCAGCTGGATGCCTGCATTTCAAGGGAAATATAAGCAAAATAGACTTTTCTATGGTCAAACGTCAGAAACCGAAGGAGTTTAAGTCTTGTGGATAGTTTTGATATATGTACTAGTGGGTCTTAGAGTGTTAATTATGTTGTTTATTTCTTTTTCTATTTTATTTTTAGTGATTAATCAAACTAAACCCTAAATCTTTCAATTAACCCCTTCATGCCATATGTCGCTAATTCTTGTTACCATTAAATCCCGGACTCCACTCAATTTAACATCATTTTGAACAGAAAGAAACTGAAAATATTTATTTTTATTAATTGTAAATAAATTCAGGAATGACAGGGTTAAAATATAAACCTATATAGGTGAAAAGCAAAGAAAAAAAAGAACTTACCTTTGTATTTTTTATATCACCTGTTCACATAATTGTTGCAGTAGAAAAAAATATGTAGTACGTCTGCAATGAAACAGATGGCCCTGAGTTTCCATCAAATTTGATTATGACCTGAATTTTAAAAAGGAAAAATTCATTTAAAACTGAAATATTGTGTTGCAGTGTATCTCTGTTGCACAGTAAATACACAAATCCTCCTCTAAAACGTATAATTTCCAAATTGTGAAAAATAAAGATGCTGACAATCAAACAATATTTTTAGAATATTTTCACAGTCCTGGTTTTGAAGATTTTTTTTAAACTTTTCACAACCACACTCTGCTAATAGATCACCAAAGAGCAGGATGATCCCCAAAGTCACTATACGGAACTTTAAAGACCCACTCTGATTAAAATTGTGTTTTTGGTGTTTTTAACATGTTCTTTTTGTACTTTTCTCATGATGGAGGACATGTTAAAAAAAATTAAGCTCAAACTTACATTTCATAGTTTTTCTTCAATAAAGCCACTGTGAATCAGGAGCAAATGAAAAAATGCTGTTGGAAAAAGGATACATTTGTGATGTAGAAAATATGCTGGGCGGGCCACAAGCTCCCTGCTCCGAGCTTTCAGCGACAAGAAGGGGAAGAGGGGCGGGGTTGTTTCATGCCAACAGTCCCGCCCCGCCCACAACTCAGAGGTTAATTTCTAATGAACTGCTGCCGCTCTGCAGGAACTATATTCTAGAAAATGACACGTTTTTTTTTTTTATTTTGCCTAAGAGTAGTACAATCATAAGTAAAAGAACGCTGGAAACGCTTAGAAAGTAGATCAAAAGATGACATAAGTGGGTCTTTATTGAGACACCCTAAAGCGTTATGTGATGAAACGATGTGGAACTGACATTTCACACTTTATAATTTTGTCTTGGTGTAAATGTGTCAAAGTTAAATTTTTATGCAGCTTATTCTGAAACTGAATGATACCTAAAAGTGTCACTCAAAACCTCCAAATTGAGTAAAAACTTGCTTACATAACCTATAAGATTCTGTATTTTGTTGCATTTCACAACACAGATTGGATCCTTTTCCAAACCTGAGTCTCAGAACAAACTATTTAGCAGCTTTTTTACAGCGATTCCTTTTAGAATTTTTATCATTTTTTAGATTCTTCAATTTATAAAGTAATGGCAGGGCGCATCCACTGCAAAAACTACACGAGTAGCAAAGGATTCTCAAGATGGATGGCAATTTAAATGAATCCCTCTGGCTTTAACACCATTAAACAACTTGTTTAAAGTGTTCTTAAAACGGTCTCATTGAATCTGTGAACTCTGAATGTCTAATGATCAATAAATACGTTCAATAATTGGTGGCAACAGTTCCTCTTCATTCAGATTCTGTATCTGTGTGTAAAACGAGATGCCAAAATAATAATGATACCTGCTTGAAATCAATCATTCCTTCTTTTTTTGGGTTGTTGTGACAGCTGATTTGGACGCTGATGGATGGATAAAAGCCGATAAACTGACCAACTCTTGCTCCTCTTCCATCTCCCATGGTGTCATCATCTGGTAGTTTTGTGCTCGAGCATCCTGTCTCAGTGAGGGCAGACCAGCTTTGAGAGCCTGTTTCAAAAGCATTTTCTTGGCACACGGATGAGCTTTGCACAGCTGAGAGCACAGCCATCCATTTTCATGCCAGGTTGAAAAGGATACAAGAGAATTTGACCGAAACATGCAGTGATGAGGTTGTAGAGGCCACAAATTCCATAAAGCAGCTGTTGTTTTTTATTCTTCTGCATTGTTCTTGCAAGTCTTTGCCTTGGATGCTCTGTGAAGCTGTGGCAGTTAATAAATGGTGTGGAACACTCATTTCTGTGTGCAGCAGTATGTATCATAGAAGTGGTTCCACCAAAGCCTTATCTGAACGCAGCTTTGTATTAGAGACACCACAGCTCTCTAAACTGCAGCCAAAATAAATTACATTTATTAAGTGCATGAGATAAGTTTATAGAGAAAAAAAATCATTTAGAAGAAATCAAAAGGAAAAAGCCACTCTTTACTGCTAGGATCCTCTCTCTTAATCCCTGCAACACTCAAAATTAAAACACAAAAAAAGGAAAATGAAACTATTTGCAGGAATCTAATCTTAGTATCATTATAACTTTTCTGTTTTATTTTACAGCTTTGTGGAAACTTCTTTTTGATTTGTCACTTGGAGCTTCATTTGAAAAGGTTTCATCAGACATGCAGCACCATGTTTGACATGGCAGAGCAGCAAAGCACAGATGTGACCTCAACGGTGGCTGCAGTCCATTTAGCTGCGCAAATGAGCCATGACTGCCATGCTAGTTGTACATTTGTCACAGCAGTTTTTTTTTTCCTCCTTACTGAGTGGTACCTCACTCCAAGCTCGGGTCCTCTACCAGAGGCCTGAGAGCTTGAGGGTCCTGCAGTATCTTAGCTGTTCCTATCACTGCGCTATTCTGGACTGAGAGGTCTTTCCAGGGATCTGCTGTAGCCACTCCTCCAGTTTGGGGGTTACAGCCTTGAGTGTTCCAATTGCCACAGGCACCACTGTCACCTTCACCTTTCAAGCTTTTTCCAGTTCCTCCCTGAGAACCTGGTATTTCTCCAGTTTCTCATGTTCCTTCTTCTTGATGTTACCATCGCTTGGTACTGCCACATCCACCACAACAGCTTTCCTCTGTTCCACTACAATGTCTGATTGGTTCACCATTACCATCCTGTCCGTCTGCATCTGGAAGTCCCACAGAATCTTTGCTCTCTCATTCTCTACCACTTTTGGAGGTGTTTCCTATTTTGACTTTGGGGTTTCCAGTCCATATTCTGCAACAGAGTTGTAAAGTACTTGAGTAAATTGACTTTGTTACTTTACTTCAGGATGTTTTTTGGCCACTTTGTACTAATGCTGAGTATCAAAAATATAAACAACTTTTACTCTCTCGTCAATGACATGTTTTGATTGAATATTTGTGCTCTTTACTCCACTATATTTGAATGGAGACTTACATTTATTCAAGTAAATTACTCAAGTAAACGTAATGAGCTTGATGAGCTTGAGTTTGATGCAGTCATGCATCTTGGATGTTTCATCCTGGATGGTCGCTTCCACGCTCACTGGTCCTCGGCCTCCTTCCTTGCATACAGTCTCAGGGTAGTGGATTTGGGATGGAACTCTCCATGTATGGTGAGGAGCTTTCGTGTCTTAACATCCGTGGTCTGTATCTCTTCCTTTGGCCATCTTATTATTCCTGCAGGGTATCTGATGACTGGCAGGGTACAACTGTTTATTGCCCGGGTCTTCTTCTTGCCATTGAGCTGGCTTCTCATGACTTGCCTTACTCGTTGGAGGTATTTGACTGTTGCGGCTTTCCTTGTTGCTTGCTCCAGGTTGCAAATTTGCCAGTGGAATTCCAAGGTACTTGTAACTGTCCTCAATGTCTGATTTTGTTCCTTCTGGGAGTGAGACCCCTTCATTGCCATTAAAATGATCTTCTTCTGACATGAAGTATTACTTTAACTTGATTTGCGTAAAATGTTTTGGCAGAATCAATAGGTTCAAATTAAGATTAAAGAGATTATGAAAAAAGGAGATGAAATAGATGACAACAATATTTAAAGCTGATAAAAGGCTTGTTTAATTTCTCCTGTCCTGGAAGGTTAACATCAGATTTAATTATTTTTATATTATCTCAGCAAATGGAATTTGTGCGTGTTTTATTAAAACACATTTAATTATTTTTTTTAAAGCTTATTTCCTCATTTCCAGCAACACAAGAAATAATTAGTTAGTTTTTGATTTTCAACTAAATGTTTTTGAACCAAAATATTTTTTTTATATTTTGCCATCAACACATGACGAGTGAACACTTGCCAGTTAACATGTAGGTTCATTCATTTTCCAATCCGCTTTATCCCTTTTGGGGTCACGGGGTTGCCGGAGCCTAACCCGGCTACTCATGGGCGAAGGCAGGGTACACCCCTGGACTAGTCGCCAGTCTGTCGCAGGGGCCACAATCACACACCCATGCACACTCACATTCACACCTAGGGACAATTTAGAGTAACCAATTAACCTATGAAGCATGTTTTTGGACGGTGGGAGGAAGCCAGAGTACCAGGAGAAAACCCACGCATGCACGGGGAGAACATGCAAACTCCACACAGAAAGGTCCCCCAGCCAGGACTTGAACCGGGAACCTTCTTGCTGTGAGGCAGGAGCGCTAACCACTGCGCCACCGTGCAGCCCTGCACATGTAGGTTCATGAATATCAAAATGCTGCATATGTTAATCACATTTCTTTGTAGTTTCAGCTAGCTATGTGAGCTTGCTTTCAAGGAAGATGTCATGGTAGGTTTCAGTGGAGAACTAAAATACAGCCGGATGACTAAAGGTGAGAAAAAGCAAAAATTTGTCAAATGACAAAAAACCAGGAAGCGGTTGTTATGACCGGAATTTAAAACAGGTGAATTTTCAACACAAAGACGAGGATTAAACTCAAAACTGACCAAAGAAACATCAACAAATTTTAAATATTCATTGACAAAATATTCAAGAAGTGATTTAATTAATCTAGAAAACTTCCAAAGCTAGAGAAAAAGAAAAAAGGAAATAATTACATCTGTACACAAAAACGTGTTTGATGTCAGTCCACGAAACTCGTCTTCCACTCAGACTAATTGCTGGCTGTTGACATAAAAAATATATGAGTGAAGATTGAGACAGTATTTAGTCACTAATTGAATGCAGCAGCGCTTCACATTCGAGGTTACAGTGGTGAGCACAAACAAACAAAACAGGCAAGATATTTAAATCTGAGGTGACGGATTACTGCTTTCTGTTAGGAACAATTCCAGGACGTCGAGCAATTCCTCACAACATAAATCTGCGCACTAATGCATCTGTACTTGGCTGTAACAACAATATGAAATGAGATAACCGAGCATTGCAGGCTCAACTAATCTTCAGTGCACTGATCACTGATTAAAAACCAATTAAAAAAACAGTCGGTAAACAGCTGTTTTGTGGCCTCTTTGAGCAGAAATGTGCGCTGCAGAAATGTGAAAATCACAGAGACTAAAATGTTCTGTTTGAATTTTAAACAGCCTGTTAAAAAAAGGCTGACTCAATAGGAAGTGGATTACACTGAATAAGAAGACAGCTTAAACACAGCCCATTTCTCTGCCAAAGTTAAGACATTTCTTGAAAAAGGAGGAAAATGTTAAAGCAATCTTATTTTAGCTTTAAACATAGCCAGACCTCTCTAGTCATCTGGATCGGGTCTGTTGTCGGTTCCAAGAGAAGCTGCATTCAGCTTCTATGTTCCACATATCTGCATGGGACTTCCAGAAAACTTTAGATCAGAAGTGTCCAAATTTATATTTGATTACTCCAATCATGGCCTAACTCAGGTGTGGATCGTGCTGATGTTATCCGTCATAATCATAAACAATGTCCAAATTAGTCATTGTCATTTGAAAATAAGGTTGGCCTGACCACAACTCCGTAGGCAAGAAAAAAAGGGGAAAAAAAGAAAGAAAGCTAGATGTCATCACAAGAAAAGGGGGTGAGGTAGATGTCCTTTTCATGAGAAAAATTATGTTGTTATCTCAAGAAAACGACGGGGTGGGGGGAGAGCAAGATAGGACGTTTACAGCTTCCGTACCTGAAATTCTAAAACCAAGGTTTTAAGTCTTTGCAAGTATCAAATAGTTTGCTGTGAACATGGAATGTGCCAAAAATTGGAAAATATACATATATAACAATAGTTGTTACTAGCAAATCCCCTTTGCTCACTTACTGGGAAATTAAAAAAGTATGTGGATATGTTGTGTTTACTCAAACAGCTGTAAAGAGTCCAGCTGAAGCCTCACAGTCACATAAGAGATTATGAGCTGCTGAGATCCGCTCGCTGCCACTAATTTCTCCCAAATTAATCCTTGTTATATTTTCCAGCTTGTCTCCTGCTTCACTACAGAAACATAACTTTTTCCAATAATTGCTGTGTGGAGAGAAAAAGATTAATGCCACCTTAGGTGTTGTGTCCCCATGACACATCAGGAATTACAAAAAAAGGGAAACCTCTGCATCCGTTTGTGAGCGTGGCGGTGAAGCGGTTGGTGTAATCTTTCAGCCTTTTGTGTTGTTCCACCTGAGGACTCATTTTGCTTGTTTTTATCTGATTATGTGAAACATTACAGGGACCCTGGATGCTAAAAGCTGCTGCATACAGATGGAGGCACACAAGGATTTTCAGGAGGGACGCAGCACAATTTCGTGAATTGCTTTCCTCATGTGCAAGAACCTTGTGTCTCATGATAAAACGCATATACATATAGATGCTATACATTTGCACAAATATATTGCATCTATATGTATACGTGACATAAATAAAACATGCATATTGCCACCCTTTCTCTCCAACATTCTCTGAATATGCACAGAAGGTAGACTTTTATTGTTCACTAACATCCAGTTGCATTCAGGAAAACAGCCCTCCAGAATCTATTGTAATTGAACCTTGGCTGCTGCAATTCCATGCATTATAATATACCACCATATAGTGGCTGCTGGGACTTTTTTCGACTCTACAGCAGCAGCTTTAAGTTGCTGACAATCTTGTATAAGTGGAAACTGAGTCTGCAATTTTTTTATTACACTAAAACAGTTTTTTTTTTCTTAATTAGATGTTCTACCTTCAGTCACATAACGTTTCCTCCTGCTGTTCTTTGACATCGGCTGCTTTCAGGCACAAATAATTGACTCAAACTTTCCCACTGACTGAATTACATATTAATTCCTGCAAATGACAAATGGACCCAGCAGGAGGTGTCAGAGTCATTAAGAGGGTAGGACTGGTTCTTTAGTTGACTTCTTTGCTGGTACTATGACGCAGAATGTGCATGTTGAACGACATTTTACAACAAGAGCAGACGCATAAAGTTAATTACCAGCTCCTGTATGAATGTGCTTTTTTTAGATCCAACCATATGAGGGACCTCCACTGGGAGAAAACTGATTTCACATCATATTAAAATCTTTAAAAATGTAAATTTGGCACCATTTATGGACTTCTTTCAGCAGATAGTCAAATTTAAACTTCTCAGAAACTTAAATTCTGAGTGGAGTTATGGATTTTAATCTACTTTGCAAAAACTTGGATCATTTCCTATACCTTTATTATCAAAACTGAGCAGGTTGTTCATAGATAGAAAATTTGTTGCACAATGACTGAGCTCAAAGCTGTCATTTATCTCCATGAACACCAAGTGAGACCTCATTAGCCTCTGCCCTGACACAAATATGCATTCAATTGGAGACACTTTCATTATTCTGTTTTACAGCGAGGCAATTCCCGCCACAAACAGAAGCTGCTTCGGTGCAGACAATGTGATTAGATGCCATCTTTGTCCATGAAAATGTCTCCACCTATGAGGGGAACCGCCTCAGGTCAAGAATCATGATGTGCAGGGCGGGTGGATCGCTGTACTATTAGTTATAAAATGCTGCTTTGTGGCAAAAGATAAGAGCATCCCTGGTGGTAACTGGTTCCTCTTCGTTGGAGATGGAGCTCAGACGGTGAAGCTATTAGCAGAGGAACAAAACAGTAATCTGATCATGTCTTCTGGAGGCAAATCCTGCATCTATCACAGCAGCTGCATTGTTTAACATCTGCCTTACAGTTAATAAATGTCTTTTATCCATCAAACTACTTTTCTGTTTTTGTACAGTTTTTTTTTGCCTAGGCCATCACTAACATTTTGCAAAATCCAGAAAATACTTGGTTTGACTCCCTTAGAAACTAAACTGTTGCTGCCAGCAATGGCTGTTCTGATCTTTGATGTCACTTATCACTAAATCTGGGTTTCAAGATTAGTCATTTGTAGAGAAAATTTTGAAAATCCTGCCAGCAATCACTCACTTTTTGTTGTTTTTACTACAATGGACAATGCCACATAAGTTGGATAATGCCTTGGCCACATGCACACATATGGGGATTGATCCGTTTGGGTGTTTGGGTAGTTGAAAGGAGCAGTGGCAGTGGCAGTGGCAGTGGCATCTTAAGGGCAGTGCAGGTGTGTCTCATACGACCACCTCAAGGGATGCCATGAAAGTAGAATGTACCATTGTTGTGAATGTGGTATGTGTATTTGAGAAGTATTCAATAGGATGATGCAAGTTACACGCACTTATGCTGTAGTGGTGATGCTGTTGTATGGTGATACTTCTAATTTGCTTTTATAACAGAAGTAGCACTTTTACATGAGGTTCTCCCATGTTGAAGCTTCAGGTAAATAGTTGAATCAAACTCATTCATTCATTCATTCATTCATTTTCCAATCCGCTATATCCCTTTCGAGGTCACGGGGTTGCCGGAGCCTAACCCGGCTACTCATGGGCGAAGGCAGGGGACACCCCTGGACTGGTCGCCAGTCTGTCGCAGGGGCTGAATCAAACTCTTTTTGGTAATAGCGTGCACGCACAAGCAAAGTTCAGAGCTGGAGTTGTTTCACTGGCTAAAAAGGAACACGACTCAGGGGACAATCAACAAGGAGCGGTGACATTTCACTGAGTCCTGCCCTCAGTGGTGGACCACTGTTGGGTCAATCCTTCTGAAATAATTGGGCTGGTTTATTATTTTTGAGTGGAGTAGCTACACAAGACAGCTCACACAGCAGCTATGACAGTTATCTGCCAGCCGCCTTACAGACAGGTTAAAATCAATCAATATTGTTTTTGTCTGTGAGTGTTTCTGTCAGATTCACTGCATCTGTGCGAGACTTACTGTTGGCCAATATTAGCCTTTGCAAAAAAAAAAAAAAAAAAATGAGAGGCAGTCACATTTGTTGATCTGATAATGCCGCCCTCAGAATCATTTCTGCTGCCACATATTGTGCTCCCATTTATGCAAATTAGACTCAAGAGTTAGTAAATGCCAGGAAACATTGCTAGATCATTTAACTTGGAACGGAGTGCCAATTAAATCTTCTATGGTTGCCAGAAGTTTGACCCAAATAAATATCAGCAAATTTTTTACCAATATATGAAAAGATTTAATAGTTTTTTAAAAATATTTTTCCCTTGTTTTTCTTTATTCAAGTAGATAATTTCTAAAAAGAAAAACCTATAAAAATTACTCTGCTTATTTGTTTTTGCAAATTAATAACGAAAACATCTGTCAAAAATCAAAATTCTACAATAACAAAAATAAAACTGGACACATAAAAGATTATAAAGTTTCTCTACTAAATCGAAGACTTGTTTGACAAAAATCTTAGATAACCGGAAACTCATGAATAGAATGAAAGTATATTTGTATAACTGCATTTCACAACACAATCAAGGTCCCAGTGCTTTATAATAAAATATAAAATAACAGCATGGAATTACAAAAGACATAAAATAGAATACATGAGTACATTAAAAATAAAATACATGAAAGGCAGATTCAAAAAATTAAAGAAAATTTGTAAAAGAAAATAAGATGCCACCAACCATAATGTAAAAACGTTTTTGTGCAAAATATTAAAACTGGTGAAAATATGTAGATAATGGACCTAAATAGCATTTGTTGATGTTTTGTTGTTTTTAGAACAAATGAATTCTGGCTCCAACATAGAGAGATTTGTATCCTGAAAAAATTGTGACAGAATTGGTTGGAGAATTTGGTTGGAGCTGGTAGTCAACTATGGGTGACATCACGCTCACTCTTTTTGGTTCTAATTTACAGTCAATGGTACTGATCATTTGTGGGATGTGTGGTGGAGTCTCCAAAGAATCTGAGCTCAAAGCTTTCTGATTTTCACATAGTTCTTTTGCTTAAAGCCCTTTTAAAAGACCAATAACTAAAAAATTTAGAGGCGTCTTTCTCATACTTTGCAACTTTGGTGTGACACGACATTCTTGTTTGGGCTTTTCTGACCTCCAGCAGAGAATTAAACTTTTTTTCAATTCGAGATGTTC
Source organism: Adrianichthys oophorus (assembly GCA_036245035.1). Taxonomy (NCBI): domain Eukaryota; kingdom Metazoa; phylum Chordata; class Actinopteri; order Beloniformes; family Adrianichthyidae; genus Adrianichthys; species Adrianichthys oophorus. The sequence continues at coordinate 13,488,271 of BSAI01000096.1, read as the reverse complement.
CCACATCATTAGGCTGAAACTCAGGAGTTTAAAATTATTAAAATAATTCTCATAAAACTGTACTGAATTTTAACAATGTTTTTGCCTAATACATTAAAAAATAGGAAAAAAAATGATTGCATCATTTATCTGACTTGTATCATTTATCTTTGTCATATCCTCCTACGCTTTTTGGAGTGCCTCTGAGAAACTGCCTTCATTCTCTCTATAAAATGCCAAAAACATCTAGTAGGAGTTCAGTTTTTTGTTTGGGTGTTTGTTGCATTAGTGTTAACATAATCTAAACATACAAAAAAAGTTTGCTGAAAATCATCAACCAGTAGGATCGCTTGAAGTGGGAGAAAGCCATCGGCAGTTGTCATTGTGATAAATGAGTCGTGGGGGGGAGACACATTTCCCTCACTCGGTGGGCCCACAAATATCCACATGATCAGATTTAAAGGAAGTCTTCCCACGCCTCATTAGCGAGCATCCATGTTCATATAAGTCTGGAAGTCCTTTTTAATTTTTTGTGTGGTAGTCGTGCTGGGATGTCGAGAGCTGGATGTTTTGGGTGAGTAAGCACAAGAAAATCTGGAGAGGAGCTGTTGTGAGGAGCTGGATCCATCCCAGAGCTTTGGTTTTACAGCAAAACCAGCAGCCCGGAGCATCTTTGTTCACAGCAGTCAGTGACTGAGTCTGTGTGATGTACAGCTGTTCAGGCGACTTGCTTTTACTTCATTTTACTGTCAATCAGACTGCATTTTGTGGTCTGCAAGGAATAACATCAAAAAAGAAAAACAACAAAAAAATGGACAAAACACAATTAGTGAGTTTGGCATTCAGTCAGGCATGATAAAAGTATTACAGTGCCAGATTGCAGTTGACAATGACATGAGTATTTTTGAAAGATCCAAAGCAGGCTTATATAAGCTCTTGCATATTATAATTTTAATTTAAAGGAATGTTTCTTTAAAAGAGCCAATCCAATGAAAAAAAATGTTTGTGGTGTTTTTAATATGTTCTTCCAGCATTTTTGTCATGATGGAGTACATATATTGGAAAATTAAGCTGAAAAAAATGCTTTTCTGAGTATTCTTTTACTTAAATCATTGTAATGCAGGAGCAAACAAAAAAAATGTAGTTGGAAAAAGCTTGTAGCAGGGACGAAGGTGCTGCAACCTGTCAGAAACTAGAAGTAAAGGACCTAAAATGCAGACCAAATGGAGAACAGGCTTGGTGACAAAAACTAAAGCAATTAATAAAAAAACTAGTGCAGTCATTTGATTAAAAACTTCCATCCATCCATCCATCTTCTTCCGCTTATCCAGGACCGGGTCGCGGGGGCAGCAGTCTAAGTAAAGATGCCCAGACTTCCCGCTCCCCGGCCACTTCCTCCAGCTCCTCTGGGGGGACCCCGAGTCGTTCCCAGGCCAGCCGAGAGACATAGTCTCTCCAGCGTGTCCTGGGTCTTCCCCAGGGCCTCCTCCCAGTGGGACATGCCCGGAACACCTCCCTAGGGAGGCGTCCAGGGGGCATCCGAACCAAATGCCAGAGCCACCTCAACTAAAAACTTAATCAGATTAATCACACTTCTGGATTGTGATTAATCACGATTAATCATAAAGTTTGACTAGGTAAATTTTATATGACAATATGCGGCTTTTGAGCCAGAGAGAACATGTTTCCTTCATTTTCATTGCCTGAAATGTTTTAATTCGTAAAGTATTAACTCAGATATCCCAGGAATGTAATATGTGAGCACAAAACACATCAACAGTAAGATAAGCAGAACTCTAAAGACTTTTATGTCTGCAGTATTACTCCAAGAAAACAAAGATGCTGATCTACAGCCATAAGAAACTAAATTGTGTTTCTGCACTTTAAATGGTCTGGGTGAATACTCAAATCTTTTTGGTTGCTGGGTGTTGACGGACACCTAAAAAAGTAGTTCTGGTCACAAAGCCAAAATGTTATATATCACTGTGCAGGCTTCTCTAAAACAAACTTTTTGCTTAATTTTCTGGACAAAAACAAGCGGTAAGAGGTGAACTTTCTCTCTGAGTTGATGCTTCATTGACTCTATCGCAACAATCAGCATATATATCGCTTTCCTTTGCCACTGCATTCGAGGTCTGCCAGCCCAGCGACACATTCTCCTGTTACCGCTACCAGTAACCACCAATCAAAAAGTCCGCTTTTTGTGGAAAAAGCAATCTAAAACCCAAAAAGAACAAGAACAAAGTACTAAGAATTCATTTAATATGTATTTCTTTTATAAGTGACCATGGCATAAGTGGAATAATGCCCAACAAAGTGTGAATTTTCAAAAATTGAAGCATGCCGTGGAAGCCTAAATTGTCCGACGCTAAGTAGAAGATGGTCACTGTCATTATTAGTGTAATTAATCTTCGTTAATAAATAGTAACATGTCAGTTTTTTATTAATCGTGTGCAATAACACCTTAATGTTGACAGCTCTAAAATCAACTGAAATGTGATGCAACCATAGGAGCAACAAAAAGGTGACACAAAAGAACAGATGGCCTGAAAAGGTAATACTGAAAATTCATTCATTTTCCAATCCGCTTTATCCCTTTCGGGGTCACGGGGTTGCCGGAGCCTAACCCGGCTACTCATGGGCGAAGGCAGGGTACACCCCTGGACTGGTCGCCAGTCTGTTGCAGGGACCACAATCACACACCCATGCACACGCACATTCACACCTACGGACAATTTAGAGTAACCAATTAACCTATGAAGCATGTTTTTGGACGGTGGGAGGAAGCCGGAGTACCCGGAGAAAACCCACGCATGCACGGGGAGAACATGCAAACTCCACACAGAAAGGTCCCTCAGCCAGGACTTGAACCGGGAACCTTCTTGCTGTGAGGCAGGAGCGCTAACCACTGCACCACCGTGCAGCCCGGAATACTGAAAATCAGACACTTAAATAAAGTGAAGGTAATAGATATAAATGAAAACAGCCATGGATGATCAACATGAACTTGGAGTGACTGACAGGGGACATTCAGAATATGACCAAAGCCAGAACACAACTGAAAAACCAAATGAAAGCACAAAATCCTCACAGTACCCCTCCCTCAATGGGCAGATCGCAGACCCCCAAACCCAACAACACTTGGGAAGAGGGCACCTTGAACAACCAAACAAAGCCTAAACCAGAAAACAGTTTAGGTTCCTGCAGCCAAACAGATGTGAGGGTATAAGAGAACCCCCTCCTCTGGAACAGGCATGAAGGGAAGCAGTACTGACAACATGGACAGAAACACGAAGGGGCGCAGTCTTGGTGAGCCTTCTCCAGAATGAAAAACACAGCCAAGGGAGACAAACGGCGACCATCCTTAGGGGCAGGGAACACGACGTGTGGCCCCGGTGACCCTCCACAGGAACACAGAATCCTCATACAAGCAGGGGGCCATGAGCTCCCTCACCCTGACCATTCCAATGCAGAAAATAGATCCATTTTCGTTTTGTTTTCCTCATCGGAGCTGGCATCTGGCTCAAAACTGTACGGCTGGATAGTTAAAATATCAAACATAAATAAAAAATAAACATTTTTTATGTTATTTTGGGGGTTGTGAAGGGCTGTAACCTCGCAGTTCTTTTTATTTTTTTGTGTGCAAAAACAGCATTTTCATAGTTCAAAGAACACTGGGAATGCTTTTAAAATAGATTTAAAAAATGATCAGAGTGGGACTTAAAACAAAAGGAAACCTGTGCCACTTAAAAAAGTATCTGAATCTCTTGACTAAAAATACCAAAATGCCCTCCTGTTTACTTAGCTTGTCAGTAACCAGTTCCTCTAACTGTCCTCAAGATCCGTGGGTTGATGGTAAAACGGGAACAGAAAGGATCTCTGAGGTGTAATAATGCAGAAGAGCTGCCAGAAACTACAAAAGCCTGAAACTCTCACTTATAAAGACCGCCTCCACGTTTTGACCAGGCTGCCACAGAGAGTGTCTCATCGAGAAATACACTCCACAAACCGCTTGAAAAGCTTGTCTCGCTGTACAAAAGCATAAAATGGCTCATGTGGTTTTAGGTTCTCCCTTTTGTTTGTTTGCTGATTGAACATGAAAAGATTGGGAAAAAAAAAAAACCCCTAAATGTCCACCCTCATACACTGTATTCTGTGCCATAGCTCCAACCATCACAGCAAAGATCTCTTTGAATGACAGAGAAAATGGGCCAACCCTGCTTAAAAAAAACTTGTGTGTAAAGCAGAAAAAGTCTCTGGATGGATGTAGGAGTTGAGGTACTTTTACTTTTACTAGTACTTTTTTGTTCAACGTTAAGTCTTTCAAAATGTTATAAAAATGTCTACAAAGCACTGTTTTATGTGCATCCAATTCCAAACTCAGTCATGTTTAGAAGTAAGTAAACAAGAAAAAATATTTGACGAGGACAAAGAAAACATTCTTTAATAGGATTCAGTACTATATAGTCAAGGAAAATTTTATTTCTTAAATTCTGGGTTCTGAAAGCAAATGACAAGCTTACCAAATGAATTAGCTGTCAGGATTATCTGAAACAGTTGTTATTGTTCAGCAAATCCATGGAAATTCCTGATAGCAGTAACTTAGCAGGAGTGTTGGTTTTCTATTAATGCAAATCCACTCAAACCTGTGCAGACCTATAATCACATAAGCATTAAAGAACTGTGGAATCAGTTTCATATATTTTTTATATCAGATTTCTTCTCGTCAGAGACAGTTTAAAACACAATTTATTGGAATAAAAAACTTGATTTAAAAAGCATTTGAAAACAAAAGAGAAGAGCTAACTGACATAACACAGCCGAATTTGAGGCATTAACACACAAAAGGCATTTGGAAAACCTTGTGAAATGGGAAAGAGGTGAATCCTGGATCATCTAAAAGTGGCTACTGGTAGATCTCCTTTATATTAAAGGCTGTAAAATGAAATGCATGTCCAAATCAAAAACATAATCCCAACATTTTGATGCCCTCTTAGTCAGTAGAGCTGAAACACCCTGTTTTTATAACTTATTTTTTATGTTATTAGCAGTTTATTGTAGTAAAAAAGTAATTGTTAATGCAGAGTAAATGTGCTGAGTAGATGCTGAGGAAATCCCCCTATTGACCTGACTCACCCAGTTTCTCTGCTCCTGTAATGTAATGGATTCATGTCCTCCCTTTTGTCCTCATCTTTATTCCTTGCTGAGGTGTTCGTCGCTGCACTTTGAAGGATTGCCTCCTTGTCTCTTCTACATGTCCTCTTTAATCCCTGCATCCTTCAGCTTTGGCTGTGTGTTGAACTACAGAGCACGTTCAATACTCCAGTAAAGTGGTTCATGGGCTAAACCTGTTTTTTTACTCAAAGAAATTCTTTGATTAAAATGTTTCAAAAGATTAAATGTTCAGGCTAATATTCCTAAAACCTGATGAGGTGGACACACTAAAATCCAGGAAACCAAACCAGTATTCCACATATTTATGAAAGGAAGAACGAGTGGGGAGTGTGATGGGTAACCCATGGATGGTTTTACTACATTTAGTATTATACAGTGCATAAAAAAATCCGTTTAAAATAGGAAAATTTACCCAGTGGGGAAAAAATAGGAGGGAAAAAGTTTTATCATCAATACCTCTACTTTTATTGCAACCTTCACTATATTTTCAGGGTGTTCCGAATTTATTGTTAAGAATTTAAACCAGCTATGTTAAAAAGTCATTTTCTGCTAATCCAAAGTATATCTGAGAGCTGGATTTACAATCAAAAAAAGTTCAAATGTACAGAAATAGGTGTATATATGTCGTGTTTTTGCACAGCAACCTGTTAATGTGCATGTATAGAACAGAAGCTACCAACTACCAAAAAAGAAAAACCAATCAGATGTATGCATTATTCTGCCCAGGACTCTGTAGAAATCATGCAAACATGAGCACTTTAACTGAATTAGAAAAAAAACAAACACCTGTCAGGACAATTTGTGATAGGGGACCAAAATGCAAATAAAAGAGGCTCTTTGCTGACACACACAAAAAAAAGAATTTAAATAAAAGCCATGTTTTTGGTGTTTTTAACATATTCCTGTGGCATTTTTTTTTCATGCTGGAGGACAAAGGAAATTAAGCTAAAAATAGCATTTCTGTGTATTTATTTATTTGAATCATTCTGACCAGGAGCAGACGAAGAAATAATGTTTGAAAAAGAGCTTATTTGTTATGTCGAAAATATACTGTGTGTGCTACACTCCATTGTGATGCATCCACTTGTAGATGACTAGATCCATACATCTGTGATTATCTCGGCCAAGCTGATATCTGGCTCAACACTGTATGGCTAGATCGCTCCTGTATTTCTCACCTTTCTCACTTTTGTTGCACCGGTAAAGTTAGATGTGAAAGGCTGTAAACTAGCTGCAGAGAATGTAAACAGAGAACTCTCGGAAATGGGAAGGTGTGGGAGAGCAGGGTTGTTCAATGGTTCCACCCACAACCCAAATTCAAATTTCTGATGAACTACTACCGCTCTGCAGAAATTATGTCCTAGAAAATGACACAAGTGTTTTAATGTTAGCAAAAACAAACAAACTAAAAACCGGCACAATCATAATAATAAAAAAACAAACACTGGGAAAGCTCTTAAATAGATCAAAAGATGATCTGAGTGGAGCTTCAATGAATTCAAAATTTAGACAAATAAAGATAACAAAACTTACAGAAGGAAAACCTGAATTAATGGAACCAAAGCCAACAACAAACTGAACAGAAGACCTGTTGGAAAACAATGTCGTCTGGGGAATAATGAGCCAATGTGAATGTCAGGAGTCAGCACTCTGTCTCCCCCGCTGGTCACCGGCAGGAGCTGTCTCCAGAGTACTGACTGCACTCAATCTCCCAGCAACCCCAGCACACACTCCCCAGATGCCGCTCAGCTGTCACTCATCAGCTAATCACCCACCTGTCTCAGAAGCAGCTCACAAAGTCTTGCTCCGTGTGAAGTATTGTTTTTCCATTTCTGCCTGCATGCGGAACGGTTCATCCTGTTTACCCGACCCTGCTTCATACCTGCCTTTGCCTCCATGCTGCCTGCCTCAACCTTTTACCTGGATTTTGACCATGACTAGCTTTGTGGACATTTAGCTGAGCTTTGCTTCTGTCTTCCTGTTTCTATCAATAAACATGCTGCAAGTGGAACCAGCCGTCTGCCCGTTTGTGACAGTGAAATAGCTGTAGGTGGTTAGAGACTTAAACCTGGTGTGAACAAAGAGGATTAGGAGACGCAAAAATGAAAAAAATGTGTTACTGGCTTTTGAATTAAAAATGAAATGTTTTTAATTTTCCCTTCCAAATTTGCAGAAGTATAACTACTGTGCTGCACAGAATACTACACAGAGCCCTGGTTGTTTCTTCAGTCCAAACAAACAGTTTTTCCATTGGTCCAAACCATCCTGAAACAGATGTTTTGCTGGAATTGCACATCCAGTTCTTGGAAAAAGAATATGAATCAGAAGTTCTGTTTCTGATGTCTATGTAGTGATATGAGCTAATGGACCACAAACAAGAACAGGATGTTTATAAATTAAAGGGTGACCGCTAAGATGAATAATTGTTAAGGGGTTACTGTGACCCCCTTGACAACGCCTCTAGATACATCCACAGAAGTGAGATGTAGTTTATTAGATATTTTTTTATCTGCTAAACATTCATATCTGTGAAGACCTCATTAAAATATCTCTGCTTGCTGATGTAGAGAATGCGGATGTGCGCTAACTTAACATAGAAGGAAGAAGGACGTTGACAATGATCTTTGGAACAGCAACATTTGCCATGGATCGATCTTGGGAAAAGGCTGTGAGGCAATTTCCAACAAATTATTTATGAGTGGAAAACACTCAAGGCCATTTCCAGTCTTCAAATGAGAATAAATCCCAGCAAGATCCCTCCAAAGTGCAGTGATTAATCACACTAGGTCATTCTGCCTGCTGATGGAAAACACTCATTTTTGTGATGTGCTTAAAACAAACATCAAAAAAACAACGCCACATTCCACACTCAGGTGCCATTTTTATCTTTATTTTTTGCATCAAACCTGTAATGCATCTTCAGATTATTCCAAACAAAATCAGTGCTGACTTATGGGAGAAAATGGAACATAAACAGCTCCTGAACGAAAGCATTGGGCAGCCTGAAACAGAATCGGCAAAAACAGCAGACTAGCACCCAGACTAGAGGTGTGATTTTTTTAGTTTCTTTGCAGCCACATGACTAGAACACCCTGCAGTCACTGAGTCCACCGTGAACTGCTGTGTATATAAACATGTGCCAGAGTGAAATGTGAAACCATGTGTCTGACAGGTAGCGCTTGGCTGAAATAGAGCCAGGCAGGACAACGACCCAAAGCACCGCAGCAAATTTAGAACACAACGCTCAAAAAAGAAACAAATCAAGGTGTCACGATGGGCCTGTCAGAGCCTAAACCTCAGCGTGATTTGAAAAGCCCTGCCAGGACCTCCAGAGAGCCATGCATGAATAAACGGCCACAAACTTCAATGAATTTAGGAAAAATGGTGCAAGAGATTGATAAGTTGATGCAGAAAAGGAAAATTTGGAGGCCTGCCCCTAAATAGTTTTTGTTTTTCACACTACCAGTGTGTGCTGGCCTTTTTCCTGGGTTTGTATAATGCACTTCAGCTGACCCAGTGTAAATAGATTCCTTAAAACTAAAATCATAATTCTAGTGCAGGCTGCAGCTGATTTGTTTGTGTTTTGTGGCAAAAATACTGTTGTCGGAGAACATATGAGTTGTAAATTACTGTTTTCCACCCACTTCCAGGTGGATTGGAAACTCTGAAGGGCCTGCAAGTCAGAGAGAGCCTTTGCACTGAAAGTCTGAGAGCAAATGATGTAGTGGGTTTCCTCCATTCATGGCAGCAGCAATATAGCGGCTGAAGAAAACCAAAATACTATGGAATAAACTGCCTTTTTTTACCTATCCTGCATGCGATCCATTGTATTTTTCCAATGTGAAAGCATGATTTCTAATATCATTACCACAAAAGTCAGATGCTGTAATTAAATAAAGATACAGGCCACCTGTCAGCCTTGAAAATTCCATTTCTCATTGAAGTCATCTCCTGTTTAGGCTTGTGAGCTTTCCTGCATTTTGAGGTAAAGATTGAATTTGACAAGGACAGTCTGTGTAGCTGAGATAATTGTGCTGAGCCTGCCCTTGTTCTCTGCAGCCTGCCTTGATATTTCTAAACTAATTAACCAGATTAGAAACCCTAATCAATAAAGCAACCTATTGCCCCTTACTGTCTTGAAAAGAGAGGACTGGCTGTCACAGCCTTGTTGTTCCATCATGTATTCAGATGTTCTGTCTTCCATTCAGGTAATTTGTGATTTTGTGATTTTTTGACAGTTTTGACAGAGAAATCTTCATAGATCTGCTTTTTTAGAATACTTTTTAGGTGATTGCGCACGAATTGACTGTCATTGACCCCCTTTTAAGAGGTTAAGTCTTTCAAGTGTGTCTTAATGGACCATTTTTCATTTGGATCAAGAGGATCAGTGGCAGCAGCAGGGTGACATCATGTTCATCCATCAGCTGTGGGCTTTAACACTGCTGGAGTTTAGCATTGCTGCACAATTGAGAACATCTAAAGCAAAATTGGCTGATTTCGTGTTTTGATTGTAGATAAATCAATCACTTTTTGGTCTTAAATCCCATTTTTTATTCCAAATTTATTAATTAGACCGTTTTTTGTCAACTACAAACTTGTCAGCTAAGATTTGAAAATAAATCTGGATCAGTGCTGCAGTCATCAGAAATGTTTCCTGACATCTGACAAATTATAATCACCAGCTTTTCTTCTTTAGAATATTGTGTGGCAACTTTGTACTCTTCCATGTTTGCGCTCAATATGCGGAAGGTTAGTTTGGTCTGATTATCATCCTCAGTGCGCATGGCAAACGGAATGAGTCGCTGCACCGAATCCGTCATGTCTACTTAGTCATCTGCAGACCTTTTCTGAAGACGATCCGGGAATTTGTCTCTTCTGCGCGAGTCCCGATCAAAAAATAGAAGATCTCGCCATATGCGCTGGGATTGTGCCACCAGGATGCACACAAAGCACCAGCTCCGCTGAACAAGCAAGCCTGAAGATATTTTACTTTGTGCTAAAGTGTGAACGGAATACTACTGCGTTGCGTAAATCTTGAGTTTGCGCAACTGGGTTCTTTTTTGGAAAGGAACATTTTGGCGCAGGAGTCCCCGCGGACTCTATGCGTGCTTTTGCACAAAGAAGCGCGTCTGGCTGGGTTTGAGCTGCAGTCCACTTCACACCAACTGCATTGCTACAACTGGAGGAGAGCACGTGTTTATGATGAAAGTGTGTGGCTGGAGCTTTTCTCTTGGACTCTTGGCTGGATGGACCGACTTGCGTCCACAAGTGCTGTGCTGATCTGTCATCCGCCTGCAGATTATGTCACTTTTCAAACACACTACAATGTGACAGCGTGGTGTGCGCACATGGAAGAGATGCTGCCGTAGAAGTGCAGTGAGGGGAGCAGGACGGGGACCTCCAGCGGGCGCGCGTTCACCCGCGAACAGCGTCTCAGATGAGGAGCTTGTCGCTGTCCGATGCGCGAGTGGTGCTGAAATTCGGATGATGCCTGGCCAGCGACTGCAGGGCTGCAGCTCCCTGCACCTCAACGAGGACAACGGCCGCTTCGCGCTGCTCGCCATCCTCATCCTGGTGTATTTGTTGTGTGGCGCTGCAGTCTTCTCGGCCATAGAGAGGCCCTCGGAGCTGCGGGCTCACGGCCGCTGGAACGGGACGCTCCACAACTTTAGTGAAACCTTCAACATCACCCTGCAGGAGCTCAACTCATTTCTGCGGGAATATGAGGCTGCCATCGCCGCTGGGGTCCGGGCTGACGCTTTGAGGGCAAGATGGGATTTTACAGGAGCTTTTTATTTTGTTGGAACGGTGGTGTCCACTATAGGTGGGTAATCTACCTTGACCTTTGCCTCTAGAGGTTTTGTTCTGCTTGATAATGTGATTTTATCCTAATAAACCCTTAAAAAACAGGTGTGAGGAGAATGCAACCTTGAAGATGAATTCTAACCTATACAGAGGTACAATATTGATCAGATTTGAGCCTCTTAATATAATAAATAGCTAAATTATTCTACCACTTTCAGGGTGGATGTAACAGGATGCGTCCCTGTGGAGTGCTTTCTTTCCACTGGCTCTCATACAGAATAACAGACACATTTTGGCTGAGAGGGACAATGGAAATGGGGGCGACATCTGACTTGTTTGCCATTTGGAACAGCACACTCATTCCTAGTTATAGGACAGCACCCTCGGGTGCAGTGTCTCTTTTTTTTTTTTTTTTTGCAGCATTTCCATTCAAACCAATAGGAATGTCAATGAGAAGCCCCTTCTGCTCCCCCCCATTTAACATTTACTTACATGATATGTCAGAAAAGAGCAAGTGTCCCTCCCAGGGTAACCCGAGGGCCAACGGTGCAGGCGCCCTGCATGCCTGATGGTACTGACACCCACCTCTCACACCCCCAGACAAATGAAGAAGAGCTGATGCCTTCTGTGAGCAGTTGAGTTGAAGGCAAGCCTTAAAAAACTTTACTCTCTAACTTTAAATTGACAGCCATGTGAGAGGGGGTGAAGGATATGGTTATGTTTGAGTGCACATAAGCAGAAGAGCAGAGATAAATTTGTTTACTGTTGACCTGTCAGAAGAGGTTTATTGCAGCCCCTCCCTCACCTATCTGTTCTTTGAATACGCAAATGCAGTTTGAGAGAGCTCCAAAGGGGCCCGTGCACACATGCAGCCTCATGGAAGGGAACCAAAACAGCCGTGTTTGCTTTCGTGTCTCTGTTAGGAAGACGTCCTTTGTGCTTCACTTGTCACACAGCATCAGATTATTGAACCCGACTCAGTTTGCAGGTTAAAATGAAGAGGAAAGCTGTTATTCTGTCTGCAATTTTAATCTTTTCCACTCCTCTGGCTAGTGTTCTAGTTTTGTGAATACCTGTGAGCTGCTGATATAAAATAGGATTTGGGGGGAAACCTTCCCACTGATAATCAGAGCCGCATCCCCTACTCCCACCCACTGGATGCTCCTCCCAAATACTTCTGACTTTGCCGTTGCAGAATTCAGCAGTGACTCTTTGCTCTCCTTGATGTGCATGAACCGGATCCTTTGAAGAATGAAAGAATGGCTTTGACCCCTCAAAGTTCTTGTTGGGCTGATCGAGATTGCCAAGTGTTTGTGTAGCAGTTATGGTGTGGTTCCAGAATTTTTTCGAGGCACTGCAGAACACATATTGCATATTATCTTCTTGCTTGTGACTAAAATTTGTTGTCACTTTTGCAGTTCAAGTATTTCTTATCCAAGCTGGCTCAGAAGCTGAAATTGAGAGTTCACATTTCCCTTTTGAAGTATTTGACGAAAACAACCTTCTGTTCTGGATTTTTCTATCATAACACACAGACTGCTCCAGCCCGGTTGCCACTGAAGTCTTTGGTCCTTCCCCGCAGGACCATTAATGCCTGATGACTTTGCTGATGCTCTGATATTTTCCTCCAGCGCACTTACAGCTTACCATTTATAGCACTGAGTAAAGAGTATTTGAACAGATGGAATCCCCAAAAAACTGAAACAAGTTTAATTTGCTCAGTCTTTGATTTAAGAACAAAGCTAACACCATTTCCTATCAGCATGTCTGCAGAATAACAAGCTGTTCAAGATAGTCTCCACCTGGTTAATGTGCCGTCAATCGACTCTGATTATAAAAATGTCTAAATACATTACATACATTAAGAATTACAATGAAAATATGGTACAGAAAACTCTAGAAAATACATGAAAATAACCTTTCTAGATACAGTGCTCTTGAGGAGAATACAGAACATTTTTAAAACATCTGTTTATGGAGGTAAAAGCTTTTTTCTTTTATAATACATTCTTCTACAGGTGTGAAACTTGAAGCCTTTAAGGACTTTAAGGTCTTTAAAGACTTTAAGGCCCTTAAAGTCCCACTCCAATTAATTTTTGATCTATTATAAAAGCATTCCCAGTGGTCTTTTAATTGTGATTATGCTCTTTTTAGCCAAAGTTAAATCATTTTCTAGGACATAGTTTCTGCAGGGCGGCAGCAGTTCATTAGAGATTCACCTCTGAGTTGTAGACTGTTTGTAAGGACTAAGCCCGCCCCCACTTCCCTTTACCTAGCTGTTTACACGCTCTCTCACTAACTTACAGCCCCTCACAACCATAACCTAACATTAGGAGTGCAACAAAAACAGCGGACGATATTTGAGCTATCCTGCCACACAATTTTGAGTCAGATGCTTGCTCAGATGAGGAAAACAAAGACATACATGGATCTATGTGTCTACGTGGATGCATCAGAACTTAGGGGAGTAGTGAGCTTGTGGCTTGCCAGAGTCACTTGTACATTACACTCACAAGCTTTTTCCAATTGTATTTTAGCGTCTGGTCCTGATTCACAATGATTTGAAAAAAAAAAAATACTCAGAAATGCAATTTTAACTCTAAATTTCTTCATGTACGTCCTCCATCTTCAGAAAAATGCCACAAGAACATGATAAAAACACCAAAACCACATCAGAGTGGGTCTTTAGTGTTAACTCTTGGTCCCAACAAAATACGTTCTCCCTGCAATGTTGAGGGAGACTTACACTGGTGTGATGCAATCTCTAAAATTTAAAGTTCACATAAGGAATCTGTCTCACCCTGGGATGTTCCCATGAGCAAACTGATTAGTTTATCTAGTAACAAAAACAACACAACAAAAGACAAATGATCAAAAATAGGATAAGTATTAAGATGAATCAGTGTGTGGACCTTGTTTTTGCATGCTGTAGTGTGATGTGATGTCATCCACAAGCGTCTCTATTTTAGGCAACAAATGCTTCTGAGGAAAAAGAAGCATTTGTTATTATTGCTGCACAGTTCATTTGCCAACACTAGGAAATGCATTTTATTTACATCACCACAACACAAGAAAGATGTCATGAGGAGGAAATGCTTTAGTTGTCACTCAGGTCTGAAGGTCAGTCTCCTCTGGTTGAGAAGTTTGATCAATTGTTCTGGAAGAGATCTTAACTCAGAAAAAAACTGAAGGTGTTGATCAGACTCTGGGGTTTAGGCTTTGTTAAGAAAAAAAAACACTTAATAATCTGACCAACAACAGTTTTAAGCCTGAGTAATTCTGGGTCCATTCAACGTTTTTACTCCTTTACAATTGGCACCAAGAATTAGCCTGTAAAACAGCTTTTTGTGGCAGTGCTTAAAAAATAATATTTTTGTACTAATTTTACAGATATTTTATTATTATGTTACACAAAAATTCGACAATACACTTGAAATTGTTCAAAAACCTCAATTCCAAGTAGTAATGTTGTAATTTTTTACTGCAAAAATCACAAAAGTCCAGATTAAACTGTTTTTATGCTTTGTAAATAAGATGTAAAGTGCATAGATTCAAGAGAAAAGTATAAATTCCAAAACAAAGCAAAGACATTTTCAAAATAATGTGATAAATGTTTTTTAAAAAAACAGGCGAAACTCCAATAAACTATAGGATTTGTTTCAAAAATTTTAAATTGATGTGTCATAACTCTTGTTGTGTTTGTTTTAAACCTACAATTTCAAAGGTAATAACTTTATCAAAACCTTCAAGTGAAAAAACAACAAAATAACAGCAGGTCTGCATAATTTTTACATAACTGAAAACCATCGATGTCATTGACAAATGCACCGGTAAGTGCAGAGACTACTTGGAAGTTTTTCAATTTTGACTGAACTTAATTGCATATTTGATTTTGTTTATCCAGTTTGACCAATATTTGTTGTTCCTTGAGGGATTCAAGTGGATGCTGATGATGGCTGGGATTTTCTGGGAGTCATAGAGGTTTTTGAGGAAGTTACTTTCTTCTTTTTTTCCTCTTTATTTTATCTTCTAAGCCATAGTTTTGTTGCTTGGTTCCATATTTAAAGCAGCTTCACTATTTAATTTTCATTAAGAGTCTACAAGCATTTGTTCCATCAGTATGAGGTCTATTTTTACCTTCAAAGATGACTGACAGCTGACAACTGCCAATTAGGACACCTCTGTGTAGTTGGTGTAGTGCTGTGTGGTTGTGATTCTGTGCAGTGACATTTTGAAAACATATTTGTCAGTTTTGGAGTGCTGCTGGAAGAACACTTGCCTGACAATCAAGTGATGGCTTTTAACTTGTTGAGACAGAGTTGAATTCATGTGGTTTGGGCTGTTTATTCTTAGACAGACCATGTCTTGCCCTAACTTGCCCCTGGCAGCTTCAGCATCTTCTCACTCCATCCCACTTGTACAGCCTCCCACTCACACTGGAGCCACAAAGGCAGACAAGGCGAATAGGACAGTTAACAAACAGCTCCAACAGACCCAGCGCAGATCCTGCAGTTTCTTCCCTAAATAAGCTCTGAGGAGATGTCAGGGGAGATTAAATCCCAACAGATCTAAAAGTAAACAGCTGGTTTATTGTGAAATCACATGACAGAATAGTTATTTTTTTGTTCCAAACAGGCAGGAACTTGAAGAAATGGAGTGTAAAGTTGCATTGTGTTCTGTTGCAGAGGGTTGCATTAAAGAAGGCTGTACATATTCCTTTGATCCATGCGCTTGTGCAGCAGGGGAGTTGTTATTTTTCAGCAGTGGGACTAAGCCAGGGAAAGCTTCCTTTATTCCCAGACAAGCTCACTGTGACAGTTTTTTACCGCCAGAAAGACTCACTCCTGCTTCTCAGATTGTTAAGATAATGGAAGTAAAGCTTTGCAGTGATTTGCTTTTTGATTCAGTTGCCATTTAAAGTACAAGTTGCAAATTTACATATTCCCTTTCTTGTAATTCCAGAAATTCTGGCATTCCCACTTGAGGCTCTTAGATTTCACATTGCACCAACTTCAGAAACTAAACAAATCCCAGACATTCTGATAATGCTTGAAGATAGATAGAAAACTCTTTAATCTTTACACTAAACAATGTTTTAGCCAGTTTAAAGTCCCACTCCGATCATCTTTTGATGTTTTTTCAAAGCATTCCTGGCAGTCTTCTAATTCTGATTATGCTGTTTTTAGCCCAAATTTAAATAATAAACCTGTGTTGTTTTCCATGACCAATTTCCTCACCAATATTGAGAGTTCTATGTTTATGTGCTCTCCTGCTAGCTTACAGCCCCTCACACCCCCAACCTAACATTACCAGTGCAATAAAAATGGTGAGCAATACCAGAGATATCCAGCTGTACAGTTTTGATCCAGATTCCAACTCAGACAAGGAAAACAAAGACATAGTGGATCTATTTGTCTACAAGTGGATGCATCGGAATAGAGCGGAGCAGGGAGCTTATGGCCCGCCCCAGCATATGTTTTACATTGCAAATAAGCTCTTTTTCAAACGACATTTTTTTTTGTCTGCTCCTGATTCATAACAGTTTGATGAAAAAGAAAATCACTCAGAAATGCATTCTAGCTTCATTTTCTTTATCATAAGAAAAATGTTACAGGAAAACACCAAGAACACCATTTTAATTGGAGGGGTCTTTAACGCTGCTTTCTACCTTATAGCTTTTTGAACATTTATACTGAAGAACCTGCATTAATTTATATAACATCAAAAAGAGACAGCAAAAGTCTGAGTAAAAAGATCAATACATATAAACACAGTCAACAGGTTTTCCTGTGATCTCCTCAGCTAGATGTAAAATGAACATTGAAAATAATTTGGATTTTTAACTTTTTTTTATAATAATTAAGGGTCATTTATTTTTTGCATTGGTATTATGTTTAACAAATAACCTCACACGTTTTTTTTTTTTGTTTTTTTTAGCTGATTTGATGTCAGAAAGGAACTTTCTATTAGAATTTTGTCAAACGCTAAAGCTGGTGTTTGAGAATTAAGAATTTTTAGGTTTGGAGCATCAACTGTGATTCTGCTGTAGAGACTTAGCCACCAAACATGCTTCTTTACAGACACTGATGTCATACTTTTCTATAAAATGTATTTAATTCTATACTTTATATATATGTTAGATTTCGTACTTTCAAATGTATTATCTATTACCAATGTTTGGCTGACTTCCGCTTCCAGGGGTTGCCAGCACAGCAGAGGTGCTCTTGTGATGATTTAACATCTAATTTTGGACTGAATGCCCTTCTTAACCCCTGCGACAGACTGGCGACCAGTCCAGGGGTGTACCCTGCCTTCGCCCATGAGTAGCCGGGTTAGGCTCCGGCAACCCCGTGACCCCGAAAGGGATAAAGCGGATTGGAAAATGAATGAATGAATGAATGAATGAATGAATGCCCTTCTTAAATGAACCGGACTGTGACCGAACCCAGACTCAGACCAACCACCTTTTAATTACAAGCTCAGTCTGTGTCAACTGCTTTACAACTCACAGTCGTATCCCTTGTCCTTGCACAAGAACAGCAATTTAAGATTAGATCATGAATTGTCTGGAAAAACGTAATAAATAATTTCAATTTAAAGTGACTTTCGATTCTTGTAAGTAATATAATTAAAGAGAGTTATTCTGTATTTACAAGAGAGTAATCATTTTTGGAAGATTTTGCTTCTGTGTTTTCATTTTTTTTAAATTGTTTGATTCCTTTGAAGGTGTATTTATTTTACCCATTTAAAGTCATATGGTTCTATATAGGAGATTTTGAGTTAAGTGTCTTCCACAAAATTGTCCGTCACCTTAAATTTTTCATGCCACCTCAGCAGCATGCTTTGGCATTTAAAGATGTGTGAAAGTGAGATTGCAGACCACTGTGAATCCATGAAAGTGGGCCGTGCGTCTTGGGTTAATGTAGAGTTGTTATTTAGATTAAGCACTCTGCTGCAACAAAACCATCTGTGTTGGTGTGACTGTGCTAACAGGAAGTGGGTGGGTTTGCAGTCTGTGAAAGCACATCCATCCCTGGACAGCAATGTTTCACATTTGTTGCTGCTATCTGTTTCTCACTTCGACACCGTTGCTAGATGCTCCCAGACTCTGTTGATTACTATCTGCATCCATTTGCCACAGAACTGCCACAGTCAACACATGCATTCATTCATTCATTCATTCATTTTCCAATCCGCTTTATCCCTTTCGGGGTCACGGGGTTGCTGGAGCCTAACCCGGCTACTCATGGGCGAAGGCAGGGGACACCCCTGGACTGGTCGCCAGTCTGTCGCAGGGGCCACAATCACACACCCATGCACACTCACATCCACACCTACGGACAATTTAGAGTAACCAATTAACCTGTGAAGCATGTTTTTGGACGGTGGGAGGCATGCACGGGGAGAACATGCAAACTCCACACAGAAAGGTCCCCCAGCCAGGACTTGAACCGGGAACCTTCTTGCTGTGAGGCAGGAGCGCTAACCACTGCGCCACTGTGCAGCCCCAGTCAACACAATTATTTAAAATTTAGATCAATTTAGCATCTTACATTGTGTTTCTGAAGGATTAGGACGATAACAGCAGTGGAATCTGCAGCAGTACAGGACTTAAATGACCTGGTCAGTTAAATTTGTTTCTCCTGCTTACGCTCCAGCCTCCTTTCATCCCCCTTCCTCTTCGATCTCCTGCATGGGTGACTCTCTGAAATCACACACAGAGGAAATGTCAGTGTTAAAAATGGAAAACACAGGGCCTTCATCACATGAAAGGCACCAGGGGTCTTTAAAGATGTCCTGACGCTCTCCACATAAACCGTTCTTCTGCACCACAGAGAGTCTAAAGGGAAAAGTTGTAATTATGGGAGAACTAATTTGAGTCCAGTATGCATAATCTCTGCCTTAAAGCTGCTCAAATCAAATTTTCATATGAAGAAATTAGAAACTCACTTGTCGTGACAAGATAAAAGAAAATTATTTCATGACACAAGAAGAGGCTCAAGCAGAGACAAAAAGCAGGATAAAGAAACGCCTCATTATCTAGAGGATCTTCGTTTGATGTGATTTCAACAAAAAGTTTGATTTTATCAAAGCAGATCATACATGTGAGGATTTACAGTAGAAAATGAATCTAGGATGTGAGCGGTCAAAAAAAAAGACCAGAAACCATCAGAACTATTGAAAGGACACAAATGATTTTAATGCAACAGTGAACCTTTTTGACCCACTCGATAAAAACTGCGTTTTTCATGTTTTTAAAACATTCCTTTGGCTTTTTTTTATCATGGAGAATATAAAGTTGTAAAAAAATTTACTTTATGAGCATTTCTTTGTTCAAATTTTTACTTTAATGCTTTGAAAAATCTTGCAGTTCTGTGACTTAGACGGCCACAAGCTCTCTGCTCCCCTCCATTCTGATGCATCCACTTGTAGACGACTAGAACCGTGTATGTCTTTGTTTTCCTCGTCTAAGCTGGCTCTAGCCAGACAGCTCAAACATTGCTCAGCATTTTTGCTGCATCGTTAATGTTAGGGCGAGGGTGTGAGGGACTGTGAATAAGAGGGGGAAAGTGTAAACGAAGTGTACAAGTTAGGCATTGTCACAACTGATACATGCTGTATGTGGATGATACATAAGCACACCTGTCTGGAGAATGCAGGTAGCATGCAAGAAATGTCAAGATTGTAGACCCCTTGGTGAACCCATAGAGTGAAAGTTTTTATTCACATTTGATGTTTGTTGCAGCTGTTATTACAGTGGGAGGAGACTTGCACGCACGGATTTTGTTTTCACATAAACTATGTGCAATTATAGTGAATTCTATTTAATTGATCCATGTATGATGGAATTGCTCCATAAATTAATATTCATGTATAACAGGATGGTGATAGAAACTTAAAACAGTTCATGGATGGTTTTGGCGGTGGAAAACTGAAGGCTCAGCTCTGAAATGAATGGACCGCCACTGATGTTCATACGGCAAAAATGGAAAAGACAAATGCAAGTCAACGGAAGCAAAGTAAAATGATTGTGTAAAAATGTTTAAGGTCAAAATAAGTCTTCTAAAAGTGCAAGGAAAAAGAACAAAACTTCAAAACTCCGAAACCTTTCTTTATAACAAAAATTTTATAAAGAGGCAAGAATAAAAAGAGGATTTTGCAAGCTCACAACTTAATTTAAATGCTAATAAATCAAAGTATATAGTGACGAATAACCTTATATTCTTTAATTTTATTCCTTTTTTGCCCGCTATTCTATCTTTTCCTCCTGGGTGCTTCTAGGTTTAATGTAGATGTGAACTTCACTTGGTGTGTGTGCTTGAGTGTGAGGTAAACCTACCGAGAAGCCCAGACCTCCATAAATTCCCATCATGCTGCTGTAGAGGACGGCTTATACATATCTGCGGTCTGTCTCAGCCAGCCATAAATCTGCCTGACTTGCTCTGGGATGTGCCCGCTTACATACACTAACTCACACTCCTGAATCCTCCCGACCAAGTGATATCAAGTTCATTTTAAAGGATACAGCAAATTTGCTGAGCTTCCTTCTCCATTTGATTTGCATTTCATTGATTCAGTTTTTTCTTTTGCTTCATTAAGCTGGCGAGAGAACAGACTCTGACATGATTTTAGTCTGGATATTTGGATCATCATGAAGTTCCCTGTCAACACAGTTGGAAATGGTCGCCAACTTGAGGCTGTGAAAGTTTAAAATTCAAAGTTATTGAGGGGAACTTTTTGTGCAACTGGCTTTAAGTCAGTAAATCATGAAGCAGCATTGATGAAATGTTGGAATGAGAGCTGCGTTGCAATTAATTTTCTGCTTCAGCAGACATGCATGTGTAATATCACTGTTTACAAGCCCATAAAAAGTTAGTCAGAAGTTTGATTGGCCATCTGTTTCTTTAGAGGGAGCCTTGTGTGTAACAACTGATAAAGAAAAAACAGCAGCCATGCTGCATTTAAATGCAATATTGCCAGCAGAAGATGAACTTTAATTTGAAAATATTTCACTTGTATGAGAGTAAACCTGAGATGCAAACAAGTCTGTTTTTGGAGTTAAATTTCAAGCATTTAAACTCATACTTGTAATTATTTAGCTGAAAAGAACCAGTAGGGACAAAAAATTAAAATTTTTTGTTTTTACCCCATAACTGTCACATTCATTCTGAAACAAGTTTGAAACATTCAAACCCTTTCCATGGCATTTAAGTGAGAACCTCTTAATGTCTAAAGAGTGTGTTGGATAAGTGGTAAAATCAGGGATCTGCAACCTGAGACTCCAGAGCCACATGTGCCTCTTTTTCACTCATTTAACTCATTTTTTTTTTAAATGACAAAAATGTGTTATTTCTGTTTAGGTTTTTTACAAAATTTCAGATAACTGAGCAAAATGATGGTAAAAGATTTTATCTATTGCCAAAGTGGTTTATTGCTAGAATATGTTAAAAGTTGCAATCTGAACATCTTTTGATCCATTTTCAAAGCGTTCCCAGTGGTCTTTTAACTAGCTTTAACTAGCATTTTTAGCCCCAAAAATGAAACAGTGTCATTTTCTAGGTCAGTTTCTGCAGAGTGGCAGGAGTTGATTAGAAATTTACCTCTGAGTTGTGGGTGGAACTGTTGGCACAAAGAAACCATGGACCCCTTCCCTCCCTGTTGTTGAGAGCTCTCTGTTTACACTCTCTCTCGCTAGCTTACAGCCCCTTACACCCACTAACCTATTGCTATCTATGAAACAAAAATATCTGAGATATTCAGTCATACAGTTTTGAGCCAGATGCCAGCTCAGACAAATAACAAAGACGTACATGGATCTAGTCGTCTAATGGAACGGAGCAGGGAGTTTGTGGCCCACTCAGCATATTTTCTACGTCACAAGTATGATCGTTTTCAAACTTTACTTTTTGTCTGCTGTTGACTCACAATAATTTGAATAAAGAAGTACTCAAATTCAGTTTTAAGCTTAATTTTCTTTATATATGTCCTCCATCATCAGAAAAAATTCACAAGAACATGTTAAAAAAAACTCAAAAACATGATTTTCATCTGAGTGACCAAATAGACCAAATTTTCTGGTCTTCTGTCTAGTTCAGACACAAGGGCCATAAAGTACACGATTTCATTTACATGTAAATAAATTAAAATAATTTAAAAAGATTAAACATCAAAGTTGTCATGTTTACATTTTATGGTAAAAAGAGAAAAGTGATGACAGCTCATCAAAGTTATAATGATAGAAAATATCATGTTTGACTTGACTTTCTTGCAGAATAAATTCTTCAGCAGGAGGTTCTTATTGAAATAGGGTGTGTTTTATTTTGCAAAAGTAAAGAAGTTAAAATCGTTGAATAGAAATCTATAACACTGTATTATTTCAATTATTGTAAATATTTAAAAGCCACATTTTATGGCCTAATGCTCGCAAAAACATAAACTAAATGTGTTTTTCTAAACGGTGGGATTCTAAAAGTGGGATTTAGTGTTTCTCACTGGGTTTTGCTCAGCACAAGAAACTGGACCACATGACTCCTATAGATTTGAAAGTTGTAAATCCTTGGGTTTAATAAAGACAGCATGGCTCAGGAAAACCTTTTTTATTTTTGCAGAACTAACCTCACACGTGTACATTTACTCTGCACGCTGCAAGCTTTGGATGTAGTTATTTGGCTCATATTTATGTTTTCATTTAAAAAAAAATGAAAAACACAATTGCACACTCTTCAAAATGATTCATCTTAATGCTGACATTCTCCAATAGCCCTGCTTCCTCCATTCTGGCACAGAATGTGACCCATTCCAGAAAGTGGCACATGATCTAATTATGAGCATCAGAGCGTTCCTCCAGCCTCATAGTTTCTCTCTATGTGATCCAAGATCATTAAAGCGTCTGTCAGCGACTTCTCAGTGTGACTGACTTTTCTGCACACTCTTAAAACTTCATGGAGATGTGCTTCTGCTTTTCACATAACTGCTAAACATCAAATATTGATTTCCCTCTGGCCTCTTTATTTATTTGTTCTCATTTCATGCAGCCGGAAAAGGCCGGAAAAGGCTTCCTCCAGAATCATCATCATCATTTCTTCGTTTTCTGTGAGTGGAACATGGAGGCTTGTCCTGGTGACATTTGGTTTTTCAAAGATGCACCTGGACAGGTGTGTTTACCAAGGGGAATCAAACATAGCTTCATGCTTGATAAGCTTTTCTCCAAACATGGGAGTGCAGAGTACAGCATAAGATAATAAGAAGTACAAGGACACAGCTTTTAGATCTATCAGGCAGAAACTATTAATCTGATAAGAGAATGATTCATCCATGACCCTTTGGGACAAAATCGCTATCACTGTTTGCAAATGAGCACAGAACAAACTTTTTTTTTTTTGCCCCAAGATGCAAGTTCACCATCTGTGATGTTTCTTTTAGCTCTCATACAATCCCACAAAGATGAAAAAAAACGATCAAAAGACAAAGACAAAAGAATAAATGTTGGCGCAGATTCAAAAAAAGCATTGCAGCATTTTTTTTCTGACATAAAAAAATCAAGGCGGGGAGTCATCAGTCCTTCAGGCTCTGTTTGCTAGTGAATTAACCACTGGGATACACTTTCAGAAGAATTAGATTCAGCAGTTATAAAACCATGGAGAAAGTATTATGGGGTGTAATCTCTACCTTTCTACAGCATGCACATGTTGAGCAGACACAACTGGATTTGTTCTTTCTGTCTGCATTGACTTGTGTTAATTACTTTCACCTGCACGGTTCTCCAAATATTCCTTTTGCTGAAAGCTCATTATCGCTGTGCATTGACAAGCAGAACTAAAGTCTTTTATTTGTGTCAAAGATAATGAGAAATTTAGCCTTCACATTACTTTTTCTCTCTGTACATTTTCCCAGTTTAGACAGACATTTTATTACAGCCGGTGTTTAATCTAAAGTTCCTTCACTTTAATCTAAAATCTCTACATTTAAAGATAGCAGAGAATATTCATGGTTATAGTCAGTGAACCTGGCAGGTTTTCGGCAGATGGTGTGGCGGTGATAGCGCAGGTCTGGCCACGTTGCAGCTTCCTCAGCCCTCTGTCCTCTCTGTGGATCCCCACTGCGCCACGCTCGTGACTAATGATTTCCTGTCCGTCACATAAGCCAGTGATCAGAGGCACGAGCATGCGTGGCATTCTCTGCTGCTGCTCTTGTCAGGCCAATTTTAATGTGTTCCCACCAGTGGGACACGGTTGGTTGGACTTGGAGCTTGTTTTTCGGCTCGCTAATTGAAGACGTGAAGCAATGGGGTGCTAAAATTTGATTTTTAGTCAGAAATATAGTCCTGGGATGAATAAATTTTCAGATCTTATGGGATTTGTGTTGAAGTATGTTGTCCTGGATGACTGAAGCACCAATGACATGCAGAACCACTTTAAAGGACAACAGAAATACAATAGTTTGAGCTGTTTTAAAAAAAAAAAAAAATCAATTGTCTAATTTTTTATCTTGTAAATAAGAAATTTAGACTTTTATTCCCTCAAACCTTTGATCCTAATGCAGATAGCTTAAACTTGAGGTGAGGTATTTATGGCAACAGCCTCGTGAGTCCACCCTCCAGGAAGCTGAATCGATGTGCCTCTTTAAGGAAATTTCGCTTTGTTAAAGATGTCAAGTAGGCTTTAATCAAACGCAACCAAGCTCCAAGGTGAGCCCTTTGAAAACCACAATATCTGCCACAAACACCAAGTGCACAGTGTGATTAAGTATAATAACAATCATTTTGTTGTAAACAGGCACTTAGTGAGCCTGCTTCCACTAATGTGTTTCCGCGTTAAAAGGAAACTCCATTGATAGTGAGTGTTGTTTGCTTTTGAATACGCTCTCAGTCTCATATATACAGTATATTTAGAATGGTCATTTAATCCACGTCAAGCAGAAAGGCTCACAGAGAAGAATCATTTTGAATCAAGACTATAGTTCTGGGACACACCAACAGAAAACATTGTTTAAGTGGATTTTTGTGTCCTACGGGTTATAGAAAGCAAGACTTTGATAAGTTACCCACTGGATTAGGAGATATCCAGTCTTAGTTTTCTATTGCTAAAGTAGGTGGAAGGACAACCCTCAAAAATGTTTAAAACCACCATTCACAGAAGGTGAGACCGGCCTGTGGAGTTTCTGTCCCAATACTCCACGGGAAATTGCTTCATGTTCATGTGATTCAACAAATTTTTGAGTTTCTGCCAAAGGCCACCATTGGTTCGCTCTTTCATCTTTTTCTTTGTTGATGTAACATGTAGAATAAGTACCATATTTTCCACACTATAATGCTACGTTCATATCAGCCTCAGCAATGCGCATTCACGCCACTATTTCCAATGAAAAATCTTTAAATGCTCGTAATATCAACGTTTTGTACTTTGTACACCATTTGAAACTCTTAAACACTCGCGTTCACGACTCGTTATGCACTTTTTTAAGTCTTTTTTCGGGCTCCATGTACAAAACGCACAGTTATTAAAAGCACTTTGAAAGTTAATACAGCTGAACTTTGATAAATCAGGGACTTTGATTTGATAGTAATGTATGGGTAGCATCCTTTTCAAAACACAGAAGGGCCAACCGTTTGAAAACTGATTGTGGAGGAGAAATTAACCCTTGCGCTTTGTGACCAGAGGGAATTCTGTCTGGTTTTTTTACGTGTTGCAAAGGAGAGTTACAAGTATTGTAAATACTTTTCTGACGTGGCTAACGTGTAGCATGTAAAGTCTGACTGACGGACTTTTCTCTGACTCTTTTTGATTTGCTTAATGCGCTTCATAGTTCGGAGCGAGCTCTAAATTTATGACATAGTTTGGAAAACAGACCATTCATTGACGGTGCACCTTACAATCTGGTAACCCCTAAAGTGCAAAAAATATGGTACTTTGCACAACCAACACATCTGCTTAAAGAACGAGATTTGACTGCCTTCATACCAACATTTAGTTTGGGTTTTTGGAAGAAACAACCCTTTGTCCAAAGGATCTCTGCACTGCAAATTCTAATTAAATGCTGATAGTTTTACATTAAGATGTCTGGTGTCTTCCTCTGAGTCCTGGGGTATGGGGTAAAGGCATCTGTCAAAAAATATTTAATCATAAAGACAAAGAAATGTAATTGTAAAGAAAAAACTTGATTGTAATGATTATCAGCTTCCAGCATTTTGTTGCCTGTTGTTTTACGATTCTACCCTCCCTCCCCTGTAATCATCCTTTTACTTCTATAGCCCACCCTTTTTCCCTTTTCTTTGCCCCCCCCCAACTCTCTCTCTTTTTTCCCCCTTTCTTTTTTCCATCCGGTCCAACAAAAAGAACACAAACAAAGTTAATATAAATAAAGTTTAGTTTAAATTACAAAAGGGGCTTATACAAATATACACCTTGCGTGTCCGAGGATTTATAACCCCCGATTGTAACAGTAAAATCTGTCTGATACAAGAGGCTCTCAGCTCATATCTGTTTGCTCAGCTGTTGGACAGGACAAGTTTAAAAAAAAAAAGCAGGCAGAGGTCAAACACAGGCATGAGGACATCCGATAACAATAAGATTGGTCAGGGACCAGGCGAGGGTTGGGCAGGCATCAAACGATCAGAGTCGAAGACGAAGCAGGTTCAGGTGAAAAGAAGATCAGATCAGGATAAGAACGTTCAGATGCAGGCAAAGCGGCACAAACAAGACTTCGCACTGAGCAGAGCTCAGTGCTCATACTTTTAGATGTGCTTCAATCCTGTTTTCTTGCCGTGCCAATAAAACCTGCTGCACTTCGATTCAGCCGTCTGCCTGTTAACTGCCCCCAGTAAACTCATAAACCTGCTGAATGGACTGCTCTCTAAGCTGCTATGCTTTAATGTTCCCAGTGGGACTTGGAGATGGAGCAAAACCACTTTACATATGCTTCGTGCCACAACTGTGAGGTGTGCTTGCGCCTTTAGGGGCGCAGGCACACTGTGTGTGGCTCATTTAGACTTTGTGATTTGAAGGTTTGCAGTTGGGAGTTGCTGTAGGGTTACATGATGATTATCTTTAACAATGCACATTTACAATGATTCATTGAATTCAGTTAAAATTTTAATTACAACAGGTATAAACATTTGCTTTGTGAGGAGGAAATAATTGGCTTTGCTCTGAGTGCCAGAAATAAGCAACAGACACTGAAAAATGTTCATAACATATCTACAACACCTTGCATCTTGCAAACATCCAAAGACATCAAGGTCTCCTCAAGAAGTACAACTTGTTCAATCCTTTTATGAAAACATTCGTGCTGCTTTTTTTTATCATTTTTGATATTCTGACAAATACACTCCATTGTAAAGACTGATGCCTTTTTTTAAAATAATTGTTTAAATAATTGTTTCCTTTTTTTGGTTTATCTATGATTTTTTTCTGTTTGTGCTCTTCCCCCGCGTCCTGAACACGGCAGGTTTAGGTTTTCTATCAACCATCTGTCTCTTTTTCCATTCATTAATGCTGCTTTAATGCTCTTCTCTATGGAAGTTGTCACCAAAACGTTCTTTTCTCTTCTGTCGGTCCCTCGGGAGCTTTTTTATTTTTCTGTTTGCTCCTCTGTCTTGAGTACATTTTTGGGATACTCTTCTTCTGCTTTTCTGTTTTGAGTCGGTTACTGAGTCGCTCCTCTTCAAATTTTTTGATTTAAGGTTTCTGGTATTTTCCTCCTCTGCTCTCATGGTTTTAAGGAGGTCGTTCCTCTTCTAAACTTCTGCTGTAAGGAATTGTTTTGGACACTTCTCATCTGTTCTTCTGCTTTTGTGGAGGTGATTAGGACGCTCCTCTTCTTCTTTCTATTTTTGGAAGTTACCAGAAAACTCCTTAAACCCTTGAAATAGCTCACAGATTGAAAATTCATTACAGCTAGCATCATCCGCTCATGTGGTCTTTGGAAAGCCCCAATTATGCTCCTGTGTTTTGAGTTTGTTTCTGGGATGCTCCTCTTTGACATTTCTGATTTTAGGAGGTTTCTGTGATATAAGGAGGTCATCAGGGCAACCCCTCTTATGTTCTTCTGCTTTAATTAGGTTAGTAGGACACTCCTTTTTTTTTCTATCTGTGGAAATTACCGGAATGCACCTATTTTGTCTGCCTTTTCTGAAGACATCACATACTCTCATTTCCTTGTTCTAGGTTGGAGTTGTGAGCCTCTAAAAAGCTATTCTTCATTCTCCCTCTGCTGATTTTATCAAATCCAACTGCAGTCACCTATACTTGTTTTTGTTAGGTTTCTTTTTGGCCCTCCTCCTGTAGCTCCATTGAGTCATATTTCCGTTTACTGTATCCCTCTTTTCTGTGATTCGCTTCTGTCTCATGCATCTGTCAACCACCTGTTCTTTTTCCACCGAACGGAAAAAACGTTCAACTCACTGAACCAGAAAAAGCCTCTTCTTGATATTGATTGTTCCCACACCCTGTCATAAAGTGGTCCTCCACTTCTTGCTAGTCTTTTGTCATCCCTGATGCACCCAACAGTGGCAGTTTGAAGGTGGCAGGTTATTTGTAATTTACACAACTCCATAAATAGCTCATTTAATTACATATCACCAAAGAGTGTCTGTTTCTTTAGCCGATGAATGAGTTAACAGTGCACTGTGTCCCTAAATGACCTCGGCTTGTTGATGAGTCATGTGAAATGATAAATGAAAATAATTTAGCATTAGAAATGATCATGTTTACATTTGCCCTCAGTGCATCTTTGATATAAATCAAGATGTAGACATTTCCATCCACATCAATAAATAAGTCTCCCTTTTAATTGTTTTATCTAATATCTGCACACGCCCATAAATGCTTCTGATGAATAGTTGCCAATAGATACACTGCTTTCTAGTAACGATCTATAATGAGTCAACCAAGTCCTTGAATTTCCCCACAGCCTGATAAACCATTACAGCCTGTTCCTTTCCCTCTCTTAAATCTGTCAGATGGTAATTGATGCATACAAATGAAGCCGTCCCCATAACTTTATTCTTTGTTCAACCTCATGTGTGTGATAGTGCGTGTTGCCACCAGAGCATGCCATCATTTCCAAACGGAGTTGAGCAAACTTTATTTAATGCTAATGAATAAATATTCTCCCAGGCCTCTGATTGAATTGGATTTGCACACATATGATTTCCTGCCTTATCAAGTCCTGCTGAACAGAATGAGTCATCTTGACAATTTCACCGAGTTCAGCGGCGAGACCAGTCTGACTTCGGGATTCAACACTTTTAAGGTCATAAATGAAGGGTTTGGGGATTTTTTGGTCAACATAAAAACCCCATGTTTGCTTGCTGGGGCTTTGCTTTTTATTATTGTTCAGTATCCTCTAATGCCTCTTGACACAGCAGTCTTGAGTAATGGCTCTGAAATGCTACACTGAATCGATGCTCGGAGCCTATTCCTCTCTTAGGTAATTTACTGGGTAATGAGAGACGGTGCGGAAGGCTTTCTCTGTGAGCGCTGGAGAGATGTAATCTGTTTTACCAATGATTCAGTCGGGTTAAAGAGTCTTGAACTGCTAATTAATTAACTTTGAAACGCTAGGACATTGAATGGCTTAATTTGGTTAATCATTACCCTGCACATTTCTGGCGCCCACTGTTGCCTTGGTATCAGTGTAACAGCGAACTCTGTTACTGTCATAAAAGCAGACAATTTGATGTGTTGAGTGATGTCTGTCTGCATGGTAACACACGGTCTGTGGAGCCTTTTTATCCCTTGTTGTATTGGGTTTCTCAGTCTCTTATTCATGCAAAAAAAATAATGTGTTTAATCAAAGGTCAGTTTATATTTGAGAGCTTTTGTTTTCAGTGGGTCACCGGCCTTTAGATTTGAGAATATCCACCTGAGAAGATGTGTAAGTGTGTCTCTGTGAGGTCACAGTTTGTGTGGACATGTGAGGTTTATGTCCCCTTTTGTCTATAAAACAATCTGTATCAATCAGTGTTGATCTAAATGAGCCGACATGTCAACAGAAGAGCGGCTGGAGAGTGTTTTGTGCTGTGACACATGAGGTCAAAAAAGCCATTTTGGCCATCATAAAAAAGTATTGTCAAGATATTGATGTCATTTATTACCTGACAAGGATGGTTGTTGAACAAAAGGGGAAACGCTCCTCCTTAGTGCATTGAGGAGACCAAAATGGATGATGGAAAAATGTATTAACCTTGGCCTGTAAGAGAACTTGTTGATCCTTCGGCACGGTTTTATTTGTTGACAAATAAACCATCTGTTATTCTGCACACATGGGCATGACAATGTGCCTGAGTGAAATGTCCTCGTACCAGCCCTGGGATTGTGATATGGGAGTGGAAAAGTTAGAAATGTATGGAAAAAAATCAAATAAAAAGTGATTGATTTAGGAACTGGTCCATTTCTTTCAAGAGTTTCTAATAAATGTCAATGCAAAGTTTTTCTAATAAATAAATACTATCCTACTTGTGTGTTATTTATCTTTAAAATGATTTATGTTTTAGAGAATCATGACTTTGCAATTGGAAGAGAAGAATGAACAGCTTTATGTCACTGTTGTTTTCTTGTTGTTTTTCATTCACCATTCATCTTTTGCTGCATGGAAAGTCAGGGAAAAGTTGTTATCCTTAAAGTCCTACTCGGATCATCTTTTGATCTATTTTAAAAGTGTTCTCAGTGGTCCTTTTTGAGTATGATTAAGTTGTTTTTAGCCACAAAAAAAAAAGTATTTTTCTATTGTTTCTGCAGAGCAGCTGTTGGAATTCATTAGGAATTTAACTCTGAATTGTTGACAGGACTATAAAGTGATGTTATTGCTGAAAGTCATACATGAAACACAAGAAAACTTCTCCTCTTACCACTTGTTTTTCTCCAGTCAAAAAAAAGAAAAAAAGCCTAAATAGTATAATTTCTCCAGTGTCACCTCCTCGTGTCTCATCTTCTTCTTCACAGACTCTCTCTCTTTCTCCTCTGCTGCATCCCAGTTATCAAAATGATCAAATTCAGTAAACAGGTCAAAGAAAACTGTAAAATCCCTCATGTCTTTTATTTGTTGTGTTTTAATAATAATAATAATAATAATAATAATAATAAGGATAGATTGGATTTTCTGCGCTTTTCCTGATGCTCAAAGCACTTACAATGCATATCCATTATTCATTCACTCTTCATTCATACTTGGTGATGGTAAGTCACCGATGTAGCCACAGCTGCCCCAGGGCAGACTGATCTTTTACTGCGAGACATTGAAATTAATTTAAATGAAAATACCTTAAAATGAGACTTTTCACAGCATTTATTAGGTTAGATTAAAAATTGATTAATTAGAACGATCAAATACTAGTCATAAATAATTAACTGTTTAAAGGAATTGATCCCATGACAGCACTATAAAGAAATACTCAGAAGTGCAATTTTGAGCTTAATTTTCTGCATAGATGTCCTCATCATTAGAAAAATGCCTCAAGAATGTGTTGAAAATACAAAAAAAACCCACAATTTTTATCGGAGTGGGTCTTTAAAACATTTTCCTTTTGCTGGATCAAAAATTTATAAAATGTTGAATTGTCGAGTGTTTTCCCTTTTGGTAAAAACTGTTTTAACCAGATTCGCATCAACATGTATGGACAGCAGATCAGCTCAAAATATGCCGATCCACCTGAAACTCCTGGAGAATGAAGGACCCACCCCCTGCAGGATCCTGCAGAGGCAGGAAAATGTTTCTAATTTTCCACTAATCTGCTGCTTCCTCAGCTTGAACCCCTGAGTTAAGGTAAGATAACAGGTCAGGCAATCGAACCACGTAGGTGAGATGAGAAAAAAAAAAAAAACATACTCAGCTCATTCCTGACTCCTTCATTTTCAGCCCTTCCTTAAGTGTGTTATAAAAAGTACAGAGACATGAAACCTTGCAGGATTTTTGTTCCTAATCATTCTATAATCTTGGCTGGTTAAACTTTAATCATGATCAAAATCTTTAAAAACTAGTTTGTAACAAACGTTATTTCCAGTTCCCTGGAGTTCATTTAAGCTGAAAATCAACGTATCCTTAGATCTACAGTAGATAAATATACTGGTGGATTAATGTGACTTCTGTTCAGTAATTGGACAGCTTTCTTTCTCCCCAATTATGAAGCTCATTTTAAAACACAAATCAGTTTTTGTTATGCACCACAGTCACTTTGTCCCATTTAAATGACTTGGCACACATTCATGCTCTAATACAAAACTCACTTTCATTTTTTATTATTGCAGATTTCCAGCACATCATTTGTGGGCACTCCACTTAATCCTCTTTTTTCCATTACTTCCAAATACTGAGAAACATGTTTCAGAGCATAATTTAAGCCTCATTTAAAATGAAGTCATTTAGATTGGAGTTTGGCTTACTTGCACACATGGCTTCCATGTCTCAGACAGGGATGGGTACTGTTTGGACTTTATCCAGTGCCGAACTAGTACCTTTTGTAATGGTTCTGGCACCTAAACGGTGCTTGAACTGTTGCTTTAAAAAGGAAAGAAACACACGAGTGTTTTTCCTAAACATTTAAGTGGGAGGAAGCAGCTTCACAGGGGGAAGTAGAGCACTTGATGTGCATAAGATGCTTTATTTCATTTTTTCTGACAGTCTGCACTGCAGCGCTGTATCTACATTATCACATAAGTTAAAGTAAACATGTTCAACTATCCGAACTTTAGCAAAGAATTCACAATGCACTTTATGATATTTTTTTTGTTTGTATCAAGACAACAACAAAAAAAATCTTTAATTGTATTCTTATTTTTCTTTTTTACCCTCTTCGGACTAATGCGGGACAGCAAGTCATCAAACTGGGTCACAAAGAAACAGAAGAAGCGCTAAAAGCGGCCGTCATTCAGATGCAGCTCCTGCAGTAGATGGTGAAACTCACCATATTGGCTGAGTCTATGAATGATCTCATGAACGCAACATGGAGACGTGTTTACCGATGCTTTTTTTAGGGCTCTTCAAAATTAATAAATTTGATCTCTCAACATCATCCAAGTCCTCCATGATACATACAGATATACAGTCAATGCTTCCATTTAGTGATGACAGAAAAAAGTCTTGACTGTAGCTCCTCCCACACAAGCGTCCAGCAACAATTTTGACACTCGTCAAAAGAGAGGTGGCGGATGCGAATTTGGCGTGTGAATCACATTTGGTATGAATGCAGCATTATCCATCAGATCGCTGAATCCAAATCTCTTGCTGTTAAGTACAGCCACTTTCACCTGCTTCGCCTTTGGCGTTTTGACTGAAGCTCCGCCCACCTTCACAGACTTACTCATTCTTATATGAGCTCGTTCACTATCGCTGGAAAGGTAAAAGGATTGTCTAGAATTCTACAGCAAAACTGAACAGAATGTAAGTGATTGACATGTCCGAAACAAAGCACCGCGGTACTGGTAGTGCTGTTTATATCAGTACCAGTATTGGTCTCAGAATGCAGAAGAAGGACATCCTGTTGGCTCCAGTTATGAGACTAACTTTAGTTTTTTTTTTTTTTCTCTGTAGGTTTTGGGATGACGACTCCTGTGACAGTTGCTGGGAAGGTGTTCTTAATCTTTTATGGACTTCTTGGCTGTGCTGCCACCATCCTCTTCTTTAACCTCTTCCTGGAGAGAATCATCACGCTTCTGGCTGTGGTAATGAAGGCTGTGAGGGAGAGGAGAATTAGAAACAGTGGGCTGCTCCCACCGGGAATCCACCATGACTTCTCCGCCTACTCTCTGCCGGGATGGAAGCCCTCCGTGTATCATGTGATGCTGATTCTCGGCCTGTCTGCCATCACCATCTCCTGCTGCGCGTCGGCGATGTACAGTCCTGTGGAAGGCTGGCTGTACTTAGACTCGCTCTACTTCTGCTTTGTCACCTTCAGCACCATCGGCTTTGGGGACTTCGTCAGCAGCCAGAGCGCTGCTTATGAGTACCAGAGCCTCTACAGGGTGGCCAATTTCTTCTTCATGCTGATGGGTGTGTGCTGCATCTACTCCCTCTTCAATGTCATTTCTATCGTCATTAAGCAGGTGCTTAACTGGTTGCTGGAGAAAATGAGCTGCTTGTTTTGCCAGCGTTGCAACAAAGCCAATGCTTTCCTGGGCAGACGCAACGCCATCCGTCCGGGCTCCAAGGGTCGCCAGGGCCGGTTCGGTCACTCGCCCGATTCAGATGGACCTTGCGACAGTGACAACGAGGGGAGGAGATTATCAGGGGAGATGATCTCCATGAAAGACCTTGCAGCCTCGAACAAGGTGTCCCTAGCTATCATGCAGAAGCAGCTATCTGAATCTGCCAACGGATATCCCAGGACAGTCTGTGGCAGCTCACGCCATAATGGTTTCTCTGGGGGGGTCGGAGCCCTCGGTATCATGAACAACAGATTAGCAGAGACAAGTAACTCAAGGTAGACGCTAAAGTGTTGGCGATCTTAACTCTCACACAGCAAATAAGACTTAAGGCTTTAGGAGGAACCTGTAGCTTATTTCGCATGATTTTTGATCCACTTTGGATGGGAATTTCCAACAGTGCTGATAGTTGATTCTGGTTGATTATTTTTCTTGAAAGGACCGCATGAAGACAGAACTTCATATGAAGCTGATGTGGAAAGCTGGGAAGTTTCATGAGCCTGAACCCAAAAAAAGAACAAAAACAGAGGAACCCACATGTTTGTTGAAGAAACTGTTTGCTAGAAATATCAGACTTGATGACTGAAGCATTTTGTTGTAAAAAAAAAAAAAGCCACGGGAAGCAAGCGGCACAGATGTTGTTCTCTCTGAATTTTGTTCAATTATATGAATGCACATACTGAATGCTGATAAACAAATATATTCTCTGAATGATATAGCACATAAAGTTCTATGCATTATACTTCTCATGCAGTTGCACCTTTTCTATACCTTCCATTGATTCTGCAAAACCCTGTTTTTTTTTCTTTTCCCATCCTCGGGTGATTGATTTGCTTTCTGGGACAACAGTGGTGATGTAGCCGATTTCAGCGAGGCTGTAGTGCCCGGCAGTTTTCCTGTGTCACGCCAGCTCGCCACCGGGAGTCATTTCCTCTTGAGATGAAAAAAAGAAACCAAGATGAAGAATGAAAATCTATTTCTTGTATGTGAGGTCCTTATCAACTAAACACAGATTTCAGCAGGAAAACGTTCTCAAGTCGAAGGCAAAGTTCAGCTTTTTCTCTCTCCTTATTCACAGTTATGGCTTAAAAAAAACAAGTTAAGGCGGGCAAATAAATAATTTGGTGAAGCTAAATAAATGTGAAATAAATGAATGCTTTAATTTAGTGATGTAATCCATAATTAATTGGGGTGCGATAAACAGTAGGAGAGAAATTAGCACAAAATCCAAGAAGATTCAATTGCTCTTCAAAAAGCACAGGATCAGAGATTACTTAAAAACAAGATTACTTTTACCTGTTTTACAAGGACAAGAAATATCAAAGAATTGCTACTAAAAATATAAATTTCAACCAGTGTCTCAGATTTTTAAGTTCATTTTTGACTTTCTTTGACCATTTTCCAGATCAATCTGATTAAAAATTCAAGAACCCAAACCCATAAACCACAGAACAAGTGTACCCAAGAACACATTTCTGAAGTTTTTCTGTTACAGTGATGTCACCATGGGTTCATATGGTCACCAGGTATTTAATTCAATTCAGTATAAAGTAAGTAAGCACCTCACAAGTAAGCAAGTTGATCATCTAGGTTGTCTTTTAGTGCAACTCAAAAAGCATTAAACATCAGGCTGAATTTTATTAGCTGAGAATTTTTTAATCCAATTCTATTTGAATAATTCCAGTAAAGCCAGATTGACTCATATGTGTGCTAATAGCATTAGAAATGACCATGCGATTGCATTGAAGTATTTTATATAGCAAACAGTGAATCGCGTTCGGTGTGAATGCACCTTCAGAGAACATGAAGCAGACAAGCTTAAAATCCCTGGAAAATCTGAGGTGGAGCAAAAAAAAAAAAAGTTGCAGCAGTGAGAGAACAGAAAGGAGACGATGATAGGACCTACTGGCATTTGAAGTATAGGACAAAATTGATTTTTTTAGTTCCAAAACAACAGGAAATACAGGATGAGGATGTAAAATATTAAAATCTCTAATATTGGTAAAAACAAAAGGTATTAGTTTGTAAGTAGTGTGAGCAGGGAGACAATAAGACACAAAAACACTGGAATGTCAGCAAAAGACAAGTGACATAAAACCTTGTGACTGCAACAATGGCATGAATGTAGAAAAAAGACTTAAGGAAGGTCTCCAGTGCAGAGGGTGTAGAAAAAAAAACACAGTATATCCAGAAACAACCTCCCGCTTTATCAAAAAAGGGTTTTAAAACAAAGGCGGGGCTGATGGAGAAAATCAGATTTGTATGTCTTAGTGATAAAGATGTTGTCTGTCACAGAAACGGAAAACGGGGATTCCACAAAATAGAACCTAATGGCTGAAGAATCATTCTAGTTTGGGAAAATCCAATAACAACTAGGGATCCTGCAGACTAAGAACAAAATGTTCTGCTTGGAAAACATGGAACAGAAAGTCTTTCTGAGGAACCCAAAAAGTATCTTAGAGTCTCTCAAAGTCTTTTAGATATATAAACATAAGTGGACAACGATCCAAAACTAAACCTCAAAATCTACAATGATCTACCTCAAGATGAATTAAACTCAACTGCTCCAATAACCAGAAAGTTATACCTCAAAAGCATCATGAATGCTAAGTTAACCAGAATGCTGCAGAACTGGAAAGATGGTTTAGCTTCCCCTGGTAACAAATTAGATATTGTATCTAATAAACTAAAATTTTTTTTAGCAAATAAAAACCAAAAAAATATAATCACATTTATTTAACAAATTTGTTGACAACAAGCCACTCCAAACCCCTTAAATTTGTTAAATTAAAGGTAACGGACCCAATTTTCAATGTGAATACCAATAAAAACGTATCCTACTTAAGTTTTTATTTTTTTGCCCGTAAATCTTCAACCGTACTAAACTTTTCTTGGTGACAGAAAGTAAGCTGAGGAGGGTCATATCTTTGCCTGCCAGTTCAATCCCAGGAGTAAAATGTGTTTAATTATTCAGACTGAAAGTGGTGGAGTCAGTTTGAGATCCTGAGGGCGAAAACCAAACCTTAAAGGCTTTTTTTCCCACTCGCAGTGACTTATGATAGTGAGGTGAGAAATCTCTCTTGTTTATACGTGTTTTTCTGGATTTAAAACACACAAAAAATCCTGAAAAGCCCATTTATGTGAGTGGAAATGCGCTGTTGAACTTTAATGAATGGATTTCCAGGGGAGAGTGCTACCCTGCAGCCCCAACAACCAATGTTCTCATTGCAGGTAACTGTGTCCTCCTGTGTCTGTAATCTAAAGCCATGTGATGTTTCATGTTTGTTAGACTTTCTTGGCAGTGGTGATATAGAGAGGGCAGCAAAAAGGAAAAGCTGGAGAAATAGGAGATGAAGAGGGATCAGTAAAGAGAAGAAAGAGGTGATGAAGAAGGAGAGGAAGCTGGATAAAGAAATGGCTGAAAGTTTGGGTGCTGTTAATTGACTCCCTTTGGAACTAAGGTCACGGTCGATTAAAATTCTTGGCCAAGAACTTATCTGCTGCATTCATCCATCTTTCTGCATCCATGCCCCCCCCCGACCTGTCTTCCGCTTCCCTGTCATCTCTCCATCGCCGCTTCCTTTTCCTTTCCTTGCAGATCTCAGCTGCCTCTCCTCATCCTTATCACGTTTACACTGTGAATAACAGACATGCCATTAATGTATATATGTAAAGCAATGGAATGTCTTCAAATGTCCCTTTCACCATAAGGTGAGAATCAAAGCTGGTGCCACGTTTTCAGCGCATTGATTTGAATAATTTTCTTCACTCACTCCAGCTTCACTAAGAGGAATCGAGAAAACCACTCAGGTAGTTATATCTTCAGGCTTGTCTCAGTTTTCCCTGCATGCCATGATGGTGAAGCCATAGCTGTACATAAAAAACAGAGTAATCTTTCAAATATATTTTTCTACATCTAGCTTTCAAATATTTCACGTACAGTCTCATAACATTTAGCATATTGGACTTGAAAAACCTGAAAAACCTGAAAAACCTTGATCATATGAACATGGTTTTTGCTCAAAAGGCTAAAAGAACAAGGTTTAGTTTTGCTGGCCAGATAAGAAGTCTACATCTATGGGTCAGATCAGACTTCTTATCAAACTCACAAAATATTTCCCATAATTCATATCTTCAGCAGTCCTTCTGCACTGGAGTTGAGCAGTAATCTCACACAGCACTGACTTTGCAAAAAAAAAAGTCCTGCAATATTTGACTAACTGCATGGGCATGCTGCACCAAATGACAATTCCAATTCACCGGTTTTTCTCTGCTGTACTGTTTCCAACCTTCAGAAAGATGGTTCTTGAATAATTTTGTGCAGTGGTCCCCAACCCCCACGCAATGGACCAGTACCGGTCCCTTGGACAGTGAGTACCTGGCCACAAAGGAAAAAAAATCAGTTTTATTGACAATCTGATTCTGAAGGCAGCTTTATTTTGGAAAAATACTGGATTCTGTCCACTGCATCCGACTCATTCTTGACAAATCAAGTTTGTCAAGAGGCTCGATCCCATGTCGAAAATCCATCTGCTAATTTCTTAAAGCGGCTGTGCCGACCGCTAAATTGAAACCTCCAAGATAGCAAAGTAAACAAAACTAAAAAAAAAACATAATTGGAAAGTTTCTTTTGGTAGAAAAGCACCATTGAGGAAACAAAAGAAGAAACTTTGACTTCAAAATAAAAGAAATCTGCATTTAACAGACAAAAACCAGGAATCTTTATTCCAAATATGGATTTTTTGCAACTTGCATACCATGTTAATAATGCATCATATTCAGCAACCGGCTGTCTAATAAAGTTGCTCAAGCTGTAGATTTAAAAAGATTTTGTCTGGTTTTTTTTGTACTTAGTTGTAACACCTTAAGAGTTGGATGAGGCTGAAGTTGGCAAAATCTGTGTCACAGTTTGATGGTTCCTACACTTAATCTTTTGTACAAATAAAGCTGCAGATATTTTTCAGAGGATGACGAAAATCTTTCCCTCAAAGGTTTAAGGAAATTGGTGGCTAAAAGAAATCGGACGCTAACGTCATCCTCATACAGGCCCATCCATTAAAATATTGTCTGACATTAAACCAGTCTGTGGCCGGAAAAAGGTTGGGGACCTCTGATTTCATGTCTCAGCGTTCCTCTGGGACTTAAGGTTAAAGTGGTGTCATGAGTTCCCCTCTACCCATAAAATCAACTGCTCTGTGTCCATGACTGCAGAAAAGAGCTGATGGGACATCATCATCCAAGCTAAACTGAAAAAGAGATTAAACCAACTGGGACTTCACTTCTGAGTCCATTCAAATATAATTCACTTCACGCATTTCTAATGCTTAACTGTTGTATGTAAGGAAAAAAAAGCCTTCATCTCCTAAAACGCATGCACGGCTTCAGTCAAATGCCTTACATTTGTCCTTGCATTTCCAGAAATAATTCCTTTTTGAAATAATTTAGAGCTTGTTTGTCGTATCCAACAACTCTTTTTGCACTGTGCAAAATTGATCTCCATTGATTGCAGTGGTTTTTAATGGTTTCCAGACTCTTTTGTGTACTCTGAAAGAGGCGGAGCTGTGACTTACCGTGCGTTCACATGTCTAAACAGCAAGTTTTCTCGCTGCAGTTATAATACTTTAGTTTACATCATCATCAAATAATGATTTAGCATACATGCTTTTTTTAAAGGTTAGTCACACTCCAAGTACAGAGTTTAGGATGCAGTTAAAAGAACAATGGTATTAAATGCACTGCAGCTAATACTCATGGAAAATGACTAATATATTATTTTAAAAAATGGAAATGGAACATCATTTTAAAAGCGACTGATAATATTTTCTTTGTATTTTTCCATGAATATTTATTTTTTTGCATTGTTTTGTTGTTCTAGCTAAGTAAAGACCTCCTGTATCAAGGTCAAGTTTGTTCATTCATTCATTTTCCAATCCGCTTTATCCCTTTCGGGGTCACGGGGTTGCCGGAGCCTAACCCGGCTACT
This sequence comes from Adrianichthys oophorus, assembly GCA_036245035.1. Lineage (NCBI taxonomy): Eukaryota > Metazoa > Chordata > Actinopteri > Beloniformes > Adrianichthyidae > Adrianichthys > Adrianichthys oophorus. Next base: position 13,448,191 of record BSAI01000096.1, on the reverse strand, counting down.
CATGGGCGAAGGCAGGGTACACCCCTGGACTAGTCGCCAGTCTGTCGCAGGGGCCACAATCACACACCCATGCACACTCACATTCACACCTACGGACAATTTAGAACAATCAATTAACCTATGAAGCATGTTTTTGGACGGTGGGAGGAAGCCGGAGTCCCCGGAGAAAACCCACGCATGCACGGAGCGAACATGCAAACTCCACACAGAAAGGTCCACCAGCCAGGACTTGAACCGGGAACCTTCTTGCTGTGAGGCAGGAGCGCTAACCACTGCGCCACCGTGCAGCCTGGAGGTCAAGTTTGATTTCCATTTTTTTTTCCGATGAAGCAAACAGGATATACTATTAGTGGGTATACCTGGGATAATTTATTGCCCAATTTTTTTAACTGCTATTGATTTAAAAACATTCCCATGCAGGTTCTGAGTCGGAGTTTAAACCAGAACTTCACTTGGAAGCTCCTTCTCATGTCTGCAAATCCTCCATCCTTGTATGGCTGCCTCCGCTCACATCAAGAAACTTCCAAAACCCCGGTGTGTGTCTCATGTTGCTTGCATTTTGATGTAACATCTTGTTAATGTATGCAAATTAATTCTGTTTGCAAGTTGCACATTTATACAAATGATTGTACTTTTATATTTATGTAATTAAAAATAAAACCGATATGAGACAAAATGACCTTACATTAAACACAGAAATTTACTGACTTAAGTGTCCTTGAAACATTTCGCATCTTGGCCTTAATACAGCAAAAAAAGAAAGCCAAAAGCGTTCACTCACTGCATTTGTGTTAATATATATATATTTATGTGTGTGTGTGTTTTAACAAAAAGTCCAACTTCTTTGTCAAAACACGGTTATTATTTTTCTTGACAACCTGGCAACCTCTAGAACATTTAATCTTTAATAACCTGGCAACCCAGGTTTTTCCTCCATTTTTTTCGATTTTTTTTTTTTTTAATAAATTTAAAGCATCAACCTGCCCCCCATAAAAGCCTTTTATACCATTTTCTGATTATGGAAAAACTTTTACAGTTTTTTATGGGCCATTATTTGTCAAAGACAAACTTTTACTAAAAGTTTGGTTTTATTACTTTTTTTTTTTAAGTGAAATTCTATTTTGGTTAGTATGTTCACACTATTAATCAATTAAGCATTATTTAGTATAACTAAATTTAACATATCTTAACTGCAAATGATCTATTCTGAGATAATTGTTAGTTTTGGACATGGTTAAAAAAATGTTCCCAAATTTCATTTTGTTTTTAAAATATTGCACAAATATTCACATTACAGTAACTTCAATAAATACCTTTGAAAAATCAATAAAAATCTCCAACTGAACAGTAAAATAAAATGTTTTTTTTTACCACTTAACCTTCATCAAAGACGATTTGAGAGTCAAAAGTCAAAGAAGGTCACAAAAAGCTTTTCTTCCAAGTAAAAGAACCATAAAAGACTGAAAACATATTTGTCCTCCAACAGAAATTCCAGTTTTTGATTGAATTAATAAATCGATCAGAGTGTATCTGTATTAACAGAATGCCCTTGAGTCCTTTTGCAGCAGCACTGAAATGGCTCTCTGAAAGAAACAGCTTGCCTCTTTAGTAATGGGTCAATCAGGATGTAAGGCAGAAAGGAGAACCTGTAATTGCATTCATTATTGAGATGAGTCTGATTTCTGCAAATTATGCAGAAAAACAGCATACATTACCTCGCTGCACAGGGGTTAGCAGGAGTCCATGTGGAAGAGATGCTGTGTAGTCTGTGTTCAGCTGCAAATGTCTTCTCAGATGTCTTCTAGCTTTTCTTGTTAAAGCGCATCCACCCAATACAATGACAGCAGTTTTCCATCTCCTTATGCAAACACATAGTTGATCAACCAGACTTTTGTTTACCTTGAAAACAGATATCATTTTTGGTGGCCATGGCACCTCCAATTATCATGCGATTAAGGCAATTATGGAGTAAAAATAAAAGCTGCTGTGTATTTTTTCCAAGTTTTCCAGCTTACCAGGCGAATAAACAAGCCTCTCTGCTCTCTGTGGGAACAGCAAGATTATCCCACTGGGAGATGGGATTGCAGTTAGAGCTCCAGCAGTGGGTTGAAGCAGCTCCTCTGGGTTTCTGCTGCTGTCACAATCGTGTCTTGCACTGCAGTGCTGAGACTCTGCCACTCTTCAGGCAATGTTCCCTCTGTACTCTGCACTGCAGCCCTTTTTCATCCAAGGTTTTTCATTCAATATTTTGATTTTTAGTTTGGCCTTTTTTAAAAAGCGGAATAGACTAAGTTCTTGTGGTTTTTTTTTTTATCTGTACAGCAACATCATTATTTTCTCTTGTTTAGGTCTTTTTAGCATGAAAGTGGAGCATTGGAGTTCACCTGCTGTCTTTTGTCATCAGTCAACTGTCATGTGTATCTTTCAGTGGCTGAATGTCATTCCTACTCAAATGTTATTAGAAAATTTTGTAACACTATGTCCTTAGTTTTAAAAAAATACAAATAAAAAAGGAAACAATGCGAGATAAATGATAGCAATTGTTCCATGATATCAGGTTTCCCACTATGAAGCATTTCAGAAAGTGTTACTTTGACTAAAGTCTCTGTGTTCTCTTGTGTTTCAAAAGATGCATCCTTCCTAACAGGAAATTTCCAGTTTTTGGGGAACGTCTGTAAGAATGAGGAGAAGCTTCAGTATGCAAAAAAAAAAGGGAATGTCGGTGCTCTTCAGCCCCGGAACCAAACTGGATTAGTGGAAGTGTTTGCATGCCCCCCAGGAGCTCCGGTGTCACAGACAACACGAAATCCTTTTCTGCTGTGTCACAACAGCACAGAAGCCCACAGAGAAAAAGAGCTTCAAACAATCTGTCTGCTAAACTTCTGTTTTAGGGAGAATAGGGTCACTTCTTTAAAGCTTTATTTCAATTTTTAACAGATTTGAGTAAACAACTATGTCACAAGCTGGTGGTGTAGGACCCGAAATGCAGGAGAGAGAAACTTACACATTTGAAAAATAAACTTGACCATGTCAAACCACACGTAAACACAAAAAAGATGACCTGACAATAAAGAGCTGAATGCCAGAGACTTGAATACACTGAGGGTCATTTACACAACTCGAGGAAGCTGTGCATGATTTACAACCTAAACCTGATGTGACTCACAAGGAAAACATCACAAAAATCCAGGACAACAAATGTGACAAAGTGATCAAAGATGTTTCTTTAATTTGCAATGTCAAATTGAATTTAGGAAACACCTGAATTATTTATTTGAATGTTAACATTTCTGACACTGCATGTGTTGTGAATTTGCAGAGCTAATATCTTCTAATAACAAAATTAATGTCTTTAGGGTTTGTCTAAGTAAACTTCTGTCTTCAGGACTGATGCCTCTTTTAGTTCAATTTTCTAGACGTTTAATCATAAAGTCCCACTTCAATCATCTTTTGTTCTTTTTTCAAAGCTTTCCCAGTTGTCTTTTAATTATGGTTATGTTGGTTTTAGAGAAAATTCAAAAAAACAAATGTGTTGTTTTCTAGAACATAGCTTTTCCAGAGCAGCAGTAGTTTATTAGAAATTCATGGGACTGTTGCTGTGGAGTAAGCCCGTCAGCAATTCTACCAATCTGTTTACACGATCTCCCGCTTACAGCCCCTCACAACCCCAGCCTAACTCTATCAGTGCAACAAAAAAGGAAAGAAATTTCGGAGCCATCCAGGCACATAGTTTTGAGTTAGTGGCCAGCTCGGACAAGGAAAATGAAGACGTACATGGATGTAGTCGACTACAAGTGGATGCATCGAAATAGAGCTTGTGGCCTTTTTCCAATTAAGCAATGGAAGAGTTAAGGAATGTCAAAGAGTGTGTGTTTTTTTTAAGTGTGGCCGGCAACATCTCCAATGTTAAAGGGTTAGAAGCCACCCTGAAATAAGTAATTTCCATGTCAAATGACAGGGCAATTACCCCATAATCTTTTTCAATAACCCCACAGGTGGAGATAAGGGAGGGAGAGGTAACAGATAACACACATGCATTGAGAGTTTAGCTAATGAAATACGATTAGAAACGATTTATGTTTGCTACTGCAGAACTTCTTCATTGTCCATCCGGTAAGAGCAAGAAGCCAGAGTTCAGTCCAGATAAAGAAGAGGGAAACGCTAATCAAACTGAGGGCGAGACGAGAACTCAGCGGCTTAGGCGTGGAGATAGAAGTCTTTTTCAGCTTTTTTCTTTTTAAAATAATCTGATTAAAGCAAACAAAATACATTATACTGAGAGCAGAAAATCCTCTTCAGTACCAGTGGCTTTTTGGGTCAAATTTGTAAAATAAAGCAGCGCCCAAATAGATGATTACCCCTGGGAGTGATATGAATAATTGAAAGGGGAAAATGTTGAAAGCTGCCTGAAATTAAGTCAATAATGGAGAAAAAAAAAAAAGTAAAAAAATAAAATAATAATAAAATTGTTTGAAATGGATGTTGCCTTTTGAAATAAAATCCAAGTTTTGAGCTTTTTACTTGTTTTTTGTGCAACTAAATATTTTTATATATTTTATCCAAAAACTAGAACATTTTTGGTCTAAACTGACCTTCCTGTCAGTTTTACAGCTTTAGTGCAGTTTTTCTCTGATGTACCTCATAAAGATTGTACCTTTAAAAGTTTGTTTTTGGGCTCCTCCTGGGATTGCAGACAAAAACGTTGCGCAATTTATTAAAAATAATGTTACTGAAAAAGGTGACGTGAACACCAGCTGTTGTTTTAGCTTTAGATTATAAGGCAAACTGGCTGAAATAGAACATAACAGTATTTTTACTTTTTAAACATTTAAAATCTCTTTGAGGGAAAATATTGCTCCTGTCACATACTCAAAAACCCCGCAAAATTTGAAAAGGTAGTCTTGACATAGCAGCACCCCCCACCACCACCACCACCCCCCATTGCCATGACCTACAACTTGGTGGCCATTTTGTGCCAAAGTGGGAAATTTGGGGTTTACATCACCAGATCAAGTTTTGTTGACCTATGACTTCAAGAAAAGGCCGCCATCTTGAATCCCTTTATGAGGGATTTTGATTGATTTGTTGCCTCTTTACAACTCAAGCATCATTGGGGAGCTTCTTGGAAAAAAAAAAATGTTTTTCGAAGTCGTAGACTTGTGTGTTTAGTACTAGCTAGTGTTAGCGTGGTGTAGAATATTGTAAAAATCTAATACATGAATGCTTTGCTTAAGTTGAAAAAAAACTAAATGAACATATAGGAATGTGGGCGTGGTTAACAAAAATCCACTGCTGCCAAGGAAATCCAAAAATTTGCTTTTGCCAATTCTTCCAAAAATTACACTGACCTGTTCTCCACCCCCAGAGGACCAAAGCATGAAATGGTTGCAATGGAGATATAATCAACAGAAAATCCACAAACATCTGACAAATTGATGAAAAATCCTTTTCTTGAGTTTGTCACATGGATCTCTGACCAGGGTGACAGAGAGGGTCTTAAGCAGATGTTCAGCCAGTGAGAGCGGGATAAAAGGGGGTCCTGCCGCACAACTTTTCGTTTGTTTTCCATTTATAAAGAAAGTAGTCAGACAAACAATCACTGTTTTTGTAATTGCTGAAAAGTGAGAGAAGGAGACAGCAGAGCTGGTGCTCTCATGCTTTTCTGACTCATAAAGCAAAGACAAATTTTCCTCACTTTGGGGGGAAAAAACTTTTTCTAAAAATGGAAGTGGTTTATTAGCTTTTGAATTGCAAATCATTTTGCGGCACACACAGAATTGCTGCCTGTCCACAGAGATTCAACAGATAATCAAAAACCTCTATAACATTTGGATTTAGTTGTTCATAGATCAAAATGAGCTCATGCCAACGTTGTATCCAGAAATAGCAACATTTGGAAGGTGTAAAATGTTCAAACTGCATCACTCAAAAAAAATAAATTCCGCTTATTTCCCTGGCTTCCCCATCAAACTTGCATATTTAATGCAGCTCTGTATATGCAAAAAGATGCTGCTGCTGATGTAAAACTGCTGACTGTACTATCACTTTGCCATCAGTGACGTGCCCCCACAGCCTCAGAAGCAGCTCAATCTGTATTTTGATAAATCTCATGGATTTAAGGTAGGGATAGGCAACTCCAGGCCTCAAGAGCCGCATTTCTGCATATCCATGCAGGTAACCAGTCATGAATAGGGCTTGGATATCTGGAAATCATGCAGACCCTGCGGACCTCGAGGCCTGGATTTGCCTATTCCTGATTTAAGGTGTTTCCGTAAGACTTTCTGCCAAGACACATCAGTCGTTTGTAGAATAAATAATAAAACAATGAACTCCTGTGATCCTAAAATCTGTTTTTTTTCTCGGGAAACAAGAAGAAAAATATGGATGAAGCAGAGTGAGAGGTGGCAGGCACTTTATCATGTTGTTTTCTTTTTACAGCCTGAAGACTGCTTCGGGAATTATTCGCTCTTCATAAGCACTTTCATTATCCTCAAGGAGTCCTGTCGAGCTGGCTCTCCATAGAATGGTTAGAATATAATGGTTTTAAGAATCAGGATACTGAAGAAAAAGGTCAATATTGATGAGTACGAAAAAGAAGTGCAAGTATTCGGAAGTGAGATTGAAATTGATTCCAAAAAGGAAAAAAAAGTCTTCTTAGATTCCTTTTTATCTGAATTTGGACCTGGCTTCAAACTCAAACATGATTTTTACATTAATAATGTAACTTGAAAAGTATTATTTACCTCACTCAAAGGTCTAACTTGTTTTAGCTTTTTCTTCAGCCTGTTTATTCCTTAAAAGGAAGGTTTTTTTTTTCCTATTTAATTCAAAAATGTTCTGCTTTTAATCAAATTATTAAGCAGTCAGAAGAGCCCATAAGACACATCAAATTCAAGATGCGCATACTCTTCTATTTTCTTTAACTTGCACAAAATGACAAACTGCCAAGTCTGCAAAAAATGACTTTAGAGTTAAATTAACCCAGAAGATGAAGCACAAAATGCAATTTCTGTATTTAAGTGCTTGAGATTTACGTGAAAAAGGAAAATTGAACTTAGGAAATGGGTTTACGTTGTTGCTCACACTCTTTCCTGCAATTTGGAATAAAATATTTGACACTTTTTGTGCTCAAGCATGTGACCAATCCCAGCTTACTGCATTTAATCTGCAGCTCTGAATGGTATAGGACAGGATGATGTTTTGCTTTGAACCTCAATGTGTGATTTAGGAAGATGAGCCTGCCTGTGTTTTTTACACATCAGTTTTGCCTGCAGGCATTTAAAATCCTGTGATGGCAACATCAACCAAAAGCAAAGAAGATGAGTGTTTTATAGCAGTTGAAAGCTGAAACGGAGACTCCTTTCCCCGTCTCTTTTTAGAAAACACTAGACATAATTCAGACAAATCCGCCTGCAAAAATGCCCGTCATCCTGAAACTGTGCTTGGAGTAAGACTTCTTTATTGGTGGTGGAGTCTGGAGCGTGTTGCTGTCAGTGCATTGTGAGAAGTGATGGGGAACTTGGCAGTATAAAGCGCAATTTTACTGTCCCCACAGAAACTGTCCATGTCAGCCATCTATGCTGAGCAAACACACTCTGTGGACAGAGCGGGTGCAAAAAAAAAGAAAAAATGGTGAGAAACAAATGACTGTCTGAGGACTGTTTCATTAGTCAGCTTTGTGTCTACGACTTTGCTTCAGTTTTTTATATGTGAATTAACTTTCGCTTTTCTTTAAGTCAGGATGATCCAAAGACTGATAGAACCAGGGCCTCTTTTAGTTCATTTTTCTTGATTTTCAGTCCTAAAGTCCCACTCAAATCATCATTTGATTTATTTTCTAAGTGTTTCCAGTGGTATTTTAATTATGATTGTCATAATTAGCCAATATTTAAAAAAAAAATGTTGTTTTTTTAGGACCTAGTTACTGCAGAGTGAAAGTAGTTCATTATAAATTAACATCTGAGTCCACACCAATGGAGCAACTCCGCCACCACTTCCCCTCAACCTTCTATTTACACTCTATCCTGCTATCCTACAGCCCCTCACACCCTTAACCCAACAAAAATGGTGAACAATGATGGAGCTTTTCAGCCCTACACTTTTGAGCCAGATGCCAGCTTGGATGAGGAAAACCAAGACGTACATGGATCTAGTCATCTACAAGTGGATGCATCAGAATGGATCGGAGCAGAGTGAGAAAATACGCCCAGCGTATTTTCAATGTCACAAAACCCATCTTTTTCAAATTGCATTTTTCAGCTCCTCATGATTCACAACATATTGAATATAAATAAATACTCAAAAATGCAATTTTGTGCTTAATTTTCTTTGTAGATGTTCTTCATCATCAGAAAAATGCCACAAGAAGATGATAAAAATACAAACAACAGCATTTTCACAGAAGTGGGTATTTAAGTATTTTTTATAAAGGAAATGAAGTCACGATATATGCTTTGTCATGCTTTTCCCTCTTTGCATGAGGGCACCTGATTTCTGCTCTCAATTATCACAGCTTTCTGTTAGTTATCCATTAGTGTTTAAGTCCATGGCTTTCTGTTAGTCTGAAATAAGTTACACTTGTCAGCTTTTGTTTTTTCAGTTTTGTCATGTTTGAGGTCATTTATTAAAATTGGTTTATGCCACCAAATATATCTCCTGTTTGGGATTTCACAACCACAACATAACAAGGCATTTACTGGAAAAAATAATAAACCTTTTAGATTTTACAACTGTTTTCTTAAATGCATGATATTCTTGTGTGTTCATATTAAGTATTTTATAAAACTCAGCATATTCCCTGTACATTTTGAACAACCTTACAACCAAATAGATATCCATGTCTTATGAAAGAATAAACTGATGTTTTATAAATGAACTATTTATCAAATTAAACCAGTATATGTGCATTAGTGTCCTGCTAATAGATATGTATCTCATTTGACACTGCACTGTTTATGGCAGGAGTGTACTTCCCTAAATGGTGGGTTATTCTGTTGTTGTTGTTTTTTTTTTGTTTTTGTCTGTGGTCTTTGCTTTTTAAGTCTAAAAAGTTTTTTTTTTTTTTGTGTAGCACTTTGTGTTATATATCTATACAAAAAGTGCTTTATAAATAAAAGTTTGATTTGCTTTAAACCACAAAGGGGTTTCAAAGTCACCATATTAATGGAAATGTAAACCAAGGCTGGCAGACGCGCATTGTGGTGGCACACTAATGCACAGGTACCATCAAACCTTCATATAAATTGCATTTTGTACATCGAGAATGAAGCAAAAGCACTTAATAGATAAAAAATATCCCATTCCTCTAAACCTCCATACATTAGCCTTCTTCAGCTGAAACTATTTTATACAAACCAAAACAGCATTCAGAAATAAAGTGAATTATACTAAAGTAGAAAACATACTATTGTTAAGCACAAACATTCACAGAAGACAAACAAAAGTAGAATTTCATTTGTTGCCTATAATGTTTGGACATTTTAAACCTTTAATGCTTTTTATCACAATAACGCAAAGATTTTTTATGAGGAAAAACGCGAAACTTTTCTCTCAAAATAAAATGCTGCCATTGACTTTAGGAGAGATTCCACCCTGGTAATTAGTTTCTCATTGTTTTCGCTAAAAGTAAAAGTGAAAGTACACATTTTTTTCTTAGACATAACATTTTCTAATTTTGCATCACTTCAAACATTTGTAGCTGCGTTAATCCAGATGAAAGTGCATCTTTATTTGCAATAACTGATAAACATTTGAAGTAATGATCCGCTTCTGTTTAACCAGCACTTGCTGGATCCTGGCCTGTTAAATATGGTCTCACTGGACAGAAGCATATGAACTGCTGTTTAAGGTTCCATCTTAATTAGATGCTTTCTATCACCCACACATAATATGCCAAAAGTCACATGTGGGCGGATGCTTGGCTGTTTTGAATATGTAAGGACGCCCTTCTTTTCTGAAGCTTATAGCTGTATTTACTTACACTTTAAGCAGAGCACATCCAGATAATGCAGCATATGCATATGCACCAAAATGCCCTAAAATGTCTTTTTGCATTTTAGTGCACCGTATTTGGATTAATGTAAAAATTGAATTTGTAGATCAAGATTGTTGCATAGAGTCTGTTAAAATACTTTTTAACAGCCAAAGGAGCATTGGTCTTATTTTGTTCAGGTTGATTAGACTGTGCAGCAACATTTGTTACATAATACAAAAACAAAATAACTTTTTACTTTCACTTTGCTTCGAATTATTTCCACAAGTTTATGGGTTGGATTTTTTTGCCACTAAAAATGAAATTGCAGTTTTTTTATGTATTGCAGAAATATGCTTGTCATGCCAAAACTGCTATGTAACAACTGCATTTCTATTTTGAACTGTCTTCATATTTTGCATAGCAGTATACTCTAGTGGTAGAGATGGCCTACTGCACATATAGGTATAAGACCTGACTAACAGAACATTTTTAGATGCTTTTCTTCAGCTGTAAAGACCCGTTTTTACGAGTTATGGTGGTGAAGAAAACATTTTTGAAACTATGTAAACACTGAGATACCTTTAATCATCAATAACCACTTATTTGGACAAATAGAATAGAATAGAATAGAATAGAATAGAATAGAATAGAATAGAA
>BSAI01000096.1:13299478-13437551 GCA_036245035.1 Adrianichthys oophorus | reverse complement strand
AATAGAATAGAATAGAATAGAATAGAATAGAATAGAATAGAATAGAATAGAATTATGATCTATTTTACATTATATTACATAGTTGTCAATATCCAATATTTACAAAAAACAGTTGATTAATACCAATATTTAAACCTTTGCTTTCTATAGAGAATCAACATGAAGCCTAATTTCCAGCTGAATAAGGATATTTTACCTTCCTGTGCTTCATATATTTCATGAACATCAAAAGAAACTTGTCAGCTTTCTGAGATTGTAAAATAAAATAGCAGGTACACTGTAGAAATGTTTACTGGCTGATGCCTATGAATAATTTGAGCAATTATTGCAATTAATCTTGGTGTTATAAAATAATATTAACAACAATAATAATAATAGTTTCTGGTTTTTTTTTATTGTCATTGTTATATTTAAAGTGTTTATGTTTAAGTGATTTGTGGATCTAAATGATTTGTGGATGATTTCCACAACAGGGCCACCGTAAATAAAGCTAATATTATAAATGGATTAAATATATAACAGTTTTTTGTGAGAGCTGTTGGCATTGTAAAAATAAATACATTTGTATCTGAAATATTAAAGTTTTCAAGAATGCTACATTTCAAAAAATGAATTATGTGTTATCAATGTTATATTTGTTATTAATATTGTACGTATCATTGTGGGTTGTATTGCTATACATTCTTATTTTTAAAACATTTATTTTTGTTTGGCTGCAAGGGACGTTAACATTTTTAAAACACTATTTTAAAATAGTTTGTGAACATCTGTAGTGTGAAAAAAGCTGTGTTCTTTGTAATAAAGTTTTGAGTGGAAAAAAAAGGAAAAGGTTAACTGGGCGCCAAGAGGGAAGGTCTGTTTAGGTCACGTGATTTTCATCAGCGAGTAGCCGCGTTTGCCATTGGACGACGTTTGTGGCCGCGCCCTCAAAATGTCGTACCGCGTTTCCCGCGAACAGGATTTTTTAGCGCGCTACCTCTGCAGGAGGCTAGGCGGTGTTTGGAGGCTAAAGTCTCACAACTCTCTGAAATATCTCAAAATATTTCGGTAAAACGTGCGGACATGGCGAAGCAGAGCTCCATTTTCAGTTTTTTCACCAAGTCCCCGCCGCTGGTCTCCAAGCCGAAACCAAGCTCCTCTCCGGCCGAGGCTGACTTGCCTTCTGCAGTGAAAAAGTCCAATTCGTCTCCGAAGGAGGAAGCTAATGATACCCAGCAGCCAGCTATAGCTGGAAAAGTGAAACAGAAAAGTAGCGCAAAGTCTGCGAGTGGAGGAATAAAACAACTGTTTGGGAGCAAAACCCCGACCACTGAAGAAAGGTACTGGATCAGTGTAATTGCTGGATCAACTTTTCGCGTTAGCACAATCCTGCGGAGATTAGACCCATCCTCTGCGGTTCTTTATTCGATCATTCACTTCTAGTTTCAACTATAAAAATAAATACGTTTCTTATCAGTGTATGTTCAATAATAGAGGCTGCCGTGATAATTTGTTGAACAGGTACACACCTGCACATGCCCACATGTTCAATACACGTAATTCCACCTGTGATGCATTGAACAGAACGTATACAAAACAAATGTTTGATTAAACAAATAAATATCAATAGCAAGCTAACTTTATTGACATGTTTGGGGTTTCACAGAAGTGTTAAAACCACTTCTTTGTATTGCAATTCAATGCAAATTAGAGTGGGTAAGAAATTGTTTATTTCAAGCAATGAAAGCAAGAATAATGTAAAACAACCAACAGAGGTTTACATCCTTACAAAGTCATGTCAAACAGAATAATTAGGCGTCAACTTATAGATTGCTTGAAAGGAAGTGGGAGGAAGTGAAATTTTCATTTTTTTAAACAATCAAACGGTTCTATTTAGGTATTTAAACTAAATCTGGATGAAACTAATAAAAACTAATAAAAAAATATGATTTATTTTACTTAAAACTAGCTGTTCATTTCATTAAGAAAGTTGCTTTTGGATTGTTTGATTTAATATTTCTTTTTCTGAATGAGGTTTATATCTTTTTTACTTTAGTTTTAATTATTTTATGACTGTGAACTTATGCTTAACTTGTGTTATTTACTGCTGTCTAGCATAAGGATAATAGCACAGTGTAGTGTATTAAGAGTGTAGCGATATAAGAGTGTTATAAAGTTTGTATTTTCATACCTGTCATAAATGTTTTTTCATTCTTTAGCAGCTCATCTTTGTTTAAAGCTGGCGCCCTAGTTTGGGCTAAATTGGAAGGGCACCCCTGGTGGCCGTGTATGATAGTGCCCCAACCCCTGACAGAGCAGCTATTGAGGGGGCGTGGTCGGGACCAGCGGGTCCATGTTCATTTTTTCGATGAGCCCCCCACCAGAGGATGGGTCAGCACCAAATACATCCGGGACTACCAAGGTCGAACGCCTTCAATTCTAATAATGTCACAAAAAGAAGCTTTAAAACCAAAGCTTCATCCTTTACTGTTATGTTGTATGATGTTCAGGTTCCGACTGCAGTGATGTCAAACCTGGGGGGATCTTCTTCAGTAGCAAACCTGTCATCCGTCAGGCCATGAAGCTCGCTGATGGGGTTTTCTTTGAGAGTCCAGTAGAAAGAATGAAGATGCCTCTTTGCATGGATCCATCTGATGAGGAGGAAGAGGAAGAAATGGAGGTGATCTTTTAAATATTTGTGAAAGTAAAATAAACCTGCAAGAATGTCACTTTTGCGAGCTAGCCACACTAATTCCGTTCAAAATCTACAACTTCTAATTCCAACATATCAAATCATTTGAATGTTTTCTGTTTTTTAGCTCGACCAGACAACTCTGACTGATGAAGAACTCAGTGACGAGAATGAAAAGAAAAACGACGAAACCAACTTGTCTAAACTTGGTCGTCGTTCCTCCCGAGGTTCAGCAGAAAAGGGAAGCAAATCTAAGCGGCGTCGCATTATTGTAGCTTCAGACAGTGATGAATCTGATGAAGAGTTTAAACCGGAGCATGCTGCTTCTAGCAGTGATGAGGAGGAAGAGGGGACAGCCAGCACTGAAGAAGAGGAAGAAAGTACCCAGGAGTCAGAAGTAGAAAGCCCCGTCAAGCCTGTGAAGCGCAAACGTCCTGCAGAGAAATCTGCAAGTTCAAAAGCGAAAACTCCCGTCGCCTTTGAGGCCACTCCCAAACGTGCCCCGGCAGCAATTGCTGCAGACACAAAGTCTCGTCTGACTGCGTTCTCTGCTCCTGACAACTTCGAGAGTCAGGCGAACGGATCGGCTTCCGGTGGAGCTGCAACCGTTTGGGATCACGAAAAGCTAGAGTGGCTGCAGGAGGGCAAGAGGAAAGACGGGAAAAGGCGACGGCAAACGGATGAGGACTACGACTCCACCAGCTTGTATGTGCCAGAAGATTTCCTCAATAGAAACACTCCTGGAATGCGCCGCTGGTGGCAGCTAAAGTCTGAGATGTTTGACACGGTCCTCTTCTACAAGGTTGGAAAGTTTTATGAGCTTTACCACATGGATGCTGTGATCGGAGTCAATGAGCTGGGACTGACATTCATGAAGGGGACCTGGGCCCACTCCGGCTTTCCAGAGATTGGCTTTGCTCGCTTCTCCAACGTTTTGGTCCACAAAGGCTATAAGGTCACTCGGGTGGAGCAGACGGAGACTCCAGAAATGATGGAAGCGCGCTGCAAGGCCATGGTTAAACCCTCCAAGTTTGACCGTGTGGTGAGACGTGAGGTGTGCCGGATCATCACACGGGGAACCCAAACATACAGCGTGTTGGACGGAGCTCCTTCTGAGAGTCAGAGCAAGTTCCTCCTGAGTTTAAAAGAAAAGGCTGAAGAGGAGAGCTCTGGCCGCTGTCGCACATATGGGGTCTGCTTTGTGGACACCTCTGTGGGTTATTTCCACGTCGGTCAGTTTGCAGACGACCGTCACTGTTCACGTCTACGCACCTTGATTGCACATTTTGCCCCTGCCGAGGTGTTATACGAAAAGGGCAATCCTTCTGTGGAAACGCGCAAAATTTTCAAGGTCTCTTTGTCGTCTGCGCTACAGGAGGGGCTTAGTGGTGGGAGCCAGTTTTGGGATGCTCAGAAGACACTGAAAACCCTCTCAGAGGAGGATTATTTTAAAGAGTCCGCCGGAGAGGAGCAGCAGACCGGGAGCAGTTTTCTCCCAGCTCTTCTGAAGAAGATGACCTCTGAGAGCGATTCTCTGTGTTTGTCTCCTAAAGAGGGTTACGAACTGGCGCTGTCTGCTCTGGGTGGATGCATATTCTACCTAAAGAAATGTCTGGTGGATAAAGAACTGCTCTCAATGGCCAACTTTGAAGAATACGTTCCTGTTGATGTTGAGATGGCCAAACCTGCCGGACTCTCCAGCTTCTTTGCCCAGACTCGCCTGCGCATGGTACTCGATGGAGTAACTTTGGCAAACTTGGAGATCTTTCAGAATGGATCTGGGGGAACCGAGGGGACCCTGCTGGAGCGCCTGGACACCTGCTCCACCCCATTCGGCAAGAGGCTGCTGAAGCAGTGGCTCTGCGCTCCTCTGTGCAATCCAACCGCCATCGAGGACAGGCTGGATGCTCTGGAAGACCTCATGGGAGCTCAGGCTCAAGCAACCGAGGCTTCTGAGCTGCTGAAGAAGCTTCCAGATCTAGAGCGTCTTCTGAGTAAGATTCATAGCATCGGCACCCCCCTGAAGGGCAAAGACCACCCCGACAGCAGAGCCGTTCTCTATGAGGAGGTCACATACAGCAAACGCAAAATCGCAGACTTCCTGTCGGCGCTGGAAGGTTTCAAAACCATGCAGGAAATCATCTCCACCTTCGCTCAAGTTTCTACCAATTTTGGATCCAAGTTGCTGCGTCAGCTTGTCAGTTTGAAAACAAAACAGGATGGACTCTTTCCGGATCTCTCAGCTGAACTCAAACGCTGGGACACGGCTTTTGACCACCAGAAGGCTCGTTCCACCGGTGTCATAACCCCGAAAACTGGCTTTGACCCAGAGTATGACCAGGCCCTGGCTGGGATCAGGAGCTGCGAGCGAGAGCTTAACGATTACCTGGAGAGGCAGAAGAAAAGACTGGGCTGTAAAAGCATGGCCTTCTGGGGAACTGGGAAAAACCGCTTCCAGATGGAGGTTCCTGACAGCGTCTCTGAGAGGAACATTCCTGAGGAGTACGAGGTGAAGTCGACAAAGAAAGGCTGCAAACGTTACGTGACGAAGGAGACGGAGCGGCTGTTTTCACAGCTGCAAGGACTGGAGGAGAAGAGAGATGCTGCTCTGAAAGACTGCATGAGGAGACTTTTCTACAACTTTGACAAGAATTATCAAGACTGGAAGACCAGTGTGGAGTGTATGGCCGTGCTTGGTGAGGACAACTTCTTCACTTCTTGGGATTTACTATTTATAAATTGTACTAAACAGCATAAGTGAGCTTTATTTACGTTTTTAGGACATATCAAGTTTTTTTCTGTTTTTCTTCAGATGTTCTATTGGCCTTGTCACGCTACAGTCAGGGTGGAGACGGCCCCATGACGAGGCCTGAGGTGGAGCTCCCAGACGATGGCGACCAGGCTGTCCCCTTCATTAACCTCATTGGATCGCGTCACCCCTGCGTCACCAAAACCTTTTTTGGCGACGATTTCATCCCCAATGACATCTTCGTTGGTTGCTCTGGAAATGGTGAAAGTTTGGAGGAGAATGGCTGTGCTTCCTGTGTCCTCGTCACTGGACCGAATATGGGCGGGAAGTCCACTCTGATGCGACAGGTAGGCCGGAGTTATATTTATAGAATCTGCTGGTTTCATTATGGGATAACCTGCTTCTTTTTTTCTAGTGTGGACTAGTGGTCATTTTAGCTCAGCTGGGATGCTACGTTCCTGCTGAGAGCTTCCGGTTCACACCGGTTGACAGAGTCTTCACTCGGCTAGGAGCTTCTGATCGGATCATGGCTGGTAAGACCAAAAATCCAGAATCCTTTGCTTTTGTAATGCATTGATTTAAACAGCTTCTTGTGGACTCAAGTTTTGCTTTGTTGCTTCTGCAGGAGAGAGCACCTTCTTTGTGGAGCTCAGCGAGACAGCCAGCATCCTCCATCATGCCACCAAACATTCACTGGTGCTCCTCGATGAATTAGGTAACCTTTAACCTTAAGGCCAGATTCATACTTCGCAGTGATTTAAAATTGCTCAGGTCGCATTGGTCAGAAGGGAATCGCCCTCATCAGGATTTTGATGACAAAGCTGCTGTTTCTACATTTTAATTACAAGAAAGGAGACATTAAATCTTTCTGATTCCATTATAAAATATACATTTTTACTGCATATTTACATTCTAATGCAGCTATATCTTTAGCTATATTCCATTAAGAAATGGAGCAGGTGGTAAATGATTTCAAATTGAACTTTGTTATATGTTGAAACATTTAAAACACAAAATATAACTGATGTACCACCTATGTTGTCCTGTCTGCACCATTGATTAACCACAGACCTATTTATATAGATGTAAGCAGAAAACGTTTTTTTAAATAAAAAAACAAACTTAAAATGTATTTTTAAGAAATAACAGAATCTCAAAAGTTCCCCATACATCACTATGAATAAAATGTCAAACCACTGAAACGCTGGAGACAATCCCATCATTAGGCTTGAAAAGTATAAACGCCACATTTAGAAGTTAGTCACAGTTATCACAGACACTCGCAAGGGAAACTGACCAACCGGAATATGAACTTGACTGCATGATTGTGGTAGGGATACTATACGGCTGATGTGATGGCCAATTGCTATAAAGTATAAACTGGTTATAAAGCACCTTCATAGTTTATCTGGCATGGCCTTGTGCAGCTTTAATAACATTTTTTTTTTTTTGCTGTGAAACGTTGCAGGGAGGGGCACTGCCACATATGATGGCACAGCCATCGCCAGTGCTGTGGTGAAGGAGCTGGCAGAAAAAATCCGCTGTCGCACGCTGTTTTCTACACATTATCACTCGCTGGTGGAGGATTACGCAAAGAACTCCGCCGTGCGTTTAGGACACATGGTAAGGACCACGACTGAGCGCTTTGAGGTTCAAGACAATTATACAGGAGCTGGAAGGTTAAACTATATGTAAACTAATACACCCCTGTATTTTAATCTTTTAATACTGGAGCTGTCGCCCGCAACACTCTAATAACACAAGCTCTTTGATATACCATTAATCTTCGACCGTCTACACGATCAGCATGGATCGGCTGATTCTGACGAGGGGAAAAGTGGCCTTGCACCGATATCCAACACGTTACTAACATGAAGTGTTGCATAACGGTGCAAAGCTGCTTTTCTCCGCTTCAGAATCCTCTTGAATTTATCAATTGCTTCACTGGAAACTTGTTTTTTTGTACTTCTGTAGGTTTAGTGCTGCTGGTGCAGTTAAAAGCTTTAGTTTCTTCAGTTACAAAGGTGCAGTTTGAAAGACACTTTTTTTCTGCATGTAAACTTAAACAGTTCAGTGCCCACTAAAGACTTTCTTCTCAAAATAGTTGGTAT
Organism: Adrianichthys oophorus; assembly: GCA_036245035.1. NCBI lineage: Eukaryota > Metazoa > Chordata > Actinopteri > Beloniformes > Adrianichthyidae > Adrianichthys > Adrianichthys oophorus. The sequence goes on along the minus strand of BSAI01000096.1, from coordinate 13,430,020 downwards.
ATTGAAAGAGTTAACGAAGCTGTGCGTAAAGATGGTATCAACAAACCTCCTTAACATTGACTGTACATGAAAACTGGACTGAGTGACCTCTCTCCTGGTATTCCATTCCAAACAGGAAATACCCAATAGATCTAAGAAACCAAAATCCCATAAGCTTCTATAGAGAAAGAAACAGCTTTTATATAATAGAATAACCATTCTTCCTTTGCAACCTTTTTTTAACATGTTCTTTATAATCATAATTTTGTAATGATATTTTTGTATTTCTGTAGTGCTAGGTATAAATGGCCAATAAGATGCCTCAACAAAAGTAGTTGAAGCCTGCTGGCCCCCACATTCAAAATGTTTGACATATTTTATGTAGTCTGCTTTCAAGTGGTAGGGGTGTGGACTTCCAACAAGCTCACTCCTGATTGCAAGAGTGGTTGCCATAGAAATGGCAACTCAGACAGACTTGAACCAATCTCTGCTTATTGATGACGTCTGGCTCCAACACGGTTACATCTACATAACAATAAACGGCAACTGAATTGACTTGGCTTCACTGGAGCCAAAAGTAACTCTCTGAGTGATGTCACACTCACTTGCTCCAGTTCTTATATACAGTCTCACATATGGTCCTTATAATCGGTGCTCAGACTCAAGTAATGCAATGTAACAAACCTTTTTAAAAAAATGCAGCTTTGTTTAAATTTTTTTAGCATGTACAGTGGCTTGCAAAAGTTTTCATACCCCTTTAACTTCTCCACATTTCTCATTTATAAAAAAATTGAACTCTTGAATAATTTTCTTTCCACTTCACAATGGTGTGTCACTTTGTGTTGGTCTGTCGCATAAAATCCCAATAAAATATATTTGTTTGTGGTCATAATGTGAGAAAATGTAGAGAAGTTAAAGGGGCATGAATACTTTTGCAAGCCACTGTACATCTTGTGTAAAGTAAACAGTTTTAGATCATTTTGTGACAGCGTTCCATGTTATGTTCAGAGTAAACCACTCTTAAAAATATTTAACAAAATAAAAGTATTGAAAAAAATAAAGTATTCAAATGTGTAGTACGTGATCTCGTGCATATTTGAAAGTGGAAAAAACTGTTGGGTTCATTGAATGTTGAGTTCTTGGAAAAAACAAAGTCTTTACTCTCTTAAAATTAGTAGTAAGATCAAATAAAAAGCTGTTGTTTCAAACCTGCTTTCACAAATAAAATGACAGAGAAGATGAAGAAAATGGAAAAGAACTGAGGAGTGAATTTAACAGTTTGTGGCCTCACCTGGAACACAGCTGCTTTCCGTTTGGTGCCCCACAACTACCTCACTTCTACCTCTTCAAAACAATCTCCCAATTTAGTGTCAACGTACCTGGTAAACTGTTTTTTACCAGTCTTCCTGTTTCATTTTTTTTTCTAGGCATGCATGGTGGAAAACGAATGTGAGGATCCAAGTCAAGAGACCATCACTTTCCTTTACAAGTTTATCAGTGGCGCCTGTCCAAAAAGTTATGGGTTCAACGCTGCTCGACTCGCCAACCTCCCAGAGGAAGTCATCCAGTCTGGACACAAGAAGGCCCAAGAATTTGAGAAGAGCACTGTTAGCCTCAGATTATTCAAGTACGTTACACTCCTTTGTCTTCACTTCGTGCTGATGTGGTATTCAATATTTCATCTGATCTCTTACAGGAAGCTCTGCCAGTTTGCAGAAGATCCTACACTGGACCGCACCAGTTTGCTTGCTGTCACTCATCTGATTCAAACTTTATAGTTTGTAAACTGCTTTGTTCTCTGCAGCTGAGCAAATAGAAAAACCCAAAAACCACTGTCTTGAACTAATAGTTTATTTAAAAAAAATGACAATGTTTTATCTAGGAAATTAAACCCTTTTAATTCACACTATCGCCTACATAACGGTTATTGAATACTTCACAATATATTAAGTCTAGATGTTATGATACATGCATACATTTCAGTCTGAACGAGAACCCACAATCACCAGTACACATGGATGGGGGGACGATGAAACAATAAAGCGCTGTATATAGACACTTGTCTCAGCTTCAGTAGAGCAAAAGCTGTGAATTCTCCAGCAACGTTGCCAAGAAATGGAAAACCAGAAAGAGGAAATGTGCCTTTACAAGACTGCATCCCATAAAGATTTTGTTCAATCTTTTCCCGTATGGATGGGATATTGATATTAAACTCACAAAATTAAACAATTAGTCTTTATATTTGACTGTTCTCAGAAAATGAAATCTGGTTTGCTTTTAAGCTTAAAAGGCAACATTTAGTCTTCTAAGAGTACATTTCATCTTTCTTTGTAGAATTGCAATTTTGAATCAACGTTGTTGGAGAAAATATTTAGTGTTTTCCTCTTTTTCTCTGATCTCTTTCACAGAAAGAAGTTAGATACTGCGACACGAGTATAATTACAGCAATTCTGAGGAATAACCAAAAAGAAAAAACACATTTCTCAAAATAAAGACATTCAAGTACATTAAGATTTTTGCATGAGAATACAAAACTACACAAAAAGCATTAAAATCAAATCTTTACATTTGTCTGGAGGAGAAACAAAAACAAAAAAAAAACGCTGAAGTGCTAGGTCATTTCTGTTGCCCTCTGATGGAAGCATTGTAGTTTTAGGGCCTTTCACCAGAACAGCTGAGCTTCTTCTTCCGAGTGTCCTCCGTGGACCTGTACATGGCTGCAGTATCTTGTTCTTGCATTTCTTCAACAGTGAGCCTCTTCAGTGTCAGGTGGTTCTTTAAAACACACTTGCACCCCAAGTTTCCTGCTCTGTTGATTTTTTTTTTTCCCCCCAAAAAAACAAGGACAGGAGGATAACTGTATCAATCCTTATTTTGTGTGTTCTTTTCCTCATTAGAATGTTCCAAATATTTTTGTCGCTCTGTGCTCTGTCAAAGTGAATTTTAGTTTCCTATGCACGACTCAAAAGTGTCTTTCCTTCACTGCGTTGGAGCAAAGGGAGCTCAGTTGTGTTGTAATGTATTAGACTCTATGGGGGGAGCAGAGTCATACAGTGTGTCTGTGTCATGTGTTGGTTCTCCAGCTAACGTGCACGGATTTGAGAGTGTTCCTGCACCGCAGTCACAGAAGAATCTGCAGGAAGATTTAAAAAAAAAAAAATCTATTCAGTTAAATCAAAAACAGAACAAGTTTAAACAGGAGAGGAACTTCGAAAGTCCTTGAACAAATCAACATAAAAAAAACATCAGTGGTCCCCATCTCCCGGTATGAGGACTGGTACTGATTCATGGGACAGTTGATACACAAAGACAAAAAAGCACAACCTATATTTTTCTGTTTTATTTATAATCTGATTCTGATGGAATTTTTTCCCCCGGAAAACTACTGGATTTTCTCTACCACATCCAACTTCATGTTGCACGGCAAGTTGCTCGGTCCTGTGTAGTTAAAAAAAAATAAATCCATCTTCATCTTTCTTAAAGCAGCTGCACCGACCGCTGGATTGAGCAAAGTTAACAAATAAACGTATTTGGAAAGTTTCTTTCGGCAGAAAAGAGTTAGGGAGGAAACCGGGAAAAAAAAGCCTTTGACTTCAAAATAAAAGAAATCTGCATTTAACAAAAGACAAAAACCAAGAGTCTTTACACCAACTAGGGATTTAGTGTGGCAGTTGTTCCCACACACCATAATATTAACAATAATTAAAAAAAAAAAAAAAAGACAGTTTGTTGACAACTGATCTAGAACCTTTTTCACTTTTTCTGAGAAGTTAAGATTTTAATGTTAAAAATAAAAAAGCACAAGAAAATTCTAATTATTCTCTGAAATGTTAAGAGAGACTCCAATACCACTGCCAAATAGCATGTACACTGTACATGTTAAAATTTACATCTAAAATAACTCCAAAACAGCAGGCTCAGAGAAGAAATTTGTGATTTTTAACACATTTCAAACAAACATCAGATCTAACCGGGAAAAAAAAAATTACAATAAAGAAGCTTGTTCCCTGAAAAATAGGGGTGTAACAATTAATAAACTTAATAATTGAATTGATATATATATATATATATATATATATATATATTGATAATGATCAAGCCATTATTACAGTCTAGTGTGTGTCTATTTTAATGTGGAAAAACAACAGTGGACTAAACTTTTTCAAACTAAAATATGAATGGATTTGACATTCATTCTTCTTTACTTGTTTATTTGTACACATTTAATTTACACTTTATCATCTTGCAAGAAATATAAGGAATCTGGAAAACTTCACCTGTACTGTTCAGTACCCAACTATGTATCTCTGAGTCACGCTGGATGACTTTTTGGCAAAAGATGTTTTAAATTGATTTTAGGTCAGTGAATCGGACCAATCGTTCAAACCAATATTACCCATCAGCCACAAATTATGATAAAATTGAATAGTTAAAATTAATCACTAAACCCCTAATAAAGAATATTCACATCATTTTCTCTCGTGAACAGAAATATTGAAGGTCATGCTCACCTATCATGTCTGATGAACTCCACATCATGTCCTTGATGACACTTTTTAATGCAGTTCACACAAATGGCATTGCGGTCTGTCGTGTTACAGGTATGACACCTGAGGAAACCATCAAAAACACCATGAGCAAACACAGAAACCTCAAAGACGGAGGCCATTTCAGGTGGTTGTACATCTGCTTTACCTGTAAAAATCATGCATGGGGTAGCTGGTGTAACTTGATATCTTGTACAGGCACTGGCCTCTGCTTACAGCCTTTTCAATGGCATCTTGATTGTTCAATATTTTGTTATCTGAGTGAAAACAAACAAATACTGAAGTATAACTTTCTATATTTAAAAAAAAAAACTGAAATTGTTTGTTGTCAGTACCTTTCATTGTAACATTGACACCAGATGCAAGAAACAGTCCCCCAAACCGATTGTTGAAGATCTGATTGCCTTCTAGGGTTGCTGTTGCATGGTTGGTTATTTCAATACCTTTTAAAATAAAATAAAACTCCCATTAGCAGCTTATCTTTAACCATCAATACCTGCTTTTGTAAGAGTTAAAATACAGTCACACAGGTGGTGTCTACCTGCAGCAAATCCATCAAATATCCTGTTTTTTCTCAACACAGGGTGACTGTTTGTGCTAATGAGAACGCCTGCTTGGGCGTTTCTGAAGATGTCGTTCTCCTCCAGCAGGCCTATCATGACACACAGGATTAAATAGCTGAAGACAATGTTTCTCTGCTGAAGTGATAAAAGGTTAAATTTACCTCTTCCTCCATTGAAAATGCAGATGCCACCATCCCGTCCATCGTGGATTTTATTCCTGCGCAGAGTGGGATTGCTGTCCGTCTTGATCCAGACACCAGCCATTGCATTGTCAAAAATCTCATTGTCCTCAATAAACCCCAAGCCTGAAAACAAACCACATTTAGGTTCATTATACCTTACAGTAGTGGTCCCCAACTTTTTTCAGGACATGGACCAGTTTAATGTCAGGAAATATTTTCACGGGCCGTCCTGTATGGGGCTGAAGTGGGCGTCTAATTTTTTTTAAGCTTCCAGTTTCACTTAGTCTTTGAGTTGGGGTGCAACGGATCGATCACTTGCCACAGTTCGGCACTCGTGTGTACCGCGGGATCCCCCGTCACCCCACCGCCTGGCACGCATAATTTATATCAATTTTTTGATCAAACAGCACACAATTCGCACCTCTAATTCCCATTGACCGTTTAAATGCGTAGAAGTCGCTGCCTGATGCTTCTCCAAACTTGTGTTGAAAAACCTGACACGCACATCCCCACTCCCACCACCACCCAGCGTGTGGGAGGAGTTTTTCTCTAATTCAAAAGACGCAGATGAGAGATCAGGTTTATTTATTTTAAGAGTTCTACAAAAACATCGGTAAACACATTTCCACGTCTGGGTTGTTGAGGTAATTCAGAGATTTTCCTGGAAAGTGGATGCCTCTCTGTCTAGCGGTTTTCTCCGCTGCCTGCGTCTCCAGTGAGGAGAGAGGGAGGGGGAGTTTATTGCAGCAGCAGAAGACAATGAAGAATTTGAAATTGTATTTTCTTTTACCAATCCATCCATCCAGTTTATTTAAAGATGCAATGCCCCATGATGCACTTGTTTATTTATGAACATCTTGAGTATTTTTTATGTATAGGAATATTCATGAGATCAAAGATATATATATATTTTTTTATATAAATAGGACTCAATGAGCACATTTTTGATGTCATATGTGTGTGTGATTGTGTTTTGAAGTACTTTATATGTAGGGATGCTCTTTATCCTTGGTTCAATTCATAATCTTCATGGACAGAATTTCTATGCGCAGCTAGGGTCCGGAGGGGGTCTCTCTGGTTTGGGGGCTGCAGGATTTCCTCTCTGCTCTTTGCAGACGATGTTCTGTTGGCTTCATCAAACCAGGACCTCCAGGATGCATTGGAGTGGTTTGCAGCTGAGTCCGAAGCGGCTGGGATGAGGGTCAGCACTGCTAAGTCTGAGGCCATGGTTCTTGACCAAAGAAAAGTAGTTTGTCCTCTTTGGGTGGGTGGAGTGCTCCTGCCCCAGATGGAAGAGTTGAAGTATCTTGGGGTCTTGTTCACAAGTGAGGGAAGATCAGAGCGTGAGAACGACAGGCGGATTGGTGTGCGCCATTCTGCGGTCGCTGTACCGGTCTGTTGTGGTAAAGAGAGAGCTGAGCCAGGAAGCAATTTACCGGTTGATCTTCGCACCAGTGTTCATCTATGGTCAGGAGCTCTGGGTCACGACCGAAAGAACAAGCTCCCGGATAAAAGCAACCAAAATGAGCTTCCTCTGTATGGTGGCTGAGCAGCCATGGGGAGGTAGATCACTGGCTTACAGTTTTGAAACATCCTTGAATTGAAGGAGGAGTTTTAGTAAACAACAAAAATCTTTCTTAATCTCACCTGAGTTGTAAACCAAAATGCCTCCATTTTGACCCCCCCAGATCTTGTTTCTTCTGATCTTGGGATTACTGCCCGTCCTTAAAAGGGAAAGAAGAAAATTTGTTTCTAAAATGGATTAGAATTGATCATGTATGCCACACAAATGTTAAACATTACAGTTTCCTACAAACCTAATTTGGACACCGGAGTACATGTGATTGTAAATGTCATTGTCTTCCAGCACACCGTGGCCATTGTCATAGAAGTAAACTCCAACCTGTTGGAATAATATCACCAAAGAAATCCTTCATTAAACAATAAATATTCAATAGAATGACTCATTTCACTGTCAGTCAGAAGTCATGTTTTGACCATTGTTTGTAAACTGGTTGAAAACCATACCTGCTTTCCACTGTGGATCCTGTTCCTCCTCAAGACTGGCGTGCTGCCTGTCGTCACCCACACTCCTGCCAGCGTGTTGCTGTACACCTCATTCTCCTCTATGACTCCCTGCCCTTTTTCATGCTGCATGACACAAAAACTTCATCACTGCCTTGTAGATTATGCCATCAACAAGCCAGAATAACAAATGAACACGTCAAGTTATGTTTTTCTATATCTACATATTTACCACATATATGCCACCATGTTGGCCATCGTGGATCTTGTTATGCCTGACAATTGGGCAGCTATTTGTCCTGATCTGGATTCCTGCCAGGGCGTTACCATATATGTCATTTCCTTCTATGAGGCCACGGCCATCGCCAAAAATATACACACCTCCCTGGTTGCCATTAAAAATGGCATTGCCTCTGTTTTTAAAAAAGAAACAAAAAGTGAGAAGCTTTTTTTTTTTTTTTTTTTATACTTAACTGAACTTTAGGCTGACCTTATTGTGGGATCACTGTTCGAGGTTATCCACACTCCTGCAAAGTTATTTGCATAGATCTTGTTTTCAATGAACTGGCCACGCCCCTTTTCATGCACATAGATCCCTCCAGTCTGCCCGTGATGGATCTCACAGCGAACCACCGTAGGATTGGCGTATGCCTTCACCTCAAAGCCGGCAATGCGGTTCCTGTGGATGTTGCAGCTTTCAAAGTAACCCTGGAAAATTAAACGAGAGAACAAAATCACATTGTAACCGGTGCAAGCCCAATGAGACGGCTATGGTTGTGATATAGGGCTATATAAATAAAATTGAATTGAACTTTGGAGTTCCTAAACCAGACATGATAAATCTCAAATTGTGTGTCGTCTGTTTTGCAGTAACACAACATAAACATATATGTTTATATTAAGGAAAACAGACTGGCTGAAATAAGCAAGAAAAGAATCAAATAACCCCACCCAGGCAAATGGGCTGCATCTTACCATGCCGTGATCAAATGTAAAAACTCCTACATCTCTGCCGTGGTGGATGTGGTTCCGTCTGATGATTGGGTTGCCATGGTTCTTTACCCAGATCCCAGCCAAAGCATTGTTTGAGATCTCGTTGTCTTCATAAATGCCCTGAAGGACAAGAAAGCTTTATGTCTGGGCCTGCTCAAACCATATCCTCAACATAAAATTACCTTTTCTATTGTTTATGTATACAGTAGATTGGCTTCCCAATAATCTCAACCAGCTTTCAAATAGACTTTTCTAGACAATTGTGGTCCATAAACGTGTTTCCCAGCCTCAATTTTCCTGACTTCTGGAATGTTGTAAAAGTATTCGTTTACTTAGACTTGCATTTTACCTGTGCGTGGTCAGTGATGTAAAGTCCAACATTTTCACAGTCACTGATGTTGCAGTGCTTGATTTTGGGACAAGCACCCTGGCCACTGACACAAACAGCTGACCCCACTGAAAAGAAAAAAAGAAATCAAAATATTATTAAAATATCCACTTAAATAATTCAAACAAATCTATAATCAACTAAAATGTTGGGTATGCAAAGAGAAGAAATAAACAGTGTGTCAAACTGAAAAGATGTAGTTTAAAAAAAAAAAAGTAATATTTATTATAATGACCCTTTTTATTTACAGAATTGTGGGTATTGCAAGGCGTCAGTGCTCACTCAGTGTGGTTTGTGTTACACGAGCAGAGATGCTGCAGGTAAAAGAAACACTTAGTATCACCTTAACATTACATGCAACAGAGCCAGGCTTGTGTTTATAGAAAACATGGCTCCGATAAATCAAAGTCAGTAAAATACACGTAGCTTTTTCACATGTTTAAGTTTATATAACAGGCAGCGCTGTTTTGCATACATTCCACTGCACTGTTAGTAAATGATGCTAGCTCACGTCTTCTTCCCAACAGCCGATCTTAAGTTAAATGAAGCTGCTGCTGGTGTCCATTTGTCTGACGTCAACAGCTCAACACTAACATACACTTTAAGTGTTTTTGCTCTGGTCAGCCAGATTCCCATTTACAAAACATATTAAATATCAATGCAAAGTACAGAGTTTCATTAGGCTCCAACGACAGCAAAAAAGCAGAGCGTGTCCTGAAAGGGGCTTTTGTGTTTTACTGCAGATCCTTTTCGCGGACCACATCTCAATTGCACGATTGTGTGAAGAACAAGCCAGCTTTATCCTCTTCCTTCTCATGCTGGTTTCACACTAACTGCTTGGCGTGTGTCTTGCATTTGCATTGCAAGAGTGATTTATTAAAACGTGCATCTTTATATACACACGCGTGGACAAAATTTTCGGTATCATTCGGTAAACGAAAAAAAAAACTAATTGGTCACAGAAATAACTCGAAACTGACAAATGTAATAATACATTTAAAAAATTATTAAATGAAACCAACGAAAGTCGGACATTGCTTTTCAACCATCCTTCAACAGAATTGTTTACAAAAATAAAATGATGGTACTCTTAACTTACTATTTTGTTGCAAAAATCTTTAGAGGCAATACCAGTAATCAAAAGGTTTCTGTAACTGTCAATGAGACTTCTGCACCTCATGAGCAAACTGCTCCAGTTGTTTAAGGTTTGAAAGATGCCTTTTCCAGACGGTGGGTCTCAGCTCCTTCCAAAGATGCTCAATAGGATTTAGGTCAGGGCCCATAGAAGGTCACTTTAGAATAGTCAGATGTTTTCCTCTGAGCCATTAATGGGTGTTTTTAGCTGTGTTTTGAGTCATTGAGCTGTTTCAAGACCCATGACCTGTGACGGAGACAAGCTTTCTGACGCAGGCCACCACATTTCTCTCTAGAATCCCTTGACAGTCTTGAGATTTCATTTTACCCTGCACAGATTCAAGACACCCACTTGCCAGATCCAGCAAAGCAGCCCCAGAACATAACAGAGCCTCCTCCATGTTTCACAGTAGGAACCATGTTCTTTTCTTGATTTACTTCATTTTTCCATCTGTGAACATAGAGCTGATGTGCCTTTCCAAGAAGTTCAATTTTTGTCTCATTTGTCTATAAGACATTCTCCCAGTAGCTGTGTGGCTTGTCAACATGTAGTTTGCCAAATTCTAGTCTGGCTTATTTTATGATTTATTTAAAACAATGGCGTCCTCCTTGGGCCACTTTGTGTCAAACAATGATGGATGGTGTGATCTGACACTGATATTCCTTGGGCTTGAAGTTCACCTTTAATCTCTTTAGTTTTTTTTCTGGGTTCTTGCTACCATTCATATATTATTCTTCTCTTTGATATGTCAATTTTCCTCTTGCACCCTCAACCAGGGGGATTGGCTACAGTCCCATGGATCTTAAATTTCTGAATGATATGTGCAACTGTAGTCACAGGAACATTAAACTGCTTGGAGATAAGGTCTATAATTTTCTTTCTGATGTCCTGAGACAACTCTTTCCTTTGCTTCCTCTAGTTCATGTTAAGTGTGGTAAATACCATGTCACCAAACAGTGCAGTTTATACAGGGCCACTGGCTGATTACAAGATTGTAGACACCGATGATGCTATTTAGTGAACGCATCTTAAATTAACATAACCCTTTGGTCACATTGTTTTCAGTCTTTTCTAGGGGTACCATCATTTGTGTCCAGGCCTGTTTCATGATCATCTTTTAGTCAAAAAAAACAAAAAAAACAACAACTCTGTTAAAGCATGGTAGAAAAGCAATGTCTGACCTTCATTGGTTAATTTTTCATAGAATTTTTATTTATTAGTACTATTGTTAGATGCTAGTTATTTATGAGACCATTGTGAGTTTTTCCTTTCATCAACCAAAAAAACAGGTAAAAGTAATACAATTCACTTACACCTGCGACATGAGAAATTAGTTCAAGCCATAGATTTAATTAAAAGTGTGCTGGGACTACACAATATTAAGAGTTTGTTGTGAATATTGATTATTGCAAGCCAAAATATTATGACTTATTTAATATGAATGCATTAAAAAAAACTGTCATTTTCTAGGACGTAGTTTCTGAAGAGCGGCAGAAGTTCATTGGAAATTAACCTCCGAGTTGTGGGCGGAACATTGGCCCGGCACAACCTAGGCACTCTTCCCTTCCTCATTGCTGAGAGCTCTCTGTTTACAGACTCTACCGCAATGCCCCTCTCCACCCCAACCTAACATTACCACTAAAACAAAAATGCCAAGCAAAATTGGACCTATCCATCCGTACAGTTTTGAGTCAGATGTCAGCCTGGACAAGGAAAACAAAGACGGTCATGGATCTAGTCGTCCACAAGTGGATGTATCAGAATGGAGCGGAGCAGGGAGCTTGTGGCTCACCCAGGATATTTTCAATATTTTTAAACCTTTTTTTCTGCTCCTGATTCACAAAGAGTTGAATAAAGAAATACTCAAAAATACTGTTCTAATCTCAATTTTCTTTATACATGTCGTCAATTATCAGAAAAATCCCACAAAAAGTTCTTAGGATACCACAAACAAAAACATAAATGGAGTGGGTCTTGGGCTGCACGGTGGCGCAGTGGTTAGCACTCCTGCCTCACAGCAAGAAGGTTCCCGGTTCAAGTCCTGGCTGGGGGACCTTTCTGTGTGGAGTTTGTATGTTCTCCCCGTGCATGCGTGGGTTTTCTCCGGGTACTCCGGCTTCCTCCCACCGTCCAAAAACATGCTTCATAGGTTAATTGGTTACTCTAAATTGTCCGTAGGTGTGAATGTGAGTGTGCATGGGTGTGTGATTGTGGCCCCTGCGACAGACTGGCGACCAGTGTCCCCTGCCTTCGCCCATGAGTAGGCGGGTTAGGCTCCGGCGACCCCGTGACCCCGAAAGGGATAAAGTGGATTGGAAAATGAATGAATGAATGAGTGGGTCTTTAATTACTTGAATGTATGCAAATACACAGTGAAAGAAGAAGAGTCCACTACACTGTGGTCTAAGTGGTCTGCAAATGTCAGTGAAGCTCATTAATCAATAAATCAATCTAATAAATCACCAATACCTGTGCACGTGCTACGAATAATGCAGTGGTCAATGATGGGGCTGCAGTTGACTGTAATCTCCAAGCAGTGATGTGCATTGTGATGTTGAGCCGATTTGTCATCAGGGTTGAACTAAAGCAAAGACAATAATTATTAATAATTATGATAATCATCTTCATTTCAAGGTCATTTGAAAAAGCCGCTTAAAAATCACCAATGCCAGCGTTCTTACCCTTATGGTCATGTATCCAACAAAAGCATCTTCTGAACCTTCCATGAAGACGAATGTTGAGTCTCTTGTGTTCTCAATTATAACTTTCTCTGCTACTTTCCCAGGAGCTGCAAAATTGTTTGCACATGCAATGAGACTTTCACAAACACATACACAACAACAAAAAAGAAAAAAATTAAATGCAATCACCAAACGTGGAAGATACTTACCAGCACCAATCATTGTGATTGGTGATTCGATGTAGATCCATTCGTCTGTGTAAATACCAGAGTGCACAAATATTAAGCCATCAAAGTGAGGCTCCTGGCCTCCCCCAAGAGCATCCTCAATGGTGTCATAGTACTGAAAAATAAAACATAAACCATTTAAATAACTCAAAAAAAAAAAAACAAATGAAAAGAATAAATCCATGGAAGGCAACTGACTTACAAACATATTATCTCTCCCTTTGTATCTGGCAGGATTACTGTAGAAATGTTCAGCAAAGCCCGGCTTAACGTGAGCCCCTTTATACTGTAAAAAAATAAAAATAAAAAAGATACACAAAACACTCAGACTCTCTGAATGCTTCAAATTAAAGTGCACCAACGTGAAAAATGTAAGGCATATATGCAAACAAATATGGTGTGGAATCATTCTACTTGATGTAATTACTGAAGACAGAAAAAGCAAAGAATTTGAAGTTGTACTTTGATGCCCATACCAGCTGTTGAAAACTTTCCTTCCAAGGATTTGGTTGCTCATATTCTTCAGGATTGATCTGGTAAAACTTCCCTGCCTCTGGGTGCATCATTGGTCGGGTGTATTCAAACACTTCCATGTATAACCGTTTCCTGAAATATAAAAAATACACAATAAATAACTGACTTTTGATCATAAGTCCTTAATTTATGGTGACTGAAGAGAGGAAAAAAATATTTTGAAAAGGCTTTTAACTAATTATGCAAAACAAAGAAGTGTGCTGTTTTTAATAAAAAAATAAGGATTTTTTTTTAAGACTATCTCACCATAGGATGGGGTCATTGGCAAGCTCGCTGAAGCGTTTGCACACACATGCTGCACGGCACAAGTCTTGCTCCAAGAGGTATGAGAAGATTTTAAGAACCACCTCATCTGGAAGCTTCTCCTGCAAATACTGCTCTGCTGGCGTTGCTGGAGGGAGAAAGCCCATGGGATTAGAGTATTATCTTTTCAAATTATATAAAAATACTAAAAAGGATGATTATTTAAAGATAAAATAATACAATTCTTTCAAAAAAAAAAAAAAATCGAACTTTAAAAAATCTAAGTTAAAAAAAAATCTGCACAGATTAAAGATTGTTCACCTGGTAAATCTTGACACTTTCCTGAAACTCTGGGACGTTTTGGTCGATGTCCAAAGTTTTCTATGGTTGAAGTGGATGCACCCTATTAAAATAATGAAAAAAGAAGGAGAAAATTATAGTGTAGAAGTATAGTGTAGTATAGTGTATTTTTTGCACATCACTGATTTCTAAAATTTGACTGCAGCACTTTCAAAGAATTTTTACAAAAGTATACCTCCATGTTTGTCTTAGTTGGACACACTGTTCTCTTCGGTAGGGACTTCCTTCTAAGTTGGTAGGGACTATTTTGAGCTCCTGGACCAGATTCTTCTGCAACCATTTCTGCAGGAATGTCCTCATCTACAAGGGGTGGAAGGTAAAAACAGGGGTTAGGTTGTCGATTCTGCATGGTTCATACTTATATCATTAGGTTGATCAAAGGAAATAGAAATTTAAAAAAATAATTCAAAGATAAACTCTGAGAAAAAGAAAGGTTATTGAGCCAAAGTCTCCAACTGAAATAGAAAAATGTTTGCATTTTTCAGTAGGAGGTATTAATTAGCTTTAAACTAATCAAAAAAATCTGTGTTTTACTTGCTATGATGACTGAATTAATAAATTAACTAAGAGCTGACAAGTGTCAATAAAAAAGAATCTCTGAAACTGCAGGATTGAGGTTTCTCCAGAGAGTACATCCTTACAAAAAAAAAATAAAAATTTAATCTTTTCCACCCACTAAACCACTATTAGATGTTTCAATGTTTATTAACTCAGGTAAACAAAAATGAGAGTTGATGCAACTACTCCTTATGTGCACCTTCAGCTAAATAATACAAACATGTCACTGATGCCTTGGTATAGAACTCTTAATTGTATATACACAAACAAAATAAAAGGAACACAAAAACAACTACAAAAGAAAAACCCACTTAAACCTTACCAAAGTAAAGCTGTGAATTTTAAAACACTACTATAACTAATTTTTGCAGAATAATGCAAAATGGGGGCTGCACGGTGGCGCAGTGGTTAGCGCTCTTGCCTCACAGCAAGAAGGTTCCCGGTTCAAGTCCTGGCTGGGGGACCTTTCTGTGTGGAGTTCGCATGTTCTCCCCATGCATGCGTGGGTTTTCTCCGGGGACTCCGGCTTCCTCCCATCATCCAAAAACATGCTTCATAGGTTAACTGGTTACTCTAAAATTGTCCCTAGGTATGAATGTGAGTGTGCATGGGTGTGTGATTGTGGCCCCTGCGACAGACTGGCGACCAGTCCAGGGGTGTCCCCTGCCTTCGCCCATGAGTAGCCGGGTTAGGCTCCGGCGACCCCGTGACCCCGAAAGGGATTAAGCGGCTTGGAAGATGAATGAATGAATGAATGAATAATGCAAAATGTTAATGTTAGATATCCGAAATGCTGCAAAGATTGTATACTTTTAGCCTTCATTAATCTGTTGCACACAAACGTAACGTTTCCAGTGAATAAGTAAATCTTCCTTTTCAAGAAATTGTTTAAAATCTCGTCTTTACCAGCTCTAGGGCAAAGGAAGTGGTAGATGACGGACTCGCCACAAAATCAACATTTTAACATGTTTCTTAATAACTATAAAACAAAAAAAAGAAAACTGCAACTTATGTCTCTACAAGTTCCTAATCAAATAGCCATTAAGTTCAGATTATTTCTTTATATCGTTGAAGACTGAATGCACACACCAACATCAGGATATTTTAAATTACAAGCACACTCCTATCCAAAAAAAAAGTGTAATCTCATGAAATGATGACAACCATGGAGGGTTCTGTTAAAACCCAAGTAGTTTGGAGACGTTTTAAACATTATTGGGATTTCTAAATTTGTTCAGTTTTAGCATGAAGACCCTCACTTGTGTCACTTTTACAATTGTTTAACAAGACAAATCAATTTTACCCCCCATAAAAAAGGTTAATATTATATTTGCTTTACAATTGTTCATCAAATAACTTCAATCCTCATTTATATTTTTCTTGCAACATTTTATGTCCTCTTGGGAATTCATCTATACAAAAGACAAACACAGCTGTTTGGTAGCTGACACAGAAACCTTAAAATATGACTTTGTACACATGGAAGATAACTAAACAGTTGGTGAACGTCTGCAGGTTAACTGAACTCTATTACCACATTGTTCTTACGTAAAATATTTTACTTGCAGAAGACATAAACACACGCATATTATGTATAAGCCTAACAATCACAAAACTTAATCTAATTTTTGTAAAAGGTGTAAACCTTCCAGTTCTGTTTCTTATGCTAAGAAGATGTTTCAATAAAATACAAATCAAGATTGTGATGCCTTGCTGCATTAATGCAAACTCTGGTGGAAATAAGGTCTTAAAAATGTTAAGGAACACCTCTAGTTACCTTTCAACTACTTTTAAGCCATTTTAAGATGACAGTCCATGTGGCTCAAAAATATATCCAAATATATCCAAGTACAGAATTTCTTTAATGTAGATAAACATTTGAAATAAAACCAGAATTAGCATAGAAGTCACCTAGTGGTCCAATTATGGTGATTAACTGTCTGTACACCCAAGTGATTCTTTGAAACACATCAATCCTTATTGAATTCTCTGCAGTTTAAGGCAACAGGAGTGGCGTGACTGAATGGGTCTGCCTGCTGTTGAAAAATGTAAAGGAAAAATCACCTGGTTTCTCTGTCAAAGATGACATCAACAAATTGACAAGTTCTTACTGGATTTGTGGGGGGGGGGAGCAGATGTTTGAACTCGGCTCACACACCTGAACCAAACAGAGCAAGGCTCTCTATGAAAATAAATGTAAATAAAAAAGTAATTATTTTGTTTTGATTAACAAAAACATTGTTTATGTTAAAATGTGCTTGAAAAAAAAACGAATTGGAATAAATATTAACAGTAATATAATATGTTTGATAATGAATAATAACCAACGAACTTAAGTTAAATTTCGGCTGAAGATTAAAAATGTTAAAACTAGGGGGACTTTGCCTTATTAGTGTTTTGTTGTTTAGAAGAGTCACTTTTATACCTTCTGCAGCAGATTGTCAGCTGTTTGGTGCGTCAAAATATACAAATTATCCAGCAAATAACATCTACAAAACAAGTAATTTTATCAGAGTTCCTCAAATACAATCTATTTATAACACGGACATATAACGCACAGTTAACACAATTTCAGCGGGTGCTTAGCTGGAGCTTTATTGCCTTGATGTCACAGTATTACCGAGTGGAACAAACTGTTACTAAATATGCGCAGAACAATAAAAGAGAAATTTTAAAACAGAAAAAGAAGGGTCTGTGGTTTTAGTAGGCATCAAGACATTGAACTGTTGTTTTTGACAACCCTTGGTCCTTGGATAACGCCAAACCTTACATAGCAAGCCAAACATGTTAATAATGAAGACCACATACTTAACCTGGGCTAAAATAAGCTAGCATGCTACGACGACTGGCGAAATGTTCCGTACCTGTCTTCGTTAGCCACGAATCGAGCAAACTTGGATCTATCATGACTCCTTTTCGTGAGCAAGGTCATTTTTATTAACACAAACTGTAAAAGCAGCGACAATACGAGACCAGAAAGACACAAAAGGACCAACTCAAACCATTAAATCAAAGAAAACAAAGCGCGGCCTACATGCTAAGTTCAAACACAAAAGCCTCAACGTTTCCCAAAATGCAACGCGACTCTATTGCGTGCTCTGTATTCTGAATACAACTTTTACTGCCTCTCACAAATACACTATTAACATCACACGCAGATGTCTAAAACTAACATTTCACGTAACTCCTCTACCGGCGTTTTAACTATCATTTAATTAATGTTAATGCTAGCGGAGCTAACGTTACCTCTTTCCTGGTGATTCCTCTCCGGCTGCACCGGGCGCGGCCTCGATACTCGCCTGGGTCTTCTGCTAACGTTACTTGCTCTGACGGAGTTCATTTGGGGGTCCTTAATCTACAAGAAAAGTGGAAGCTTTCACAGCAGCAGAGGCGACGTCGAACCCGCCGTCTATGTTTTTTTCGCCGACATTGCGCTGCATGCCATCTTCCACCGAGGTTGGACAGAAGCGTCTTGCTGTATGTTGCTCCCGTTCCCCTGCACTGGTGTTACGTCTAGCCCAGTTCAGCCGAAGCAGGAGGAGCCATAACAGAAAAGCTGAGTCCGTCAGGCCTCAGTCACACTACAGGGGAGGACCACTCCTCGCCTTCTCTGCTAAAGGCGCTCTATTTAAGTGCTCAGCTCTGCCTCCCAGTTTCATATGGGATAGTATGTGGGGAGCCTCACAATCAGGAACAGAGAAGGTGGAAAGAGGGTCCCTCATTATTAATTGTCTATATTTAATGACAGACAATATGGGGAAGTAATCGTGGTGACAGAATGTTGTGATGCAACATGGCCAGATTTAGGTAGATAAAATAAAATTTCAGCTAAAAATGTCAATAAAATACACACAGAAAGACTAAAATGATACAAATGTGGACTATTGCATATGCACATGGGGTCAAAGAGTAGATACTACACAGCCAAACCCATTTATAGTGTGGAGAGATTGAAAAGTCTTCTAAAGGCATCAGTTTACTGATGAGACATCCTTTTAAAATGTAATAATAAAAGGCCTTATATCTATAATTTACCATTTCTAAATAACAGAAAACAAGATAATGGTATGCGCAAAAGTTTGGGCACCCTGCAGAGTTAGTACCTTGTACTGCCCCCCTTGGCAAGTATCACAGCTTCCAAACGCTTTTTGTAGCCAGACAAGAGTCTCTCACTTCTTGTTTAAGGTATCTTCATCCATTCTTCTAAACAAAAGTCTTCCAGTTCTTTGAGATTTCTGGGATGTCTGTTACGCACCTCTCTTTTCAGGTCTATCCATTGATTTTTAATGCTATTGAGGTCAGGTGATTTGGAAACCTTCAGTTTCTGCCTCTAAATGTAATGCATGGATTTTGAGGTGTGTTTAGGATCATTATCCATTTTTAGAAGCCATTCTCTCTTCAACTTCAACTTTTTCACAGATGGAATCAAGTAAGTGTCCAAACTTTGCTGAAATTTTGTGGAATCCATTGTTCCTTTTACTAGTAAAATGTTTCATGTGTCGCTGGCTGCAATACAAGCCCAAAGCATGATTGATACCACATGCTTAACAGTTGGATAGAAGTTCTTTTCATTAAACTCTGTGCCCTTTCTTCTCCAAACGTACGTTTGCTCATGCGGCCAAAAAGTTCGATTTTGACCTTGCGTCGGTCTACAGAACTTGTTTCCAAAATGCATCAGGCTTGTTTATATGTTCATTTGTGAAATTCAAACACTGAAGTTTGTGGTGAGGACGGAGAAGAGGTTTTCTTCCGATGCTGATTGTTGGGGGTAGGTCAGACTCATGTTATTTCAAATCTTTGAGATTGAAATTACCTGGTCTTTGCAAATCATGATTGTGAATCAATGACACTGTCAGGTCTCATCTTTTCCAAAAGAGGCTGTGCATACTTATAATCCTGCAGTTCAGCAACTAAGTACTGAGTAAAGGCAGTAAATACTGATGTACATATCATTTTTCAGGTTTTTCATTTTTAATACATTTGCAAACAATTTCAAAAGAACTTTTCAACATTGTCATTATGGGGTGTTTTTCAAAGAATTTTTCAGAAAGAAAACTGATTTAATCCATTTTGAAATAAGGCTGTGACATAATAAAATGTAGAAGTGAGGCGCTGTGAATACTACCCGGATGCACTGTATATGGATACGTATCTTCTTATATTTAGTTTTTCCTTTTGCAATCAAGTCCCAATTTATCGTCCAAAGTTTGATATATTTTTGTATAGATATTTTTTCTTTGTCTTCATTGGTTTTATATATGAACATAAATAATTATTGTGCATAAAAAACCCAAGGAAAGACTGAAGGCATCAGTTTACAGATGAGACATTGTTTTAATATGTCAAAATTAATTAGGCTTTATTTCGATCATTTACCCTTTCAAAATGACAGAAAAAATAATGGTGTGTGTGTAAAAGTTTGGGCACCCTTTGGCAGCAATTACAGCCTCAAGTTGATTTGAATATGACCCCATAAGCTTGGCACACCTTTCTTTGGACAGTTTTGCCCATTCCTTTTTGCGATCATTCCAACGGCGCAAACCAGTACATACATAGCACTAACAGCTCCGCCTATTTTCCGGGACTTTTTACATAGGTGGGGGGTCAGCTTCACAATGGTTTTTACTGTTTACCAGCACTTGTCCACCACCTACAATAGGTAGAGGCTCAGAATTAAAAAGTCAAAGTGGTGTAAATCCAGCAAATTTTGCTCCAGGCTTTTTGTTTCTGTAGCTCTGTTTCTTTAATTGTCTGTCTTGGAGTCATATTACCCGACCGGGCACAAAACCCAAATATTCATTTCTTTATTGTGAACTGTCTACAACAGTTGGCATTCAGAGTTTTGAAGTGGACGCTACTCACACGTCACTCCCAAATCCGAACCCCTGATTGGTCACAGTGCTGCGATTCTGTGTGAAAATGTGTGAAAAACAAATTTCCTTTATATATGTCTTCCATCATCAGAAAAATACCACAAAAATATGTTAAAAAGCACAATTTACATCTAGGTAGGTCTTTAACTTAATTTAGCATCTACTTAAAAGTAAAACACAAGTGGGATTTTTTTTTTAGATTTGGAAAAAAATTCAGGTATCAAAGGGTTACATTTTTGAAAAGAAATGGTCTTTTTTTATACAAGTTTTTAAGTTCAGTGAATTTAATTCTTAAGAGCTCAAAGTGAGAACACACATTTATAAATCACCACCTCTGCTTTGGTTTTACTGCTTAAGAATAACTGAACATTTTAATAGAATCACGCCAATCAAAAGAAAACTTGAATCTATTTTAAAGACTTTTGTGAGAAGAATCAGATGGATGTGACGGAAGCTCTCATCCCTATTTAATGAACAGTGGTTAGAAACTTGTGGCTATCGCCATGGTTACAGATGGATGCATTGGTTGTCTGGATGGAATTGTGAAAATAGAAAAACTAGTCCAATATTACAGCAGTTAAAAAGGTGGTACCGATCTGAAGTTAAAGAGCAAGCAATGCTTAGAGAATGTGGGAGAGTTAAAGATGTTCTGGCTAGATGTCTAGAAAGACAGTTTTAAATGGAGAGGAACAGCAATGACATTGATAAAAAGGATGCTGAGGTTGGCGCTCACAGGAAAGAGGCATAGAGAAAGATCGAAAAGGAGGTTCATGGATGCAGTGAAGGAGGACACAAGGGTGGATGGTGTGACGGACGAGGATGCAGAGAACAGGAATAAAAGGAGGCAAATTATTTACTATGGCGTCCCCTATAGGGAGGAGCTGAAAAGAAAAAAAACTTCCAAAAGAGAATTACATGCAAACTCAAATAACTTCTATGTGTTGTTGTGCCGATGACCTGAATTAATTTAATGATCTGAGTCAAACGCAAACAAACAGAGAGAGAGAGAGAGAGAGAGAGAGGAATCATAAGAGAGTCTCAGGGGCAAGCCCTGGCGCCTGCCTCCAAGCGCCACCCCTGTGAGATCTCTGGTCAGGAAATGATGGGACCGAGGCAGCCTGACCAGTCAAGGCCCCCAGCAATAGCCTCAGTGGAGACCGTAACCCGCCAAACCTCCAAGGTCCCGTACCAATAGTGTAGACCTTTGGACCTTTTTTTTTTTTATAGGATTCAAAACCTAATTTATTGCAAAGAACATAAATATCAGAATATTTTCTTTAAGTTTTTTCTAATGATGAACTATTCTGATAGTAAATTAAGCCATTTTACCAGTATTTTGCTGTTAGCTGACATTAGAAATCTGTACATAAATGACAAAACTAAATTGACTAATACAAAACAAGTACAAATCATTAATTTTATGTTTCTTAAAGCCAAAGAGCCACAATGGGGGGATAATGGAGCCTCCCGCAGACTCCTAACATTATTCTTAAATTACTGAATTTACTTTTTATTTGTCATGTACTTGTGTGTATTTTCATGTGCTACAATGGAATAACTTTCTTTTACACATTTTGAGCAAACCTACATATGTAATTTCTGCAGACACAATTTTAAAACCATAGCTTCATTGATTTTTCGACTTTTTCAAGAGTTACAAAGAAAAAATAGTTTGAAAGAAAGCGTGTCCCTCCTGTTATACCCTGATTGTCCACTAGATGTCACCATCTCAGCACACTCTCGATGCTTTGGGCGCCTGAAGGAAATACTTTGGAGACAATCACGTGAGACCTCTTTGACTTTTTTTTCTTTTGCTTCTGCCTTTTTAGAATGGATGCCTCACTTACAAGGGTGTTTCTTTGTTGCTCATATGCGGAAAAAATAAACGAAAGCCTGAAAATGCGATAAATATCTGTTGCTTTTTCATCTAGATGCAACCATACTGGAATTACATTGGAGGAATTCTTTCATAAAATTAAAGTAACTTTTTGTATGCAAATAAATATAATCATTATGCAAATATTTTCCTGCAATTTATCAGTGTGAGGGTTATAAATAAAAGTAAAGTTTTTTTTAACAAAAATAAAAGTAATCCACTGTTTATGGTTATTATGAACTCTGGCTGTAACGCCAGATTTCTTGAAATAATTTCATCCATATTTGTGTTGTTTGTTTGTGGTGTTTGTTTGCATTTTCCGTTAGTGCATCTGCTCATTTTTGTTTTGTCTTAAATATTCAGGATCCCAGCAGCAGGACCATCTGTGATCTGATTGGTATTGATCCATTTGTGAGCATGCCTGTCTTTCTGATGGGTTTATAGTTGACAGACACCCAAAACGAATCAAATGAGTTATTTTGTTGGTTGTAAGAAAAAAAAAACAAGACCTTTATTACAGAAATTATGTAATGAATTGAGAATATTTGGTAATTTAGTTTGTTGTTTTAGAACTGACAGGTGTTTAAGCTTTTGATGGTTCTGCTTTCAGCTATTGTATTTGAGCTCTATTTTTATCTCTTAATCTTGGCTCATTTAATGTTATGTTGATGTTCATGGAAAAAATAGAATCATGCATACCACTTACAGCCCTAAACTGGCAGAGCTTAACTGTTAAGATCTGTAATATTTTTTGACACTAATTTACTGGAGATATGACTGCTTGGAGCTTGTGTTGGCTTGGTTACCAATCTAGTATCCAGTGGCAACAGAGGTCTATTGAATGCTGGGTGGCTTTGTATTTTTTTGTATTTTGTGCCCACCACTCTCCCATGTCACCAAGTCACATCAGTAGAGCAGGTCCTAATAATGACGAGGCCATGGAATATGAAACTCAGGAGTCACTTTTGCGTGTGATTGCTGAGGGGGATCTACCTGCAATGAAATCACAAATGGTCTTTTGTGTGGAACAGCTCTAACCTGCAGGTGTTGGCGCTCTCCATCTCACTTTCACTATCTCGATCACACACACACAAAGTCTATATTTAACCCCCTACTCCAGGCTGCCTCCCTTCCTTGTGTCTTCTTTGAAAACATGGATCCTTTTTAAGGGTTTCTGTCCTCTTCTGGTCTCTGCTGAGTTCTCATCTGAAGGCATCCTCTGGTGCTGAGGCAGACACAACAGGATAAGTGTCTTTGTCTCAGACTCTTGTCTGTCATAGACACCCCCCCCCCCCCCCCCCCCATCCACTCCTCTATTTGGGCGGCTCTTACAGAGAGGGCAGATGGCTCATTACCATAAATAGGACACAGAGTGAGGGAGAAAGTGAAGGGGCCGCACAGACCAACCAACAGGACCACGCTGCCTGAAAACCAAGGAAATGAAAGTCGGTTGCTAGGAGAGAGGAAAGACAGCTTTATGGCAGCACAAAGCTGATTCCCCCATCCGACCCCATCTCATTCCCGCCCCCTCATTGGAGGCTGAATCTGCTGGCTGGGACAGATGGTCATCGTGGCCCACTGTCTCTACAGCTGGACACAGGCTGCAGTGACACAGGGAGACCTTCACACCTCGTCCCATCCAACCTATGAGAAGCAGCCCTGGAAAGTGATAAAGCACTGGCCATCCGCTAAGAATAGATTCGCACTTGTTGCCCACAGGAAATTTGTAGCTGCACAATAGAGGATAATATGTGTTGTAGTGGTGTGATGCACTTATTAGGAAAAAAATCCATCATGCAGGGAAATCATTAGTCATCCTATCTTTTATTTAAACGCTTCACAATATAATTTGATCAAATAATAAATGGAATTAAAGACATGAGCAGGGTTGTATGTCCCGAAGTCGCCCCTTTTGACAAAATAATTGACAAAAGTACATTTTTGGATTAGTTCAGCAACTGAAGTTTTTATGCTAACTGTGCCCCCATTCCTTATGTGCTCATATTGTATTTCATATTGTTTTGTTAATCTTGAGCCAACAATTCAAGTATTCAATTTGAACCATATTCTGGTAAGAAAAGGCGCCAGCAACATGGGGATGCCAGTTTTGCGAGCTTGCCACACTAACACAGTTTTAAATCTACAACTTCTAATTCCAATGTTTTTTTTTCCTAAGTATCTTCCCAATAATACTCAAGGAGATAGGAGGTGATAGATTGAAATCCTTTGGAGGAGTTTTAATTTGTGAAAGATACTAAAGGCAATATTGTTTTGGGAAAAATTCAAAATGGCAGCCACTGCCCGAGGTCAAAGGTCAAAGAAACAAGTTTAGTTTTCCCATATTGTGGGAAAATTTGAAAATTGCCAAATTTTACACTTTGCCAAACCATAACAATTTTAAAACTTACCTTCCCCAACACGTGTGTTTTGTTTTTTTTAGTGGATTTTGAACAATTTTTTAACCCTATGAGAGATTTGGCCCCATTCATTTTTGATTGGTTTCTCCTACTATGATGTCATCTTTTTTATTTTATGTTATTGTATTTTGTTTTAATCCATTTATCTATTTATTTACTTATTTTTTTAGGGGGGGTGTGCACTATGCCAAAAATTTACTTTCATCAAGTACTATGTACCTTAAAATTTTGGTGAGTTTTTGAGTATGTGGCGGAGTATGTGTGCTCAAAGGCACAGTAAGAAAGATAATTTGCAAAAATAATCTGTTCCTTGTAGTCCAGGACTGCTGTAGTTGTGTAACTCCTTACATACTACATACTATACATGCCATCCTCATCATGTTAGCACTTCAAGACATTCGACGTTAGATTATAAGATGTGCATTTGTTACTGACATAGATTTCTTGCAACTTTATAAAGACTTAAGGAAAGTGTGATTATCCAGCTTCAATACATGATTTTAGATAACAATGTAAAGTTATTAATGAGGTGTTGATGTATGCAGTTCTTTAACCTTTTCAGTCTTCTTGACATTTCTCTGTTTGCAAATCTTCTAAAAATCCATTTGGATTTAGCAAATTTGAACTAAGAGGTCAGGCTGAGTCTGAGTATAGTTTTGATTCTAAATTTAAAGTGAAGGTTTCAAAAAGCTTTTAGCTTTAATTTTTTTTGTTCAAAACAAACATAGTAAGAGTTGTGACATAACTGTGACGAACCTTGGAAAACATCCTTGGAGCAATGCGGTTTAGTGGAGGTTCACCTGCTTTTTAAGACATTTTTCACATTGACTTTGTATTTGGATTCATACATTTTTATCTTGTCTCTATATGTTTTACCTTTGTTATATGACATAATAACAGTGTGATCTAAATTTTTGCTGTAAAAAATTGCAACATTTTTAACTGTTTTTTGTACAGTTTGTAGGTCATCGTGGAACTATTTTGTAATATATTGAAAAATATATGTAAAAAAGAAGCTGGGGTTGTACTAAAAAGATAAATATCAAGTATTGGCACAAAAGCAGTTTTTAAGATAAATTATTGGAGCGAATTGTAAAGTAGAAAAAAATGCTCTAAAGGGACTACAAGGGTTAAAGGTGACATTTGATTCTGTGGTTTTGTTTGGAAAAACAGGACTCCCCTTTTTTCATTCTAAAAAAACTGTTAAACTGGGCCAGAATTTGTAATAACATATAAGAGGAAGAAGGATGCAAAAGGAAGGCAAAAAGGACATCCATCCACTGAGGCTGAGAGACAGCATGGCAGCAGCATGACAAGTAAGCAGAATAGAGGCGGTCCTGCATCACCTCGCCAGGCACCCTGGTTGCATAGGAACACGAGGGCCATGCCTACCCTGCAGACACACTCCTTTCCTCTTTCCTCTGCCACGCTTCATTACCCAGTGTTCAGCCAGGCACGGTGAGGCTCTGCACCACTTTCTCCTCACTGTAGTGTGCCCGCTCACAGACACACTAACAAGGAGGCTCTCCTCAGACTCCGGCAGGGTGTCTGCTGCCCCTCGGGCATTAGGTCACACTCCTTTTAAATATAAAGGGGAAACTTGCTTCCAACATTTAGACAGACTGGGATGTAGTTCTCCATAATCGCAGGTTCAGGCCCTTTTTGGGCGTATGTCATGTTGAATTGTCATGATAATTTTGTATAGAAACAGTTATGTGTGTTACTCCTAAGTGATTTTTGCAAAAACATGCCAGTTTGAGAGGAATTTATATTTGCAGCAGAAGATCAGACATTGTACATATACACTGCAAAAAGAGGGAGCCTACAGATATGACAAGATTATTAATCTTAACAAGAAAAATCACTTAAAAGTAGTGAAATTATCTGTCCTTTCAGCAAATAATTTTACTTCACGCAGGATCTTATATTAAGATATCAAAATCTAGAAACAAGCTTTCAAAAAGGAAAAAATAACCTATAAAAGCTTACTGTTTGAAAAAATGTTTTTAAAATTGAATCTTTTACAGCCAAATATAAGTATTTTTGCTGGTTCTAAGCTAATGGTTTATATTTTTGGAGTTTTCCTGTACCTAATTGTAGTTACTTTTGATTATAGTGAGAAAAACCAGTGTAAAAAGTGGAAATAAATCATTTTAGAACAAAATGTGAACAAAATGAGAATACCATCTTAGTACAAGTTGGCCCATCTTAATAAACTTATTGGTAGAACATAAATCGAAATTTTTGTTTTAAAATAATGACTAAGAATTTCAGTCAAACCTATCAACATTTACTGAACTTTAAAATAACGTCTTCAAAAAATTACAGTGCAATTTGAGCTTTTTTTAGTCTGGAATCAAGTTTTTCTATTTCTAGTATTTTTTAAACAACATTCTTTTCATACCAATTTCCTTATTTCAAAATCCTAGCTCTTAAGCTTGGAAAGGTGTGGAGAAAGGAGGGTTTAAAACAACTTCAAACCTGCTAAAATATCTTAAACATCTTAAAAAAAGGTTTTAAATCTACAAAAATCAAAAAGTTTTTGAAATGTCCACTCCAGCCTTAATTATGCATGTTACATTTAATTTGCTTATTGCCTGGATTAGAAGAACTTTAAACATACTGGGAGATTTTATAAACTCCAAACTTTATGTTTGGCAAACCAGAGACTGACAGATTTATGTAAATTCTTCTTTTAGTTCTTCAGTATTTGTTGATTTTTGTTGTAACCAGGTGATGAGGAACCTAAAGGGCATACACGCCCACTTTTTCTAGAGCTGGTAGTGACTGATGACACTCCTTGGCACAAGAACTGCTATTGTCCCACAAGATAAAGTGTGTTTGTGACCAACACAAGGCTGGGGGGGACCAGATGTTGTGACATGATAAGGGGGTGTCAAAGAAACTAGGCTTTTTGGCTCATTGGTTTCACTCAAGTTGTAAGATGAACGTTTCAGCAGACTCCATTTTCAACTGTTTATAAGATGTAAAATGTCAGATGAGGTTGTCTTTCCTTCATCCCCCTCCTCCTTCATAGCTAATTGACTGCAAGTGTTCATTTGCCTGGAGGAGCAGTCATTAAAACTGAATTACAAATTTCAACTCGGCAATAGAGCAGCCAGGGATCAATGGGTTAATTCAATTGCCCCGGCATGTGGTGTATTGTATAGCAGGGCAATTTGAAGTTCTTTAGAAGGGAGTCGCACAGTTTTACTGTGTTTCAAAGTGCAATGAGATGGCATGGGGGCAATGTAATTAAAAAATAACTAAGTTTAAAACAATTACACTGTCACATGCAGATCGCTCCTCTTCTTTTTCCACTTTTCACTCACTTGTCATAATTTGATTTAGGAAAAGTGCTGCCAGTGCAGCACTAAAATAAAAAAAAAAATGTAGTCAGTATATCTTGAACCTTATTTATGAAAAAAAAAAAGTTTGGGTTTTTTTGGTTCCTTTTTGTTTACGCTTTAAACTGGAAAATATCTTTCTCAAAACAAGTTACTAAAATATAGAATCCAAAATCTTTTCTCTTCTTATAAGTAAAAAAAATTATATATAAATAAATAAATTATATATAAATATAATATTAATTGAGCAAGTACAATTTGTCTTGATAAGATTTCTTAAATAAATTGTAAAGTCTTGTTATTTTTATTTAAAAAATCTTAAAATTTAGTGAAAGTGAAATTTAAGTGAAAACACTTATGTTTAGAAATATTCATCAGGTGATTTAAAATATTGCGTATAAAATTAGGCCCCCATCACTCATCTGTTTAAAGGCTCTTCCACTAGCTTACAGTCCCTCACAACCCCAATTAAACATTACTGGTGCTACAAAATGGCGAGCAATATTGGAGCTATCCAGGCAGATGCCAGCTCAGACGAGGAAAACGAAGACGTACATGGATATATTTGTCTACAAGTGGTTTAACTTTGTCCTCCACCATCAGAAAATGCAGCAAGAACATGTTAAAAACACCAAAAACACAATTTTCATCGGCTTGGGTCTTTAGGTTCTTGTTTAGGAACACAGAGGAGCTGACACTGAATATCACTCACCTTATAACGGTGGTACTTGAGACATTATAAAAGTGCATTGCATCTTTTTTATTATTATTTCATGCTTTTGCCTTTTTGTTTAACTATTTTAAACCACAATTTTCAGGAAGCAAAACATGTATTTTATTTCTTACATTGGAGCTATTGAATAATAATACAACAGCTTCCTTTGCATTTTAATACTACTCTGAAACAGATTTTTTTCAAAACTTAATAAAATATTTAAAAGCAAAGTGAAATTTCTGTGCGTTATTGCAATTCATACATTTATCTCAGCACTTTTCAATAAATGTTAATCATGTGTTGTTTAGGGTTAATGTTTCTTATATTCTTAGATAAATCAGGAAGTTTTACAGCAATTATGTGGATTAATGTGGGTTCCTACTCTATTATTAGCAATGAAGTACTATTTGCCCTTTTAAGTAATTAAAGCTCCTTTTTTTCAGTCTTTTCAAACACTGATTTGTGTTTTTTTTTAACTTGTCAAACTCTTTCTCACAGCAGATTACATTTTTGATTCTTTAACAAAATTTTTTTTTAAAATCATTAGTTACAGATTCATTAAATCTTTGCAACATTTAATTTACTGTGTCCAGTTCATGCAAACGCTAATCCACCACTGGAGTACGCTGACATTTACGAACATTAGCACAAGTGTTAGCCTGCTTTACACTGAACAAACAGGCTGAATCAATACTGAATTGTGGCATATTTGTTTGACTGTTGAAACAATCATTCCTCTACTTTACACGTTTAATTTTATTGCATGTGCATTAAAGAAGACACTTATCAGCTGCCAGATAACAGACCTACTGCTGACACAATACGTAAGACTCTCAGCTGGCAGAAAGGATTGTCAAACAAAAGCTTCTGTAGGCAAACACACTCTCCAGTTGAGGATAACTGCAGGCAATAGCAGGGAGACCCTCTAGGGAAAATAAACCTAAAGAACAAAGACATTTGGAACAAGCTTCCACTGTCTGATTGCACTGTTGACAGCAGGAGGGCGTGCATGTTTACAGTCTTTTCACATTTACACTTGTTACGGCAAAGACATTAAATTAATCTGTTAGTGTTTTAGGACCACCTAAAAATAAAGCTGTGGTCCTGACAGTCCTCACACTGAAAGTTTGTCTACAGACTCACTGGAGCCTGATGCTTCACCTGGTTTACAGCCAATACGTGGAGAGCAGAATGCGATTACTAGCTGTGTATTCAGGTACGGTTTGACCGTAGTTACCTTTAGAGAAATGGAAGGCTTCTGGGTCCACGTGCATGCACACAAATGCGTGTCTGTGTGCATGCTCAGTTGTGCATGTGCAGCACTCTTTAGGTGTAGGACAATTCTCCTGATGACTGTTTCACTTTGCATTTCAAAGGTGGTTCAAACTAATTAGCTCAGGAAGTCACTGTCTTCAAGGTCTGCTGCAAATACCACCTTTAATAGTTTGTGATGGAACATATTTTATCAGGGATTTGAAAAACTAAAGAACTAACTTGCAAAAGTAAAAGGATAAAGTTATTATAAAAGACAGCACTATTGGAAAAAAAACTTTTAAATTGAAACGTGCAGAAAAATCAGAAAATGTACAGTGAAGGAAATAAGTATTTGACCATTTTTCTGATTTATATTTGCTCACTTAAAAAGAAACTGACAGTCTGTCATCCTAATGGTAGGTCCATTTGAATAGTTAGAGATAGAAAATCACAGAGAAAATCAACTATCAAGAATTTATGTAAATTTATTTGTATTTCATTGAGGGAAATAAGTATTTCAAACTTCTTGCCGGAATTATAACTAAAAAAAAAGTTCCATAAGAAAGACTGTGGAAAAAACCTTTCCAGACGTTTCCTGTTGTTGATGAGCAGGTTTCTGCACATTTCAAGAGGAATTTATTTTGGTCCACTCTTCTTTGCAAATGACTTCTAAATCATTCAGATTTGGTGGCTGTCGCTTGATAACTGAGCTTTAGCTCTCTTCATAGATTTTTTATAGGACTGAGGTCCAGAGACTGGCTGGGCCACTTCATGACTTTAATATGCTTCTTCTTAAGCCATTCCTTGGTTGTCTTGGCTTTATGTGTTTGGGTCATTATCCTGTTGAAAGACCCACCCACACCCCATTTTAAGCCTCCTGGCTTAAGGAGGGAAGGAAGTTCTTAATCAGGATTTGATGATATATGACTCCACCCATTTTCCCATGCACACAGTGAAGTACAGAAAAACCCAAATCCCCAAAGCATAATGGTTCCACCTCTATGCTTGACAGTGGGGATGGTGTTCTAGTGGTCATAGGCAGCATTCTTCTTTCTCCAAATATGACGAGTTGAGTTGATGCCAAAGAGCTCAATGTTGGTCTTGTCTGACCACAGCTCTATTTTCCAATCACTCTGTAAATCATGAAGGTGTTCAGTGGCAAGCTTTAGAAGGGCTTGCACATGCGTCTTCTAACAATTGTTTGTTGTGAGTTTGGAGTCTGACTGATTGATGGACTGAGTCTGTGGACATGTGTCTTTTCTACAGGTGATTAGTTCAAAAAGGTGTCTTCAATTCAGGTGACTGGTTGAGTAAGAGTCTAACTGATCTGTGTAAACCAGAACTCTTGATGGTTACCCGGGGGTCAAATACTTTTCTACCCTCAAGGAAATGAAAATAAATGTAATACAATTATTTAAAGTTGATTTCTTGATTTTCTGTCTCTCACTGTTCAAATGAAACTGCCATTATTGTCAATTTATTTTTAGGTGGGCAAACCTACAAACAAGAGATCAAATACTTATTTTCTTCACTGTACATAGAAACAATGGCAGTTGTCTCAGCAGAAGGACAAAAAAATTCAAAACGTTTTTTTTTTTTTAGAAGGAACAGATTTTCTATTGGAATTTTATTTACTGAGTCAGTTTACAATTCATTACTATCTGTGTACCAAAGTGTCTGTTCCTGTTCCAGAAGCAGCAGTTGTAAGGCACAACAAAGGCAGGAGCACGGAGTGAATGAAGAGCAGGATGCAAACAAAGGTAGTCCTTAATAGAGAGTTTTATGAGCTCCAGACCTGCTGAAATAGTGTTGTGCGTGTGCAGTGGCTCTTATCGGCTCTGTGGCAGCGGGGCAGGGGGAGAGTGAGAGCTTCCACACTCGCGATTAGTAGAAATGGTCTGATTCATTTTCCGCATGAGAGGGTCTCACTGGGGCGGCATCAGACCAGCCAGTCCACACAGATTTATGGACCATTAAAGCAGCAGGCCTTCTGACCACTATGCCACTACAGCTGGCAGCTAAGACACACTGCAACCTCATTCATGCCTGGCCACTGCTCTCCATCACAGGCTGGCTTATTCATTGTTCATCCCTGCATCAGTACCACTTTTTCAGCCCTGCGTGAATTCCCACTCTTCCTGCTCCAGTCTGTTTCAATTCTTTTATTTTTACCAGTCTACATTTTCCCCAATTCGCTTGTTTTCTTCCTCTTTCATGTCACAAAAAAGAAGAAAACCATTAACTGTTGGAGGTGTAACAATTTGCTTTAACAATGATTCGATTCATATCATAATTTGTGGTTTACAACACGATTCATAGTCAGTATTGGTTTATTTTGAACGATCCGATTCACTGACCTAAAATCAATCCAGGATAACCTTTGCAAAAACCTCAACCAGTGTGACTCGGAGATAAATACTTGGGTACTGAACCGTGCAGGGGATGTTCTCCTTGTATTTCTTGCAAGATAATCAAGTGTAAATTAAAAATGGGTACAAACAAAAAAGCAAGAATGAATAGCGAATCCATTCACGTTTTAGTTTTATAAAGTTCAGCCCACTGTTGTTTTTCCAAAAAAAATAAATAAAACAAACTAAATATTATTAGACCATTTTACCACACTGTATGGTCACATGTCTGCAAAATTCAAAGTGTTTCTACACATTGGACTGTAATAATTTTGCTGCATCAGATGTCGTTGACAGTAAAATCAACCTACCATACTCATTCCAAATGGTATTTTCCAATATAGATACAATCGATTATTTTCATTTTGAAACGATTTTATAATAGCATAGAATGATTTGATTAACAACTTGCCTTAGACAAATCAAGCTGGTTCGATCGTAGGCATATACATTGATTACTGATTTTGTTGATTAATCGTTACACCCCTGTTAACTATCGATGCAAAGTGTTGTAAATATCAAAAAGTGCTCCATTGAAAACATCTTGTGGTGCTCTCTAGGTTTTGTTTTCATCCTGCAGTTTTCTGATCAGATTAGTAGCACCACAGACAACCAAACATAAGTGCTCTGTCTTTTTAAAGCAACCTCAATCAGCTGTTTCCGTGGTGATTAATGCATCTTGTCCTCCTCGCTCCCATTTGCCAGCTTTTCAACTTCATCATCCCTAGGTGTGATACTGGAAGGAAAAGTGGGGCAGAATCTATGCTGCTTTGGGCCCTAAGAATAGCTCAGTGCGTAATGAAATGATGCAATAGGAACCTGAGCAAAAGCTCCATGAATGAGTGGATTGATGAATAACATTTCACTTCTCAAATTTTTTTAAAATTAATTTGTCCTATTGAGAAAAAGGACACTGCACAGAAGGAACTCACAGGAGTGGCCTAGAAATGAAGATTAGCCCCAAAAAAAACCCAATTTTCCAAGAGTCACCGTGGTATTTATGACACAAAAACACCATCTACGCCTAGTCTGTTTGTCCGGTTAGAGGAAGGGGGAAGAACAACATGCACATTGACATTGACGCAGAAGTATTTACAGCACTGCAGCATGGCAGGTACTTGGGTTTCAAAGAAAACAGAGAGGCTATTAGATCAGTTGAGAGGGCCACTCGTGTGCGCTCATGAAATGGAGTGGCTGAGATGAGCAAGGTAGCACCATCATGTGAAAGTTACAGTTTGGTGTGGAATCAGTCAGCCATGCAGGAAAGCTCCACAGACATGCAGGCAAGGAGGAAAGACCTACTGAACTGGTTTCTCCAGCCACAAGTTCACTTGAAGAAGTTTTTTAGGACTCTAAGTGAAAATGTTTTGAAGTTATTCCTTTCACTTAAACGTACATTTTTATTTCTGAAGTTGAATAAGTGTTTTCATTTAATCATTTTTCTTTTTCTGCATGGGTAAGCAAAACCCAATATGTGTCTGACCCCTGAATTGTGGTTTAGTCAAGGAGGGGGCCCAGCTGAGGGTCCACTATCGTCCTGAGGCTGGGTGTGGTGACACATGCCTTCTCTCCGCCCCGAGGTGTTTGTGCACCCTTGTCCTGAATAGGCGTGAGCGTGCTTGTGAGACCTGTCCGGCTTCAAATTTCCATACACCACGTTAAACGTTTGTGCACACACTTACTTCTGTTTTTAATAAATTAATTTAATTACTAAAAATAAAATAAAACGCACTCTTGCCTCATGTGGTTCGATAAAACTGAAAGAACATCGCACGGTGCAGAATTGGATGGCGTGCGCGTTCACGGAGCCCAGGCGCTGCGGCAGTTGCCAGGGGAGATAAGAGGGGAGGGGTTTTGATTGGCTGAAGTGGAGCTGTTGCCATGACTACGCGGAGGGGTTTGGTAGCGTTGCCGTGCGCTGTGTGATCTGCGCGCTGCGTGTATGGAGGAAGCAGCTGCTGATCTGATCTCTGACATTGTGAGACAGACATCTGAATAAACGGCGCGCGGACGTGTCTTTAATCACTGGGACACGTTGAATGATTGTAAGTATTTGACTTTTATTTTTTATTTCTATTTTTCGTGACGAATTTCGTCGTAAACGTGTCGGGCAGGAAACGGGCAGCGCTCGGAAGGAGCTAAAAGTAAAATTGGTCAAGTGACTTTGCTTAGGAGCCAGCATGGCAGAACGAGCGACAGCATGTGGCCAGCTAGCTTATGTTAACGTGACTTTTCTGTGTCACACACCGAAAGTAACCCGCGGCATTTCTCAGAGCCTTAAAAACATATTTATTTTAACTCTCGGTGACCACATTTTTTCAAAATAAAATTCTGTTTATGCTAAAGCTAGCGGACTGACTCTCCGCACGGCTGCTAAAGCTACTTTCTCGTCTCAGTCAGTGAACTATCTGAGAGCTGAGAACCAAACTCACTGACGGGTTAAGAAGACACAACTAACCAGGTACAAGTTATGTCTTAACCAGTAACGAGTGTCGGGAAATACGCAAGACTCTGCGTCATCATGGGGAATTTTGTAGTCTTTGTTGAGTTACTCTTGTGGTTGCTTGTGAGGCAAACAAAAATGCCTCTTTAGTTTTTAATATAATAGACCTTTTTAGCAGCTAGCACACTTTATTTCGATGTATTAAAATATATAATTAAATTAACTCGTTGATTAGACCATGTTAGATGCGTTTCCCCGTAAACCTCCCAAAATGATTGGATATTTTCTGGTATTTATAAAGGGAAACAGAGGTTAGGAGGTGCGCTGTGGAGCTAAGCACATGCTGGAATGGATTATCACAAGATTGTCCCAGATACTGTGCTCTATAAACAATGTCAGAGTGTTGAAAAAAAATATCTGTCTGCTTCTGTTGACTATGCTGAATCAGTATTTATATGTTGGATGGTGATGTTGGGCTGGCATTTTAGGGGTCAGTTCTTACGAAATTTGGATTTTATTGAGACATTTTTACCAGTTGAATTATGGGTAATATTCTGATCTCATCAGAATTTGGGTTGAAAATGAATGTTGGTTTGGTTTGAGAAATTATCTATGGCTCTTTTTCTTTAATTTGGCGGATTTTAAGATTGGTTTTGTTGTTGTTGTTGTTTTTATTCACCCCCACCCCCTCATTCCAGTCTGCCAATCAAATCAATGGATTAGTTGAGGAATTGAAGGTCCGTCATTGCTGCAACCACCATCTGATCTTGCCAAGATGGGTGGTTCAAGTACAGAAATGTGTTACCATACGGCAGATTCAAACAATTTTTTTATTTTAAACAAAACATAACAAAAAATCCATCCATGGTCGTTCACTGTGAGATTTGTTTAACACTGTAAAAACATGTGATCAATATGCCAAACCCAAGCAAACTTCTTTGGCCATTATTGGGTTTTTCACCTAATTTTTCTAAAATAACCTCAATTTGAAAGCATTAATTTTTAGCTACAAATATACATATTTTTAAGAGAAGCACAAAGTCTTTCTTTTTTGCACCCATGTCCATCCTTTGTGAGTTAGTCAGAAAGACACATTTTCTGTTTCAAATCCTTTGAATTTCTCTTGCTCCTGTTTGTCAGTATTATGTTTATTGAACCGGACAAACTTTATCCAAAATTGATCCAGTTTTTGTGAATGTTTTGAATTGGCCTCAACAGAGTTCTCTCCTTTGTGGCTGGCAGTTGTTGAAGCCTTTGTTGATAAATGGAAGGAAGAAGAGGCAGGACTTTAAGGGTCAAAGAAGCTGACATTTTTAGTCTGCCAATATTTTTTATTGGTAACATTTCCATGGTAGGTGAAGGTGCGTGTTAGCATGTAGCTTCTCAGAGCCACATTTGAATGAGTGTAAACCAGCATCCCAAGTGTAAGTGCATTTACTTCCCAGAATAGACAGGGGTATGGTAACTACTGACTTCACAGCTATAAATAAGACTTGCTGTAACCCAGTAAAGTGTTTGTTGTGATGTGAAATGACTTTAATGCCCACAGTGATGTAAAGCATGTTTAATGATTTTGGTGAAGTTTTTACTTGTTGGGTTGGAAACTCCAAACAAAAACCGTGATACTTTTTGTTTTGAGGTTGTTTCCTAACTCCATAATATCTGAACTCAGACATACGTTTCAGTTTTTACAAACACTGTGGTCACCATGCTTTGCATTTAAAAGATTCTCTGGCTGAGAACGTTATGCAGATTTTTAAACTGAAGTACATATGAAGGAAATAGATGCTGCATGGGGCACAGATAAAGTTTTTGTTTTGCAATCAGGAAAGAAATTGTCAAAATGTTGACTTTTTTTTAAGTTCACTGTCTCAGTATTCAGATGCTTTATTTTTATGCTTTGACTGAACCACTGTTGTTTTTGTTCACATAAATGAAGTATCAGAAATCATAAGAAACTGGCAATGGAGAGTCATTTCTGTCAGCTCCATCTCAAGTTCTGCACACTTTGTTTTATATCTGAGTAAGCTTGTAAAAGTGATTTTTTTGGAGTCACTATATTGTTCCACTCTACTGTAATGATGCAGCTGTATTAGGTATGAAAGTGTAAGAATACTATTAAAAATTGACAAGTCTGCACCGTCCTGAATTCTTGGTATAAAACATCTCAGTAGGGAAGTGTTTAATCATGTTACTGTGACCCTCTGTCCTACAAGAGTGGCACACCATCAGCAGTTTGAAATGGTCTGGTGTTATCAGTCTTATCGCAGTGCTCTGTACTCTGACCCAGAGCAAACGAAAGGCTGAAATCTCCTGGTAGATGTATGACTGACTGAAGCATGGACTTCATGACGAAAGCTGATCCGTGAGGCTCAACACCTGAAGGATTGCTTCACACAAACTAAGTTTATTGAGATTTCTCTCAACAAAAAGACAAAACCATACAACTTATAGTTCTTTGTAACACTTAAATTACCAGCTCATGCACAGTCTTATTTGTTGGATTTAAAAAGTTCTGATTGGAATATGATATGAATGTTTGCAGCAGGGATCTAAATGACACTTGCTAACCTACCAAAATATAAATAAATAAAAACGTATTTGCCAAAGTGGCAAAAAAATCCCCATCTTTTTAAAAATATTTGCTTCAAGTCATCTTACAGGTTGGAGAGCTAACAACTTTTTCCATGAAGGCTTTACTTTGATGTTTCATCTATTTGTGTTCTGACATGGGTGTACTTGGGTACAAGTGCTCAAAGTGTTGTTTGAAACACATTACACCAAAAGGGCATTATGGTTGAACGTTAGGACAGAAATCCTAATGAAGTAAATGACTTAAAGTGTGAGCAGGATGAAAAAGGAAGTGATAGTTAAGGGGAAGAGGACGTTTTATTCAAAATAGCTTTGTGGTTGTGAGTGGCTGGTTTTTTGACAAAGAAAACAACCTAATTCACTGTAAGGACTGTTGCATCTATGCAAAAAATAAAGAAAAAAACCCAACAACTTCACATTTAGCTAGAAATTGCAAAAAAACAAAAAGAAAATTATCCGTGAACACAAACACTAAAAGAAAAAGGGAACTGGAAGATTGTGAAGTGGCTTAGAAAATCACCAGTGTGAGAAGCTTGGAGGAATTTGATTGTGTTGGATCAATGAAGATTTAAGATTAATATATTCTGAAGACCAATATACTTTAGTCGATATTTTACATAATTGAGCTTTGTTTAAACACTAAGAATTATTGTATTTTTATTACAATAAGATACATTTTCTGCAGTTAAAAAAATGAGTTATTTAAAATAACCTTTTGAAATAATGATTTACATATTTGTTCTCAAAAAATATAGTTAGTGGAAATGTGAATATGCTGCTATAGCTTTTGGAATCTACCAGCCATGTTGGCTAGTGATCAAAAAAGCTCACTGTTTGGCAGAATAAGGAAGTCTCTGCTTTGCTAAACTGACTAGTTCTTGTGGTTTTTTGTACTTTTAGTGCTGCACTTCGATAAAAGAAAAGAGATTTAAAAGGTGTTATATGAACAAGAAAAGTTGCTTACTTGAGTAGGTTTTTTACATAAAACAGTCCTTTGTTTACCTGAGTTTTCAATCACTGAGCTTAAGTTTTGACTGTTGCCCATCTCTCAGGGAGTTCAGGGAGTTTTAAAATATCCTGACAGAACTAGAATGATAGTTAAAGGAGGGACATCCTTTGAAGACTGCGGTCATTTCTGCTCAAGCACAAAAGGCAGCCCTGAATTTGAGTTGCAAATGTAGAGCAACCTCTGATGAGCCGCCTTGTTTCACTTTCTCCGGTTGTAGTTTTATGTTTCTGCGCTGATCAAATACCACCTTTGTTTCTTTCTCAATGATGGTCCTTTCTGGATATTGTAAATTTTAGTAAACGTTACTAGTTGAAGGACAAATGAACTAGAAATGACTTGTTTAGTAAATCTCCAGTCATTTTTTTTCTTTTTTTAACCTCCAAAGCTTATGTTGTGATTCCTATTAATAGATGCTGCTTGCATGTGTTTTTGTTCATGCTGTGGCACCCTTCCATCAAGTCCATTTATTATTTCATATTTCTTGATTAGTGGTCATGCTCTACCTCTGTGGTTAGCCACCCCCCTCCCCTCTTCCCTTTCCCTCTTTATCCCCCAACTGTCTCATTTCTGACAGGCTGGACTCAGTCCATTAGGGCCTGCCTCAATGGAAGCAACAGTTTCCTTGATTGAAGGAAAGGAAGAGGCAAGCAGGGCTGCGTCCTGTGACACAATGGGTCTTTGTCTTGTCTCTGTTGTCTGGATAAACAAGATTTATTTAATTAATTGCTTCTTATAAAACAAACTGAAAAGCTTGTGTTCAAACAATCACCTAGAATGCGTTGGACAGAAGAAACGTCATGTTTTCTACAATATAGAAGCAAGTTGGTGTAGTTCTTAGCCCTGCCTATTTGTTTCACCTTTGAAACTTTTTTTCTGTAATTTTCGAATTGCACCATTGTCATTTCTGACAATTTACACCATTACAGCACGTACACCAGTACAGCATTTAATTTCACCTCCTCAAAAAGTTAAATTAGAGGAGAAATAATGGAAAAGGCAGATGCTGAGTCAATGGTGCTAAACACTGGTAAAAAAAGAAAGTTAATCTTTTTCATTGACTGTATATGAGAACTGGACCGAGTGAGGGTGACGTCACTCATAGAAAATGACTTGCTTCTGGCTCCAACCAAATGAAGTCAGTTCTGTCACCATTTTTTGCATCGCCATGTTGGAGCCAGATGATTCATTCATTCATTCATTCATTTTCCAATCTGCTTTATCCCTTTTCGGGGTCACGGGGTTGCCAGAGCCTAACCCGGCTACTCATGGGCGGGTACACCCCTGGACTGGTCACCAGTCTGTCGCAGGGGCCACAATCACACACCCATGCACACTCACATTCACACCTAGGGACAATTTAGAGTAACCAATTAACCTATGAAGCATGTTTTTGGACGGTGGGAGGAAGCCGGGGTCCCCGGAGAAAACCCACGCATGCACGGGGAGAACATGCAAACTCCACACAGAAAGGTCCCCCAGCCAGGACTTGAACCGGGAACCTTCTTGCTGTGAGGCAGGAGCCTAACCACTGTGCCACCGTGCCGCCCTGAGCCAGATGATGTAATCAAGAATTTGTTAAAAAAGGTGGCAAAGCAAGAATGGCTATTCTGAGAAATAAAATGACAGGCACTTCCTGTTGGAGCCATTGACTATATAAGAACTGGATTGAGTGACCACTCCCCCTGGCGTTCCACACAGGAAGAGCCTGTTGGCTCCAGTAGCTAAAATCCCATTGACTTCTGTTGAGAAATAAACAGCCATTACTCAGTCATCATATTTGTCAGAAGAACCATTCTTGTTTTGCTACTTCTTTTTAAACATGTCCTTGCTAATCCTATTTTTTTCCCACAACATTTGTTTGGTATTGCAAGTTATTCAAGTTATAAACTGACCAATGTGATTCCTCAATAAAAGTGTGTGGTCTTGCGTTCAAAACATTTTAAGATGTGATTGACAAATTTTGTACAGCGGGCTTCTAAATGGTAGGTGTGTGGACTTCCCACAAGCTCACTTCTGATTGGTGCTAGTGGTTGCAATAGTAACGATAACTTAGACCGACTCAGTGTTTAACAACTTCATCTGGCTCCAACATGGCAATGTCTTTATCCCGGAAAAATTGATTTGACTTCATTTTGTTGGAACTAGAAGTAAG
This sequence comes from Adrianichthys oophorus, assembly GCA_036245035.1. Classification (NCBI taxonomy): domain Eukaryota; kingdom Metazoa; phylum Chordata; class Actinopteri; order Beloniformes; family Adrianichthyidae; genus Adrianichthys; species Adrianichthys oophorus. The sequence continues at coordinate 13,389,519 of BSAI01000096.1, read as the reverse complement.
ACATTTTCTGTAGGTGACGTTACACTCCAGTTCTCAGATGAAGTCGATGTTCTTTTTTAATCATGAAAACACTTTCTGGCAAAAGTTTTAGCTCCTTTTATTTTCTTCTATTTGATTTGCTTGGATAAAGGTTGATTTGCGATCTGTCAATAGGAGGATGCAGGAATGGAGAGTCGTTAAACTGATGTGGTACTAAACAATAGCTATTAGATGGCACAGTGATATTATTTCAACTAGACAGTAAAATTATTTCACTCAACCATCCAACAGTTTATATTACCGTGGTTGTGAACACATAACATGTCCAAAAACATTTAACTTTAATAATATTCTTTACTTCTGTTTTATGCACGTTCATCGTGTCTGGTGCACCTTTTTCTGTCTAACTTACAGTTGGAGTAATTTACAATTTATTTCAATGGAGGAAATCATCTGTTATTTGTTAGCTTTGAGCTGAAGAGAGTTGGTAACCCGTTGACTCCAGTTAGTAAAATAATGCTGAGAGCTTTATTTTCTAAAGACCTTTCAATGCAATCTTCATCTTTTTGTTTTTCTTAATCCAGAATAATTAACTAGGGTTTTTGTGATTGTACTAGGGTGATAAAGCTTCTCCCATTCAGCTCCACATTTGTAAAAATCTATCCAAATATTTCAAAAGAGTCCTCATCTCTTTGTTTTGCAAATAAAATCCAATAGTAAAAGCCTTTAGGTTAAAACAAAAACTACTTTTAAACTATAAATGATGGATTTTGATAGTACACTGATCTTCAGGTATTCCTCAACAGTGAGTTTGGATTATTTCACTTTGGATTTGTTTATTGACATCATGTTCCTTTGTTTTACCTCTTTTAAGTTTATTTTAATGTTTCCTCCTGCTGTGTTCCTCACTTGATTCCTATATTTTTCTTTTAGGAAACCATCCACATCATTGATTTAGTTCTGTTTTTGTGTGTGTTACCTATGAGTTTTGACATGAACAACAACAACATGCAATTATTTCATAGGTGTTACTCATCTCACTTTCAAGTAATGTGCTCTTTTAGATTCAAACTGAAAAACTAAAGTATTACTTTCTATCTTGCCGTTTATGTGTCTTATTTGTACAGATTAATAAAGGAGAAAATGCAGCCGCAGATGCAGTGGTTCAAAAACCTTCAAACCACTGTGACTGAGGCTCACAAATATACACACACACTCGCCTTCTTAGGTGTTCTAATTGTTTAACAAATGTGGAGGGTAATCTCAAACATGGACCTTCTCAGGGACATTCCTTTGCAGGCTTATAGTCCAAATCTAGCTGGACTTTAGGATGTGTTCAACGTGCAAAGCCCTCAGATGTTTGTTGTTTACAGGCAGTTGAAGCTGTTGTCAATGTCTTGGTGAACGTTGGTACCCTGAATTTAAAGACGCACTCGAAGAGATAAGATTTCAGTTTTGGTTGGGGGCTGGCGTGTACTTTGGAAGGCCTCGCCTCTGTTTGCACTTTAAGTGTCGTCTTGTGTGTTTGCCATTGAAGTCGCTGAATGAAGGTAATGCCACCGAGGAGGGTGAACGGAAGCAGTACTCGTAATCTAAGCTACTTACTTGTGGAATTCACATTTCTGCGTTAGTAAAAAAGTCGACTGTTTTGGTGCAAACTCGGCTGGATTCTATTTGAAGGAAGTCTGAAGTTGTTTTCTGAAAATGAACTTCCTCAACAGGCAGGGGGTGTTTCCTTCCCTCCCAGTCCCCTGTTTGAAACAGGCAGTCGAATACTGAGCACTTTGGAAACATGACTGGACCATAAACAACTGCTCCTTTGTATGAGCTGAGTGTGGGGCCAGTTGTAATGCGGTGTGAGAGCATTTTCATTTGCTTTCACCTCGTGCACTGAATAAACTGTTTACATATAGCAAAGAGCTTTACTTAAAAATGCACTATTCTGACATATTTTTTACTAACTGTTACCTGAACAGATACTTAGTAGTATTGAATTACACAATTTGAACCACGTGTGAAGGAAAAGCTTTGGGTCAGTCAGCTGCTTCACTCTGAAACAGTCTATTCCACTGTATTCCTTCCTGGCTTTGTCTCATTCACATTAATAGAGCCCCAACCAGACTGGGTAGTCATCTAAATATCAGTTAGGGTGTCAAATAACAACCGTCATCACAAGGGCTTGCGACACACCTTTGTGTAACTGGTTTGTGTCAACTGATTGTATGAATTTTGTGTGAAGAGGGCGTGGTGTGTGTACACAGCCTCCATGTAGTTTTATCCCTAATATCTGGAGATTTGAAAATGTGTATTGCAGAATGAAAATATAACCGTTGTCTGGTTGCTTTTTTTTTTTTTTTTTTTTTTATCAAGTGGGTCTTCATGACAGCCGGGGCGTTCCGTGACATTCGGCTTGATGACTGCCTTTCCCACTGCTCTTTGTCAGACAGGTTTTTTGGAGTACAGCAGCAGACTGCTGGCCTCAGCATTTTTTCGCCTGTATTGATCCCCCCCCACATTAGCTCTCTCTTCATGCACAGACATGAGCACAATTGCTTCCCTTACAACATCAGCTGCTGTAGCAACTGAATCCTGATCATGAGATTGACTCCAGGAAAAAAAAAAAAGCTTTATTTTGAAACTGCCATCATCTCAATCCCTGGATTTGTCTTTTGCGTTTACCTCCACGTCTTTGTGTATTTCTGAATAGGTAAGTGCTTAACAGCATAAAAGAGCTGTTTGAAATGGGGGGGAAATGTGCCACGGCACCTGCCGTTTGGCCGTCTGTTTGCACACGAATATGTTGAAGTGGGCATGTGGGATTATTTTAACTTGTAGATGAGGCATCAGGTCAGCAACATTGCAGCATGGCTGCATTTTCAAGGATGAGCAGCAGTCAACAGGCCAGTTTGCCTTATTAGGCTCTTTCTCCCCCCTCCCAACCCAACACACTTGTGCCCTATTAAACATTCTCAGGCGCCGCTCTTTGATGTATTATTAAAAGAGAAATTATAACTGTGATTGTAAAAAAAAAGGCAGAGGTGATGGATCAGCTGTAGTCCTGGTAGAAGACCTCCCTTATCCTCCTGACTAACAGAAGGGACAATTGTCAAGTCCAAACCTCCAAATAACTACAATTCCCAGAGCCCCACCCCTTTCATATTTATCATTGTCCTCTGTAGATCCCAAGATGAGTTCTTTTAGTAGTACGCAGTGGTTGGAAGATATTCAAGTTTAGAAATTTGCATTGCTGGTAGACAGAAGGGACTTTGTCTTGATGTGGTAGAGATTTCACATTTATCCAGATTAAAATTAAATAAATAAAAAAAAATCTAAATTCTAGTTTAGAAAGTTCTTTCGCTCTCATGGGTCTAGCAGAGATGTTAAGGCAAACTTTGGTTAACTTTAAGGTTCAAAATATCTCCCTGCCATAAAACTCAGCTGACAGGCCATGGTTCATTGTCTATTGAAGTAGAAAGGATAATCATTGTGGAGGGAGTACAGCTGACTCTCAAGAATATTTGACCACACCTTTCAATTAAATGGCTGGCTGGAATCACATCCATGTTCTGTCACACCTGTGTAGACCTGTGTTTTACTGTGACCTAACTATTTGTCATCAGTATACCATATTTCATTTCTACTCTTGGAAGAAAACATTATTTGTTGGCCAGGATAGATAAACCTTAGGGAAGCAATGATACACTTTTTCCACAGCTCCACTTTCTATCACAGCTTCTAAACGCTTTTTGTAGCCAGCCAAGAGTCTCTCAATTCTTGTTTGAGGTATCTTCATCCATTCTTCGTTAAAAAAGTCTTCCAGTTCTTTGAGATTTCTAGGATGTCTGCTACGCACTGCTCTTTTCAGGTCTGTCGCCAACCACCAATCAGGTGGTTGGAAAGGCCACTTCAAAACTTTCAGTTTTTGCCTCTAAATGTAAGACAGCATGGATTTTGAGGTGTGTTTAGGATCATTATCCATTTTTAGAAGCCATTCTCTCTTCAACTTCAACTTGTTCACAGATGGAATCAAGTTAGTGTCCAAAATTTGCTGAAATTTTGTGGAATCCATTGTACCTTCTACAGCTGTTGGCTGCAATACAAGCCCAAAGCATGATTGATCCACCCCCATGCTTAACAGTTGGACAGAGGTTCTTTTCATTAAACTCTGTAACCTTTCTTTACCAAACGTACCTTTTCTCATTGCAGCCAAAAGTTCCATTTGAACCGTGTTGGTCCACAGAACTTGTTTCCAAAATGCATCAGGCTTGTTTATATGTTCATTTGTGAAATTCACACGTTGAATTTTCTGGTGAGGATGTAGAAGTGGGTTCCTTCTGATGACTCCAAGAAGACCATATTTGTACAAGTATCTCTTGACAGTAGAGCAGTGAACCACAACTCCAGAGTCTGCAGGTCTTTCTGGAGGGATATGCAGTCAAACGTGGGTTTTGATCTGCTTTTATCACAATCCTGCGAGCTGCTCTGTCTGAGATTTTTCTTGGTCTTCCAGATCTTTCTTTAACTTCAACTGTTCCTGTTGACTGCCATTTCTTAATGACATTCTGAACAGAGGATATTGGCATCTGAAAATGCTTTGCTATCTTCTTATAGCCTTCTCCTGCTTTGTGAGCATCAACTATTATCAGTTTTATTGTTATGGACAACTGCTTGGAAGAACCCATGTTCTAATTTTAATGATTTCCAATTAAGCACCTAGTGATTTATAGTTTTCTATCGTTTATTTCTTTATTTCCAATCTAAAATTAATCTTCATAGTTTGAGACAGTTCTGACACTAATAATACATATAAGTCTTTGCCATTGAATTTATCTGAGAAGTGGAGCAAGTTAATGTGATGTTACCCATAATGGCTTACTTCTGGTTCCAACAAAATTAAGTCAAATCAGTAGCCATTTTTTTGCGATACAGATGACGCTATGTTGGAGTCAGAAGACATCAGAAAACAGTGAGTCTGATTGAGTCATCGTTTCTATTGCTACCACTCTCACCAATCAGGAGTGAGCTTTTTGTCATTCAAATGTTTTGAACATTCAACGTAAGACCCCATGTTTTTATTGAAGCAGCTGATTAGTCAATTTATAACTTAAATAACTTGTATGACAGAAAAATATTGTTAAAAAAAAAATCAGCAGGGACATGTTAAAAAGTTAGCAGAGCAAGAATGGCTATTCTGACAAATACAAATAGAAGTCTATGGGATTTTAGCTTATTGGAAGCAGCGGGCAAATCCTTTTGGGAATGCCAGGTGGAAGGGGTCACTCAGTCCAGTTCTCATGCACAGTCAATGGTTTCTGCAAAAAAATATTCCAGAAATGTCTTAAAGAAAATCTATGTATTGATTTGTTAATTTTTTATGTTTTCAAATTAAGGAAAATTTCAGCTTTGGTTAGTTCATGTTTTTTTACCCATCACTAAAAGATTTTATTGTCTTTTCAAACAAAAATGTTCCTCCTCCCCTTTGGAAACTATAGACTGTACCTACTCTGTACTCCTGTAAATTAAATCAGGCAGTGAAACTGTCATGTCAGAGCTTTTATGTGTTCTTGTTTATAGCAGAGATGTTTTTTGACACAAATGGGCAGTCCTCGTGTTGCCTGACAAATCTGATTGCTCCACTTTGCTGAGAGCTGTGATTCATCTTAGACTGTGGATAACTTGCACAGCCCACCACCCAGCCACTCGTGTCTTTGTCTCTCTGAATTGTGTGCTTTTTATTTTTCTCTGTTTAGCTTTGTCTTTTCACAAATGAATCTGATCTGCTGCATTTTCTTATGTTTGAGCTGTCCTTCCCTTTGCTTTCAGCAGGGAAAGCTCATTCACTTACTTCCTAAATGTTGCTTAGAAACAGCACTTTTTTTTCTAATTCGGTAAAGATACGTCTCTCATACGTGGGGCGGGTTTTTCCTGTTCCTTTCTCCTGCCTTCTCTGACGTGCTGTGGCAGATTCACCTCAGAAACTGTTCAAACCACCCTCGACTTTGACCCAGTTCCTATAATAAAAATGACGTGCCTTTCCACCACATGGGACACCTTTACCTCTCCCACCTTCACTCGGACCTTCTCCAAGCCGAGACATCTGCTGTTCGGGACGCCGGTATGGCAGGAGCGTTCTCTTACAGGGGACAATTCTCATTGGTCATCCAAAGCTGTCAGCCAGCACGGATTACTTATTTTTTCATACTGACTCTTCTTTGTAGGATTTCTGGTTGTAATTGAAAGGACAGCCTGGTTGCCATGGTGACGTGTAGGACATAAAGCTTGTTGTGAGCTGAGACAAAGAGTGAGCTCTTTATTCTGCTGGTCTTACAAAGCAGGATGCAAATCCACCGCTTGTTTATGTTATAGAGTTTGTCAGATTTTTAAGATATATTTTTAGAGGAGAAATTATATGTTCCCTTAAAAAACTGAACGTGAAAGAAATTCTTTCCAGTTAATTTAAATTAAGCTAAAGAGAACTTTCTTTATTTCTAGGAGTGATGTCATATTCAGTCACAGGGGAGAGTATTTTTTTTTCTTACGTTGTAAATAAATGAAAAATACTATTTGAATAATTTTTTTTCAAAATAAATTCAAATTTTAAACAATTTTCTTTTTAAATAATATTGTCTACTTACCTATTAGGAACATTGTTATGCTAAAACTTTTAATATAAAAATAGAATATAATATAACAATATATGAAATGTAGTTCTTTTGACATAAATTGGGTAAAGAATTGAGGTTTTTGTTCATTCAGGATTCAGACTGAGAGTAAGTTTTGTGGTGATGAGATCTGAACATGTCACAAAATAAAAATTAAACTCGTTCAGCCTCTTTCAGTCAATGTTAGCGGCTTATGATGTCAAATTTAGAAAGCGTAGGAATCCACACAACTCCCAGACACTTGATTTAAGCAAGTTTTTATTTTCTGGAGAAAAAACTCTGGCTTCGCTGCTCCATGTTTGGTAAACTGCTGTTTGGTTAACAGCGGCTGAGCAGTGTGCTGCTGCTTCTACCCACACCCAAAACATCATTCTGTCCCCCAGCCGTCCTGGACTGCAAGGACCAAATTGTTTTGCTAATTTTTTTCTTACTGCGCATTTGAGTTCAAATTTCACCCCCACCACATACTCAAAAACTCACCAAATTTGCCATGCACGTAGTCCTTGGTGAACAGCCGGAGAAACTGTCAAAAATGAATGGGGCCAACATCTCTGTTGCCACATGCTGCCAGCTCTATTCTACAACTACAACTGAAGATATGTTGACCTTTGACCTCAGAAAGACGCCGCCATCTTGAATGTTTCCAAAAAAGAATCCTTAGTACTGTCTACGCTTTTAAACTCCTCCAAGAGATTTCAATCTACCACCTCCTAACTCCTCAATCATAATTGGGAAGCTACTTGGGAAAAAATGTTGGTTCTAAAGTTTTTAGATTTTGATTAGCATAGGCGTGCAAGTGTGCACAATGTAATACATAAATTGTCGACTCAAGCTGAACAAAACAATATTACATACGGCATGAATAAACAAGAAATGTGGGCGCTGTTAACAAAAAACCTCAGTTGCCAAGGAAATCTAAAAGTTTACTTTTTCAGATTCTTCAACAAATTACACAGCTTTAATTAAAATAGAAACTAGAACAAATCTACTTGAGAAAGCTGTTTTAGAATGGGTTTTTAAAGTTATTTAAAAACAGGAAGTACAATTGTATGTGATCTTCCTACATCTGTGTATTTTTACCATTTAAGTTATCACATTCATTCACAGGCGGTGTTAAAGTAATAAGTGTACTTGAGGTGAATTTGTTAATGACGCATCTCTGCTGGTGTATTGAATTTCTTTGTGCTGTTAAATGGCTGATATCTCTTGGGGTTGTAGCCTCTTTATACTACTTAATCTGACATGGAATAAATTGAGACTTGATCCTCACTGAATGCAGATCAGCCTTTAAGGGCCATCCGCTGCCTAAGACGCTGGCTTTTCACTCATTTCAGCAGAGGCTGGACGCTCTTGTGCTTATTTCCACATAACAAGCTGCTGGGTCTTGACTGAAATTTGGTGGCTGCTTAGAAGTGGATTCTTAAGTCAGTTCAGTTGCTCCTGAGGATCTCCTCAAAGGTCCTTGATTCGAGTCAAGAGTAGGAATAGTTTTAGGCCAAGCCAGGGGGTAAGACAAGAGGAAGAGAAACATTTAAGACAGGGGTGTCCAAACTTTTTGCAAAGAGTGACAGATTTGGGGAGTAAAATGTGAGAGGGCCAGCCAATCGTCTTTCATTCTTTGAACCCTTACACTGTTATAACATTTAATGGTAATGAGCTATTTAATTATTTTTTTTCTCATAGAACGGAAATATGCCAAAAATAATTTTTACCAAAATTAATGTGAATTTTGTATTTGAAGACCAGAAATAAAATTAAAAGAAAGTAAGTCTGAAAACAAAACAAAAAAGACAAAAAAAAAAACAAAATTAAAGCCAGGTCCACATGAAATCTTACATATTATTCTCTGTTAAATTCTCACTGTAAACTTGAAAATGTTAATTATGTGAGAAGTATTTAGAAGTAGAAACCAACGTGGTTTTGATGAGAGAAACAAATAAATTTGTTCCTCTTGTTTGGATCGTAAGGCTATTTTGCTCAGATTGTTTTTCATTACGGTATTTACAATCCACATTTAGAAATGATCTCTGACGTGCCACAGAAGGGTCCCGTTAAAGTGTTACCACAGGTTTACAATGACAAATAATGGAAGTTAGCTAATCACTGCCAAGAAATTATACAAAGTATTTAAGAAAGTGCTGGGGTACTTTCTAAAACTGGACAGGAGCCTGCAGGCTGGTGGAAAGTTGAACAAGAGCAGCATTTGGCCCATGTCTGGACTTTGGACATGCCCTTTTCTGATCACAACAATGATTTTAGTATTGCTAACGTTATCTTTTCTTTCTCTTCAGACCTCTTTGATTTAATGGGTCCAATCACTGGGATGTCACCAGATAAGAAAACGGAGATTCCGGGTATGCAAGAGGAGCGGACAGGACTCAGAGGTGGCTGTGGCGTGGGAACTCTGCCCGAGGCCGAATGTGCATCCAGTCCGCTGGCAACAAGTGTGGATCGAACTGGCGGGACAGAGGATGAAGAGCTAACCAACCTCAACTGGCTCCACGAGAACTTGCTTCAGAACTTTACATTAGGGGGTCCCGAGGCTCAGCCGAGTGGCAGCCCTCTCTTTGACATAGAAGGAGACTACGGGTTGAGCCAGGGCCCATCATCCTCCTCCTCATCATCGTCACATGGCAGAGGCAGGGAGAGGGAGTCACTGAAGTCGAAGCCCCCTTTCTCGTTTTCCCTTCTCATCTACATGGCCATTGAGCAGTCTCCCAGCAAATCTCTGCCTGTGAAAGAAATCTACGGGTGGATCCTCGAGCACTTCCCCTATTTCTCTAATGCCCCCACTGGCTGGAAAAACTCTGTTCGTCACAACTTGTCTCTAAACAAATGCTTCCGCAAGGTCGACAGGAGTTTGGGAAAGGTAAGTCAGCAAGTTGGCGGATCGTTTTTACACACTTCCTGTTCAGTTTTGGGTTTTGTTGGTATCAACAAGCCAAAGGATAGGAAATGTGCACTGTTGGGCAAAATGCCTTTTTTAAGCTGCAGTGCAGTTTCTGTGATGGGGTCTAGGATTTTAGTGGCGCTGCAAGCGCCTCTGACTTTGCAGCGATAAGAGTGGAATCCAGTCAAGGTTACACATATTCCTCTGGAGGAAAAGCAAACACAGCAAACTAACAAAGGACTTTATCTCCTGACGCACTTTAAGGTAGAGCAGCTGTTTCACTCTGAGGGGAGCATCACTGAGTTTAACTTTTGTGACAGACTGCAGAGGAACACAAAGTAGACTTTAAGATCAGAAAACAAGATATAAGTTTACTGATTTCAGAGGTTTTTTTTTTCAACTTCTTTCATAATGCATATCCTCAGAAAAAAACAAAAGAAATCAGAATATTCTCATGTTACAAAGAGGCTCAAGCACAATCAGGGTATGTTTGGAAACACACGCTGTGATTTGTTCATTTACTGGCTGGTGGTGATGCTAAATTTACAAACACATCAACGGGGGTTTGGCTTCACAGAAACAGCTCATTCACTCCCATCGGCATGAGAGCGCGGCTCCATTCTGCACCTGTCGAAGCCTAGCTGGTTTCCCACCTTTGGAGGGGACGGTTGTTAAGACTCGGAGAAGCAGCAGAGTGGGGCGGTGCAGCCTGCTCAGCATGCAGGTGCACAGCGTGAGCCCTTCGTCTGCTGAGACACCAGTACTAGTTTCACATGACACTGGCTGGTGGTTTCCGTTGCCATGGAGACATTTCCTTCTTCCTGCATCAGAGCTGGTTGGTAATATGAGTCAAGGTTATTCTCCTCCCTCCCTGTTTCTCTCTGCTCTCTCATACACCACCACCAGATAAAGAGCCACATACTCTTCCTCCCATCACATATTTGTTGTTAAAGCAAACTGTCAAACTGTTAAGACTGCCTAAGGTTTGATAGTTTATATTTTACATTTTCTGGAGTTGTAGAGACAGTTTGCAAGCAGTAATGTTTGTGCAAAAGAAGAGGAAGTCTTTTGGAAACTGTATTTTTTTTTCAATTAGTTCCCTTGTTACAAAATGTTATATTTAAATGTATATTTCTGCAGACTTATTTCCGTCATATAATACATTGGTTAACTAACATGATTTCCTTGTTTCTTAGAATCTGGATTTCTTTTTTTTTTTTTTACTCTAATTAAGGTAAAAGTGTTTTTTAAGTTGGCATTAACAATAAATGAGGTGTGACACATTTAATCACTGGCTTGGAAATGCACTTTGCAGGGCGGTTCTACTTCAGCAATGCATGGAGGACGCTGTAGTGCAAGAAGAAAGCTGTAATATTATTTAGATTTAGATGTAATGCGAAGCACAAGTTTTTTACAAGTTTGGGTTCTGAGGTCTGACCGAGCCTGCTCTGTCCTGCAGTCGAACGGAAAAGGTTCTCTCTGGTGTGTCGATCCTGAGTACCGCCCAAACTTAATCCAAGCTCTCAAGAAGCAGCACTTCCCAGCTGCATCTGCCTTCTGCACACCGCCCGCCTCCCCACCCAGGTAACCAGCCGTCACCTTTTTGTTATTGCAGCCATTTTTGTTTTGAAAAAAAAAATGAAATCTAGCTTTAATTGGCAGATTTTACTAAAGTTTCACAGAAGTTTCCCCCTTTTTTTGAACATTTCTTCAATAAAATTTGACTCCACGTGTTTTGTTTACGTTCTGCAGTGCCTCTTCACCCCCCCGCCATCTCATTCTACAAGGCTGCTCATTCAAAGGTGAGACACGAGAGACGCGACCTGCGTTTGTGACTGTAAACGAGGACTTCTCAGCAGATAGTTTAGAGAGCATTTTTTTTCAAGCTTGTGTCTGTGCAGTATTTTGATTATGTTGCCTTTGCACATTTCAGCCCCCAAAACATTCAGCATTGTTTTGTTCTCAACTCTTGGTTTGATTTGTTTCTTTCAAGTCATTGATGCCTCATGCAGACCATAACACAAAGTGCTCTCATTCGGCGTGTCAGCCCCCACCCCTTCCTTTTCTTGCCTCCTGGATTTGTAACCTTGACGACAAGCGGAGGTTCTGCTGGTGCTCAGTGTTGAGCACTCAGTCTCACTGTAATCATTAATAATTTAGAGCTCCAGAAGTGAGCTACGAGGCTTTCAGACACTTTGTCAGGTCTGAAAAGATCAGATGCACTCTCACAATAAGTGGCTTGAATTTATCCTCTGCTATGTTTCGGTGAGTCCTCTGCAAAACCGCTGTGTTCAGGAAGCATCCGTTGGGTCACCTTGTGCCTATTTCAAAAGCAACTAAAGGAATCCAATCCACTCAGTCCTAGCAGAGAAGCCATTCTACCATATTTCAATATCTTAGGACTGACCATCATGCATGTTCTCTCCTCTTCCAGAGTCTGACATTGATGCTGCCACTGCCATGATGCTCTTAAACTCTGCCCCTGGGCACCACGTTGACCCGTGTAAGAGAATACACTTGCAGGCAGACCATCACCCACTCTTAGCTTTTTGTCTCCTGCCTTTGACATGCCACCCAATCATTGCTTGATTTTTATTTTCAGTTTGTGTGCTTTTATGTGTCATTTTATGTGTTTGGACAGAATCTGTTACTTGTTTTGGAGAGGAAAAGAGTCACTTCTCTTGCTGTGGCGGTGTGGTGTTCACCTAGTAGTGTTTGATTCTGCTTTCTCCTGCATTCAACCAGCTATTTCTAAACCTGGCTTTGGTTGTAGACATTGACTTTATTTGAGAACTAGACTGAGTGAGTGTGACGTCACACAAAAAAACAGCTTACTTCCGGCTCCAACAAAATGAAGTCAATACAGGCTGTGTCCAAATTCCCTGACAATTCCCTAACCCCTAAAAGACTATGTAATGCAGGACTGTCCAGTGCTCTTGATATTAATGCAAATTGGACACATTATCACTTCAGTGTTCCCTCGCTGTAATGCAGTTCACCTTTCGCCGTCTTATAATTTCACAGGTTTGTTCAGAGCAGCTTTGCATGCTATTTTTTAAATTAGCACATTGTGTTTCTGATTGAAAAAAATGTATTGTAAATGTTTTTTTAAATAAATTATCTAAGTTTTCATCATAAGAACACAGTGGATTCATAAAATGTTCATAGTTAATACGTTTACTTTGGCAAACGGGTGTGTTTGCCGCAAAAAAAAGTATCATGTGTCCAAAATTACTTTAAAATCTAGGGCACTGGATATTCCCACACTATATAGTATTTTAGCGGTCAGGGGTTGTGAGGAAATTTGGACACAGCCAGTGATTGGTTTGAAATCTATCAAATGTTTTGAATGTTGGACATGGGGGCCAGCAAAAACCACATACTTTAATTGAGGCATCTGATCGGACCGTTTATAACTTGGGTAATTTGCAGTACAGAAAAAAAAGTATAATTTAAAAAAAAGATAGGATTAGCAAGAGCACGTCAATAAAGGTAGCAGAGCTATAATGGTTATTCTGGCAAAGATAATGACTGAGTAATAGCTAATTATTTCTCTATAGAACTCTAAGGGATTTTGGCTTCTTGGAGCCAGCGGACACATCCCGTTTGAAATGCCAGGGGGAGTGGTCACTCAGTCCAGTTCTGATATACAGTCAATTATTTTAGAAAACCTAAATTCTGCTTTATAGCTGGACTGTCAAACTGCCAGCGTCTTAAATTTCCCTTTTTCTCTATATCGCATGGAAACAGTAGGGTTTTTTTTGCTATAAATCAACCAGATGTTGAATTTAGGCGAAATTTGTAAAGCAGTGTTTCTCTTCAAATGTATACTTATTAGTGTTTGCTTGCTTTAGGTAATTCTGACAGTCCGCTGGACCTCTCCCGGCCAGACTCGGTTCTGGTGAGCAGCGATCCAAAGCAAGACCACAACTACAGCAGTGCAGCCTTGCAGCGCTGCTCCTCTCGTTCTTCCTCATCTTCTTTTTCCTCCATGGACGAAGGTGGCTGCGATCGCAGGCAGTCTTGCCGCGCCGGCAGCGAGGGTTTCCATAGTGATGAGGACTCCGACCTCTGGGACGAGAGAGGCCCCCACCAGACTACTCGACGTCCTCCTGCCATCAAGTGGCCCATTAGCAAGAAGGCGCGTCGTGAGGTGAAGCCAGAGTTGGATGAGGAGCTGAAAGAAGCTGCGGGCTCCTTGCTGCACTTGGCTGGTATACGCAGCACCATGGAGGGCTCAAAACGCACTGTCAAGAGCACTAAACTAAACCGGAAATAAGGTTATTTTTTGCCCCTAAGACTCTGGACCCTGTGAGCCCTCACCTCTGACCCCTACCGCGTGTCCCGGTGTGCCTCCTTCTCCTTATCTGATTGTTCATTGGCCATTTTGAGCCTTTTTTTTTGGAAATTTCTCTGTCCAACAAAACAAATGGCAATAGTACCGTTCACACAGGAGAACAAAGCCATATAGAGTAACTCTGGGGACGGGGTGGGCGTTCGGGCTGTGGAGAACCTTCAAGATACCTATCCAAAAGGATCTACCTATTATGGTCAGATAAGAAGATTTCTCTCAAAGACAAAACGGGATGAAAGTTTTTCAACTCACAACGTTGCATGCTTCCTCCTCAAACCTGTATCCTCTTCCAAGTGAATCTATTTATGAAGCGAATGAATGCATGTTTGTAATAGACAAGATCTAACCTCCTGGTGTTATCAGTTTCTCCTCTTTGTGCTCCATGAAAAAAAACAAACAAAAAAAAAAGAACGCCACTATTTCAAAAGGAGCTCCAGCTCTGTAAATTCCTCTAGTAAGAGATGCAATAATTCATCCACAACCTTAACTTGTTGTCATTATTTCATGAGAATGCTCGTTAAACTTCACATTTAGGAGAATGAATGGAGTATTAGTATCATCTTGTAATGCGATACACTTATTACACTAGCTCTGTTTCAGGATTAACAAGATATGGGAATAGTATTACTCTGCCACTGCCAAATTTTATTGCACAGTTAGTTTTCTATATTTTGCCCAATTTTGTGCAAAAATGTTTTTTTTTTTGTAAAGCCACTTCTCATTCTGCCAAACCCTTTTTTTGTTGTGCAAACTGAGCGTATATTCACATGTTTGGTGCCAGCCTATGCAAAGTGAAAGTCTGCCGTGCGTTGTCCGGTTTCACTGCGCTCTTTATCTTTGACGACTGCAGCCTAATCCTGAAATGTAGATTAGATTGGGACAAATATTTTTTACTTTTTCTTATTTTTAAATGTGGATCCACACAGAGCCTGTTGAACATGTGATAACAGTAAGGTTCCTTGATCCTCTTGCTGGACCTTTGGAATAAAAAAAAAAAAGGAGGATCTGGATCACTAACAATTTAAATTATTTGTTTGTTTGTTTTTTAAATTTGGCTCACTTTGTGATCTACTTAGGAAATGACACTGATAATCTGCTGTTGGTTCAACCTGTGGCCAAATTGGCGCACAATTTAAAGGATTGCGTTGTGGTTCAAATTCTGTCCAAGAAATCTAGAGCGACACAAAAAAACGGAGACAGGCACTGACTCAAATTTTAGCCGGGATTGTTTCACCGCCGCTCTTCCCCTTGAACAAAATAAGAAAGCACATATTTTCATCTCAAGCTGGGAAATAGAGTTTTATGTTTTCAATTGTGTGCAGTTCACTGACGGGAAGTTGTGCGTTGCTTGTGCACACCTCAACTATCATGTGAACTAAAAAGGCGTGCACAGCTCGGGCGAGCTTCATTATAGAGGTTGTTGCCCACAGTCCCAGTATCGCTATGATTGTCAGTGCCAAACATTTCTGATGTAAAACTGCTGCGATCCACGGTCACTGTAGCTCCTGCTGAAACACTGAGTTTGTGAAAAAAGGAAATGGGAGAAGAGTGTAGTAAACGCAGTGACCAAAGCAACCTTTAGGCAAAAACGATGTCGCTTTAGAGCAGGAATTGTGAAATGGGGTGTTCTCTGAACTGATACTGGCATACACTGGTTTTAATTTTGCTGTGAAAAACAAGAACAAATTGTTCATCTTCACCTTATTTATACCTTTAATTTATGGGATTTATACTCTATCAAACACTGGTCATTTGAAACAAATGACAAGGCACCTTTTTTTCCTGACCCTGTGAAATGTTATTGAAACTTTTCTTCATTTTTTTTTTTAACAAAATAAGTATTTTTCCAATGTTTTTCTTTGTAAGTACCCCCTGTTCCCCAAACATAACCCGACCGCCAGCTTCTCTTGATGTTTTGGTTTCTCTTGTTCATTAGACTGGATAGAAGTCTCTTTTTTTCATTGTCAGAAGCAGATGTACAGCAGGGGACACTTTTTTTCTGTTTGAGGCTTTCTAATCATTTTGTTTCACGTCTGAATCATGTTTAGGTGTTTAGTCTGAAACCGAAGATCAGCTGTTGCTCATCACAGATTAGATTCTTAGGAGAATTACTGCCACTCATAGCTCATGCTTCCGAGTATTGTTTTTGGGGGTACTGAAAGTTCCCTGTAAACTGGATCCGACCGATGTTGCCACAACTACATTTGAGTAAAGCTGCAGAAGAAACCATGGAAAGACTTGGAAATGAACAGTCTCCATTATTCTTTCTGTAGCACTCGATAAAGTAATGTTGGTATCAAAGTGACAGATGTGTGGACGATCTACCTAAGCGTTTTGTGGTGCCATGACTTGCACAAATTAAAAAAAAAAATCCTACCTGCTTCATCACTCAACAGCTCTTTTTGAATATTGATTGTGTGATTATGTTGCAGTTCCTATGGGTGTAATAATTCCTGCATTTGACAAAGCTGCCAATCCAGTATCAGTTTGTCTGTTGTCTGCCATGTTCATTGGACTGACACACACCTTTTGGTTTTTGTATGCTAACCTCTGTTGATAAAATGTTTATAAGATTTATTTTCGCCAAAGATATGCAATTGCATTATATATGGTATTACAAAAATATTAATAAATCCTGTTCTTGTTATTATTTTTTTTGCTGGATTCTTGTTTTCTTGTCTCTCAGACTCAGGAATGCCTTCTCTTTCCATTAGCAGACTGCTATAGCTTTATGTTTGATCAATGTTGCTGTCTGCTGTGAAGGTCACAAGATCATCTTTCTTTCTATTAGAGGTCTGGAGTGTTCAGGTTTCACACAATCCATGCCTTAGCTGGGAAGTATTTCCCATCAAGTTGTCAGTTTCTGTGTTTTGACTGCTCGGCGCTGCGAGCCGCCGCGCTGCCTTACTCTTCCCTTTCTCCAGCGTGTTTTGAAAGTGGCGACATGGCAGGCGGCCAGAAATGCACCTCACATCAATGTAAATTCCAGGGCTGCGCCGGTGATTGATGCTTCATCAAATGTGCTAACGACACTCTTTGCTGTAAGTCAATTAGTCATGGAGGACTGTGGGATGAGCATGGTGTGACCCTGAACAAGGGCTTGTCTGACTAGCCTTAGGCCCACAGGCGCGGGGCTATTGTTCAATAGAGTTCTGTGTGGACTGCAGAGAGGGGGGGGACTTCTCCCTACTGACTGCCTCAATTCAGCTGGAAATCAGAGCAACATCCCCTCCCCCCCCTCCCACATGGCCCTAGCAACCACGCCACGCCGACAGTTGCCAGGCAACCAGACAATGCTGGAGCCACTGGATGTGGTGCGCGTGTGACAAGAGTTTGTGTTTTGCCTGTTTACATTTAAAATCAGAAATGGTAAGTGTGCAGCACAGGAAATAAAAATATATGGATATATGATGCTGCACTATAAAAACCCCAAGAGATTATAATGGATTAGATCAAATTAATCGTGTAGGATTTGTGCTATGATGGATGCATTAGCAACATGTCATTTCACTTCAAGTCTAAATGGGGTCATGTGCATTTTAAAGTGAAAGCACAAAGAATAAGCACTTCTATTGACACAAAATATATAGTTAAAGTGCAAAGTGTTAAAATCTAATCAACCTAATCAAGCATTAATTGTAGACAATACAACAAAAAGCTAAATGGATCAAATTCTTTTTTAGAAATATAGAAACACATAGACTAGAAAACAAAGAAAAATTAACAAAAATGTAAAAAGAAGATGGCCTCCTTTTACAGTATAAGTATTCGTTCTTGCAGTAATGCATACAATGCACACTTTGGTCACGTTAAATTCGTTTGGTATATTGAATATTAAATAAAGTCAAGTTGAGTTTGATTTATTGTTTGAAAATGAGTGGGAAGAAGCAAATGTATATCCCTATTGAGTTATTTTACTAAACATTTTTCATAGTCATAATCCAGTTCTTATCAGATCAAGTGCAATTTTTTGTCAAATAACAAAATTGAATGCTTAATGATTATCTTCAGAAAATTTAATTCATTATCCAGTGAACAGTGATAAGATTTAAGTAATAGAGACTGGATGTGCTGGTAGGTAAGTACAGTTTAGGTTCCTATCGTGTATATACACAATTGCATATACATAGCACAAACCACATTTGTAATAGATTAAATGCAAGCCTTTTTATACAGTATTTTATTTTACACCTTAAATAATAGTAATTAAAAAAATAGATCTTTCTGTACTTCCATTTATTTATTTCTCTCGTTATTTAACATATTTTAAGTTGCCGTTCCCCTCTCTGTCGCTAGGTGGCAACCATTCTCCTTTCTGGTAGTCCTTTTGAACTCTGACCCCATCGCTGGTGTTTCCGGTCGCTTTTGATTTCGGCTGGGTTTAGGAGGTTAGCTTAAACCTGACATCATTCCGTCAGATGATTGAATTATTTAAGATTCTCCCGTCGGCTTGCCAGCGGCCACTTCCACTGTTAAATACGATTTACGGCCGCTGTAGTCGACACGGTTTTTCTTAAATGAAATTAACACAAACGAACTGCTCACTTTTTCGGGATTTGTTTTGCTACATCGCTAGTTAGCAGCCGGCTAGCTCTGTCTTGACCAAACAGTCTTTACAGCGCTGTTAACTGTACGGGTCGCCCAGCTTCGAACATCAATTAACGGGGGAAATTAGATGATCCAGAGACCCTTCTGCTCTCGGGACTCATAACTGTGCCAACGTGTCCTGATCCATTGGAAAGTAGAACTCCTTGGTAGCGGAACCAGTGGGTTTGTCCACCTGCATTGGTCAGATCTTAGCTGGGTTGACACTTCAGCCGTGAATTTATTGGACAATTAAAAGCTATAAGAACCTAAACGAACATAGACGATTATCGACGAAAACACGACGATGGCTAATGTTACAGACCTGCAGACGAAGTATAGCAAGCTAGCACAGGAGTACTCTAAGGTAAGCGAAACCGTTATGTTTCTTAGACTTGAAAAAATGAAAATTGCTGCCAATTTGAATTTGAGTCTTTGTTGTGCCATATTCTCCAGTCTGTTAGTCACATGCTTAGGTACAGATTACTACCCTTAGCTAGTTAGAATTTAGTAATAAAAATAACACAAAGACACCAATCATTGCCTCTGTATATAGAGAATGATCATGAGGGCAGTGTCAAACCTTTTATGAGGTGAGATAAACTGGAATTGGCATGTAAATGCAGGTCACTGTTCACATACAGACTCTGTCTGTTGTGGATCTAGAGCTTTTTGCAGGATTTTTCTGTATTTTGAAAACATTTCAATTGTTTTCTTCTACCATAGAAGGTAGATCTACTGGAAGGTGGCTAGTTTGTTTTTAGTTGAGCTTATAATTTTAGGGCATGGCTGCTAAACCATAATAAGATTTAGTTTTTGGTATTTTTACATAAGCAGTTTACTGTTTTAGTGTCATTTTTTGTGTTATTATTATTATTTTGTGATGAATCCTAATTCTACCTCTTAGTCCTACGTTTGAAGGGAATGTCTCATATATGTGATGTCTACATACTTATCTGAATTTACTAAGAACATTGTAGTAAAACAATCATCACTGTGAAATGCCTACACATTTCAGCTCTATAAATAAGTGCATGTTCTCAGTTTTTAAAAGATTCTTAAACAAAAAATAAAGTAGTTTCTGCACAATAGGACAATACAAAACATTTTGCTCAGTGCAAGATTTATTGGCACTCTTAATTTGTATATTTTATATTATTGAGAAGGGACTCAGAAATAAGGCCAGATCACTAAATTATGTGTTTAAATGTAAAGTTTTTTATGTTGTTTTTTTGTGACATACAGAAAAAAATACATAAATAAGCGCTCACTGTATTGTAATAAGTTTTTCCCCCTCTTCAACAGTACAGACAGTGTTTCTATGTAGTTTTCTGCTCCCTTGGTGTTTGTGTCAGCTGAGTGTGAGCTGTTTCCTGTTCATCTCTGAACTTCCCATTAGCCAAGCTCCATATCTTGTTCAGAAAGTGCTGAATTTGTAACTGTCACACATGTTAGCTCCTGCTATGTTAAAATAAGTACTTGTGAGAGCACTGCTAGTTTAAGAGTGAATAGTGCTTCCTTTAAGATATTTAGTGCTTCCTTTAAACATCACTAAATATCTTAAAGGAAGCACTATTCCTTTAAATATCTTAAAGGAATAGTGCTTCCTTTAAGATATTTAGTGATGTTTAATTTATAGAAAAATATGGGAAAAATAAAAGCCTACGATTAAATGCAGGATATTGACTTTTCTTCTTTAAAGTTTCAACAATTTACAACACACCTCAAAAGAAAAAAAATCAAACCTGCTTATCATTATAATTCTTTTACTTTTCCACAGCTCAGAGCCCAGAACCAAGTGCTAAAGAAGGCAGTCGTAGATGAACAAGCAAATTCTGCCACTTTGAAGGTAAAATGCTCAAAAAGACTTTTTTGTCTACATTTTGAACATTTTGTCTAAATAAACATCTGAGACGTTCAACTTCTGCTGCTCTTTTTGGGAGTTTCTTTTGATACTGGGTAATCTGAAAAAAATGTTGGTCTTTTAATGTTTGAGCCCATGAGGGTTTCTGTTTTTCACTTGCACATGTTTAAGATATCTGGTTGCTGTATTTGTTACAGTCTGAATGAAACTCAGTACACTTTGGTATTGCTTACATTGTGTTAGCTAAGATCAGATTTAATTTCGTATTTATTCATATCTTTTCAGTTTGTTTCATACATTAATGTTTTGTTTCATGCACCATTATGGCAAACAACACATTAAAATATTGGCTTAGAGACATGTTATTTGTGCATTAGTGATTATCAATATGTTGGGTAACCGATTACCAATATTTATTATAATTTAATTTGATTGTAACTTTTATATATTTTAAAATGTATACAGTTTATTTGACTCGTTTGTACATTTTATTAGTAGAAATAAAATCCCAGAAACCCCCAATGAAGAGCAGAAACAAATATTAGAATGATTGTAAATGATGCTTGAACTTAGTGAAGGTGAATGAACAAGATTTCCTCATGAGAAATCAGAGATCACATTGTCCATGTTTGATTTTTTTTTTTTTTTTTTTTAGCTACAACTGTTATGAGAAGAGATTCACACATTGAGAACTGACAGTTTTTATAAACTACAATTTTTTTTCAATAAATTACATCATTTTTTTTTTTTTTTTGCTGTAATTCAGTTCTGATTCTGTTGGGATTTTGCTGTTTTACAGGAGCAGCTGAAACAAAGAGACCAGAGTCTGAGGAGGCAAGAGCAGGAGATGGACAGCCTCACTTTCAGAAACCAGCAGCTAGCCAAGAGGGTGGAGCTGCTGCAAGAGGAGTTAGCTGCCAGTGAAACCAAGGGGAAGAAGGGGAAGGTGATGATGATGGATAAAGACACATTTTTTGTGCTTTTGGAGAATGCTGTTTGGCACTGATCATACAATAATTCTCATGAAGGTGTCAGTGTGAAGAGGGGATGAGAGTTTTTACGTTCTAGGTATTGCATGCTTGATGGGGTTTTCTTTGTCTTTGAGCAGAGTAAAGCAGACTCTCCCTCCCAGCACGGCCTGCAGACTCAGAGTGTTTTCAATGAAGACCTGCAGAAGAAGATAGAAGAAAACGAACGACTTCACATACAGGTTAGCAGCTTAATCTCAGTAGTTTTTATTTTGCGATGTTGCATCTGCAGTGCTTTTTTTTTTTTTTTTTGTTAGTTTTATGAAGCAGATGAACAGCACAAGAAGAAGGAAGCCGAACTGAAAGCTCGACTTGAGGACCTGGAGAAAGATGCTGAAAAGCATCAAACCGCTGTGGATGGACTCTCCAAAAAATACGTGGAGACAATTGAGCGGCTGCAGGGTGACAAAGCACGCTTAGAGGTGAGAATCACCAGGTGTTCTTTACCAATATGTTAATTTATACTTTTGCCAAAGTGAATTGAAAGTAGTTTCATTGTTTTTCATGACAGGTGAAAGCACAAAGTCTGGAGAGGGAAGCTAAAGAGTGCAGAGTGCGAACAGAAGAATGGTAAATCTATCGAAACTTCATTCACAAATGTGTAAACGCGCTGCAGCCACTGCATGTAAAACTAAACTAAGGAGAAAAAAATAGTCATATCTGAAACATCTGATGTTTTAGAAAGGATCACACACTGAAATGACTGATGGCTGCGAGATCTAATCCATTGTTGACAGTTTGACACAGATTTTCATTGATGCTCTACACCAGGGGTGTCCAAAGTTATTTCATTGGGGGCCAAATGCAGAAAAACAAAGAAAGTGCTGGGCCACACGCCATATGTTGTACAAAGACAGGAAAAATGTGTGTATTTCTAACTTGCTTATATTGTAAAGAACGTTAGCCTTAGTGGGAGCAGTGATGCTTTGCTTTGGACTGAAGGATGGCTGACATGTCAGGAGAAAGTTTGGTGGTAGAGACACGAAGGACTTCACA
This sequence comes from Adrianichthys oophorus, assembly GCA_036245035.1. Lineage (NCBI taxonomy): Eukaryota > Metazoa > Chordata > Actinopteri > Beloniformes > Adrianichthyidae > Adrianichthys > Adrianichthys oophorus. The sequence goes on along the minus strand of BSAI01000096.1, from coordinate 13,367,162 downwards.
GAGATGGCCATCAGTCATTCTGGTTCTCAGTCGGTTTTGTTCAGATTTAACAGAGAAAATGTTTGTTCACAAATATATGTTGAGCCGAAAAGGCTCATCATTCTTTGTGAGTGGCGTCTTATCAGAGGAAAATTGGCCTTATCCAAACTCTGATAGAAGTCAGGGAAGGAGTGAAACTGATGTTGACTCTTCAGAGATTCATCACACTGCATTTCAATAAGTTCTAACTTCAGTCTCTTGTCCACTTCTTCTGCATCTACTAAGAAGGGAGTTGAGAAAAGCTTGATTTCTTTCTCAATGACGGAAAAATCTTGGAAACGCTGTCACAAGAGGTGCAATCACAGACATATTTCTTCCTTTTAGCAGAAAGGTCAACCTTTGGAAAAGTAGACTTGATTTCAGACAGTGAGCGGAAGTGTGCAACATTAAAGTTTTGCAGTTGTGTCTCAAAGAGGCAGAGCTTCATACAGAAGGCTTTCATGTGGGCATACAGATGTGGAACCAGCTGTTCTTCGACTTGCAGGCTCTTGTTCAGTGTATTCAGATGATGAGGAAGATCCACTAAAAATGCCAGATCTGCCAGCCAAAAAGAGTCACTCAACTCATCAAGAGGCCAGCCCTTCTTCAAAAACCTGTCAACCTCTGATCTCATCGAGTAAAACCGCTGTGGCTTAGCCAGCGTACATCAGGGTAATTAAGTACAACCTAGTCTTCAGTATCCACATCAGACAGGAAAGCTTGAAATTCCCTGTGGTGCAGTCTTCTGGCTAGAATTATGTTGACAGTTTTCACAACCGTGCTCATCACATCGTCCAGCTGGACAGTCTTAGCACACAGCGATTCTTGGTGGATTATGCAGTGCATGCAACCAGCCTAACCTCTGCTCTCTTTTATTTGGCGCACACCATCGACGCCATTCCTTTGCGCTCACCTGTCAAAGCTGGGTCTCCATCCGTTGTTACTCTACATGGCTTCTCCCATTGTAACCTCATCTTTTCAATCCCATCTGACAGAGCTTTAAAAAGGTCTTTGCTCGTCACCGTGCCTTTTAGGCTCATCATATCAAGCAACTCCTCCACACAGCCAAAATTATCAACTGAAATAAATAACAGCTGTGCGGTGTCTGTGGCATCTGTGCTCTCATGGCATGCAATGGAGTAAAATTCAAAAGAACAGCCTTTGTCTCTCAGCTGATCTTTCAAGTTAGCGGACAAGTCCTCGATTCGCTGTGCCACCGTATTTTTGGACAAACTTGTGTTGTTGAAATCCTGCACTTTTTCTGGGCACATTATTTCTGTGAGTTTGATGAGACTATAAAAAGGGCTATAACTGTTTAAAAACTACATAGTTTGCTTTTTTGGCGTTTTCCTGTATTTTGTTCTTAAGCTTGCATGCTCGCTGGGATTTGGTTGACTTTCTGTGCTGGTTGGCATCAGTGTACTTGGTGTAGCTCTGATGTTTGGTCTCAACATGCAGAGGGATGCAAATGCAAATCAAACAGACACAGTTTCTGTTGTTTTTTTTGAAATCTCATTTTCCCATTGTGTCTGAAATCTTCTGCACTCCCTTGGTATGTCTTGATGTTTCTTTGGTTTGGCCATTTCTTGCGATATGCTGCAAAGGTTTTTCTTTGCTTACCAGCAATTTGCTTTGTCGGAAAGCACTGTTGGCTCCACCTAGAGGTAGAACTGAGAATAGCAAACGAGTGGCACTCAAGCTGGATACGTGGGTAAATTCTGTGAAATTTTCAGAATTCGCTGCCGGCCAATAAAACCTGGGCTGCAGGCCGCAGTTGGCCTGCGGGGTGTAGTTTGGACATCCCTGCGCTACATAAATCTGCTTTCGGCTTCTGCTTACCACCAGTCAGCTTCAGTGTGTTATTGCAATACATTGTTACCTTGTTTTAACACTGTTCACCTTTTGTTGTCTTGGTGTTTTGCAAGTTTTTTATGCAATTTTGCATGCTTTAGTAATTTTTCAATGGCATATTGTGGTCTGCGTACTGAGTGGCTGTAGACCTTTGAGAACTTTGAGAGTTTAAACAAGAGAAAAGTGTGAAAATGTTCATGTCTTGTCTGTCTGAGAAAAGTGTATAAAGTGTGTAGTGAGGAGTTTAATAGCCTTAAAACATCTGTAATCCTACTTTGTGGATTTCACCAATTGCAGGTTATTTCTAGAACATAACTCTTGCAATAAACGAGAAACCACTGTATTATAGCATGAACTTCAAATGAGGAAATGTTATTGTATGAAAATCTTTTCCATTGCAAAGATCATTTTTCAGGCCACATTTTCACTGAATTCAGCATCTCTTACAGCAATTATTTCAAATATGTGCAAAGTGTCTCGTTTTCATGTTCATTTGCAGTCAGCAGCAGTTGAGGCGGTGTCAGTCGGAGCTCGACAGGCAGATGAAACAAAGCAGCAGTGTAATCCAGGAGAGAGTGCCCTTCAATGACACCAGTGAGTAACTGGCATCAGGCCACACAGACAAAAAACAATGAGACATCTACACTTCAGTCTGTTTCACCATAAACAACACGCCGCCCTGTTGTAAGCTGTGCAACCCTATGCCAGGGGTCTGCAACCTTCAACAGATGGTCATCTGCATCGATTTCTTACAGACCATAACTCAGTAGGAGCCATAAAGTCTTACTTCACACTTTAGAAAAATAAAGACATGGATTTATATTTATGTTATTATTACTACTATGATAAATGAACTATTGTTTATTGTGGCAGAAAATAAGACAAAAATAAATTTTTCTAAATATTAAAATAGTTTATAACTTTTGACAAAGGTTTAAATTACTTTCTTTCAAAATAAGACATCCTGTGTCACATAGATTTGTTTCAATGCAGAAAATATAGTAGGTCAGCAGTGCTTTAAAAAAAAAAGTGGGATAACAATAATAAAGAATTATAGCTACCATGATCAGGAGATGCGTTACTTTACTTTTTTTTTTTTTTTTTTTTTTACTTTACTACATACTTACTTTTTGCCTTAGTTATTTTTTTACTTTAAAAACATTTTTTGCCTTTAACCAGAGAGCCACAATGCCAGGGTAAAAGAGCTACGTCTCAGGTTCCTACACCAAACAGTGGATATGGGATATATTTTTAAAACTATATTTGACAGATCATGAAAGGCAATAGATCTGAGATTCTGTTGGGTTGGATTGATTTTTGTCTTTTCTCTGCAGAATTTAGCGACTACAACAGTCTAAACGTGCCCGCCCACAACCGAAGACATCAGGTTGGTTGACAATAAACACATCTTTAGCGCTCAGAGTTAATCCTCTGTGTTTATACTTCCATTGTGAAATGGATCCTTTTTCAGTTTTAAAACCAGTTAAAGCCTGAATAGTAAGTGTTAGTTATGTTTTTAATATACAATAAAGCATAACAAAGAAATCCAAGACAAAATAGAACAAGAAAGAAAAAAGCAGCATTCATTTAAAAGTGTTTTTCTGCAGTTTTTTTTTGCCAGGCATTTTCCCTAAAATTAAATGCTGCTCATCTTTAGTTCTGTTAAGTCATGGTACAACATATCGATGAGCTTTTTCTCTGGGTTGTTGTGTTAACTCCTTAAGTTTTTCGTGCTGCATGTCTGTGGCTTCAGCTGAAGGCCCGGGATGTGGCCAGCCAGGCCTTGAGTTTTATCCAGGACTTGGTGGCTGCTCTGCTGAACTTCCACTCCTACACAGAGCAGCGCATACACATCTACCCTCTGGATTCCTCTATTGAACCCATCTCCTCTCTTAACCAGAAGGTGAGGAAACCGTACAGAAATTAAAAAAAAAAAAAGAAAACTCAGTTTTTACATGTAGACTTTTTTATTATTTTCCAGTTTTCGCAGTATTTACATGAGAATGCAATGTATGTCCGCCCCCTGGAGGACAGCTTTGTACAGCTGTACCAAAGCATTACTGAGGACACAGTCACAGCACTGGTGAGTTCTCAACATGAGTGCATTTGTGTGTTTTAACCATCTCTTAAACATTGTTTATTTTTCTTTCAAACAAAAGGAGACAGTGGTCAAGCTGAGAGATTTTGCCGTGAATTTCTCCGCCTACACCCACTTCCTACAGAAGGTTCTTCCTTATCAGCTGAAAAGGTCATCACTTGTCCATCTGAAAGGATAGAAAGCTAGAGGGAAGGAGATTTTACCGATGTCTTTCAATCTCATTTTAGCCTGAAGGAAGAGTGTGAGGCTCCTCTGTGCACGGCTGCTCTGACGGCAAAAAACCAGGAGTTACAGAGTGACGTGAAGAAAGTTACATCTGTCTTTGAGAAGCTGCAGAACTACATCAACCTCCTGGCCTTACCATGTAAGTTACATCTAACCTTGAGATTTGCCAGATTTTACAGCAAATGCAGGTTATTATTTTATTTAAGTAATTGGTGTATTTGAAATGAAGGCGTTCTATGAACGATAGATGTTTTGAACAGTTTCTTTTCCTGTAATGTGTGATGTGACAGGTGTTCGACAGGACGCCATGCCACAGACTAGCATTTCAGCAGTTTTTACCCAGCTGGCCGCCTGCCTGCACAGTCTTCACGACTCCGTTAAAGGTTAGCAAAAGTTCTTAACCGAAAGCCATAAACACACAGCAAGATGTCTTTTTGCACTGAAAGACTTTTGCAATAACAAGAATTTCTTTCATTCTGTGCTTATGGATAGCAGCAAACTTGTTTTATCCATGTTCACGTATTTGTTTTGTTCAAAATATAAATCAAGATAAATTGAGTATTATGATTTATTATGTGAGGAAATTGTCCTTTGGTGGTTTTAATGTGCCTTTTCTTCCCAATGAAAGGATGTGAAAGCGTGTGGGTCTCTTTTCTGCAGAAATGTCGAAGCATTACAACCAGAAGGCCAGCATGGAGCAGGAGCTCCCCACTGTCACTCAGAAACTTTGCACCACCACAGAGTGCCTCCTCGGATCGTTGTGTTCACTGACCAGCAGCACTGGCAAGGTATGACCAGGAGAAAGACCATCTTTCACACCACGTAGCCTGATCCGTGTATGGGGCCAAAAAGGGACCAGCTTAAAGACTCACTCCCATCATCTTTTGATCTATATTCAAAGCGTTCCCATTGGTCTTTTAACTATGATTGTGCTGTTTTTAGCCAAACTCATCTCTAAGTTGTGGGCGGGACTGTTGCTGTGAAGCAACCTCACCCCCACTTCCCGTCACCTATCTGTTTATGCACTCACTTTCTAGCTTACAGCCCCTCACACCCTCAATTTAATATTACTGGTAACCTCTTACACAATGTCAGTCGTGTCCTGATAGCCAATGGACTCAAAGCCCAGCCCCCATGTAAAATTAGGATCAACTCCAAAAAACCATAAAGTTTGAATTTAAACTGTAATTTGAAGACTAAAATCTAGAGGGAGGGAAATGAAATACACAAACAAACAAAAACAAGTTGAAAATGCAAAAGTTTGAGGTTTTTAGTATTTTTTAACTCAAGTTTCAAATTTAAAGTTAAAGTGCCGTTAGTTGCCACACATCTAGGTGTGTAAAATTTGCTCTCCAAATTTGACCCATCACTTGGGGAAGCGGTGAGCTGCAGTCACAGTCGGGCTCGGTACCCATTTGGTGCATTAATCCTCCAATACAGTCTCTTAATGATGAGTGTCAAGCAGGGAGGCATTGGGTCCCATTTGCAGTCTCTTGTATGACTGGGCTGCAGAACTTATAACCTTCCAGTTTGAGGGCGGACACTCTGCTACAAGGCCACTGAGCTGGTTTACAAATTTCTATTTCAAATTTTCAGTATTTCCTTCCAAGTTTACAATGTGTAATTTCAAGATTTAAAACTGTCTTCATATTTTTTAAGTTTACAATCTTAGATTCACAGTAAGCCAAAACTGATTTGACCCCATAACAGTGTTACTGAATCATTTGCTGTAAAACATTCATAAATAATTGTCATATTTTTACACTGAATACTTAGCAGTAAATGTGTCAGCAGCAGGACATTTGAAAAAGACTTTCTACATCAGCTGCTGACTACTCAAAGGCAGAAACGGTTATTATTAAGGCGTACTCTTATGATGTGTGGTCTTAATATTCTGCTGAATATCTGCAAGAAACAAAGGCCTCTTTCTTGTGTTAGGTATCAGAAATCTCCTGTGGAACTGATGTGTTCATGAAGGGTCTTTTTGTTGCAGATTGCTACTTTTTTCAGCAACAACTTGGACTTTTTCACATCCTCAGGCTACAGTGTAAGAGGGAGCACAGTCACACTCAACCCTTTGCAAGCAGAAAGCATGCTTGCCAACAAAAAGAGAGCAGCTGCCTATATTAACGCTCTCAAAAGGGTTAGTAAATTCTTTGACAGATTTTTGGAATTTTCACTATGTTTATTTTATTAATTTTGTTCTAATTGCTATAATGCTTTAATGTTTGCTGGGTTAAAAACCTGCACACTTTTGTTTTTCAGCCCGCAGCCCCGTCTGTCCCATACGGAGAAGCCCTGTTGAACCGACGCATCCTCACCAGCTCCACCGAGAGCAGAGAGGGCCTCACCCAGCAGGTGATACACCCAAAGCTCCCACAAGGGTTTTTAGTTGGACATCAAAATGTTAGGATTCCCAAAACATCTAAAGATGTGCATCTGATTAAAAAAAGAGCGCCTTTGAAATGTAAAAGCTGATGGTTGCAGATGGTTTTCAGGCGGTCCCTCTCAGAGGATGGAGGGGGGAGGTACCTTTGGCTTAACAGTCTGTGCAAAAATGTGCTTTTGTTTCATCAGCATGTTTGAATCATCAATGTTTTCCCCCTAAATTCTATCTCCAAACGTCCACTAATGCTCACTGTCCTCTGCATCCTGCAGGTGCAACAGAGTCTGGAGAAGATAGCTCGTCTAGAGCAGGAGAAGGAGCACTGGCTCCTGGAGGCCCAGCTGGGAAAGGTGCGACTGGAAAAGGAGAACAAGCGAATTGCAGAGCTGGAAACGCAGCTTGCGACAGCTCTGGGGGGGAGCCCAGACTCACAGAGAACGGCAGCAGACGCACTTGTGCCAAACCACGAGGAAGCAGAGACGGAGCAGAACACTGCAGGGCAGCAAACTACTCAGAGCACCAGCCTGGTACCGTCATCATTCAAGCTGCTGTTTGTTTCTGACAGAAAATAAAGTCCTTTGCTTTAGGCTTTCATGTCCGAGTAGTTGTTACAAATGCAGCACTGTTTGTTTTCTGTTACTCCCCTTCAGTGTTTGCTTAGTAAAGCTCACACTTTGCTGATGTGGCAAAAAAGAGGAACACTGTTGTCTGAGTTCACGCTGAACTCTATTTCCTGTCTTAACTCCTAGTTTGACTTTCTTCTTATCTCCTCGTGTCCAGTTTATCCTCCATTCTTAAGTTGGACTCTTTGTATACGTGACAGCTGATTCAAGTTGTTTCAATGTTTGTTCTCCACCAGGTTGGAATGTTGTGTACCACACCTGCAGTTGAACATGTGAGTAGCTGCAGATTTGACTAAAAAATCTCTGGAAGACATTTTTCTAATCATAACAGTTCTCTGAGCAAGGACACAAGGGGACGCTTGATGTTGTGTCTGTGCTTGCAGGTGGGAGACGAGGAGTCCCGGGAGCAGCTGATAAAAAGTCACTACATGTCCAGAGTTGGGGAGCTCACCACCCAGCTACAGATTTCAGATAGCAAAGCTGTGCACTTTTACTCCGAGGTGATGCTCTTACCAGTATTTTTTTTTTTAAAATAGCTTCTAAAGGTTGACGCTTTCTTCAGAACTTCAACTCAGACTTCCAAGTTTTTGTTTCAACTTTTGAAGAACAATTGTTCTGATTTCAGACTATTGCATATTGTGACTTTTTGTGATGATACAGACAATACCTGACTTGTTCCTTCTCTCCAAGTGTCGCGCTTTGGCCAAGAGATTAACCATAGCAGAAAACGTCAGAGAGACTCTGAATGAAGAGGTCAAAATGGCGAATCAGAAGATCACACACTTACAGGTAAAAAGAAAAACAAAACAAAAAGTTAAAATTACAGTGGTCCCTCATTTATCGCAGGTGTTTCATTCTAAAAAAATACTCCAATAGGTGAAATCTGCGACTTAATCAACTTTATTTTTAATAATTATTATAGCTGTTTTAAGGGTTGTGAAACATCTCACTACACACATCATACACTTCTCTCACAGACATGAATATTTTCACACTTTTTCTTTTTTTTTTACCCTTAGAAGTCCATGGTCTTTTTGTGATTAGTTTTTTAAACTATACAATTTGCTCTGTTTATCTTTAAAACAGTTTTTTGTGCTTTAATAAAAATCCATCTTTTTAGTGCAACTCCAGCCTCTTTATTTTCAATATATTACACATTATTACATTACATTATATTACATATTAATGCTACAGTGAAGATGAAAATGTCCAAAAAAAACAATTCCGACTAGCACTTTTTTTTTGCTGCAATCGCAGTTATGTCTTAACTCTTGTTGTGTTTGTTCCTAAGTTATTGAACTCACTGCTGAGTTCAGAGACTACTGAGGGTTAAACACTGAAAATTCAAACCTTCAGAGAAAAATAACTCCAATATTATAGATTTAAAACAAAGATCTCCTTGCAATCTAAGATTTATGTGCATTTTTAGATGAACACATTCTGTACAGAAGACACGATGCAGATGAGATTGATTGCCAACGCTCTACAGCCAATCAGGATACAGATGTGCCGTTAAAAAAAAAAAAAAAAAAGCAAAATTGTACCAAAAAAAATCTGCCAAAGTGTGTTATAGCGAGGAATCACTGTAGCTTTAAATTCCAAATAGACATTTTTTATAAAGGAAAAAAAAAGATGTCCATACTAACAGAATTATGCCTCCCAGGATGAGCTCGCTACAACCAAGAGGAGCTACGAAGACCAGCTCAGCATGATGAGTGACCACCTCTGTAGTATGAATGAGACCTTGAGCAAGCAAAGGGAGGAGATTGACACCCTCAAGCTGGGCAGCAAGGTAGACCTCTTTTACTTATTTAAGTTCTGTTTGGAAATGGGTCAGCCTTAATCAAACTCGGCAGAGGAAGAGGCAGCGGAGTGTGTGAGGGGTTCAGAGGGAAAAGCACCTGCAAGAATCATCTTCGAGGGTCATTAAGCTAAAGCTCTGGCAAAGGAGAGGTCTGTTTTTGAGCCGTGCTTGTTCCTGCACGTACACACACCCCTGGCTTCACGTCTGCGAGTCGCAGGCTACGACTTGTTCTGATGTGAAGCTGGCAATTTTCTATTGAAGGACACCAACCAGCCTGAGCTTGCTTTCAGAATTTGAAAGAATACAATGGAAATATTGTCCTTGTGAAAATAAGCCATAGATAAGATGATAAGATGATGTTTCCTTATTAAAAGTAAAAAAAAATAAAGTCTGCCAGTAAAACTAGCAGAATTTATTTCAATCAGATTTGTTAAAACAAGTTGTGATGTCCTGCTCTTTTAACCCCTTAAGACCTTAAGGCGTCCACACTCTAAGAATCAACTACCACAGTAATTAATTCTGCTTAACTGGGTACAGGTATAGAGGGTTAGCTCCAATTTTAGCTTGAGATTCCAACAAAAATAAATGTCAAGTTTGCCATAAAAACACACATTTAGATATATTGCTCTGGTATTTGGCAATATTATGTATTAAAAGAAGCAAAGTTTTCTATCTTTAATTTAAGTCTATTTAAACAATAAATATATTGTTAAATAAATTATCCTACTTTCATCCAACTAACCTTATTTTTAAACCATTTTCGTCTTAAAGTAAAACTAAAATTACTCATTTTAGCATAAATGTGTCTTATAAATGACATTTAAGTGTTATGAGTCAAATGAAACTTTCTAGTTTTCCTAAATCAAGAAAGTTTTTGTATTAAAACAAAAAAAAATCAACTTTCAAAGAGAACTTCTGCTTAAAAATATCATGTAAAGCAAAGAAAAACTTGTTTCATTGGAGATTTTGTTTAAAATAAAGTGTTTTGAAGATCAAATGACTCAAGATATTCAAGATGTATTGATTTAAGTGGTTATATCTTTCTGAAAAGACACTAATAAGTTAGTTTGTCTTATATCAAGAGTAATAAGATATTTGAAAAAGAAATAAAATACTTTGTGAGATTAAGTGTTTTGCAGTGCATGCAAGTACATTTTTATTTTTATTTTTTTCCTGATTATTGCTGCTTTTGGTTTATTTTAGGTTAATGCTAAAAAGAACAAGGGCCGCTAGAGATGCTCTGTTTGCTTGGACAAATCAGGAGAAGATGTGAAGTTTCCAGGCAGCTTCTGGACACCAACACAGGATGTCTACAGGAGCTCCAGATTCTCCACCATTACTACCTGGAAGCAAAACCTCTTTATCATCAAACATTTTGGTGAAAATGGTTTCTGAAATCCTCGTCGGGACATTTGTTGAGAGGAGATGAAGAGCTTAAACAAATGAAGTTTTAATCTTTACTGAAATCCAGACTTGAAGACCAAACCCTGTTAATGTGTTGAGTGTCTGTGATAGAGAAAATCAAACCCATTCTGCTTATCTTCAGTTATGCAAACATCAGCGTGGTTGCATGTGAGCAGTTTAGTCTATTTGTGCCACGACACCACCATACTGTGCGGAACCGTTTCGGTTCTATCTCATTTGACGTCATTTGTTTGGCCTGTTCCAGGGTCACATAAAACTCCATCTAGAAGAAACCAGAGGCTGGCTGTGCTTTTGAATCAGAAAATTGAGTCTTAACTTGGGTTCTTCACTTTTGGGAGCATTCTCGTTTTTCTGGAGGCGGGAGAAGATGAAAAATGCTTTCCTGAAAAGGGAGGGACATGTTGAAGCTTGTGAAAATCATTTGGTCTTCAAAGTTGCTCTGCAGCAGACTGTCTTCTCTCCACCAAAGCAAGAGTGGAAGAGCAGTCAGAGCTTTCCAAACTAAAGGATTCCCATGATGTATCTGTACTGTTTCATTGATTTAAATATAAAGACACATTTATTCAGAGACAAAGAAAATCTTTATTTTGCACTCTTCTTTTTTCTTATGAAGTCTAGTTTTGGGTCTGCAATAACGAGCTAGTTTACTGAATCCCGTCAGAGAGATTTAAGCATTACTTAAACAATTTGTGAGTCACGACAGAAGGTGGATTACTGTAAATCACCTCCTCTGTCTTCAGCATCAGGAACTAGTTCACTCAAACGTCTTGTTTACGGGTTCTGATGACAAAAATCTGCCAACACAAGCTGAAAAACCAGGAAAACTTGCATCTCCCATTGTGTTAAAATAAAAGCACATGGAAACGTGTAACAGAATAAAGATCTTGTTCAAAATGGACATGCCGTTGGCTTTTCTGTTCACCTGGCTGAACATTATGCAAACCAAATATATAGAGCTGCATTTCTTCAGTTGGGAGCTGAGACGGGGATTGAACAGGGTCTGTAATTTAAGCAACCAAAGCAGCCTTTAACACACCCTAACCACTGGGAAATGAGGCGGCGCCGCTGACTGGACCTGGAAAAATTACAGCATAACTTCAGTTTCTGGTGTCGTCACTTGGTTTGTGAGGAGAATGTCATTTGGATCCAGTCTCAGTAAACAGATTTGTCTGTGAAAGAAGGGAAAGTACTAAAATTGCTGTTTTTAGAAGGATAAAAAGGCTTTAAATGTTTTTCTGAGGCAGAGACATTTCGGCATCTTGTCTCTTTCTGTCACTTCAGCTTTTCTCGATTGCCAGACCCAGAGGTCCATTTGGGTCATTGAAGTGCTTCAATCCAATCATTATTTTTTCTGTCCTTTAAATTTCAACGTGGACTTTTTGCCATTCAGGCATTATTGAACTGAAGACGACCGCTACAGGCAATCATCCTCAATCTCCACCACGAACATCTAAATTCCAGGTTCATATAGCAGCTTATCTGTGCTTTGTTCTTTTGTACCTGCAAGCTGATTCACCAAAAGCTGGTATATTTTCAGTTGATAAACACATTTCCTTATTTTTCTATATGAAACATTTTTTTGAATATGGTGTACAGGTGGGATAACCCAAAGTTTCAGAGTAAAATAGTTTACCGGTATTTTCACTTATGGATTTGCTAAATAATCTGCACTTGAACTGGCAAAGTAAAACTAACCAATAATGAACCAGATTATGTTAGCTATGTAAAGAAAAAAAAAGTTAAGTACGACACCGTAGGAATTGTCAAACTATTTGACAAACTTAATATTTAATGGATACAATGTGCCAAGTACAGCATGTATAAGTGTAAATATCTATTTATGGTTAAAAGTATTTATGTCTTCATTTTCATGTGTATTTTTTTAAATTTTCCAATAAATTCATGACTATTTATCCTAATTGTTATACCTATCAATAATTGTTTTTTTGTTCATCTTTCTTAGAAAAACAAATTCCAATTTTACTTATTTAAAAAATGAAGCATTTACATTAATCAATATATTCTAGTGGTTTCAGTTCATTTTTTTATCCTGCATTTTGACAAATGTCTTTTCTTTCAATTTAAATCTTCTACTTGTGGCAAAAAAGATGTGTGTGTGTACAATTTAAAAAGTAATCATATTGATGCAAAAAAAAAACAGTTGAAACAGATTATGTCATGATTCAATAGGTGCACACAGATATGTAAGAGATATAAACTAATGAATGTGATCTGACATTTATTTATTCAAATTTTAAAAAGCAATACAGCATGCAAATTTAGTTTTTTTGTGAAATGAAAGGGGAACGTATTTCTATGCCTCTTTTACTTTATTGATAAAGCCATTGGTACACCTTTCCCCCTCAAAGCAATAAAAATAAAAAAGAATAAGTAAGAATAGATAGATAAAGTTAATGTTTTCAAATAATAATAATTATTATTAACAACAACAACAAAAATAACGTCTTTTGGGCTTTAATAATTCTGTAAATGTTGTGATCAGCGGAGTCTCAAATGTCCAACTCTTGTGAACGCAGCACCACAGTGTTGGCTGGAGCGGCGTCCCGTTTGAGGACAGTCTGTGAACTCGAGAGGGGAAGTGCAGCTCCGTGGAAAAACTCCCAGGATTTACACTCTGCCATTTTGAGTAAAAACGCGGCCGCTGTCGGAGTTTAGACGTGTCCATCCAGAAGCTGACATGACCCGAATGAAGGAGATCCACCGCTAAATCTGTGAGTTTTCCCCTTAGTTTACGTTTACTCGCGTTTTGTTTACGGAGCTGGGATATTTGAGGTGGCAGTAAATACGTCGTAAACGGATTGTTTGTTTGGAGTCTCGGCGCGCTGACAGCCGCGGCTCAGCTGTGAGCAAACTTACAACTTTAGTCTGAACTGTGAGTCTCGTCCGGAGAGTGGGCCTCCCGAACCGGAACGTGGGCCTTTGTTGTGGATGACAACGTGCAGGTTCTGTTTGCTTTTCCCCCTCAAAGTTCCTTTGGGTGAGATAAAGGGGAACAGATGGGCTTACCGGCTACTCTGTAGTTCCTATCAAAGAAGAACAGTGTTTCTGGCTTTTTAAACTTATTGCAAAAATAATTTGTTTTTAAATCCTTTTTTTGTTTGTTGTCATAAAAAACCAACAACAACTCCAAAATACAATTTCCCAAACGTCACACGAGATGTTTTTGTTGAGCAGATTATCAGACAAGTCGAAATGCTAAAATTCTGAACACAATAAAAGAAAAATATATATATATTTTTCCTTTATAAACATGTTCCTAGATGGGATCAGCTTTAGTTCCTGATTGTTTTTCTGTTTCTTGCTGTTCGTGCTCCCCTAAACTGAACAAGTCTCCACAAAAAACTGCAGTGAAAGCTGGAATTTAAGTATTTAACCCTCACAAAGCTGCATTTTTCTCTCTTGGCAGACAAAACCTGAAACTTTCTCCTGTGCTTTGTTTGATGGGCGCTCCCTCTGTGCTGTCAGTGATGCACATGGAAATGGGTCATCACTTTTTTTCAGGGCTACAGGCCACAGCTCATTGTCCTCATTATCACCAGTTTAGAAGTCACTTTTTCATCTAAGCAGTACTTTATATAATGCTTGCTTTGATCATTTGAAAATGCAGCTGTGAGTGTAGGAAACATGCAGCGGAAATCAATTTATCAGGAAACATCTGCTTTTCCAAGTTCAGGGTTAATTCTTTTTTTTTTTTTTTCTGTGGCTGCAAACATTTTCCCTTTAGTCATCATTTGTCAATATATGATCAGTCTGGACAACTTCCTATCACTGTGGGATTGTTCGCTTTTTGTTCCTCCTTTTTTATTTTGTTTGCAGCGCTTCTGGGATATCAGCAATTTTTCTTAGATATGGGGGAGCTTTCTGTGCTATTTAAAAACAAAAATGTAGAACATTTCTTCAATGTTAAGCTGCAGACAGTACAAAATTCTCTCACATTTTGAGATAAATATTTTTGTTTCCTTCGACTGTATATGAGAACTGGACTGAGTGAACCCTTTCATCCAAGAAGCCAACATCCCATTATATTTTTTCTGTAGTGCAAGTTATTCAAGTTATAAACTGACCAATCACATGTCTCAATAAATGTATATGGTGGTCTCACGTTAAACGTTTAAAACACTTGATTAACCGATTCTCTCAAACCCACTTTTAAGTAGTAGGGGTGTGGTTTTCTAACGGGCTCACTCCTGATTGGTGTGAGTGGTTGCCAGCAACTCAGACTCAGATTGACTCAGATTCATCACTGCTTACGTCTGGCGGCATCTGTATCGTCAAAAAAAAAAAAAAAAGGGTGACTGAATTGACTTCATTTTGTTAGAACTGGAAGTAAGTAATTTTCTATGGGTGGCGTCAAACTCACTCAGTCCAGTTCTCTATATACAGTCAACAGTCACAAATAATCTCTTTTTGCAATGGCGTTTTTTGTGTGTTCCTGAGTCACAACAATTTGAATAAAGCAATACTGAGAAATGCTATTTTGACCTTAATTTTCGTAATAAATGTCCTCAATCTTCAGAAAAAAGCCACAAGAAAATGTTAAAAACACCAATTTAATCAAAATGGCTATTTTAGTGATTTTTCTCATCATAATAAACATATGTTGTCCCCATGTCTCTCATTGCTTTGGTTTGACGAGACGAATGCCTCTCCAAATCCATGTGGTTATGAGAAAAATATGATTTTCTGAAATGAGGATGATATTTGTTGCATGTTGAGACTAACAGAGCAGGCTGGTATTTCCTGTGTCAAAGCAGCTTGTCCCGAAGGAATGTATGGAATGTATTTCTTTGTTTGTAGATTTGGAAGCGCAGCTGATTCGTTCCTGGTCTGTCTGTAGGAGATCCCAGGAAGGGACAGTAGATCAGGAAGAAGACAGTCAGCTGACCCCAGCCCTTTATCCAGCAAAATTTGTCGCTTGAGTTAATTGGGAAGGATGGAAGGATTATTTGGAGGATGTCCTCTTTAAAGTTGGTCCACTTCCCGGATCTGAGCTCCCACTTCCCTGTTTGTTTGCACAGAGAGGAACTTTCCACTTGGATGTCTGCTGCACGCAAGCAGCTGGAAGGGGAAGGGGGTGTAACTGTGGCTTTCTGACTTTTATTATGGGGAGATGAAGCATCAGCGGTTTGCTCCGTGGCCTCTGAGATCAGTGCACAGTTGTCAGCCCATCAGAAGCTGTGTAGGGTTGAGCAGATCGTGCAGCTTCTTTACTTAGTTGAATGTTGTCAAAATAGCCTCATGAGTTGATTCCTAAATGAAAATCTCTTCCCTAAGGGGGGGTGTTATTATTCATCTTCTGCTGATGCTCTCTTCAGGCTTCACGCTGAAGCAGCTGCTGGGTCACGTTGGAAGCTGCTCTTACAGTTGACTTCATGCTGTTTCAGGAGGCTTCTGTTGCCGGTTTGAACTCACATGTTGCATTTCGGAGGAATTTCATCGTGAAGGATTTGATGATAATCACAGCAACCCTTTCAAAAGAAAAGCGCTTTTTTTTTTCCAACTTCCCGCTTCCAGCTGTTCTCATAAGTCTGAATACAAATTAAGTCTAAATTAAGACACTCTATGATTTTATTGTGGGTAAATTCACCTCATTGTTACCTGCTATCCTGGGATGTTTTTCCTTAAAATTTACAGCAAACCTTTCAGATTTAATTGGCTGTTAGGGGGCATTTTCCAAATTTGTGATGTGATTAACTGTTATTAGTGCGCTAGGAAAAGTTTCATAGTTTCTCCAGTGAGACTAGCTGCCCACTGAACCCTGGGAAAAACAGAGTTTCCAAATTCTCTAATAAAAGCTGGATTGTTGATTCCAAGTTTCAGGCAGGAGGAGTTCAGCCCAAAATACCAGGAAATTGGTTTTTAGAAAACTCTTAAAGACTTCAAACTCAGAGTTTTTGATGCTTACGGTATTTCTCAAATCTATTTCTTAAGTTCTATTCCTTTTAAGAAAAAAAGTCATAGTAATAAAGTCCCACTCCGATCACCTTTTGATCTATTGTAAAAGCGTTCCCACTGGTCTTTTAATTATGATTATGCTGTTTTCAGCCCAAATTTAAAAAAGTGTTGTTTTTTTAGTGCATAGTGTATACAGAGCACCAGTAGTTTATTAGAAATTTGCCTCTGATTTGTGGGTGTAACCATTGGTGCAGAGCAACCCCGCCCCACTTCCTCTCCCCTTTGCTGAGAACTCAGAGCAGGGAGTTTACGGCCTGCCTAGTGTATTTTCTACATCACAAAAACCTTTTTTTTTTTTTTTCAAACAGCATTTTTTTGTCTGTTCCTAATTCACAATGATTTGAATAAAGAAATACTCAGAAATTCAATTTTTAAGCTTTATTTTCTTTACATAAATTCTCCATCAGAAAAAATGCCACAAGAACATGGAAAAAAATACAATTTTCACCACAGCGGGTCTTTATTGGGAAAATACCAACAAAAGGAATTAAATTTTCCCCCAAAATTTGATTTCCTTCTAAATAAGGAGTCACACCGTGATGCATTCACTGTCTCTTAGAAGTAACATTTAAAGCGATAAAAATATTATGGTTCGTGAGCTACACTGACCGAAAATATAAATGCAATACTTTGGTTTTTACTCTCAAACTTGTGTTTGAGTGCCAGTCCAAGGCGCATCTGTCTAATCAGCATTTTGACATGGCACACCTGTGAGGTGAGATGGATTATCACAGCAAAGGAGAAGTCCTCACTATCACAGATTTGTTAACAATATTTAAGAGAAATTATTTTGTGTTTGTAGAAAATGTCTCAGAATTTTGAGCTCATCTCATGACAAATGGGAGCAAAAACTTAAGTGTTGCATTTATATTTTTGTTCAGTGTATATTTGAAATTATTAGAAAACATTTGTTCTTGTAAAAAAAAAACTGTTTTTTATGTTTATTTTACAGATGCAGAGGTTTTGGTTGGAAGACGATTATTCAGAACTTTTCTGTCATGTGTTCCACAAAACAGTCAAACTGGGTCACATTTGACGATGACGGCGTGCCGCCCCCGTCGCCTCAAAAGTCTCTGGAATCACCAAGTGTTGTCACAGCATCTGTACCTTGTCCCAATGGTGTGAAGTTAGAGTTTCCTCCAATCAAAGATACTTCATGGAGCTTTGGAAGCCCCCAACAGTCTTCTCAAAGCCGCCCGAGACCGAGACGACAGGCTTCTGCTCCATGTGGATCTGCTCTTTCCGCTCCTTTGTGTAAAATTCCCAGCAGTGCCTCTCAATCGCACTACTCCAAGAGCGCATTTTCGAGGAGTTTCTCCTCATCAGGCAGCTGTGTGTCATCTCCTCCATCTGAGTCTCTGAACCACTCTTCAGACGGACCAAGCCGTTTCCCCTCTTTCCAGGGAAACTCGGGACACTACAACCCTTTTTGGGAGGATTCAGGAAACGGGGCAGACGTGGGGAGCTCCTCCTCTGACTCAGACACGGGCAACAGCCTGCCAAGATTCTTCATTCGCACCAAAGATGGCAGTGAACCTCCTCGCTCCCCTTTCCAGAACACTTTCTCCTACGTTTGCAACAAACTGGAAGACCTGCAAGCTGGCGCAGATGACAAACTCGAGACACGGGAAGACGTGACTGATGAGAGGCGGATCAGCTACAGAACTGAGGTGTTGAAAGAAGGTCCGTCTCAGTTTGTTCCTCGAGGTCTGTTCTGCAGCCAGAAGCGAGACGGTTGGCCCGTCATGCTCAGGATTCCTGAAAAAAAGAACCGCATGTCCTCTAGACAATGGGGGCCGATCTATCTCCGCTTGTTGCCTGGAGGGGTGCTCCAGATGTACTATGAGAAAGGTCTGGAGAAGCCATACAAAGAGTTCCAGCTCCTGCCTCAGTGTAGACTCTCAGATCTTAGGGTTGAAAGTTATAGCGAGCCCCGAAAAGTCCTGACTGTAAAAGTGGAGCATTTCTCCTACACGGAGAAGAAACGCTATCACCCAAAGGTGGAGGTCAGCCATGAGGCGGAAGTGGAGCAGCTGCTCAAGTTTGGCTCCACTGTCCATGAGGACATGGAGGATATGGTAGTCTCTATGGAGGAGGAGATTTTTAAACTGGGGGTGCCTCACCAGCAGAGCCGGCACTATGAGGAGCAGGAGCTGTCTCTGCAGATCACCGATCACATTTGGATCCAACTGGATAAGTGTGGGGAGGTCATGGAGCGAACAGCCTTCACTCAGATTCACTGTCTGGCTTTTCTGAATGGACACGGGGGCTGTTTCCTCGCCCTCAACGATCTCGGGCTGCTAAGATCTAACTCCAGCTATGGGTCTGAGGACAGCAGCGAGCTGTGGATGGAGATTGCGGACTGCCATTTGCACAGATGTGTAAATGAAACTGAGTTTAAGAGGTCCCGACTAATAAAGTTCTCACCTCCGGATGCGTGCAGGGTGGAGCTGATGCGGTACAAAACTACGGCTTTGGGTTGCACGGAATTGCCCTTCTCGGTCAAAGCTGTGGTCACAGTTCAGGGAGCTTATGTAGAGCTCCAAGCTTTCCTCAACATGTCGGGCCCTTTCCTCTCCTCCCTCAGGGCCTCTGGCGCTTACTTCCCTCTCTGTGAGAATGTGGTTATCCGTGTGCCAGTCCCAGGCCACTGGGTCAGAGTGACCCAGACTGCAGGTTTACTGCGGCAGAGGTCGCTGAAGGCCAGGATGAACAGGAACGCCTGCCTGGGCTCGGTCGGGTCTGCAGATTCACAGCCCGTCATGCAGGTGTCGATTGGCTCCATCAAATATGAAAATGTGTATTCAGCTATCGTGTGGAGGATCGACAAGCTGCCAGCAAAGAACACAGGTGACACAGCGTTTCTTTATTCAAATTGTTGTGAATCAGGAGCAGACAAAAAAAAAATAGTCTTTAAAAAGAGAGTATGCATCCACATGTAGATGACTTGACCCATGTACGTTTTGGGGTTTTCAAAAATGTGTGTACCAAATATAAAATGAATGGAATGTAGGGTTAAATATAGACTAAATTGCACTTTTGAGCTATTTATCCCACCAGCGGCATCATATCTCAACACTTTGTTTTAATTGTTTGCTCTCAGCCTTGGATTACGCTGCAGCGACTAAAGACCTTTGTTATGTCTGCGGTTTTTACAGCAGTGGATCACCCCCACTCGTTTTGCTGCAAACTGGAGTTGGGATCTGATCAGGAGATCCCGAACGACTGGTACCCCTTTCTCACAATGGAGGCAGAAATCATGGGCGCAGTGGTGTCGCAGACCAGGGTGAAGTCTCTCGGCACTGCGAACGACATCCAGCCACAGAAACTTGTGACCAGCTGGACGCGTTACCACTGCCAGGTGAGACGCGTCATCAGCGACGCCACTCTCCATCGTCTTTCTGTGACTCACCATACTGGATGTGTTGCAGGTGGAAGTGGAGAAGAAGTGGATCGAAACGGGTTCACAGCGGAACGCTGGCTGTATGACGCAGTGACGGTCACAGGAGGACGTCATCTCTTTGGTTCAGGAAGAGGGATGACAAAAATGAACTTTTGTTTTGCTTTTATCCCTGTCAAAATCATGAAATTACTCATAATCTGGTATTATTTCTCATTAAGGTTAACAAAATGTGTATTCTTAAACAAAGACTGAACATTTTAGATTAAATAAATAGTGTCACAGTCTTTTTTCATAGCACTTTACATTTCATAGGTCTATTAAGTCCTCTTTATACTACTGTGTACACATAAGTTTGCATTTGCATCATCTGCACTGTCCTCTAGCAGCCTTAATAAATGCACACATCGTGTTTAATGTGAGGTAAACAACTTAAGTGATGTTCTGTTCTGTGACAAGATCATTCCGTGCAGATGTTTGGGTGTGGCACTTAAAATTCATTTTTTGTGTGTTTTCTCCGTGAATCCATCCGTCTGATAAGATTAAGAGCACACAGAGGCTAAAGCAGCAATTTGACATGAACTGCAAACCCTGCAGAAGAGTTTTTAAAAGTAATTTAGTGCTGATTCAGCCATGAACGAAACACTTACTGTGCAAATGTATGTATGGATGTGATGAAATGTTATCACTTTAGTGCCTGTCTCACATTGACCTTTGACTTTAGGAAAGGTTGTGTTACTGAGAACAAATTTAATTTAAAAGAATCAAATTTTTATTAAGATATTTTTCTGTCTTTAGTTTGTGAATAGATATTAAAAAAAAGCCTTAAAAGGGTGAAGGGTTACATTGTAAACTTTAAATGGGGTACTTGGCTTGAGCTTGATTTAAAAAAAAAAAAAAAATTTTTTAAATGTACATTAAGAGTAAAAATTGACTATGAAATACCGTGATTTGTTGATTTTTTTTTTTTTATAGCGTTTGGAGAACTGGAGTGAAAGAATCAAGAAAAATGTTTAAATTTTCTTATTCTTTGGATAAAGAAACAAACTTTTTAAGGTTGTTCAGAGAAAGATGTCTTGGAGCTGCTCGTTGCTACAAAATAAAAGATTTTCTGTAAAAGTGTGTTCTATTTAAAACTATGATTCGTGTTTTGAAAGCTTAGTAGTACATGGAACTGAACTCTAATGATCCACAGGATGCATATTTGTAATGCATTTTTATTATAATTTAAGCAGAGTGCAGGTGGTTGTTAATTTTGATGTAAGTCACTGTGAGAATGTGTTATGTAAACTTCTACATCTGAAAAACTTAAGTCTCCATAGGTTTATTTCAAAATTGAGATATTTGTAATTAAACTGACTGTTCTTTTTCTCAACTGCAGGGGGCAGTATTTACATTAGTGATCACATCCTAAAGCTTTCACAACAAATTGTTTTGAATTACGCTTCCCAAAAAGAATGATTAACAGTTGTAGCCCAGTTTCTACTTGATTCCACTGGAAAAAGATACTATTTTTCCATAACTTAAAGAAACACAATTTTAGGGGAAATTATAGAAAATAAATTCAAGCACCTCCCTTTTTAAAAAAAAAAACTTTGTGTCAATTTAGAGATTGAGAGTCAAGAAAACCATTAAGATGTTCATGGCTCCTGTCTGTTATCTCGTGATTGCACATTCTTGAATTTTTAAAGCCTGAAATAATCTTATTGCTACCCTTACTGTGTAATACTGAACTGTACAATCAGTCCCCTGAGAAATAAGTCAAAATGTCTTTAAATTTGAAAAATAAATAAATAAATTCTGCACCAAAAAATCTGCCAATAGGGTAAGAATAATGGTCTTACCAAAACTTCTTATTTTAAGAAAACATGTAGAGTTTATCAAAACCCTTAGCAAAAATATATCTAAATGTACCACAAGTATACTTAAAGTTTGTTGTATACCATCTATGTATTGTGAACTTGTTCCAAATTATCATAGTCTGAAAAAGTAGTCAGTATAATTCCTGCACTACAAATACCTGGTCTGTATTAGATTTGTTATACTTTTACTCAAATGTACTTGATAAAATACATTTCAAGCAGCAGAGAAAAACTTCCTGTGCAGTAGTAACCAAGGAAGAGGAAACTTAAGATTATAATTAGTTGCAAAGGATGGAAAGGATACAGACATATAAACTAAGAGAGTAATAGCAGTTTCAGCTCCAGACCACAGATGCAATCAAACAAGGATTATGCTGGTAAAAAAGTATGAACTCAATGTAGAAGTAAAGAATCAGTTTCTATCAAACTTTGTCTGTTTTCTCTTCCTGTTGTGTCTCAATCATAGACATATGGTCTTTCCTGTCTTTGCTCTTTTATGTTCATGTGATGCAAACAAAAAGATGTCCAATTACAAGCTTGCTGCAACCAAGTTCAGTTAATTACAATTAGCTGAAGATGAACCACAGGGATGTGTGTTGTGTTCATTAAACATACACTAATCCTTTTTTTCCCACAGCACTTAAAACTATATTTTAATAAAGTAATTTTTTTTTAATTATAAAACAGTTAAGGAACAAAACAGTTTGTTAAGGAACAGAACAGTCCAACAGACCCAAAATGCAGGTCTAAGGTGGGTTTTTGTTGCTTAAAAAGTTTCTCTGGATATTGTTTATAGTTTTAGATGTCAAATAATAAATGTCTAAGGTGTATCAACGTAAGCAAAAAAAATTGACTATATCACAAAGTTGGTTGAGCATTTTGTGGATCAATTTGTGGACCATTTATTGAGAGGCCTGTTGAGTCAAGTGAAAAGAAACAAAATATACAACCCTTTCTTGCACCAGTCTATCACTGACAGATGTTAAGTCATGGAAAGTATTATTTCTTTAAATAAAGTTGTTTTTTTTGCTACCTTAGCATTAATTGGGTGGCTCCCAAACAGGTAAATTTCTTCTAGAGCAGCAGTCCTCTGAACAGAGCGCTGACACAGTTGACGGTTGTGTAATTGAATGGGACACAATCACAAAAACACAAGACAGATACTTTTTGAGGATGTCAAAGGTTTCTCCTTCGCTTTAGAAATAGATAAAAATAAAATCAAAAGGATCCTTCTGAATGTTTCCAGACTATTTCTTCTGTTTAGTCTCCAGTCAGTCACAGCGTCAGGTGGAGTTGGAAGGTCCTTGGTTTTATCCTCCATTGTAATTTTGATCTCAGAGATCAGAAAAGTTTGGTCTTGATGACAAATCAGTAGTTTGTAGAGGAGGCCTGGCTTCAGCTGTGACAATGAAACATTAGATCTTAAAAGTGATGCCTTAAAATACAACAAAGTCCACAAATGAAGACAGCCCCACCAACTAGAATCTCAAAATGTTGTGGTACTGTGTGCCGTTTGTCTTGGCCCTGGTTTTTTAAAAAAATTGATCTGTGGCCTCAGCCCATCAAGACTGATTAAGATTGATGACACCTGTGTGTCCCTGAGGGCTGCGTGACCATGGATTATCTTTCCAAACAGTCAGAAGTGGTCATGTCTCTGTCCTTCTGGAACCATGCTGACTAACACAGGCCCAGTGGTGAGTAATCCTTCTTTTAGAACCCTTTTAGATTTCTATTTGCAAACCCAGTTTAGCTTCTGTTTTATTTTGCTTTTTTGTAATGTAGGGCAAACTCTACTTGTCCATAATCGACGACGTGATTGACAGTATGAAGGAGCTCTTCTTGGATGAAGGGATTGAAGATCGAGTCTTGGATGATTTAAGACATGTGGGTTTGACGCACAACTTGGCCTCATATAATTAAAATCTTAGTGTGTGGGTGGGTGTGGGTGTGTGTGTGTGTGTGGGTGGGAGGGGGTTGTCTAATCAATCCATTCTGTTGCGTATCTGCTGTGCAGCTCTGGGAGTCAAAGGTGATGCAGTCCAAAGCAATAGATGACCACAGAAGAAACATCAACCCTTCAAACTTTGTGCTGCAGCTTCCAGCTGGTTACCAACAGACTGAACCAGATCTTGCAGGTGTCATTTGAGTCTGTTTGCATCTGTGTTCCCTGAGTGGTAAAAATTCATACTGCAGGGCATACATTTTTTTTTTTGGGGTAATTGTGTGCATGACTAGTTCAAGGATTTTTCACAAAGGCTGTTCCTTTTTAACTGATCCGTCTCACCTGGTTTCCCTCCTGATTTCTGCTCTCAGCTCCAGCTGTGATCCCTGCAGCTCAGAACATCAACACTTTACCAGTCAAGGCAAGTTCTTCCATTGAATTTTTACTGCATGACTCTTCTGTGTTGCATGACTTGTTGACAGAAGGGTTCTCACAGAATTGTGGATGCAAAGGTATGAGCCTCATTAACTGCACACATGGAAAATGGCTCACACACAAATACACAGATTATTTTAAATGCTGAATGATCCAACTTTTTTTTTTTTTTTTGAAGTTTAACCTAGTCAATCATCTCCACAGACTTTCTTTTCTTTAAAAAAAGACAATTCTCTCCTTCTAAAAAACAAAAAAAAAAAGTTTTTTATTTATTTAGCCAATTTTGAATCTGCTGGATAAACGTAAATTTATTCACTTGTAGACAAATATATCCATGTACATTTTGGGTTTCCGTGTCCAAGCTGTGGTCCCGCCTACAACTCAGTGAATTTCTGAACTGCTGCTGCTCTGCAGAAATTATGCCCTTAAATGACAGTTTTAAAAAAAATATTATTATTAAATGTTTGGCTAAAAACAGCATAATCATAATGAAATGCCATGGAACACGTTTTTAAAATGGCTAAAAAAAATTACTGAGTAGGTCTTTAGGCGCTCAAACATTAGACTTTGTATACAAGCATTTTAAGCTGCATTTTTATGAAGTGTTTGAACTAACCTTTCTAAATAAAACAAAGTGATTTAAATTTCTATTCCTCGTGCAAAAAGTGTATATTTCTTACTTAAATAAGATTATTTGATACAGAACAGTTGGGCTTTTAGATTTATTTTGGTAAACACAGTTCATGAATAAAGCATCAGACACAATGGGTGCTTTTAAAATCCCATAACAGACTAAAACAGGATTTTTAAAAAATGAAGTGATGTGGTTTCACATCTTTTCTAAAATGATCTTCAATCACAGGTTTCATTTTTTTTTTGGTTTTGCTTCTTTTATCTGTTCGCCTTCATTGATTCTTTCCATTGAATTACTGTAAATGTCCTGAGTTACATTGATCTCTTATGATCATGCTTAAGTACAGAAGAATCCAGGGACCCTTGCGACGTTTTCCCTCCCCGCTTCACTGGCATACCCAGTTCAGATACCTGCTGGAGTCACCCTGCAAACAGCCTCAGGTGTACAACAACTTCAAACCATTAGGTTGGCATTTGCAGCCTGAATTAGAAGTTTGAAATGACTTTTTCTCTGTTTCTTTTAAGGTCAGTTATACAAAGTCAACGTTCCCGTCGTTGTTTCTCAAGCCCAAGCAGGACAGCAGCCTGCATCACACCCCCCACCCAGAGTCACAGAGTGGGGAGACGCTTCAGCCCTTCAGCCAGCTGTGGTTCCACCTCATCCCATTCCTCCGCACGTGTCTGAGTCACCAACTCTCCCCGCCTCCTCCATCACACATCCAAGGCCCAGTCTACCGCTTTGTCAGGAGAGCAGCCTTCCCCAGATAGACCTCACACTGGGAGATAATGAGTCAGCTCCTGCACCTGTGAGTGTCTCCATGACTGCCTCACCCTGCACTCAATTGTTAGACCTCCAGATCCGCACAGAGGAGGCTTTGGCACAAACGACAAAAAGCAGAGACATTTATGACATCCTGAAAGAGGTGATTGAGAAGGAGACGGAGAAAGTTGAAAGAAGCATGGATGGAGCAACTGGAAACTCCGGCAGTCAGTCTGAAGCTGCTCTTCAGGTAAACTCGATGATTTCACTAATGGTTTTTCCTAGAACAGCGTCAAAGCTTTGCTCAAGCTGTGTACAATAGTTCCTCTTGTGTGGGTTGTTCTGCCTTGTGGGAGAGGGAGCCATGCTGAGTTTAGCTGAGGTCAGGTGACTTCTAGAACTTCACATTCTACTGCCTAAGCTTCTTTGGATTTTTAAAATACTAATATTTGTTAATGTAATTTTTACTGGAGTAACTTCTTGTTTTTTTCCAAACTTTTTTTTAAAAAAATGTGTATTCAGTTGGTTTAACCAGTTCTAATTTACAGCTTTCTTTTTAACCTGACATCAGTTTCTGAAGATTAATTTTCCTTTTTTAACGGTGATAAATGTTTTTGCCAAGTTTTATTTCAGAAGCTTGGGCAGAAATATTATCCAGTCCACCATTCTAATGCTAATCCTAGAGAAACAATTTATTTATTTTTTTTCCTAGGAGAACTTATAAAGCAGCTAATTTCACCTCCTTTCTTTCCATTGTTTAAACTTTGTGTAGGGTTGTATATATATTTTTTTCTAGGGCTGTCAATTTTAATGCATTAACACACACACGATTCATAAAAAAAAAAAAAATTACGTGTTTAATATTAATGCAAATTAATTACACTTCTGAAGTGACCACTTTCCGCTTTGCTCGAATGGTCCAGACTTCCACGGCGCGCGTTAATTTCTGAAAATGCACACTTCGTCATATTGTCCCACTTGGACCATGGTCAATCGCAAAAGAAATGCATATTCGATCGATTTTAGCACTTTATTCTTGTTGTTTTTGGAGTTTAGATCGCTTTTTCACAAAATGCGAACTATTATATATGTAATGCAGTTAGTTGTCACAGTAACACGAACACGTTGCTAAACCAGCA
Organism: Adrianichthys oophorus; assembly: GCA_036245035.1. Lineage (NCBI taxonomy): Eukaryota > Metazoa > Chordata > Actinopteri > Beloniformes > Adrianichthyidae > Adrianichthys > Adrianichthys oophorus. The sequence goes on along the minus strand of BSAI01000096.1, from coordinate 13,340,585 downwards.
GATCTCAATTGCAGCAGCAAAGGAAAGCGATATACATGTGCTGATCGGTTAAAGTATCAGTTCAGAAATAAAGTTCAAACTTTATTTGTGTAGCGCCTTTCACAAAGTGTTTTACATAAAAACAAATAAAATGCCCATTAAAAATGCAGTGTTTAAAAACACACACAAAGAAGACATTTACACAGAATAAGCACCCCTCCCTCCCCGGTTCATCCCTCCATTCACCCAGTTCCCCAATGTAACCCTTGACAACAAAACTGAACTGAGACTAAGAACTGTAGCTCTAAGGAAACAATCTGGCTCGGTACCGCTGTGCAGAAATGGTATTACCGGGATCCATTTATCCCAAGACCCAGCCTGACTACAGGGCAGGGGTCATCAGCAGCAGTGCCTGCCCAGCACAGGGCCCACTCAGCAGAGAGGTACCCTGCTGCCCCAATGGTAATAGGTACCGCAGCAACAGCCCACCCACAGGCAGAGCCAGTAGGACCCCAGAACAGAGGATCCCTGTGAGGAAGCACTGAAGTTAAAAATAAAAAGCATTAAACGATTGAAATATACGTTTTAATAATGTGAATATAATAGCAAAAACATGGTTAGTATATTAAAAGGTGTGTGTGTGTATGTATATAAATTAACTACAAGATGATTCAAATAACAGTTAATAAATAAATGTAAAAAAATATATCAAATTATTGCAAAAGCCAGATTATAAAGGTGGGTCTTGAGCTTCCTCCTAAAAACCTCTGCAGTCCTGAGGCTCTCTGGCAGGCTGTTCCACAGGCAAGGACCGTAATGGTGGAACAAGGTCTCACCATGAGTTTTGGTCCTCACCTTAGGAACGACTAAGAGTAAATAAACAATTGAAATGTTCACGTGTTTCTGATCATCTGAAAAAATTAAAAGCACAATATAAAAATGACTTCTTTTTTTTTTTTCCCCTTCAATCCCTAGATCTTTTTAAATTCAAAACAATGCGAGTGTATTTGGGTGACTCTATTTCTAGGTCCTAGTTTTAAAAATATAACTAATTATTATGCAAAAACTGCATCTTAAAGTAAAAAAAAATACTTTTAAGAACTGGAAGTTTTTCAATCACAAAATATCCGTAGTTTAAGAAAATGTTTTTTGTTTTTTTTTTTCAATAAGGTAAGAAATCCTGGTAGAACAATTTTTCTTCTCTCGATGGAAGGCTTTTTTTTGTTTTTGCTTATTTTAAAGAATATCTGCCAATTGGACACAAGTTTTTGACCCATTTTGAAGTGTCCTGTTTACAGTGTATATAATCAACAAAAACTGCTTCTTTTATTTTCAGGTTGGACTTAAACTATGTTTAGAAAGTGTTCTCCAAAACAAAATGTCTCTTTCAAGCCTTAAATCAGGAGGCTGGATCCTATCAAAGTCTGTTTCACTGCAAAAACCCGACTTATTATATTTTTGTCCTGTAAGCAGGACTACAACGCCCTGTCTGACATTATTCAGCTGGATGGTCCAGCAGACAATTCTGACCACGAGGAAGACGAGGAGGAGGTTCCCGTGCAGGAGAATGACTTTCTTGGCTTGATCAATGCTGAGGTCATTAAGGCCCTACAGGAAGAAAATGAAAGCAGTGACAGCAACAGCATGTCCAGCAGCAGTGGAGGAGTCGATGAACTCGCTGATGTAGAAGAAGGGGTAGGAGAGCCTGCTCTGAATGTTTCTAGTTTACATTTGTAGACTTTGTAAATGGCTTGCTAATTTGCTTCCTCCAAAATGTGATAATTAGGATCCTTTGAATTCAGGGGATGATGTGGTTGAACAGGACATCCCGGACCTTTTTGACACTGACAATGTAATTGTTTGCCAGTATGACAAAGTAAGAACATGGTGTCTCTTTATGGATCGTTTCCTAACTCTTAAAGCTGGTGAGGAGTGGTAAAAAAATGAAAATTTGTTTTTGTGTTACAGATTCACCGCAGCAAGAATCGCTGGAAGTTTCATCTAAAAGACGGGGTGATATGTTACGGAGGTCGGGACTATGTGTTCTCCAAAGCTGTTGGGGAAGCAGAGTGGTAATGAGCTCCAAGAGAGCAAGTGATTGTGGTAGAAAACAGGAAAAAGTGATAAAAGGTGTAAATTAATTCTCCTTGGTTGTGATATCATTGGTTGACAAGTTGTCACAAATGTATAGTTCTCATTTATTAATATCAGAGAAAAACAAAGACTGTCAATTTATTTATCACGTTAAAAAAATGTATTTTTCTTGGCAGTCATGGTTTTATTTATTTTTTTCTTAATTATATTAGCATACTTCTTTCTGATTTAAAAGTGTTCATTTGGTTTTTGCAATTATTTTTTTTCTAGGTTGCAAATAAACTGATGCACTGCATTCACGTTTCTTTTCTTTAGAATTTCCAGTGTTTTAATATGCAAATATACTCCAGGTGAAAGCTTAAATCATTTTCTCTTTGGGAGTGCACCTTACTGTAGTATTGCTTCAAAAAGCTTGTGCAGTTCCCTTTTGCAGAGTCGCTTTTTTTTTTTTTTTGCACAAGCCTTGGCTTGATGGAGACGGATGCTGCATGAAGTCACCTGCAGCACATCTCAAAGACCATCAGTTAAGTTGATTTCTGGACTATGGCTTCCAATCGGTGTGTGAAAATTGTCTCATCCTCCCTAAAACGTCTTCTGCAGTTTGAGCCTGATGACTTTTAGATCTTCAGATTATCTTGGAGAAAATAACTGCCAGTAGGGAAGGATATCACAGCTGAAGAACTTGAATTTTTGGTCTATTCTGGTTGTTGGCTGACTATTATTATGAGTGAATAGTTCAGCTGACCCAAAATGCAGTCCCAGATCATAATACTGCACCCACAGTTTTCACTGGTGAGATTTATTCTGTTGCATCCCATCATGACCTTTTTTCACTCTGATCCCACAAATAATCATTTTCAGAAACATTTAAACTGAGACTTGATATAGATTTTCAGTCATCTTTGTTTTTTGACCATTGAATTACCTTTTCTTTCCTTAGAACGTGTTCTCTGCAAAATAATCAAGTTTAAGCTATATGAATATTTTTGCATTTTATCCAATAAACTGGCTTTTATTTCTTATTACATCCACTAATACTGCTGGTTTAAAAAAACATACTTGCAAGTATTAAGAAAAAAAAATTAACACTTCATTAGAATTTTGCTGAAACTGTCACTTTTTGATTGCAGAGTTACCAAAAATGTATTTTTAAATAGTGGCAACTGGCAAAGAGCTTGCAAACTTTAAAATGTGTGAATCTGGCCGAGTAAGGCAAATGACTAAGGAATACAACCAGCAACCCCCCCCTTTTTTTTTTGGTGGACATTTTTGCACAAAGTGTGAAGACGACCTGAAAAGAAGTACAGCAAATGCACCCCAGCCCCCATTCAGTATCAGTCTTTTTGCTGACATTAAACTGAAGGAAAATAAAGTGAGTTTGTCTGAGGACGACGGTGCTAAAACGGTAAGGTGTATATTTTCCAGGCGCGCTGTGGAAGCTGGAGTTTTGTTGGGTCAAAGGGGATTTTTCATTTCCAGAGCAGTGGACGGGTTCGGCCATAATCTTCAGAGGAAAAGCAAACGGTAAAAGCACACCGCCAAAAAACCCCTTTGGAGTTCAAATTAATGTGAGCCTCACCCATAATAACCATAAAAAAAAAAAAACAGTACAAAGAAGACATCTTCAAAAATACTTTTTATTTTTCACCACATTTTGCTTCATCCTATTAATTAGTAGAATGACTCTTCTTAGAAATCTGGACGGTTTGATCCCAATCTGCTTCAAGAGTATTTTTCAGCAAGATAATGAACCTTATTTTTTTAAAAGAACTTTTAAGATTTTGTTTTTGAGCATTTAGACTGAATCCACACAAGAAACGCTTAAACATGCACATTTGCTTTCAGAGTTCAACTATTTTATACACTAAAAATAACAACTGAGCACAAAATGTTGACAACAAATCATACATTTCATCTTTTTGACTTATTTCAGTGTTTTCCTACTCTATAGGCCTTAATCTAACAATGGAAAATGGAAACCATGGATTGAAAATGGTTTAACTGATGAAACTGCTAAATAGATGGAGTTGAGTCTAGCTAGAGGCACCTCAAGTACAAGACATCATTTTTGAAGCGTGGACATCTAGCAAAGAAGCATAAAATCTCAAATGTATACAGTTTAGTGATAAACGCCCAAGAATTTAAAATAAAAAGAAATGAGCACACTGGCATATCTTTTGTATCAATTACAGCACATAAACCAGAATATTAGTTATTTTCTGGCTCAGTTTTTAACATCTGCTTTGCACAACAAACTAAAATATGGTCCAAAAACACATCTGAGATACACATTCACATTTCACAGTCTTGATCATAACTTTCTACAAATCTCAAGAAAATTAAATATCGTCTCAAACAGTTTACACAAAACCTGCTTTGCACTGCTGGTTCATTTCATTATTTTTCTTAACCTTTAGTGTATGATGAAACAACCTCTTACTTAGGAATTCCACTCAAATTCACTTTTTGTCATTTTTTGTTACACAGTGCAAAAAGACTATTACAGGTGAACATTTTTACACTTTTTACACGTCATAACAGTTTTATTTCACACAGTAAATGTTTATTATTGCTATTATATAAATGTGAAGTTATTACATCTAAATTTTATTCAAAGGGGAAAAAAGTTTATCCGTGATTGTGCGTGTGGAGGAGTTTGACAATGTGTGTGATGTGCTACATTCACACTGGCCTTGGCAACACGCTAGCCTCCCTCTGTGACTTTTCAATGGAAAGTCTACGTAAATGCACATCTTCACGGAAGTGACAACTGTTTGAAAATTGAAATTAATGATTGCAGTTTGTGTCTGACCGGTATTCTATGACACCAAGTGCTTCTATAACTCACAAGTTACAACTGACCTATAGGATGATCTTAATACCCTAATGGTCTACCGCCCATAGGAAAACAAACCAAAACAAAGTATCCTTTTTTTCTAATGATGGAGACACAAGGGTAATGCACTGGTTGTCTATTCTGGTCTTTAAAGAAATTAAAGACAGCTGCACCTGTTGCACCAATTTAAAGTGTTTCGGATTAAAAAAAATGCAAACTGATTTGATGCAACCTCTCTCTGGCTGGTCACTTTATGGGTGCAGGCCTGCTGTGATGTCTTTGATCTGCAGGAACCGGTGTTGGCACGGCAGCAGCTGCAGCGACTCAACAGCAGGCACACATCCTTCCTGAAAGCTCGAGTGAAGATGGTGTACAAGAAGGGGTTGCAAAGGGAGTTGATGGGATAAAAAAAGATGAGCAGGATCTTGGAGTGAGACACGGTGATGAGTGGCATGCGCAGGGCGGCGGAGATGGCAAAGAAGGAGATTGGTGCCATGCAAAGAAAGTCTGTGAAAATGAGCACTGCCATGCGCTTTGCAATCTTGGTATCTCCATTCCGGGTGGAGTGCTCTGGGTTGCGCACACTGAGATAGATGCCTATGTAGCAATAGCACACAACCAGGAAAGCTGCAACATTGAGGATGAGAAAAGTCATCACATAGATCTGAGAGCTCAGACTGTCGATGTCCATAGGCAGACAAATGCTCACTTTGCTGTAACTGCTAACTCCCACCAGGGGGAGTAAGGCAACCAGCAGAGAGATGACCCAGCCTGCAGCCATTATGGCCGTCACATGGTGCATCCGCAGCCTCTTATTGACATGCATGGCATTGGTGATGGTGTGCCAGCGCTCAATGCTTATCACGGTCAGTGTGTACACTGACAGCTCACTGGCAAACACGGTCAAAAAACCGGCTGTGCCACATCCAGGTCCTGTCTGCCAGTCCATAGCATAGTTGTAGTATTCATGACGGGAGTGGAAGTCCATGAAAGCGATGAGCATCAAATACAGACCCATGCACAGGTCAGCAAAGGCCAGGTTACACATGAGAAACCTGGAGATGGTCAGTTTGTGGTGACTAACAAGCAGAATAACCAGGACGGCAAGGTTACCAACCACTGCAAAAATGGTGATAATCCAGGTGAGACTGCGCAGGAAGGCGTAGCGCAGCAAGTCCTCGCAGGGGTTGAAATCATCTGGGATTGGCGTGCAAATGATGACGGGGTTCCTCCCAAAATCAGGTTTCAGGTCATAGTACTCCAATTGAATGTCAGTGATGAGATTCATGCCGTCATCTGAGGGCTCTCTGCAAAAATATACGAGCGTGAAGATTATTTTGACTTAAAACACCTTACAAAATGAAACTGATTTTCATTTTTAGCAGCTGAAGAACCCATCTGTTCCAGTCTTTCAACTGCACAAGCATCACATAGTGTGAAAACTTCAGTTCTTAAATGAAAAATAAAAGGCTGTTTTCTTTAACAAACAGATGGGTTGTTGTCAGATGAGTCAAAAAATTTTTTTTGAGTAAATTCAGAAACAGATTATATAATGGAAAAAACATTGGAACCATACAAAAAGCAGTCAGAAATATTTGTAGGTAATTAAATCTTAAAGACCCACTTGATTATCTTTTGATTAAAGGCGCTCCCAGTGGCCTTTTAATTACGATTGTGCCATTTTTTAGCCAAAATCAAAACACCTGTATTGTTTTATAGGACATAGTTTCTGCAGAGCTGCAGTCGTTCATTAGAAATTCATATTTGAGTTGGAACGTTTGCGCAAAGCATCAATGCTCCCGTCCCCTTTTTTTTACACGCTCTCCCGCTAGCATACAGCCCCTCACACCCCCAACCATGGCAAAAATGGCGATCAATATTATAGCTATCCAGCCGTACAATTTTAAACCAAATGCCAGCTGGGACGAAGAAAACAAAGACATACAAGAATCTAGTTGTGTACAAGTGGATGCATCAGAATGGAGTTGAGCAGGGAGCTTGTGGCGTAGCGTATTTTCTATGTCACAAATACGATTTTTTTAAAACATTTTTTCATCCGTTCCAAATTCACAACAGTTTCAATGAATAAATACTCAGAAATGTGTTTCATTTTCTTTATATATGTCCTCCATCGTCTGAACAGTGCCACAAGAACATGTTAAAAACACCAGAAACTCCATTTTCATCTGTGTGAGTCTTAAAATAAAAGGTGAATGCTGCCACAAAAGAGTGGTCACTGAGGTTGTTGGCAGACCAGAGTTGTAGGAAATAACTTACATTTCTATTTCACTGAAATTGTATAACTTTGTGGAGTACTTTAAAGCATTTTCTCTGAAAAAATAAAGAAAAGAAAAGGTTAGAAAGCACAAAATGTCAATAAACCTTCACTGCTAATTGCTGGCTGACTGATCATTTGGATTCATTGCACAGAGATTTGGTCGTTTATTTAGATGTATATGGATTTGTTGCCGGTTACCTTTGTTTTGATTTGTTGAAGGCACAGCAGTGACTCGGGTACGTGAGATTGGCCTCCTGCAGTTCAGCCAGGCTTTGTAATGGGGGGAGGCTTTTCAGGGCAAAAGTAGCAGTGGCTTTAAGGGTGCGTACCTGCGTGAGTCCTTTGGCAGGGAGAGTGCTCAGAGCCGTGGAGGAGACATCCCTGAATCAAACGGAACATAGATGTTAATTTTAGGAAAATTAGTAAAAGAAAAATTCTGTCGCTAAATTGCAGGTATTAAAAGAAGTTCTGGATAGCTCAAAAATGTTAGGATCCGGTTATTACCACCAGGTAGGGAGGGCATTTTCAGCAACACCTTTATTTGAAAAGCCAGCACCTTCAGCTAGTCAAAACCAACTTGTACATCTATAACACAAAGTTGCTAGCAGTAAAAGACCTTCAAGCCATACTTGCCCCAAACTTTGCTATTAGCCGACCAATCAGATTTTCTAATTCCTGCCTCTTTGTTGTTTACACAGACAGAATGTCACCATCCTAATCTCTAAATAACAACAAGAACGGTTGATTATTACATCTTGCTTTTTGACCTAGTTCAAACACAACCATGTAAATCTGGTCAATTGAACAGTGATAAAAATTAAAAAAGAAATTTTAAAGCCTTAAAACTGCTGTCCTTATTACATTTACTTCTTTTACTGCTTTGCAAACTACCGGTATGTGATCCTTGCAAAGAATGGAAACCCTGTTTTTAGACATTTAAGATTTGTTCACGGGTTTTCACTTCTCTTTGCTCTACACTTTTCTCAAAATCAGCAATCTCAATCCAAAATGTTTTTGTCTAATTAAGAACTAGGATCTAGAAATAAGAAAAATATTATTAAAATGAGTCCAAATCATTTTGCTTCATACTCTTGACAATAACAAACTTGATTTAAGACAAATAAAAACTCAAATTTTGTTGATTTAAGAAATGTTCTTGAGACATCTAAATGCATTTTATTAAGCAGAATTACTTCATAGATTAGATTTCATGATGATTTATTAAGATGGACCAATTTATACTAAGATTCTAGTTTTGTTCACATTTTGTTGCAAAAAGAAACATTTCCACTTATTACACTAGTCTTTTGTCACTGTAATCAAAAGAAACTACAATTATATACATAAAAACTCAAAAATACAAACCATTTGCTTAGAACTAGCAAAAATGATCTATTACTGGGCTGTGTAACATTCAACTTGAAGCAATTCTATATAACAGTTAGCTTTTTTAGCTTATTTTTCCCTTATTTGAATGCTTGTGTGGAAGTCCTTGTTTTTAGATTTTGATATTTTCTTGAAGGATTTCTTAAGTAAAAAGGACTGGCTGCATGGCAAAAAATTGTACTATAGTGAGTTTCTTAGTGTTCTTTTTCTATTTTAGGCGACATCTTTATGCAATGTATGCTTTAACTTCATGTTTAATTGCTTAATAATGCACTAATTTATATGTTGTTTTCTCTATAATTATCACTTGCTTCCAACTGCTGCAAATGTGAAAAGAAAGGAAACTCTAAAGGTGTGCTGATTTTTCCATCTATAGTTTTGACAATTGCACTTCCTGCTGTGTTTTTTTTCAAAGTCTCTTTAAGATTTGTCATGCCACAGAATTAACTCCAAACATAAATGCATCATGACATTTTTTCTCAAATATCCTGCAGAGGAAGCTAACAGCAGACAGCTAGAGTCTGTATGAGGGGATGTTTTCAGCTCTTATTTTTTTTGTTTTTTTTAGAATAGTCATAAATCTGCATTCTTATTGGGTTAAACTGGGCCACATCCTAATTAAGCACAAGAAAAGGGGAATATTTAGGCAGTGTTTTGTTAAAAAAAAGTAATTGATTTACTCTAATTTCATGCTTGTTTTTCAGACATGTAGCTGTCAGCATCCTTGCAGAGTAAGATGTCAGGGAAACTGACATTTCCCCAAAAAAATAATTAAAAAGCGGGCAGGACAAACAACCAAGACAGCTGTTGGACTTTCAATTCAAATGATTGTCACTTGGGAAGTGCATGACGCTTGGGGTGTATCGTTCGAACTGTTGAAAGATAATAAGGATCATTTAAAATGTATCTGAAAATACAACTACCACTGACACTGCAATGACTTTCCAGCAAGCATCTGGATGTCTTTGGCGCTTTTCCTGCTTGAGGCAAAAGAAGAGTTCGCCGTACTTGCAGCAAAAAATACTATTTGGTGGAACAGCTGCTGAGTCTGACTGCAGCTACGACTAACATCAAACAAAGCTGAGAGCAGGGCAAGAAAATTGTAAATCAAAGCTCTGGATTACACAGTCTTTAGGGGGAAGGTCAGGAGCAGTTCCCTTTGGAGCTCTGAGGACATTTTATTTACTTAAATTTTAAATCACATGCAGAAGTGAAAAAGGGGCACTTCTGAAGGGGACCTTTTTCTTTATGTAGTGATGAGAAAAAAAAAAATAAATATATATATATATATTTTATGAAATGCCTCATCATGAATACTCATAATGAATACTTACAAATAAGTGGGACCTGTGGCTTCTTCAAAGGCATCTTCTGCGATGCAACTGAGGAATCTGTTGTCTCTCAAATTTCTAAAAAGAAGTAATACAAAAACAATTCTGTAATGAATGCAACCTCAAGCTTAAACTGTACTTTTCTACTTAGCACAGAGTATGAAAAGAAACCAACGATGACACAAAATGACCAACGATAGCCTCTAACCATCCTTCAACTGCATTTAGTTTTCTCAAGTTGACACTAAAGAGGATTAGCATTATTTTTAGACTGCAGGGTGTTTGCACATATTTCATACTCATCAACATCCAGCATTTTCAGGCATAAAAGAAAACAACAGGGTTTCCAATCTCTGTTTAGTCTTACACAAGCCATGTTTGCTGGTATTCTCAGGTTTATGACTGGAACAAGAAAAGCTTGAACATCAAGCTTAACGAGGACAAACTTTATTTCTTCAGCATGTTTAATAAAGCAAATTTCCGTATAAACTGCTTACAGATTGTTGAGCTTGGTGCCATTGAAAGCATGGGATTGTATTTCCTTGAAGCCGTTTCTAACCAGGTTCCTGTCGAGGACACAATGTAATAAATTCTGGTTTGTTGTCAAAAGCACCTATCACCAAGGTCAGAAAAGTGAACGTCCAATTACATAAGAAGCATCAATAAGAACTCCCAAGAAATGGTAACAAATTGCTGTTCTAAGCTCCAGTAAAATGGTAACAAAGGAAATTGTGTCTCTTCACTCACATGTCAGCATGTCCCTTTGCCATGCCCCGGAAGGAATTTGCAGGAATCACGTCCATCCTCATGTTGTCTAAAATTTCACTGCAGGCGCAGAAGACAACATCCATCTGACTTGTTTTTGCTTTATTTTCATTCAGGAAAAACGGATGCATATTTATGCAAACAAGCAGTTTGAACTGTGACACAGTTGGACAGTTTCCGGCAGAGTTGATGGCACCGTGAGATTTTTCGAAAACAAGCAAAAAAGTGGGCTGAGCATAAACAAACAGATTTATGGAGGGCCACGATAGGACAAGTATGCCGTTTTTAAGATGCACAAATCTAGTCTGGAGATAAAATACTTTAAATGGGATTACTTACAGGAGAATGCTGGGGGTCAAGGAGGAGACGGATGTAAAGTCGGGGAAATGTATCATGCCAGTGTTAGAGATGGTCCTGTGAACACCACAAGGTTTGATGAGATTTCAAGACTTCCAAAAGAAATTCAAGAATAAAACCTGACCATTAGATCTTTTTAAATGCTACATAACTAGACATTTCTTTTTTAGATCAACCCTCTTAAAACAATAGGTTACATTTAAATGATTCAATGCAAAATACACAAGACAACAAGTGTTTTATAACTGGTGTATTGTTTTGAAAATAGTATAAATCTAAACAAAAACATAAAAGTTAGAAAACAACAACTACTTGTACCTTATCTTGTGTATATTTTCAGATTACACAAATAATTTAATCTGCTTTACATTTTGTCAAAATTCAAAAAAATTCTGACGCTTCAGAAAAGAGCAACTTGCTGTTACGTTAAATTATATTAAAAGACCCACTCCAACCATCTTTTGATCTATTTAATGGTGTTCTCAGTGGTCTCATAATTAGGATTGTGCTGTTTTTAGGCAAAATCCCCAAAACGTGTATTTATTTTTGGACATACTTTCTGCAAAGCATGCTGTAAGATAGTGAGAGAGCATGTAAATAAAGGAATGGTGGGAAATGAAGGCAGGGACACACCACGCAAACAATCCTGCCCACACCTTAGAGGTGAATTTCTAATGAACTATTGCCACTCTGTAGAAGCTATGTCTGAGAAAACGACACAGGTTTTTTAATTAAATACAAACAAACAAACAAAAAAAAAGAAACATCATTATAAATGAAAGAGCACTGAGAACAATTTTACAATAAATCAAAAGATGGTTAGAGTGGGACTTTAAGAGGTTTCATCGATAAATAACAACAAGCACTTTTTCTGATTAATTATTTTAAAATATGTCTTATCTATTTCAAAACTGACCTTAAAATTTCTGAAATTCTAGACGTCAAGATTTATACAAGAATTTACCAAAATTTTAAGTGAAAATAAAAGTCTAGAAATGTGAGTAGTTCTAGAAAATAAAACGTTTCCAACAAAACCATTTCGATGATTTATAATTGAAAATACTCACAAAAACTCCAGCCTGGGTAGGTCAGTGAAAGCACCTTTTTCAATCACCCTCAGACTGTTGATATTCAGAACTAAACTGCAAGAATGAAAATTCCTTTATCAGCAACACTGAAAAGTTCAGGATTAAACGAGCTGCTTTATGATTGACTGATTAATCCTAAGAACTGAATGCAAAGTACATCCCAGCCGTTCAAATGAATAATTGCTTTCATGGTGTTTGAATGTGACACGTGGAATAAAGGTAAGAGTGTCACTTAGCCTACATTTGCTGCAGACTGTGGAGGCAGAGGAAGGCGTGTCTCTGTATGCTTGTGATGCAGTCACTCTGGGAGATCTCTCTGCAGCACAAAAAAACAGGCTCCACATTAGTAAAAACGGACAGTAGGCTAATTACTCTGTATAGAGGGAAGATTGGAGCCAATAAAAACAGGGTTTTGTTTGAGATTTGGCTTTCCAAGGTTTGGTTTGAAAACATTTCTGCAACAAAATAGGACAGAGTGGATTGATGGAGGCCTGCAAACCTCAAGGGAAACATAGAATACGTCTAAGTCGTACTTTCTAGGGCACTGCGCACATTCTGGACCTCATGTTTGGAAATGTTCCAAACATGCATGACAGATGCATTAGGCCAGAAAAACTGAGCGAATATGATTAAAAAGGACGACTAAACAAAGACGTCGAAAGACAAACAAAGTCAACAAGCCTACTTGATTTGTCCTTGATCATTTTCCTGTCCGATGGCTGACTTGGCAAAACCCTCTCCATCTTCTGTTTGTAATCATCTTTTTCAGCTCCATAATGTAATCAGCCGGTGCTTTCCTTCAGATAACGCTGCGGTGCTTCCATTCTAAACTGAGAAACAATTATGGGAGTCCATCTGAGCTACATTTTCCTTTTCCCTTAACCCGCCTGTGATTGCATTACATTTGACGTCCATGTTTCCTGCAAATCTTTTTTAAATGATTGTGTAATTGAGGCAGCGCCAGGATTTAAAAATCACTATCGTCACAGAGAGCTCTCATCATTCCACCTTAACAAATGCTTAGAAGCTGAAATATCACAGCTCTGATCCAACTAAATTCTCTTGTTCCTTTATTAGATATAATCTGACTCTGACTATTTTTGACTTTTTCTGCAGAAAAACTCAGGACGCCTTTAACGTTGAGTTTTTGTAGGCAGTCGCCATAATTGCCCACTTGTCTCTGACATTAACCAGCTGGATTTTATGACCACCTCTTTAGTTGCAAGACATTTCAAGGCTTTAACTCTTAAATTGCCTGACTTAATGGCCACATTTTATTATGATTTAAATCTCCTTGCTGATCTTTAACCCTCAGTTTCTTTTGTGTTTCTTGGTGGATTTGTTAGTCCCCTCACCAAAAAACACTTTCACATGACTTTATGTGATTTTCAGAAACTATAAGGTGCTGTGAATGCTCCTAAAAAAAGTCCCTTTTCCTGCAATCTTTTCTTGAACCCAGGTAGCAGGAAAGAATCAGAGAAAGGGGATCTGTGCATTTTCATAATTTGACAATAACAACAAAGCACATATATGTTGTACCCAAATATTACAAATATACTGCAATAGACTACAAAAAGTGCACATGCAAAACAGGAAAATATGATCCTGGACAACAGAAAATGTATGCACTTTGCATTAAAAAAATGCTAAACGTAAGAAACAGTAACCAATATCAGTTCAACAATTAACCCACAAAAGCTGCAAATTCTTCTTGGTTTAAGAAGATGAAATTACATCATAATAGTTTAGAAGTAGGTCAGCATGTTTTTGATGCTTTCCAACTTTAATTATGATTGATCTGTCATAGCTTTGTTGTGACAGAAAAGAATTGTGGGACAGGCTGCTGTCCGTAGTCAGGTGTATCCTCTCCTAAAGGAGATAATGAGGGAATCGTCTTTCTTTTTTTTTTTAACTTGCTAAACATCCTAATCAAAAGAGACATTCACTTCCAGGTGAGCTCACTCAGAGAGGATTCTTGATTTTCCAACAGGGGGATTGGGACAGACCCCATAAGCTCAATTAGGAACACCTGAACTCATCATTGCAGTCTGAGAAGATGTCGATGCAAATGGTTGGTTGGAGTCTACAATGGTCATTAGCTTTATGGGATTATTTCTTTGCAAGCAAATCTCAATGAATTAAAGGTTTGAACTTTGCAACGTCTTCATTTTTATCTGTTCTGTTGTAGATTATTAGACCACCATGCCTAATTGTTTTAAGGCGTTTCTACATAAATGTACACATGACACATTTATGACTAAACTTTTCCATTATTAACTTTTCTACTAAAAATAAACAGCTGATAATATTTTTGTCAGTCACTTTTTTAAAATAAAGAGTCTGATCTTAGTGGAATGGCCAGTCCTGGTGATCCGTGATTTTTTGTTATTTAAGTCTTACATAACCTTTACATTTTATTAAATTAAGTACATGTTTGACAGTTCCGAACTGGTAAGCAGTAACTGTTTCTCTAAAAGACAACTCTCATCTTTAAGACATGCTTGGAAGCAGCTTAGCAAACTGGCAAAACTTTTACTTATGTTGAGATGTTTCAATTTGGCAATCATAATGATATCAAACACTCCAGATTAGCAAAAAGAAAGTGCTGCAGTACCTCCGATTTATTTTTTTTGCTACTTTTAAAGCCTGTCTCAGTGATATGGAGATTTTTTTAAGGAAAAATTATGTTCTTTGAGTTAAAATCTTAAAAGTTAGAATTTTTTTTTCTTTTAAATGTTTGAGATAAACAGAAAAAAGTCAACATAATTAAATTAAAATTCATTGAAAAAAAGTCCGTTTAATTTGGTATTTCTCAAAAAGCTACTTCAAAATTCTTTTTATATGTATGAAGGAGAAAAAAAAGATAAAAACACTTACATTATGGTAATGTTCATCAGCTCCTTGAAGGCGTGAGTGGGAACTTGTTTCAAGGGCAGATGGGTGAGCCTCCTGTAAGATTCATGAGAAAAGCTGTTAAATCTGCATTTATAAGCCTTCATATGAAGAACAAGTGAAAGGCCAACAAAGACGTTCTTTTGACAGTTTTTATCTTTTCCAAATTGTTCTTGAGGGAATTCAACAGTGACAGCAAAAGAAAAAGTCAATAAAGATGTACCAAAAAGACAGATTTGAAATGATAAGGATGGGTTTTAGTTCAAGTTGATTCACTGGACGTTATCTGCAGTTAAAGAAGAAAGTTGGAGGTTCTTACAGGCGGTGCTCAGCTGTCCCTGCTGCCAGCTGAGTGTCTCTGTTGCACTGAAAGGTGTCGGGGCTGCAGCGGCAGATGGGATGACAGGGGTACGCCTGGCAGGAGCGCGCGTTCAGGACACCGGACAGCGCGAGCAGGAGCCAGACCGCCCGGGGAGCCATGCGCGACGACGGGCCACAGCTCATCCTGCAGAGTGGAAAGAAGAATAAGATAACAAAAGCCTGACTAAGTTCTCCCGAAGTTAGACAGCACTCAGGAAATTCTGGTTTTATCATACCAGGCCAAAGGGACAAGGCTGAACAATCTCTCTCTCTGTCTCTGTGTGAGGATCTGCTGCTGCTGCCTTCAGGTGCTGTCGTAATTTGAAGACTGCTCACCCCCAAAGTCAAAAAGAGGCAGTAATGTCTGTGACAGCAAAGCAGGAAAGATGTGACGTTCAGGGGGTGGAGATCATAAGAGCTCAGTGAAACATTAGATCTGGTAGAGTTACAACGAGATATTAAAGGGAGGAACTGGGATAAATATTGAACAAAACACAAAGCATTCCTGTTTTAAGGCCTTCATTAAATATACTAAATATCATAATAAATACAAAATTCATTAGTTTTTAAACACATCTTGAGTTCCTGCTTCAAATAAACTTGTCAATTGTGAACATTGACTGTATATGGGAACTGGACTGGGTGGTGAGAGTCGTTGATTGCCATAGAAACGCTGAATCAGACCAATAAGGACCAATTACTGCTTACTGATGTCAACTGAATTTATTTAATTTGGTTGGAGCCAGAAATAAACCATTTTCTATGGGTGACCTCACCATACAGTCAACGATTGGGAACTTTCTTATGAATCAAATCAAATCAAACTTTATTTACAAAGCACTTTTTATTCATTTGTAACACAAAGAACAGTTTTAACAAATAATTCTATGTACACACACACAGAAAAATAAAAGTTTAAAAAAAGGGTTCTAAGTGGTACATACACATAAAAATGTCACCCCCCCCTAAATGTCAATGGCTAAAGATAAGGACCATAAAGGATTAGGGGTCAGTCTTTAACTTCTTAATTAACCTCTTAAGACCTGGCGTCTACATATGTGCTCAACACATTTTAGCTCATAATTCCACAGTTAATTCTACTTAACTGGGGACCTATGACTACATGTGTGGACACTTATACAAGCATTTTGTCTAATGCTAATGCAATATATTGATAAAGACTTGACTCCTTTGTGGATTTCTTTTCTTTGAAAACTGTTTATTTATTTATTTTTGTTTGGTGGTGGTGGTGGGGAATTTGATGCATCTTTATGGTTTTCAGATAGATGAAGAAAATGATGTTTTGATTGACCTTAGCATCTTCAGCGCTCTAACAGCCTCATTGGACATGCTCCTACAACTGTCAGGCTTGCTCGTCTTATCAATTCAACTGTTTTCAGAGAAGGAAAATGTTTGATGACAACACATCCAGTCAAAACAGAAACCACAAGTCTCAAAAACGGCACCTCTGTAGAGATCAGATATCGTTTATTTACAGAATCTGTGTGTTTCTTAGCCTTCCAACTTGTTAGGAAACCTTTAAACTTCTAACATTGCTGCCATTACTTTGTTTAGGTTTACCTTCATTGTTAGCTTGATCCCAGCTGTCTGTGACCCTGATTCCATGTATCACAAAAATCTCATGCATGCACTGTGGCAGCAAGACCTATGTCAGAATAGGAGCAACACCTTCTTCTCACTGTCAGAAAATAACAACCCCACATGCTCAGGAGACGTTCCTGCCCAGCACTGCGCACAAAAAACTCTCACATTCCCTGAAAGCTTTTCAGATAAGCAGACTTGCTACAATATGTTTGAAGAAAAAAAAACTCATGGAGGGTGAAGGAAGCTAATTTATGCCAGTGGACCTGAATCTGCCCACGCCTTCATGCTCACCGCCATGCTGTGCATCACTTTCCGCCAAGATGTTCATGCACAGCAGGGGGAAAGAGGCATAAAGACTCAACTCAATAATTAAAGCCACATCACCTTAAAATCTCGCTAGCTTGACAGACAGTAGCAAATAAGTGGTTACACCTTTTCTGTTACATGCAGCGTGCCAGTTTTTAGATTAATGCTGCTTTTCAGGTTTAATTACGCTTTCTTCCCCCGCCACGTTGAGTTTAGAAGCATAAGGAGGAATATATAGAAACTAAACAAGGGCAATTGAAAAAAAAATACAATTCTGTCAGTATTCAGAGCTGATAGTTTTGCTAATATTTTCCACTGTGTTCACATGATTTTATTTTAACAAAAATTAACATGGAACATTTACTGAAACACATAAGATTCTTTAAAAAAGGGATGATTTTCAAGAAAATGTCATAAAGAAACATTGTTCTGTGAATAGGTTGACATGGAAACAAATCAGAAACTTCAAAAATTTTAGCGAATAAATTGAAAATTATCTCTGAAGCAGAGAGCCTTAAAACTAAACACAACCTGAAGACCAAACATGGAAATCATTTATAAATTATGAAAAACAAACTAAATATGCATTTATTCCCACATTGTTCCCTTATTTCATACTGTTGCACATGAGGAGGAAAAACCTGGACAACAAAGTTCAGCTTGTTTTCTGATCCTGGAAGATGGAATTATAGCAATTATTTGTTTTCATGGGTGACATTTTTGAAATAATGACCTTATGAAGGTTTAAGGTCACGCTTGAGCCCCTCGTTCATGACGGGACAGGGTCAAGTGTTTTTTGGGTCACATCAGGCTTGTTTTTTTGGTCATCTTGACACTTAAAATTGTTACCATCTGTGCTTCTTCGTCATACGTTTGCATTCATTTTCTTTCTTTTATGTTTATTTTAATGTGAAGAACAGGAACAATTCTACACCGGTTGTTACTCACCAGCACCTTGGAGAACTTTCTTGAATAGCTAAAAAAAAAAAAAAACTCTCAAGGTCAATAATTTTCTGGCGATATCCAGAATTTTGCGAACCCAACAGACTTTCCTTTTCTCCATATTGACTATAAAGCATCCCATATAATTTTTATGGATTTTTGGTGCATTTAAGTGAACGAGATCCTAAAAAATACATATTAAAAATGCCAACAATTGGACAAATCTCTGACATATTAAATGCAGTTGAGTTGTGAGAGAGACTCGTTCAAGTTTAGGAGAAGATAGGTGTGATTGCACCTCGCACTTTTATCACGCACTTATCTACTTGTTACTAATGTTAGAGATGTCTGTTTTTGGGGAAATGGGGTCATTTTAGCTCTGTGGGAGGCTGTTGACCTGTCAGCATCCCGTTGCTTATCAAAGTACAAAAGCAGAGTAAAGTAAGGTGACATCAAATGAACCTGTGTAAGAAGAAAATAAGTTGTTACCATTTGGCCTCAGCATTTATAGCATTGCTATAAAATATTGTAAACATAAGAAAAAGAGGCGGTTTGTGCTCATGTTGGAGTAAATGAATTACATCAATTTGACAGAAAATTCAAATTCTGGTGATTAAGATAATTTAAAACCCTTTGATGAAATCCACATTCATTTTTTGAGAAATAGATAGTGTCACTCATGATATGTTGGGTGATTTGTTAAGTTTTTGCTCAGAGCAATATTAGTTTAAGATGTAAATACATTGACATGAGAGTTGAGGAAAAAAGCACCTTATTTACCTGCTGGGCTGCACGGTGGCGCAGTGGTTAGCGCTCCTGCCACAGCAAGAAGGTTCCCGGTTCAAGTCCTGGCTGGGGGACCTTTCTGTGTGGAGTTTGCATGTTCTCCCCGTGCATGCGTGGGTTTTCTCCGGGTACTCCGGCTTCCTCCCACCGTCCAAAAACATGATTCACAGGTTAATTGGTTGCTCTAAATTGTCCCTAGGTGTGAATGTGAGTGTGTGTGGGTGTGTGATTGTGGCCCCTGCGACAGACTGGCGACCAGTCCAGGGGTGTACCCTGCCTTCGCCCATGAGTAGCCAGGTTAGGCTCCGGCAACCCCGTGACCCTGAAAGGGATGAAGCGGATTGGAAAATGAATGAATGAATTTACCTGCTGTCTCAAACTTCACAAATTTTTGGCATGATGTGTAACTGGATCATAAAGAATTAATAATGGACACATTTTACTTTATTTCAATACAGAAAGTAGTCAGAAGAAATTAATATCAATAGATGGGTTATTCTCACCAAAAAGTTGAGAAAATTAGCAAAAGCCAAATTTGTTTTTGAGACTTCATGAAAGCAGCCATTTTGAAAAGCCCTTCTACTGCCCCTGGTGGAATAACAATGAACTACGGGGCAGAAAACATGGAAAAGAAAGAAAGTGGGTTTTTAAGGAAAGTTGGGTTAATCTTATGAGATAGAAGCCTCAGAAATGTATGTGTCAAACATGACACAAATGGTTATATGGCGTAGAAGTTTAACAGATGATGAGAATAACTATAATTTGGTAAAAAATAGATAACTTGAAAACATGAAACTGTCCTTGTTAAAGATCCACTCCAATAAATATTGTTTTTTTAACATGTTCCTGTGTCATCTTTTTAATGATGGAGGGCAAACATTAAAACAAATTAGGTTTAAAAATTCTTTTTTTAGTACTTTTTATTCAAACTGTTGGGAATTAGGAGCAGATGAAAAAAGTACAGTTTAAAAAAGAGCTTATTTGTAACATAGAAAACATGTTCCTCCCTACTCTGCTCCATCCACATGCTGTCAAACAGACCCATATATGCTTTCCTTGTCTGAGCTGTCATCTGGATCAGAAATGTTTTGGCTGGATAATCTAAAATTGCTGGGAATTTTTGTTGCACCAGTAATGTTGGGTCGAGGGTGTGACGGGCTGGAAACTAGCAGGAGAGCGTGTAAACAGAGAGCTCTCAGCAACGGGAGGGGGGGTAGCTTGATGCAGTCCCACCCAGAACTCAAAGGCAAATTTCAAAAGAACTATTCACGCTCTGCTGAAACTTTGGCCTAGAAAGTGACAGGTTTTTAAAAATTATTATTTATTTTTATTTTGCTAAAAATAGCATAATAACATTGAAAGACCACAGAGAAAGAGTTGAAAATAGATCAAAAAATGTGTGGAGTTGGTCTTTAATCATGCTGTTTTCATTTTTTAGGAGAGTTCTTTCACTCTTTGAGGCACAAAACTGCAAAAAGTTTTAGTTTATTCTAAGCTTCATCTTCATTGTCTTTCTTCTGGATTGATGGAAGTCTTTCTAACCTGCAGGAAAAGAGCATTTCTGCTGCTAAATGGCTAGTTTTACTGCAAACTTGACCACTAACAGGGCAACCATATATATAAAACAAAACAGAAACACAGCAAAAACAGGCCACCATTTAACAACAGAGTACAAAAATAGAGCCATTAGTAACACCTACGGGGGCAAAGTCACAAGCATGGAGTAATTAAAAGCAGCACCCAGTGTCAAACAGTGTTTACTTGCTATTTCAGCACAAAGCCACGTTTTGAGGAAGAAAGTTCAAGAGTTAGCAAACGTCAGCATGGCATTTGAGGTAATTGGCAGCAGAAACTCTTAAGCTAGAGAGTCTTTTTGTCTTCCTCCTCACACCAGCTGCAGTTCAATAATGAAGAATGACTTATTTCCTTGCTGTCAGACTCAACAGAAGTTTTAGAGGTAAGCAAGAGCGTTTTAAGCACAGCACTGCCAATCCTCCCCTCACTTCTGTCACTCTGCTGATACAGTCATGGCTGCTGAGGTTTCTTTCCTCCACGCTGTCATCCACCGTTTGAGCATCGAGGTAAACTTAAACGAGATGCACCTTTGTGTTCAATAGGAAAAGCTCTTTTGTTGATTTTTGTTTTTTCTTTGCGTCTTAAATAGAAGTTATTTTTCCAGAAACAATGAAGCTGTGAACTAGTTTTAGAAAGCTGCAAAGTTTGTTTGTTGTGAAAAACTAAGCAGAACGTTCAAGAATTTAGGCTCATGAAATCTCAGGAAACATTTCATATTTCCTTTTAATTTTTTTGGAAATTGCAATGACAGAATGATCTCTAATCGAAGCGTCTTTCTGGATGAAGTTTAAGGGAAACCTGTGACATTTCTAATGAGGCGAGCAGCAGCATTAATCTGGACAACTGATCAGTACGTTCTGCTGTGAGGTATTGATTACAACTCATGGGGGGATTTAGACTCTACTCATGCAGCAACAGCACGAAGGAGGATCAATGATGACACACAAACACAGCCTCTCCTCAGTTCTTAGTCACAAATTGAGACTTAAATCCCATTAAAATATGCAACTAACGCTGTATTGATAAAAAAGACACACAGCCATTTGAAAAAGCACATAAGTGATTGGATGCTTTTTCATTAAAGGATCTGCATGGCTGCATGGTGGTGTGGTGTTTAGCGCCTTTGTCTCATAGTGAGAAGGCCCTGGGATTCTCTTCGTGGAGTTAGTATGTTCTCTTGTGCATGTGTGGGCTTTCTCCAGCATCTCCAGTTCCTTCCACAGTCTAAAAACATGCTTCATAGGCTAATTGCTGACTCTAAATTGTCCCTGGGTGCACATGTGATTGAGTGGCCATACAGACAGCCGACCTGTCCAGGGCGAATCCCGCCTTTACCTGACAGTAGCGGGATCAGAAAATAAGTGGACGAATGGATAATCCAAAAAAAAAAAAAAAAAAGTGGAAAGAAAATCTTCCTGAAATATCATCACAACATTTTTATAATTGAATAGAATTTATAACTAGAGAATGTTAAAACAGAAGTTTAGCTGTGAATTAAAGAATAAAACATTTTTTGCTTAAACACTGTTTGATTTGCTTATAATTTATCCGTTTCTTTTTTTATCAACAACCCTAATCAAAAGTAGCATATTTGAAGTTTCTTTTTTAAGCATACTCGAGTATAATAGTAGTAAGTCTAATATAGACCATGTGTGTGTAGTGGAGGAAGTTTCCTAACTGAATACTTTGAGTCTATTGGAACATTTAAAGTTTACAATATATAAATAGTAAATAAAAAGTCAACTTTAAGTACACTGCTTCACTGTTAGTACAGACTAAATATACTTGTGGTACACTTAAAAAGACTACTTTTTGCTAAGAAAAATGTTAAACTATGCAAGAACATAGTTTCATGATTTACAAAATTGCTACAAAATATTTAATAACTGTTCTAGTTATTGCTTTATTTAAAGTTTTAAAAGCAAAGTTTAAGAGACTTGATGACAATGTCAATCAAACGGTTAAATACTAATAAACAGATTATATTTTTTGATATGCAACATTTTACATAGGCTTGTTTTGATGGTGACTGCTCTGTAATGATTGTGAGCAGCTATTTGCAATAATTTATTTTGTCTTTGTGAGAAATTCAATATAATTTAACCTGTTGATTCATTATTTTCCTCTAGTTGACACAATAATATCCACTGAGAACAAAGTATTTACACAGAAGAAGCACGAATTGCTGCTTAAGCTGAATATGACATATTTGTACTGAATATTTAAAGATTTTTAATACAATTTTGGATCATTTGTTTTCTGTGCTGGCAACACATGCAACCAATATATAACTTAAATTGATTCATAAGGACACATATGTATGTTCTTAGTGTGTTGAGACTGTTCTTGCAACAAAACCTTTGTACATTTTTCATCTTCTTTGTGTACAAACTGCATTTTCTGCTTTTGCATCAGTAAAGTAGTATATATAAAGGAGAAAAATCACAGCATGGGTGTCAAAGTACATGTTATGTGCAGTTTTGTGGATCAATTTGCTGCAATTTGTGAATTGATTGGAAAAAGGTTTTCGGAAGAACACAGACCACTAAGCGTGTTTAAAACATGTGGGAACAAAATTATAAACAGACAAACAAATCAAGGCCCAAAACTCAAGGCCCCCACAGGAGAGTCAGATCAGGAAGGAAGAGACGGCCAAGGAGGCGGAACGAGAGCCAAGGAAGGTCAATAAAGCAAACCAGAGATAATGAAACGCTAAAGCTCAAAACCTCACACAGCCATGCATGTAGACCGCCACTTACTGCTCTAAATGAATCTATTTGCTCAATCCTCAGTGTTCACGAGGGGCTTATATACGACTGCAGGATCTCAGATGAAGCACTGGAGTCGGCGCTGTCATTTCCACATGCCCTCTAAAATCATTCTCCTTCACTCTCACCCTCAAGACTTCTTTTTTTTTTTTGCAATGTGAGCATCGCCATGTCAGCATGTTAATGAGTTCCGGATAAACATGCAAGCAGCAAATGAAGATGTCATCATTATGAATTATTAGGCGGAATTTATGCAGTCCTTTTTTTTTCCAGGACATAACCTTGAGGCTGCCGTTTCCTCCACACACACACACACATGCACGCTGGATTTCAAGAAAGGGCGCTGCTCTTGACAGCTTATCAGGGCAAGAATTCAAAGGTCCTTGGACATTTTAAATGCATCACAGAGATATGGCATTAAGCTGAGTTAACCCTTTCTTGGTTTAATAAAATCTGTTTGCAGAAGAGTGATTAAAGTTTTTATGTTTCTGCAGCTTTGCATGCATCAAGCTACAAAGAAAGCTGTCACTTTGCTATGTCTTAAATAGTTGATCAGACGCTCCAGTGTTTGCTTCCCTTTCTGAATCCACAATACTCTTCAGAAGTGGCTGCAGTTCCCTTGTTTGATCAACAGGTGTCAAAAAAAAGCACAACCCTCACATCTGGGAGTGAGCTGAGGGTTCCCCACTGTGCAGCCAGTCAGTGTTTGATTAGTTATTCATTCTGATCTGAAGCTGAAGAATATGGAATAATAAATGGGTTTGGTGGAAATGGGATGGTGGGACGGTTGCAGCCTCTGTGAAAGCAAACAGGCTTAAATGATCATGTCAGCAGACCTTCAGAATCACAGACATCTTTTTGCCTTTGGAGTTAAAATCAAAGCACTGGGAAAAAAATATTGCAAGATTTCATAGCATCAAATCTGTTCAGTTCTTTGACATCCTCAAATAATTTATTTGTATTTATTTTTTAAATGTACATATTTGCTCTGAATGTAAGTTGCACATGCTGGACTTGTTTTTCTCTCTTTGCGCACAGAGCCTTAAACAACAGTTTTGTGGATTTATTGACCTCTTACATCAAAGGTGCATTCTCTCTTCTCCTTCATGAGTCCAAACAAGTGCACGCTCGCTAAACAAGATCTGTGGACTTGTGTAAATCTCAACACTGTTGCAAGCACAGAAGCTAAAATAGTTTTTTTCCTAGCAGAAACACTAATAACTTATATTCGTTATGATGTTCCAGCAGGTTTTTTTGGCCTTTGCATGCATCAAAGCATCCATCTTAGTGCCAGCTGGACTACAGCAGCATTGGTGTAATTGGCCACGTGCACAAGTGTGTGAGAGATGAAGAGCAGGAGTGGGAGGCTTGGACTATGGCCCAGCCTTTGGTAGTTTTGTGAAGAAAAACACATCGTTGACAAATTTTTGCTTTGTTTTTTTTTTTTTTTATTTTGCACTTTGTGTCATTTTTCCAGAGGATTCACAGAGATCCTCCGTGAGGTGTGTCTGCAGCTAAGCAACTCCACATCCTGAGACAGTTCAGACAACAATCCTGATGAGTAATTTCCTAGATGATGTCTGAGGACTGCACTCTCTGTACCTGCTGAGCACAATCTGAGCTCTGAAGCAGGTTAGTGCCTGGACGTTAAGCACCCAGAGTTTGTGAGCAGTGGCTTCCTTTGATCTGAACGCTGTAAGCAAATCGGAAGTAATGGAAACAACAGTTTCCTGAAAAGCCCCTCACAGACAGGGCTGTTTCTATGCATTAGGCAGTGTGCTGCTGTTCAACCAAACAGCTGGCGTTGTTTTTCAGCAAGCAGAAGCATCTGGGCTGCTCAGTACAAACCAAATATGTGACTTTGAAGAGCTGGAATTCTAATTAAATGAGGGCAATACATTGTTTTAATGAAACCAGGACAAATGTTTGATAACCAAAAAACTGTTTGTACACAAAACACTCATCAGGTTCCATCAAGCTTCAGTTTCTGTCCAGTTTGTGTGAGTTTACAGCAGTCTTCAAAGACATCACTTTTAATTTGACATTTTTTGTCAAACTCAGAATTACTGATGAAATTTTCCATCTATTTTTTTTACATAAATCCCTCTGAGTTTTAGTTGTTTTAAGAGTTTTTTTATGTTTCACTCTCTTCACATGAATTCAAATGTTTACTTTTTTGTTTATTGATGGTTGGTTTTAATTTCTAAGAAAATCTTGTAAAAGTGACACATACAAATGAAAAAATTTTAATTTATCAGTTAAAAAAAAAAATCATTGCTGAATTTCTTGGCTGTATTGATAATCCATTTCCCCCTCTAAACTAGCAGACAAAATCAGTAAATAATGTAAAAATTAAATATGTATTTGTCTCAAATGTAATTTGTACAAAGCTTTTTCATGTTGGTTTTCTAATGGATCACCAAAACAATGTAGTTAGAAAGTTAAGATTTATAAAGCAGAATAAAAAAAAAAAGCTGAAGCTTTGTTCTGAATGAAGCTTTTATGATTATTTCTGATTACTTCAGTCTCCCAAAATAGTCTGCAAAATAAAATCAATGCCAACTTAATCACCTCAGTTTGGGTTCAGGATTCTGGAAGAAGCCTTTCAGCCAGCCAGTTCAGAATTTAAACTCCACACAGATGAAAAACAAGGAAACATTTCAAGTTCAATTCCTGTGACAAATACAATGAACCATGCTCATGCCAGAAACTATTTTATTCTGAGTTACCATGAAGCTGTTTTGTTGTCTTCTACGTTAAATATACATTATTGTTGCGGCTGCACGCAGAGCAAGAGTAATATAAATTCAATTCAATTATGAAACTAAAGAGAAAGACTTGAATGGCTGTTTGATTGATTTTTAAATCAATCATTTTAGACATTAATACCATTGAAACTTACTGAAGAAGAAAACGTGTCTCCAAATAAAGTAGATTTCATTGATGACACCTACATTTTCATGTTGTTTCTTCTTATGTCTGATTCTTTCAACAGTTTTGATTCTGATTCTGTGGACTCGTGTCTTTTTTACAGGTTAGTTCAAACAGGTCGCTTCAATTCAGGTGGTTGATTAGAAGAATCTAACTAGTCTGTGTGAACCAGAACTCTTAATTAGTACAAGAAGCTCAAATACATATTTTCCTCAAAGAAATGCAAATAAATTTATATAAATTATTTCAAGTTGATTCCTTGATTTTCTCTCACTGTTTAAAATAACCTACTATTAAGATGACAAATGGTTAATTTCTTTTTAGGTGAGCAAACCTACAAAATCAGCACTGTACTGCACAAATCTGTGCTCAGATTTGCTGCAGCAGGAAGGTGAAAGCTGCAGCACCACAGCTGGGCCTGCTGGTGGTCTGAAATATTTAAGTAGCCCAGGCGGCAATCAAGCAGCTGCACACAACAATACACACACAACCAACGCAGCACTGGCGGTCTCCTGCTTCAGATTCACAGTCTGCTGCTGTACATTTATTCATCCGGCAAATCTGTCCCCCCCTAATCAAGCAGAAAAGGGAGAGTGAGAGGGTCATTAAGCACATATTTATTTGGTAAACCACTGGCTCAGAATAACAATCCTACTCTCTCTATTGGGCGATAAGACAGGTCTGAGCAGAGATAAGATTAGCTTCATACAGAAAGATGGGCAAGGACGTTTGGGGGTGATGTGAACGGTGCTAAGTGTGTGGCACACAAACTCTGATCATTACCTCTTTGGTGGGAAACGGCTCTGACGAATACGGCTGTTGACCTCAGAGCCAAACCCATTTTGCGTACTGCTGCCGAAGTCAAATCACACATAAAACTTTATTGCTAGGAAAGAGAAAAAGTGTGCGGCCAGAGGGGTTGGTACCAACTGTGATTACATCACAAACAAGAACGGCGAGGAGAGAATTCAATTTCAGAAGAGGTGTATCACACAGGCAAAGTTGCCAGCATGCCTGTCAGAGATTGGAGGAGAGCAGTGTTAATCATGACACACAAGACTTATCTCTCGGGCTTCAGCTTTGGCTGCTGGAGTATTCTGGGATCTGAAATACAGTCGTTGTCAGGGAAAAGGTCAATGACACTGTTAACAGAACCTGTGAGGGCACTGAGCAGGAGGTCTGTATTTATTGTAAGAAGTACAAACTGCAAAACATCACTGATAATCATCAGCAAGCCCCTCTGCACTCCACAAACAAGATGAGAAATGTTAGGATCTTTGGTTTATTTAACCAAGATGGCAAGAGGATTCTATAAGTACTTTTAAAATTACTGAAGTAAAATTCTGCAAACACCTTTTTTTTTACATTATAGTGAAGCCAGTTATTAAAATAATCATGCATTTCATGGTACAATCGTCAAATTTGGCATGGATATAATGTAGGATCCCCTCTTTCAGAAAAGCAAGAGAAAATCTAATATTTTATGTACAAAAGGTGAAGTACTCTGTAGGACTCAAGTTTGACGACTGCATTTTGTACATGAACAGGCCATATTGCTGAGACTGAGTATTCATGTAAGAATTTAGTGTATGGCTGCCATTTTTACAAATAGCTGCCAAAGGAAGTTTGAATGAAATATGGAAAATCTGATGAAGTGTACAACTACAGTTAGTTAAAGTAACAATAAAACATGTTGGAATTTAGTAAAGTCAGCAAGATATTCACAGAATTGTGAATAGTTATCATTATGTTCATGCTGCAACAGCAATAAAAAAAAAGTCATCATTAATTTTTAGGAATTTTCAATGGAGAAATGAATCACATTTGATCAAAAATGTTCAATAGCTCTGACGATTCACCAAACTTTTTCACTGTTGCACTTCTACATGATTGTTCAACCTTCTTCACAGAAGTGCGCCGTTTAGATAGATGACAAAAGAAACCCATATCTGTTTATCATATTTGTTAATTTTTTAAAATGTGTTACAAAAGTATTGGATCCGGACTCGGTATCGGCAGATCCTCAAAATCAAATTACTCTGAATTGGGTCAGGGCAAGAAAAAAACCAATAACCTGCTCAGGACATCCCTACTTGATACTTTACTTGGACGTGGATTCAAACGTTATGTCTGATCCGGGTCAAGGGCTAACTGTGGGCTGCTACATGGATGCTCACAGAGCTATGCTCCTTACACCCCCACTTGCTCTTGTGAAGTTTGCAGTGGACACTACAGCAGTGGTGTGGGACTCATTTTGGGAGTAGAGAGTCAGTTTATAGGGACAAGGTGAAGTAGCTCTCATGGTGGTGTGAGGGAAAATCTGCTCCTTAACATCACAAACACCAAGCAACTGATCATTGGATGCACGAGAAAGAAAACTGACATTAGTCCACTTTCTGTCAGTGGGAACTGTGTAGAGAGGGCAACTGACTTCCAGTTTCTGGGAGTTCAGATAAAAGAGGGCCCAAAAAACACATCTGAGCTGTGGAAAAAAGGCCCATCAGGGACTCTACTTCCTTAGGGGATTGAAAAGGAATAACATCAGTCAGAGACTACTGGTGTTCTTCTTCAGGTGCTGCATAGACCTCATCCTAACCCATGGCATTAGTGTATGATTCAGCAGCTGCACAGTAGATCAGAGAAAAGAGCTCCAGAGATTCATAAATACGACAGAAGAACGTCAACTGCCCTCTACTAAAATCGGAATATCTACACACAGAAGAAATCCCAAACCATCCTCGAAAACTTTAAAGACCAGATCATGATGTGAACTATAACCACCAGAGATGCAACAGAGGTCAATCAGAACCAAAGTAAATTCACAAAAAAATAAAATAAAATCACCCTGAAAGACATAAAGCAAAAATTGACAGATTGTGAATGTGACTGAGTGCAATTATTTTAGATTTTTTTTAATAACAGAATTCATTAAATATTGTTGGCTGGAAATTTCTAAAATTTGTTGTGGATGAATGGTACAATGAGGTACTTTTCTACTTCAAAAAGGCTGATTTATCCTGAGATTATAATCACCTCAAACGTAACTGAACTTTCTTAACCTTTTAGGACCCGAGCTAATATTTGAGCTACCCATCTAAACATGTAGTCACAGGGCCCCAGTTGAGCAGATTTAACTGCTGTGGAAATATAGCCCAAAATGTGGTCTTAAGAGGTTAAGACCGACTCTGATGAAAATGAGATTACTGGTGTTATTAGCATGTCCTTGTAAAAACCCAATTTTTCTGATGATGGAGGACATATAATAAAAATAAATTTAAAATTGTATTTCTAAGTCTTTCTATATTTAAATTGTTGCGAATCATGAGCAGATGAAAAAACAATGCCGTCTGAGAATGTATTTGTAACATTAAAAACTACAATCAGTAGGCCACAAGCTAGTTGGAGAGCGCATAAACAGAGAGCTCTCAACAGTGGGGTGGTGGGGGCGGTGGTGATGATGTGTGTATAGGGGTGCTGGGTTACTTCATGCAAACGGTGCCGCCCACAACTCAGGGGTGAATTTCTAATAAACTTCTGCCGCTCTGCAGTCGTAAAATGACACAGGTTTTTGGATTTTGGCTTTAAAAACATAATGATTATTTAAATATTGATTGTAAAAAATATTGTAAAAATTGTCTTAAAATGTAATCTGGATGTTTTTTTAATGAAATTTGAGAAGACATTCCCTTAATTTGAAGTTGGTGTTTAAAAAACATGTTAAAAGTTCTGTGAATGTATTGGTAGCAGACATCTTTCAATTGAAAAAAAGGAAGAAAAAAATTTTTATGACAGCAGCAGCATCTACTTTATATATTTTTATTTATTTATTTGTCTCTTTTTCATAACACACAACAATAAATTACATACAATTCTGTTTTTTGGTGAAAAGGAAAGAGACAGATATAAGAACACTTTAATAAAAGTGAAAATATATTGTTATATATTAAATGAAGCTATCATTTGGCTTTTGCTTGAAAAGGGACATTTTATAAGCTTTTGCAGCAACTGCACAAAGCATTCAAACCTGAGGTGATCCAGCTGTGATGTGGGACCACATTTTGGCCTGCAAGAACAGTTGCAGATTTGCTGATTGAATATGAATGAGTGCTCACAGTATAATCAGGTAGAACGGCAAACAAACAGCAGTTAAGCTGATTGTTTTTGTGTGAACGCTGTGCAGCATCATCAACAATGAAAATTGGGAGCTAACGGTTGGCACTTGTGCATGGAGGAGCGCAGAGGTGCTGCAATCAGTCCTGATTGGGCGACACAAAGAGATGAAGGGGAGTGTCAGCAATCCTGATATTTAAGGTAGTCAGATGCCATCGATTGCGGGCTTCCACGGCGACTCTGGCCTGCCATCAATAAGATGAATTAAGCTCTCAGTGCCAGCATAGTTCTCTGCTGCCCATCATATTCTCACCACCTGTCTGATTCATTTTCCCATGAGCTTTGCTTGTGGGTCCACTGTCTCTGCAGCATCAATCACAGATTTAGAGAGATTTAGGATTGTTTGAATCTGTTATAAAATGTACAGCAAAAATGAATCTAGTTTTTTTTTCTAGAATTTTAAGAAAGGATTTGTGCACCCCCCCCCCCCCCCAAAAAAAATCTCAATCTTATCTATTTTATAATCCATCCACAAAGAGATGATTTTTTTTCTGTATTTTCTTACATAAATATGACTCCACTTTAAAGCTCTAATTTTTACAATAAACTCTGTTTATTTAGTTCCTGCAGAGTGGCAGGAGTTTATTTGAAATTCACCTCTGATTTGAAGGTGGAACCATTGCCGTGAAAACAACTCCACCCACCCTTCCACGTTGCTGTGAACTCTCTGTTTAAGCGGAGAATAGAGCTTGAGGCCCACCCGACGTATTTTCTACGCCACAAATATGCTCTTTTTCAAATTGCCTTTTTGTGTCTGCTTCAGATTTACAATAATGTAAAAAAAAGAAATACCAGTACTCAGAAATGCAATTTTCAGCCTAATTTTCTTTAATTATGTCCTCCATCATCCAAAAAATCTCACAAGACGATGTTAAAAACAACAAAAATACATTTTTTATTGGAATGGGTCTTTAACCGAAGAATTTGTTATTTTTTCTTCTTTTTTCCGGCCACACACATTTCTGTACAATAAAAGTAGCGAACAGACTTTTATCGACAATAACTGCATAATTCAAGCATGGGAACTGGATAGATTGAGGTTTGAATGCACACCTTGCTAAAGCAGATGGCACACAGCAGTCCAGAAAAAAGAAACAGTTGGAGGGAACACAACTGAAGCTACAATTTATACAAACAAATGTGCACAATAGAAGACTGGAGGATATAGTGGATTCTTTGTGGTTGTTGGATCAGAGTGTAGTGTGTGCTGCATGACAGCCAGCTCAGTCTTGCACCCAAGCCACTTTCAAAGTCCTTTAAATCACCTTTGTTATAAATTCACTTTGTTATCTTGGTCATGTCACTTCACCCAAATGCTCTGAGCTGCTGACTCAGCTTATGAGATACTTAGATCAACACGTGCCTGTTTGCTGCTTATAATTGCCAGGTGGTTGTGTGCTTCAGAACAAAGCATTTACAGGGTCAACCGTCCAACTTCTGCTGCAAAGACTTTCTAACATCCCTGTTGTGAAACGGGGCATGGTGGAGAGAGGCAGATGCTGGTGGACAAAAACATTCTGAAATTGGAATTGGTTGTGTGAATTCTACAAATTGCTCTTTTTTCATAAAACGTGGGCCATTATTAGCCCACACAATGAAACGTCAGCTCTAGGGATTTTTCACCGTTCTCTGTTACTTTCGTATCCTCCAGAATTTGCAGGTGAACTGAATAAATCACAAGTCTTGGAAACTTTAATCTATCTTATCTGAATTCATTTTATTTCATTTCATTAGATTTATTAAACAGGAAATGATTAAAAATAATTTGGCCAGACTCAGTTTAAAACTGTTTTACAATACAATTATCAGACATATATCAAACATTGAAAGATAAGACAGAAAAAAAATCATAAAATCATAACAGTGCAAAAGAAGCAGAGGAAGCGGAACTTGAAATATCAGTTTAGTGGTCGCACTTGTATCTGTCTGTTAAGTGAAGAATGAGTTGTTGTTCACCTTTTGGCACATCAGCTTTCACTGATTCCCACAGGTGGTTTGGCACAGAGTTTTACACCGGATGCCGTTCTGACACAACCCTGTATTTTATCTGAACTGGGAACTGACACAGACTTGTGTCCTCTTGTGACTACAAAGTTAGGCAGTGGTATGAAAGGCCTTTTAATTGACTTCAACATCATCATCATCACCTTTATTTCTAAAATGATTTCACACAATTTAAAAATTGAACAAAGCGCTGTAATTCTCATTGTTTTCACTAAATCAGGAACTTTTGTTTTTTTGTTTTTTCCTAATTATCCTCCTTTTTTTTATCCTCCTTTTTTTCTGCAAAATTAAACAAAAATGAGAACATGTCAACAGCCTGTAAGTTCAAACACTGGATATATTCTCTGGTTTACTCCCACTAACCCTTAAAAAGTAACAAACGTATTTGTTATCTGCTTCCCACTTGATTTCTTTCTTGGATACCGTTAAACTTTGAGTTTGGCATCTCCATGCCTCAGTTGACTTCTTTTGACTTTAAACTCTTTCTGTGATGTTCTCAGCATGGCCAGCAGATGTCAGAAGTGTTCCTCAAGACCAGAGAGTTAATCAAACCACTCACATCTCAGATTTATCATAAACGAGGATATACATGTGGTGGGATTGCTCAGTCACATGACAGTGATAACTTTAGCGTTTGGGCTGATTTAGGAGCAGCCTTCTCCAGAGTGTGTTTTGAGGGGTGGTCAGTTGCTAATTAATGCACTGACTGCAGAACAAAGCATGCACAGATATGCTGTCTCCCATATGTGCGGCAAAAAAAAGGAGGCAGATGCTGTAAATAAATTTTTAATGGAGGAGTTGTGCAGATCAATTGGTTGTAGAAGAGGATGGCGGTGGTGAGGAAAGACGGATCCAGACAGAGGCAGACTGACAAGCAGATGGACACACAAATAGACTGACAATCAGGCAGGCTGAGGACGGCAAACAAATTCTAGTACCTGTAGTGTATGGATAATGACATCGTTTTACAGATGAAAGCAGAAACAATGCAAATAGCCCGCACTCTGAGCTGTTACCATGACGACCAACTACCTGAACTTGGAGGTAAATCCCAGGAGGGGTCTGGAAGGGAGAG
This sequence comes from Adrianichthys oophorus, assembly GCA_036245035.1. Lineage (NCBI taxonomy): Eukaryota > Metazoa > Chordata > Actinopteri > Beloniformes > Adrianichthyidae > Adrianichthys > Adrianichthys oophorus. The sequence continues at coordinate 13,307,057 of BSAI01000096.1, read as the reverse complement.
AAAGGCAGGACAAGCGGGTTGTGTGTGTCCTCCTTTTACAGTTTGCCAAGTCCTTGATGTATTTCCTCTCTACACAAAAAGTCGTTCCTGCATTGTGACAAAAAAAGCCTTGTTTTCAAGACGGTGTAGAAACCACAAACTAAGAATTTCAGTATCAAATTTAACTGGTTTTAATCATGCATTTTCTCCAGAAAGTAAAACCTCTGCACTCTTCCCATGTTTAGTTCAACAGCACAAAGAGAATGCAACAAGCTGCTCTACATTTCTGCATCTTATACAATGGATTTTCTTTGCTTTTTACTGAGCTTGGGTTTCCCTAACCCTGAAAGTGATAAGGCCTCCACTTCCAGCCTCAGACTGTCTGAGTTGGAAGTTTGTCTGACATTGTGGGTGGTGGCAAAATCCAGCAGAATTTCCAGATTTGGTTTAGTACTACTGCTGATACACAGCTGGACGTGCTCCAGGAGAACAGCCTCTATCAGAAGACAGATGGGGCCAAAAAAGTCTTTTCATTTGGTCTTGTTTGCTGCTTGTGTTGACGTCCGCAGAGGAAGTCATGCTTCCAAAAAGACAAAGCAAACAGTCATTTCTGCACACAGGCATTGCTGTTGACCATGCTGTGCCAGTCAAGGTACAATGTACCATTGTAAGCATTTAACAAATGACAAACAAAAATGATAAGACAGTATATCAAACATAAAGAATAACAAAGTCTGTTAGACAAACTGTTTTAAGGTTTTCACAGGACATTGTATGCCATTTACACAGTTAAAAGACCCAAACTGATGAAAATGGTGTTTTTGGAGTTTTTAACATGTTCTTGCGAAATTTTTCAGATGATGAAAGAGATATATTAAGAAAATTAAGCTTAATGTATTTATTTGTTCAAATTGTTGTGAATCAGGAGCATGAACAAAAATTGCAGTTTGAAAAAGACCTTTTTTGTTATGTAGAAACTATGCTGGGGCCACAAGCTCCCTGCTCTGCCCCATTCTGATGCATCTACTTGTAGACTACTAGATCCATTAAGTCTTTGTTTTCTCATCCAAGCTGGCATCTGGCTCAAAACTGCATGGCTGGATATCTCCAATATTGCTCGCCATTTTTCCTGCACCAGTAATGCATGTAAAATAAGTATGTAAAGGAGAGCATGTAAAATAAGAGCTCTCAGTTATGGGTGAGGGGAAGGGGGAGCTGCTCCACTTCAACGTTCCCACCCACAACTCAGAGTCGAATTTCCAATGAGCTACTGCTGCCCTGCAGAAACTTTGTCGTAGAAAACAAAAGACCAAGGAGAAACGTTTACAATAAATCAAACGATGATCGGATTGGATCCTTAATGCTACTGGGAGCTGCCAAGTTGCCCTCCCTCATCAACCCAGCTGCACAATTAAGAACAGTAATTTAACACTCTGTTCATGCAAGAATCATGTTCACCTTCTAGAGGTTTAAAAAAATAGTTGCTCAGGGATGGCTAATCATTTCCAGGGTGCACCTATCATTGTTGTGCTGAATCTAAATGACTAATTTCTGGAGTTTTCTGGTTAAAGCTCCAGCACAGTAAAGATAATTTGAATTTTCGTACATCTTGAGTTTGGGGGGGGTGGGTGTTACATCAGCCCCTGTGGTAAGTGCAGGCGATTTCTGAGACATTCAGAACGTAATTATGTGTGGGGATTCAGCCAACCGCAACATGGCCCAATGTCATTAACTTGCTGCCCACTTCAGACTGAAAGGGACAGGGGGGTGGGGGTGAGTTGTCATTATTTTCTATTATTCTGAGCGAAGCGCACAGCAAAAATAAGCACAGTTTAAAAAAATAGAAAAGGGAGAAATAACCCGGCTCAATGCCACAGGCTCTACCAGCTGATATTCAGCCGTTAAACCTTGCTGTGGTGAAAAGATTGGGGTTAAATGGATAATATTGCTTGAGGAATAACATGAAATTTCATTAGGTCTGCTAATGCATCCTTGACATTAGTGATAAATTCTTAGAAGCTTAGTAATGGGGGCTAAGAGGCGAACAGCCTCCAGTAACTGCACCATGTCTGATAGCAGGTTGTGATGGGATTTGGAAGGAATTAAGGTGCAACCAAACTGTGTGGCTACAAAAAAAAAATTGGCTCTGACAGTTGTACATTAACAGGAAACAGAATGCTTGGGCATAGCCCCTTTGCATGAATGGGGATGGGCCATATTCTTTAGCAACCTAGTCATTGGCTGTATATCAGAACTGGAATGAGTGACCCCTGCCCCTGGCAATCCAAACAGGAAGTACCTGCTAACTTCAAGGAGCCAAAATCCCACATGCTTCTATTGAAATATAAACAGCTATGGCTCATTATATTTGTCTGAATAATCATTCTTGCTTTGCCAACTTTTTTTTTTACATGTTCTCGCAAATCTTATTTTTTTCATATTTTTTTCTATAGTGCAAGTTATTCAAGTTTTTAACTGACCAATCAGATGCTTAATTAAAACCACTAAAACATGGTGAATATACTACATAATGCATAGTGAGTAGTGAAGGAATTTGGATACAACCTCAGACCAAGTCAGACAAATCACTGCTTACTGATGATTTCTAGTTCCAACATGGCGGCATCCATATTGCGAAAAAAATATGACTGAACTGACTTCATTTCATTGGAGCTGGAAGTCAACCATTTTCTATGGGTGATGTCACTCACAGTTCACATGTACAGTCAATGATCTTAACCCACTGCTTTCCAGGACCTGAGAGTATTCTGAGCCAAAACATGTCACACTTGACCAAAGGACCTGGTGCTTTACCGTAACATTGCGGGATGCCAACCTGACTGGGTGAGGTTCATGTAATAACAAGCTATGGATGTATTTTTTTCAACATAATGGTCACAATGATATCCAGGCAAGCAGTGAGTTTGTGTGTCAAATGATCAGCCTTTTTGGGAGTCTGACGTCTCACATTTTCAAATTAAACATTTATGTCTGACTTTTTTCTGTGGTTTGGTTGCATGCTGCAGGTTTTTATAGCATTTGAGAGGAGCGACCGTCCAAAAATTTTGACTGAAATCAACTGAGCAAAATACTCCATTCTAATCTGCTCCTTTCCACCACTAAATTCTTAACAAAGTGTAATCTTTTCTATATCTAGGCTCAGAGGGAGATGAAATGTTTAGAAGTCAGGAAGGTCTTAATGTGATCCTGCAGCTTTGCACAGAATGTCTTTAGGTGACCAAAGATTTTCTTCTTGTGTTTTTCTTCTCATCTTCTTGTGTTGTTTCTGCCCTTGGAAATAAATCCAGACAGGTAAAACATTGAGTGTTTAATAAATGTAAAAGTACAGAGAAGAAGAATTGAGCTGTTTGGAATATAAGACTGGGTTAGAATCAGGAATTTTTACTTATGTACAACACAAGGGCAGATATTGTGTGTACACTGTAGTTTGGTGAGGGAAACATGAGCAACATGAATGAAATTAGAAAAAAAAGTAACCAGTGTTTGAACAGCTAAATACGATTGTTTAAACAGATTAAGAAAGCTGTTCATGTTACATATCTTATTTCTACAAGGACTCTTGAAGAGACGAGAGGTTTTGGGCCTCAAATTGACACGAACTGACGTTGATGTGTTCTGGGAATCAACAGGCCTGGTTGTACAGTCTTCATGACAGACATTTTGAAAGTATGGATGAATATTTCATAACCTGACGGACCGGGATCAGGCCTGAGAAGCTGTTGCCAGTGGATGCATGCTCTATCATATGCACTCCAGAGTCTTCATATGTCTTCTCCCTTTGAAATGTCAATGTAAGGTGAACTCAACATGAGGCTTTTTGTTTTTGAAAAATACAAAGTAAAAAAAAAACAAAGAGGAAGGCTAATTAATTGCTTCTCGCTGTTTGTCTTTGTTGGGATTTTTTTCTGTTTAGCTTTTGTGTATTTCTAAAAGGTAGACCCCGTGTGTCCAGCTGGTCTGTGGGAAATTCGAGGAATCAATACATGTTCTGGACATCAAGAGCAGAAGAGTTCAACCATGACTCAGACAGGAGAATCTACCGCTGACGTTTCATGCTTCAATGGACTTCATTTGAATAATAAAAAAATTACAAAAAGTCAACTGGGGTTAACTTCCGCCAGCATCTGCTGCTATGCAAATGCCAAAGTGCAGAGGTGGGACTGGGAGCCTGCTATCATTGACATGTACCTTTAAAAAAAAGTATTGTAGTGTCTGTTTTTTCCTGTCACTTTGATTTTTTTCTCTTTTCACTGTCACCAACAAACTGAGACTGGAAAACAGCCAAACTACAGCACAATGCAGAAGAAGGTGTGGAGTTATTGACAGTCAGACCTACAGAGAATCCAATTTGATTAAGTGCTAGCGGGTCATAATGCATGTGAGCACTCAAAACAAACTTTGACGTCTGCTCGGCCTGTCATCCACACCATAGGTGCGCACAGAGTTTTATTTAAATTAGTGGAGGATCAGTTTGAATATCGCCTCATGCTGGACATTGGCTGTGTGCCTAGAGTTCAAAGCTCTTTCTTGCCTCTCTTTATGCAGTGCATTTATCATCATTATTTATTCATAAAATCTTGTGTAGAGCTCCAGGGTGGCAGGGAGGTTAGCCGGGGCTTCACTGTGTGGAGTTTGCATGTTCTCTTTTCACTTGTGTGGGCTTTGTGAGGCACAGGAGCTTCTCCATCCAAAGCCATGCTTGTTAGATAGAGCAGAAATTAGAAGTGAGTGTGCATGGCTTACTGTGTAGATGATTGTCTTTGTGATGGATCTACAGGAAGTTCAGCTTTAGTTGTGACTCTCCCTGTTTTTTTTTTGTTTTTTTTTAAACAATTGTTTTCAATGCATGCATGCTCTCAGGAATGATTCTCCAAAAGAGGATCCAATAAACGTGGGTTTACATGTCAAATGAGCAATGTTTTTTTTGTCAAGTTGCAAAAAAAAAGTATATTTGGCTGTTTTTATTTTGTAAACAATCTTTTTCCAAAAAAAAGTTATACTTTTCTGCAAGCGTTCAAACTAAAGCATTCTTTAAAGTCCTACTCAGAAGTCTTTTAATAATGATTATGTTGCTTTTAGCCAAAATAAAAAAAAAACCTGTGAGTTTCTGTAGAGTGGCAGTGGTTTTTTGGAAATTCGTCTCGTGGGCGGGACTGTTAGCATGGAGCAACCACACCCCTCCTTCTCGCCAATTGTAACTGAGAACTCTGTTTACACGCTCTCCTGCTAGCTTATGGCCCTTACAACTCCAAAATAACATCAGCGGTGCAACAAAAATGGTGACCATTATCTATCCAGCCGTACAGTTTTGAGCCAGATGCCAGCTCAGACGAGGAAAACCAAGACGTAGGCTACTTGGATCTCTTCATCTACACGTGGACGTCTCCAATTGTGGCCCTCCCAGCATATTTTCTACATAAAAACATGATATATTTCAAATAGTTTTTTTGCATTTACTCCTAATTCACAATTGTTTGAATAAAAAAATATTAAAAAATGCAATTCTAAGCTTAATTTTCTTACAATATGTTCTCTGTCATCTGAAAAATGCCATCAGAGTGGGTCTTTAAAAATGTTATGCTAATGTTTATCACCTTCAGCTGCAGCTTTTGGCTCACACTTGGATTCTAATCAAACTATCTTGCTGTTAATATTAAGTATTATTGCATCAGTAGTTTATCAGAAAGCACTTTTGAAACTTGCAAAATGAAATGGAGGATGCTGACGGAGACGAGGACACTTCTAAAAGGAATGTAAATAGATCGACTCCCTTTCACACTCAACCTCTCACTCAGAATCCAATTTTAGCTATTTTTGTCACGGCTCTGAACAAGGTTTTTTTCCAGCCTCAAAGCACTGATTCTTAAGTTTACCAATAGAGACATGACCTCGTGGCAAACAGGAAAAAAGATTTAGCCTTTTTTCCTGACATAAATCAATTAAATTACATGCCATTCGTGATATGCAAGCTTGCCTTTTTTTTTACTGCAGGTAAATTAATCAAAACTGCACAGATCAGCTTTTTTCAGCGTTAAGTTGGAGGGATGGTAGGAAATTTAAGCAAGTTTTATTTGATTTTTTTTTCTGGATTTAGAAATTTAGGAACTTTTACCTTTGAGGGAATTATTTATCTTTCTGACTTGTTTATGGTTACTGTTAATGTCTCAATGCACGATGAAACAGGAGGTTAGCATGGCAGCTGGTGCAGTAATAAGCAGGTCCTCAGGGCACTCTGTCCTTCATGTTTTCTATCTGAGCTGCTTAAACGCACCTGGCTTTAATGACTGACATTGTAAGGTCTCTGCAAAGGTTGATGATGAGCTGAATCAGGCGTGTTTGAGGAGAAGAGTTCTGAAAACATGCAGGACAGAGCGCCCTGAGGAGCAGGGTTGGGAAACTGTATTAATCAAATGTAGTCCCCACTTCCAGTGATAGTAGGTGAAAAGTAATTTTCCATTGGAACTCTTCTCTAACATGAGCAGCATGAAGATATATAAAATGCCTGTCCTTCTCTGGGCCTTAAAGGGAAATGTTTTATTTGAACCTTTGTGTATCTTTGATCCAGATGCCTCCAAACAAGCCCTCACTGCCTTTTCTCAGAAAAACAGCAAATAGTTTCTGAAGCTCCTTTCATGGTTTAGACGCCAACTTAAAGTCATTGAAGGAAGGATATAGCATTACCCAGATTGCAGCATTCCCTTTGAATCAAACAATACCGAGTTGCTTTTCATCACCACAATGGAAAGGTTGGACATCAGCTGCTGTTATTTGAATGCGGGTTGTTTTCCAGCTCATTAGACGCATTGATGAAAGTTAACAAATATATTATGAGAAGACAAAAAAAGGCACCAACCACTTTCATTTTGTATGGTTTGAAACAATCAACCACATCATGGAGAAAAATGAGCAAAATCACAGGAATAATTTGCAGTATCCCATAAAATTAAGCTAAACCTTTAAAGACCAACTCCAATGGAAATTGTTTTTTAACATGCTGCTGTGGCATTTTTCTCATGATAGACAACATTTATAAAGACAATTAAGATTAAAATGCATTTTGAAATGCATAAGACCACTAGGAATGCTTTGAAAATAGATCAAAAGATGACTTGAGTGGAACTTTAATAAAATGCTTACAGCGTCACGACAGAACAAAATGCTTTGATCACAGGTTAGACGTTAACACCTATTACTGATTTACAATGTTACAGTTTGGTAGTTGTATGAAGTCGTGTTACTCTAAATCAATCAGTAAAAACATCTGATCCTCACAAATGCTCCGCTAGTAATCAGATAATCCACTGGTATAATAACCAGCCATGAGGATGCACTGCATGTTCTGGTCTTGGAGAGGAAGGAAAGAGACAGGGGGGCAAGAAACTGAAAAAAGCCATTGTCCAAGAGGAAGCAACAAAGAATCAGGGTTACATCAGAAAGACAGCAAGCCACTGAGAAAAAGTGTTAGAGATTTTATGATTTTTATTATTCTGTTCTCTTCAGTTACTATTGCTTCTTGTTTTGACATACCAGAACTGCACACTATCAAACCTCAAGGTCTTACATACCAGAGTTGCACACT
>BSAI01000096.1:13200422-13299468 GCA_036245035.1 Adrianichthys oophorus | reverse complement strand
CTGCACACTATCAAACCTCAAGGTCTTACATACCAGAGTTGCACACTATCAAACCTCAAGGTCTTGTTGTGACCCTTATCTCAGGAAGGGGCACGGTTTACCCCTCCTTTTTCTCTCATTATACTGTTGAGCCCTCCAAGAAGTGTCATGCTGCAAACTGCTTCAGCCAGCTCCCTTTTTTTCCCCTCCCTTAGTGGCTGAATCAGCATGTAACTAGGGTGTTCCCTTTCAATAAAAAGCAGGGGGAGACTGAGATCTGCAGAGTGCTTGGAGGAGCTTGTAACTGAGCGATCTCTGGCACTCTCCCTGCAGGTGAAAGCCATACTCAACTCTCTTGTGTTTCTTTGCAGATTTACTAATGTTTGGGTTGTGAACCTAACAAAAAGCAAAAAAAAAAAGAATAAAACAAACAAACTCGACAGTAAGCAGAAACCCCAGATGGAAGTGGGATAAAAGAAAATCATCATGGAAGAGAGATCCTTCATTTGTTCCACTGGTAGATTAAAGAGTAGGCAAGAGTCTGCAGCAAAGGCTGGTATGAAGACTGCACAGAGGGACTAATTATGGTGACATGACAGATCATAAGTGCACGAGCCACAGAAGCTGGGATCTGCCAAACTGAGGAAAGGGAGGCAGGTACAGTGCACGTGGAAGACCAAGTCAGCCGAGTGGCTGGAGTTTGCTTGCTGAGTTTGGGTCTAAAATGGCAAAATATTCAAACTACTTCTCATGTGACATGTAAGCAAAAATCTGTGTGCCAGTTAGATACTAAGCAATAGTATCCATGAGTCAACCTATGATCTCAACAAGGTAGCATGATACAAACAAGGATTCCAACTAGTAAATAACCTCAAAGGATCTCCAATTCTATAAACTCATCAGTGAACTGTTCAACCTCTCCTCAAATAAAAAAAAAATAAAGAAAGACCACAAGATGCACCCATTAGACAATACCAATGCAAAGTATTTAATTTTCTCTTTCATAATAATATAGTGTTTTTATTGGAACTAACTTGATGCTCTTCCTGCACTGAGTCTAAAAAAAAAAGTAGAATGTGATCCAGCTTGTCTGACAGCTTGGATTAATGTGAACTATTTTATTTGTTTTTGTGAATATTTACGTTTTTTCATATGTTGGTTATGATTTTCAAAAACGTTGCTCTGAGTTTGAGTTCTCTTGTTGGTTTGACTTTGAGTAAATCCTTTTTAAGTCTCATTCCGATCATCTTTTGCTTTATTTTACAAATGTTTCCAGTGGTCTTTTGATTATAATCATGCTGCTGTAGCCAAAATCAAAACCCCTGTATCTTTTTCTAGAAATGACATAATCATAATTAAAAGACCACTGGGTATGCTTTACAATAGATCTAAAGTATGACTGAAGTAGTAATTTAACCTCTTAAGACCTGCAATATTAACCAAACATATTCACAGAGCCCAGTTGAGCAGCATGTACTATTGTGGTAATATAACCCAAATTGCGATGTGTATATATATATATATATATATGTATGTATTTAGTATTATTATTATTTTTTTTTTATAAATGACATAAAACTTTTGTAAAGAAAGTTTATTAAGTCTTCACCTAACACATACTCATCTACAAAAGTTAAATACCCTCCATTCAGTTTCATTTTCTAAAATGAAATGATGCATTGCAAACAATATGTCAAGCATATAATTCTAAACAATAAAGACGCATCACAGATCCGTTATAGTGTATTTGGTCATTCTGGGTGTTTGGCATAGTGGAAGTACATTCTAAGACTAACAACATAGAAGGTTTATTCAATATCTAACAGAAAGAGAACAAGGAAAATGTTTAAATTCCTCCTTATGGAGGTGACCGTGGTCACTTTTGTCTAAAGATCTAGACCTTCTCCTGCACTTTGAAGGGTAATGTGGAACAGTGTGTGATATTCCTGAGGATTACAGATGCGTGCTCCACATCAGCAGCTCACACTTTCCACCTCCGCTGGGAAACTTTCATTTTGCCAACATTAGTATCCAGTGTTTTCTCTTCAAATCGTAACACTTCTTATTTCCTCTGAGAAAAAAGGCGTTGGGTCAGATCTTAATTTAGACCAATAAATTTAGGCCCCTGGCTGCTGGAGGGGGGGTGCACTGTCACAGCAAGATTGATTTTTATCACATCACCGGTGTATGTGAGGGTGTGCCGGGGAACAAAGGGTAGTGTACAGTCCTTCAGCCACTACTGGGATTTATAATGGCTTTTGCCATCTGCTAAAAACAGTTAGTTAATCCCAAAGCATAGTATCCCCCCACACCCCGTAATTTCTACTCTGATTGACTTTAAAGGTCACAGGTGCTTCAGCAATAAGTAACCAGTTAAGATGGATGTCTGTAAGAATGCTAATGATTCATCTTTTAAAAAACGGCAGGACAGGAAGTTCACATTTCTTGAAGCATTTTATGAAAAACAAAGTAAAAAACTATTTTGGTTTGGGATTGAGCTGTTTAAAAACGCATAAAAAACAATAACAACAAAAAAAATGAATTCATTCTACTACATCAAAACCTTCAAAAGGAGCAGAAGCCCTTATTCAATCTAAAATCTTCTACTTGAAAAAGGAAAATTTGCACTTTGCTCCTGCAGATCTTTTAATATAACAAGGACTTTATTGTGGTGTTTCCTGGGAATGTATTTATTACATGTAAACAGACATAAGTCAAATGTTTGAATGGATTTAATGAAGGTGACAGATTTAGTTCTTTCAGTATAACCTGTTAAAGGCCCACTCCGATCATGTTTTGACCTATTTTCATAGCGTTCTGATTGGTTTTGTAATCATGTTTATGTCATTTTTAGCATAAATCCAAATACCTTTAGTTTTCTGGGACATAGCTTCTGCAGAACAGCAGGAGTTCATTAGAAATTTGCATTTTGCATCCATGAATTGTGGGCGGGGACGGTTGGCATGGAGCTTGTGGCCCACCCAGAATAATCAAAGTTACAAAAAAGATCTTTTTCAAAAAGCATTTTTGTCTGCTCCTGATTCACAACAATTTGAATAAAGAAATACAATTCATTCATTTTCCAATCCGCTTTATCCCTTTCATCACGGGGTTGCCGGAGCCTAACCCGGCTACTCAGGGGCGAAGGCAGGGTACACCCCTGGACTGGTCACCAGTCTGTCGCAGGGGCCACAAACACACACCCATTCACACCTAGGGACAATTTAGAGTAACCAGTTAACCTATGAAGCATGTTTTTGGACGGTGGGAGGAAGCCGGAGTACCGGGAGAAAACCCACGCATGCACGGGGAGAACATGCAAACTCCACACAGAAAGGTCCCCTAGCCAGGACTTGAACCGGGAACCTTCTTGCTGTGAGGCAGGAGCGCTAACCACTGCGCCACCGTGCAGCCCCAGAAATGCAATTTTCAGCTTAATTTTCTTTAGCTGTCCTCCATCATGATATAACACCACAGGTTAAAACATGTTAAAAACACCTAAAACACTTTTTTTTTTTCATTAGACCGGGGTTTTAAATGTGAGTCACAACTGCAGAGACTCTCGTCTTATTAGCAGATTTTAATCATTGGGAACTCATCTTGCAAATGAAGAAAGTACTTCCCTATCTGGGATTTACTACCTCACTACACCTGGTCTTTCATAATTGTGCTGAAGAACAATGGTGTGCAGGTAAATTACAGCAGACTGGTTCTTTTCCGTTGGTCTAAAGACAAAAGAAGCTGATTTCTTAAGTATTTTTAAATAGATTAGTTGCTGCAGGAGAATGAAGATGAAGATTGTCTTTCTGGTGTTTTTAACATGTTCTTGTGGATTTTTCTAACGATGGAGGACATTTCAAAAGAAAATTAAGCGTGAAATTTATTTTCTGAGTATTTCTTTATACAGTCTGTTGTGAATCAGGTGCAGACAAACAAAGACGTTTGAAAAAGCTTGTGTCAGGTCTCAGCTATCCATTCCCTCCTCCAAACACCTCAGAGAGGGAGCCCTCTCCTGAGTACTAACATCCCTGGCACTCCTCCACACTCCAACTTCCATCATGCACTGTATGCATTCCTGCTGTCACCAGCTGGTTCGCATCTTCATTAACCACTGTATACATATACCCGCTCCAGCCTTAGCTCCACGTGAAGTCTTGTTTGTTCTCCCTATGTTCTGTCTGACCATTAGTCTCCTTGTTGCATGTTTGTGTTTTGACCCCTGCATGCCTACCTGCCTTGCTCTGTGCCTTTGACCCTTTGTCTGTCTCCTGACTACGGCCTGCCTTGCTGCTTGTCTGTATGTTATTGTTAATAAAGCTGTTTGCACATGGATCCAAACACCTCAGCCTCTTCGTGACAGCTTGTAGGTGGGATATCCATTCTGATGGATCCTCTATAGACGGTTAAATCGAAGTCATCTCAGTTTTTCTTGACTATGTAGCGACTGAATGCTAAGAAAATTACCTAGAAACAACTCAGAACAAAGCAAGTAGCTGCGGTAGTTTTATTTATAGCTTTGGATGGTGGGTGAGGAATCTTTATCTTCCTGAAGGGGGCAGTGGAAGAAAGCAAGAGGTAGTAAACTTCTCTCATCCCAGCAGGAAGTGAGTTTGATCCCAGCAGGAAGCAGGAAGTGAGTTAACTTGAAATTCAGAGTGGTCGTTTGTAGTCCAAACAGGAACACACAGCAGAGATGCACAGAGTGTAGCAGAACATGATGAGACTTGGAAGACAGCATGGTTACTCTTGATCGCGTTGACAGGATCGAATATTAGAGGCAAAAACAGGAGATTGGACGAGGACGGAAACTGGTCGGCACAGGAACTTGATCAAAACCAGAGTTATGAGGACAAGGCAGAGATGTGGTTGGGGATGTAGCTGGGTCAGAACCATAAACTTGACAAACCATCAAGTGTGCTGGAACGAGTAAAAGACTACCACGAACTGGAAACGAGAGACAGGGTGAGAGGACAATGTATGCTGCAGAACAAGGGTGAGCTGAATGAGCCTGATTGTAATGAGGGAGGCTGCACGGTGGCGCAGTGGTTAGCGCTCCTGCCTCACAGCAAGAAGGTTCCCGGTTCAAGTCCTGGCTGGGGGACCTTTCTGTGTGGAGTTTGCATGTTCTCCCTGTGCATGCGTGGGTTTTCTCCGGGTACTCCGGCTTCCTCCCACTGTCCAAAAACATGATTCACAGGTTAATTGGTTACTCTAAATTGTCCCTAGGTATGAATGTGAGTGTGCATGGGTGTGTGATTGTGGCCCCTGCGACAGACTGGCGACCAGTCCAGGGGTGTCCCCTGCCTTCGCCCATGAGTAGCCGGGTTAGGCTCCGGCAACCCCGTGACCCCGAAAGGGATAAAGCGGATTGGAAAATGAATGACTGAATGAATGAATGTAATGAGGGACGGCAGGGGCACATGACAGACTGAGTTGGCATCTGCTCAAAACTGTATGGCTGGATAGCTTTAACATTGCTCACCTTTTTTGTTGCACCACTAATGTTAGGTTGGGAGTGTGGGGGGCTGTAAACTAGCTGGCTAGTGTAGAGAAAAAGGATGATGGGAAGTGGGGGCAGGCTTACTCTGTGATAATGGTCCCACCCACAATTCATCTGCAATTTTCTAATGACCCCCTGCTGCAGAAAAATGACACCGATTTTTTATTTTGACTAAAAATGGCATAATCATAAGTAATAGACTACTGGAAATGCTTTTACAATTGATCAAAATATGATCAGAGAGGGACTTTAACAATTTTGGCATCATTTTAAAACAGATTTCTGAAGTATTTTAAAAAGTTTAAGTGTAATGCAGTCTAATGTCTTTTAGGGGGAATCGGTGGGAGCCCAGGCTAACTTACATAAGCAACGAGCTGTGCTGGTCATGCATGCAAGTCATCTGCCAAGACTTTTGGGCAGAGCTAGACATAAGATTCCCAGAAGCAACACTGCAAAATCAATTCTGCATGGCAAGGTGCTGCAATGATACCAGAGGTCTGGGGCTCATCTTGTTCAGTCAAGCATGAAGGGTGCAGACTTTAATAAAGCACCAGAAACAGAAAAGAAAAAAAAACAGACAGAGAAATCTGGAGGAATGATTTATAAGGGACAATAGATGATAATGGTTCGGGGGTAAACAACAGTGTCCCTCTGCTCTGGTCTGCATTTCATACTCCTGCGATGAAGCTGTCATAGTCAAGCAGCTCTCTAGTAATATAGTCCTCTAAGGAACACTTAGTTTTAATTTGTATGTCAGGAAAAGATTGACTTTTATTGTTTGTTGTGTGTGGGACACACAGCTCACATATATCTGTCTCTGTCTAGGAAGGTGCACATAAATATTTAATTTTCTTGCGTGAAAGCATTTGCCTTTTACATCCAACAGACTTCCTTGTTTTCCACTCATCTGTAGAACTTGAAAGGGACTGCGAGATCCTGTAAGACACACTCAACATCACTTGATCGAACCTTTCTACATCCTTATTCTGAAATAAAAGAAAAGGACCAAACAGAAATCTACCTCTGTTTCATAAACTCTTTTGCACAGAAAAGTGTTGCTACTGCAAGCATATCAATTTTTAATGTCGTGTGTGCTATATGCATCATTTATCTAAGTATTTTACTCATCCTTGAGCCAAATTTCTTCTGGGATCAGTGTGATTATTACAGTGTTATCCCAGACAGTAGCACCAATTGTAGGTAAATAAATCCCAAATGTTGGCTTCTTTAATTTTTTCTCACCAATCAATGACAAAGCTCATTTTATGATCTAATAATACATATTGTCTGGGTGCCAAACAGAAGAAACTCACAATTCCCTGTAGCATTTCTGGTTATTGTAGTATGGCAAAAACCAAAGAAATATCTAGCAAATAAACCAGTTTTATAAAGTACATTTGAAATCTTCACCAAACATGAAACAATGATTAAAAAAGGTTTACACTCTGCATAAAGTGTAGAAAACAAATGAAAAAATGTTGAAACTGTGTGTTCTTGTCTTCTTTTTATTTTATTTTATTTATTTTTTGGTTGTTTCACTCCTTTTTTTAACATGAAGCGGTGGAGCCTTTGATGCACAGGAGATTCAGAGGTCAGGAAATGTTCACTTTTCTTGCTGAATATGAAAGAAAGCAAAAGAAACTATCAATAAAACAAACCTATTTTCATCCTTGCAGGAACTTTTAAAGTGTCTTTTAAGATTTTAAAAACAGTTGTCTGTTGCATGTCCAGCTCCTTGGAATGCTTTTCTTTATACCAATAAAGTGACCTGGACTAAAATACTCCAGAATATTTACAGGGTCATAATGACCCACATCCTTGTCTGAGCTGGCATCTAGGTCAAAATTAGACGGCTGGATAGCTCCAGCAGTGCTTGCCATTTTTGTTGCACTGGTAATGTTAGGTTGAGGGTGTAAAGGGGCTGTAAGATAGCAATTGAAACAGAGTGTGTAAACAGAGAGCTTTCAGCAAAAAAGAGCTGGAGGGGGGGTTGCTCTGTACCCACAATCTTGCTCACAACTTAAAGACCAAATATGGCTAAAAATGGTGCAGTCATAATTAATAGATCGCTGGGAACGTTTTGAAAATAGATCAAAAGATGATCAGAGTGAGTTTTTAACCTTGACTCAAAGTATACCTGCCAACACCTCAGTTTCCTGAATATATCTCCTGTACCATGGAAGTTCTCTTCTGCACAGTTGCTCAGATGATAGCTTTTTGTTTTAAAGTAAAAAAGAATAATAGAAAATTTGAAACATTTAATTTGGACTCTGGAGATGTTGCTGACGACACCTGAATATCATGCTCTTTGACATACAGTACTCTAACTCCTCCATCTTTAAATCCATCATATTGGCTTTGCATCAATATGCACCACATTATTAACATAAAGTGTTTTCTCCTCTACAGAATCTGTTGGAATTACGTCATTAGCATAAACCTTTGAAAAGCTATAGTAGTCATAAGAATGTCAAGACTGGATCTAACCTTCTGGTGTTGCAGGGTTAAAAATAATACTGAAGCAGCTTAATGAATTTTTAAATAGTATAGCTTTAAAACTGCAGAGTTACCCAATGTTTCTAAACTTTTCAAAATAAAAGAGAAAGCAGAGTTTGGCAATGAGATTCCCCACATGGAAGCAGATTTCTTTTCTTCATGTCAGCCTCAACTCATTTGATTCAATCTGTAGGTTCCTCTAATTTTGTAAATTTAAAATAAGATTGGTTTAAAAAAATGTCCAGAATTGGAGTGGTTTATTTTTTAGCAATCCAAACTCTTTGATTTTTTTTTTTTTACGTTTGAGATTACCTTGATTGTGAGTGGGCAATGCAAAAAAGTTCAATTATTTTTCCATGTTTTTTCAGGCAGACCTTCACATACCACAGAAAAAGACATGTGTTTAAATTTATAAAAATCATTTTTAGACTGTATTTCAGAAGGCAAGAGCAGGAACCCAGGGCTACAGCACAGAGTCTTTCATATTTTTGTTGAAACTTTTCTGGAGGGCGTTAAAATCGACCTGCATGGACTCCTTCACAGGCCAGTGGACTTTGTATTCCTGCCTCACGAGTGCCATCAAATCAATCAGCTTTTCTAATTAACTACATCCAAATTAGAGATTGCCTTGTATGCCTCCAGAAAGAGCCTTTCCACATCATCTCTTCCATGTCTGAGTTTTATACTATTTCTGCTCGAGCTCTGCCTCAAACAGCACACTCACCATCCCCACAAATCTCCTCAAATCCACACTTTTTAATATATTAATAAATTCTAGAAAATCAATTTGAACAACCCTATCATTTTAAAGAAATGTTTGCAGATTTTTGGTGATGTGCTCTGTTTCTATTTTTTGCCTGCTTAAGGGCTGATAAAGTAGGAAGCTTTGCTTGGAGCATCTGCTTAACGGTAATCAGACCCTGTCAGACAACTCTCTCTTTCTCCTCTTCTTGTTTCCTTCCGATTCCCCTAAATACTCTCCCTCTCTCTTCATCGCCTTCATACTGAAGCAAGGAGAGGAGATCCTCTTTGCTGCATTTCCAGGGGACCTGGAGGGTCTCCAGATGTACTCCTCAGGACTCATGGAATGCAGCATCATTGGCATCATTCAGTGCAAAATCCAGCGCCTGATTGCTTCTTTTAAAACAAATCCACATTTTAAACCTGTCTGAAAATTTCTGATAATGCACAACCTCTCAGCTTTTACTGAAAAAAGAAAATCAGATCAACTGGAGAACAGCTTTAATATGAGAAAAGAGCGACCGTTTATTTGGCTAAGTATGGTTAAAAAAAAAGGATGCTGGCTGAGATAATGATGGTGTGGGTTTGATCAATGTGCTGTATGAGTTCTTTTGGCAGACACTAAAGCTAGACCGGCCTTACTCTTTTATTCTGGCTCCCTTTAATCGTTTTTAACAGCAAAATCTTTCTCCTTAAAAAAATCTGTAAGTACTTAAAATACAGAACATTTCATATTTGTAAATTCTGTCATCTGTACTAATCTGGGGGCGATGCCAACTCTGTTGGATGTTTATTTAACATTTTGAGGCAGTGCAGTGGGCAATTACCATCTTAAATTTTATCATTTAGTTATTAAATCAAACAGCATGAAAGAAAAGAATGAATAAATGAATGAACAGATTAATAACAAAGCAGCTGCACAATAGCAAAGACATTAATAAAAGGACTTCTTGTTTTTTAATGCTGACATGCATTTTAAATGAGAAACAGGAGGACCGATTTAGTTGAAGTCCTTTGGGTCTCATCCCTTTTGGGCACAAAAATTTGAACATTTCTATGAAGAGAACAGAGAACCAAACCTGCTGTTTTTTTCCCAAATAAAACCAGAAGACAAGGTGGTCTAGATCTGAAACAAATTTCTTTATAACAAAATAATTTTAAATGTTCATATTCATGTACTTAAATACAGGCTTGTTATGAAAAGCAAATTTTAAAGTGAATCAGAAAACTGTTTGAATTAAGCTGCTATGGTATATAAGTTCCTGTTGTTTTTTCTTCAACAGCTTGTTGAATTGGATCCATGTGTTCGTAGTTGTCATGCCAACAGCGCCTTAGCACACTTTGTGTCAACAGAAATGTTTCGTTGGCGTTCTGTTCAAGGTTCTTTTTCAATAACTGACCTTGGGCCAGTTGAGAAAAAAATAAGGAACATTAGCAGTTAAATCTATGGTTAGGAGTTTGACACTGAATGTTTACAACTTTCTGAAGTTTAGGAGTAAGAAAAATTCAATATCTGGTAGTGGAGCTTTGCATTTAGTATTGAACACACATGTGCAGTGAGTTATGTATCCGAGGATGCTTGATTAGCTATTTTGTATGTTAATCAAGTCACATGCTTTCTCAGCAAGGATGATGATTAGCTGATTGTATTTTTTTAATTATATATTTTTCTTTTTCATGTTGTTTGGCCTGCGATCTACCCCAACATCCTTTGCAACTGGTGGATCGAAATGTGAGTGTGGTGTAAGGGCACCATACAAGAGCATCACCTGTACATCATAAGTGCGTGCAACTTACTTTATTCTTACAAATATTTCATGATACATATGCCACACACAAAACAATCGTACATTCCACTTTCATGATGTCCCTTTAAGTGACCATGGGAGCCTAAAACTATGAACACACCAAGTTCTTGAAAGCACATTTAGCCCATGGCGTTCACACTTGACAATGGGAGGGGGGCTCTTCTTCTTTTTCCAACCTACAGTTGGAAGAGTTTTGGTGTGAAATGTGGAAGCAGTGCAAATCTCGCAAGTCTTGCTCCTGGCTTTTTCTTTCACAGCTCTCTACATATGAAAGAGTTGGTGTAATATTATTCCACCAAGATACAAAACCTCAATTATTAGTTCTATAATCAATTTTCAAATGATTCGCACTACCATGAATCAAAAAGGGCGCTACCCATATGTGACTACCAAGTCTGAGTCCCTAACTGGTCAAAGTTCAACTGGTTTAACGTTCAATGGTCACCCATTTCGTAAGTGTAGCCCAAAAACGAACGTAAAGTCTTGCGTAGTGATGTGTAAACCCAAAAGTGTTGAAAACAGGAGCTCAAAAAGCCCAATTACACGCATTTACACAAACTTTTCATAGAAAGTGGTCACTTGAACATGCATTGCCGAGGGTGAAATGCACAAAGCATAAGGCTTAAATTGTGCTGAAGGCACGACAAACACAATAATTTAATTAATGACTTACTGATGACCTCACAGCAAAGTTTAAAGTTACTTTTATTCCGATGCCATGGCTGAAACAAAAAACTACTATAAATAAAATAAAAATATTTGACCACATTTGCAGTTAAGCCTGAAGTTATGAGCGTTCTTCAGGAGTTTGTTTCTCCTTCCTGTTACCATTTGAACCATTATGGTGCCAATTTACTCCCTTCTGCCAAAATTTTAATGGGGATAAATGGGAACAGTCCTGAATGCCAGCAAAACACACTTACGAAGCCAGTATCCAAAGTGTTTCCTTTATTACACTGGGCTCCGAAATTAAGAGAAACTGCAGGAGTTGCTTTGTATATTGAGAAAACAAAACAAAACAAAAAAAAGGTGTTTTTAAAAATTCAGAATATTTGTTTTACTGTCAAAAAACCCAAGTTATTTGCCCAAAATTGCAAACATTTTTTAAAGGGAGTCAGGAATTATTTTGTTCATTATAATTGGCGGCTAAGCTTGATTCTGGGAGCTTCCTGCTCGTCTGTTCCAGAGAGCCAGATAAACCACAACTATCCTCTTTTCCCTGTACATGACATGCTAAATGAAGTGAGTTTAGCGGCAAAAACCTGCAACTACAAAACCGAGCAAGCCTTAGTTTGGCTCAAACTGACATTGGTTCAGGAGAAGCTGGGGAAGACATGGGGTGCAGACTGACCAGAGCAGTGGGTAGCAACTTGCAAAGAAAGTAGCAGAAGTTCAGACGGGTTAAACGGGGCAATCTATTTGCAATCTGCCAGGTAAAATGACCAGAAGGATATCAGCTGATTGCAGCTGATGTGGGGGGGCTTTGAAGCTGGCAGGAGAGCTCAGCCTTGCTCCATGGCACGCTGCAACTAATGCCAGTCTGACTGTGAGATGCCATAAGTGGGTGGTTGATAATTTAGGACTTTATTTAATTAAAGGCAGATTTCTGGCAGATGTTGACAAATAAAAATCATCCTACAGGGTAGAATTAAGTTGCCAAAACAATATCTTCAGGCACCGGGGCTAATTAGAAACACCATGACTCAGGAGTCAGGAGGAATGATTTATCTTCATTTATTTAATCATTTTTTTGATTGCCTGATGTTGTACTCGTTCATATCCTCAGCTATTGAAACCTTTCGCTATGATTTCAGAGCACTGGCATACACAAAGTATTACTGTTTGCGTTGCATAATTCTTCTTGTGGAACTTTTTTTTCTAATGTCATGTATTACTAAATGGCTCAGTGCTCTAACACATACGTTTGGCAGTGAGACAGGTCTTTTCTTTTCCTCTGTTCTAATACTGGATACAATTTAACTGTGGAAATATGCATTATTCATTTTTAAAGCCATATTCTCTGGGTAGATCATTTGGCCTGTGATCGTGCCTTGCGGGGGAAGTCTGTTTATTCCTTATTGAAATAATCTCTCAGTAGGAGAAAGTTGCCCATGTGAGAAATCTGGTGTTCTGGCAATGCACCAGGGTGCAGAGGAGTGCAAAGGAAATGAGTTGGAGAAAGGGAAACTGTATGAGCACAGTTTTCTTTTTTGTTGTTAACTATTAGAAAAAGACAAATCAACCCTATTCCAGCAGTTGACAGTTAATTGCTACTTTTAAAGCACTTTACAATCATTATCTGTGCTACTTGATCTTTTGCGAAGACTTCTGTTAACCCTGATCGTTAACGCGGACGATGCAGCACGGTCTTACTTAACAAGCTAAATTTGCTCAATTGTGTCCACCCTGCCTTTGCATTACCCTTCAAAATTTCATATTAAGGCCTCTGTTTTTGCATTTGAATGTGTGCCTGGAGTGCAGTTGTAAACAACTTTATTGTGGCCATACCTGATGTGCTTGTTAGCCACCCTGGACTCCCCCGAGGTGTGTGCCCCATCCTAGGGCTTAGTCATGGTGCAGTCTTAACAAGCTCCGTCAATGTGAGGCAGTTGAGAGCTTGCAAGATTGCTGTCAATGGTAATTTCATGTGCCAAACGGTGTGCAAATGAGCTCTGCAAATATCACTCGGGCTCTCAGTCTGTGTCGATGACAGCAGGAGGGCTCAGACACAATGGCCACAGACTGCAGGAAAATTCTTGTACAGAGAGCGGGCAGATCAACAGACCAAAGAAAATACGGCACTGTCTTACCTTTATTTTCTACATAAGAAAAACACAACTGAAGTGTTTAATATTTGAAAAAAAGTTCCATGAACAATGCATATTTTGTTTAACTATATTTAACAAAATCTTCAGGTTAGAATACAGGAAATATATAAAAAAAATATGTGCCTTTCTTAAAAGAAATTCTGTTGCACCAAAGTTATTAGGGGGGTAAAAAAAAATCAGTTCAGTGAAATATCACGATATTTTATTTGGCAACACAAGTATCAATTTCAAATGCTGCCATAAAACCATATTGAGTGTTGAAAAAAATATTTGGTAATTTACCAAAATAAAAGCACTTGGAATTTGCTTGAGTAAAAGTAACTTGTGTGTGAGAATACTTCATGTCCTGATAATTACATATTTGTAGAATTTGATTCACGTGACAAGTATATAGAAAAAGTTTTAAAACTTGTATCGTACCGTATTGCCAGACTCTTGCCAATACACATTCCTAGTCGTTGTTATATATTTTGTAAACTGACCAAAGGTTCAAGAACAATTGTCTTTCTCTTTATGCCATTTAAACTAATCCATTTGGCAGCAGAATGCTTTTAAGGTGTCATGCTCTGTGTCATACTTCCATGCGCAGAAATAACTTTTACCTTGTATGCTACTGAATTATGAACTAGGACACAGTTCAGATTGGAAGCACTTCTAAATGAAGAGATATTTCTTCTGCTTCAAATATGACAATGAAGTGAAAGGAGTGAGCATGGGAGGGTGTGGAGCATATCAAGGAGAAAAAGGAAAGCGGGAAGAAGAGGACACCTCTGAGAGAACGCAGCCAGAGAAGAAGCTTACCTCATGAATTAACAAACTCCTGGTAATGGAGTCTATGGTCTCATTGCTATTTATGATGGAGGCAGCCACACACCCCGTTCTGCTTATTAGCAGGGAGTGGGAAGACAGAGTTCCTTTGATTAATACTTCTGCCCTTGCATGCTTAGAGAGGGA
The DNA here is from genome assembly GCA_036245035.1 of Adrianichthys oophorus. NCBI lineage: Eukaryota > Metazoa > Chordata > Actinopteri > Beloniformes > Adrianichthyidae > Adrianichthys > Adrianichthys oophorus. The sequence continues at coordinate 13,285,162 of BSAI01000096.1, read as the reverse complement.
GAAGACTAGCTTGGAAAAGAACAACAAAGAGAAGGAAAATAGGATTATGATAAAAAGAAAAAAAAAACACCTGAAAAACTGATTGAATCACAGCAGTAGGTCAATCACAATCACCAACCAGATTAGGGACAGAACAGGCACAGTAAAACTGAACGTCTATGAGTCAATTATGACTCATAGACATTGACTAAATATAACACGGCCAGGAAGGTACTCTGGATTTTTGAAGGAACACTAAACATCAAGCCTGCAGGTTTCCAACAACATGGAATGTAGGTAAGGGGGAGCAGAAAATACAAAATTATGTTGTAAAACACGACTTTCTATTTTAGCATGATTATAATCGGCCATCCATATGTTTCTTTTGAAGAGGTTACCAGCCAATCCTCCGCTATGTCTGCATCTGAATGGACCATTGCAGCATTTATTGGAGCAGTCACTCTGTCACTCACAGCCACATATCTAAGAACAGGATAATTCAGCTACTAAATGATTTTTTTTTACCTTTTTTCCAGTACTTTTCAGTTCTTTTATAACTTAATTTTAATTTGTATTATTACATATTTTTTTTGGTCTTGTTTCTTTGGGAAGTGTTTGTTTCACTCCCAAAATTATGTATGACGTGAGTCATTTTGTGTGATTTCAAAGCCTAAAGGTGACATTTATTGCCCAAAAGCCGAAGTTTTCCGAGACGGTTTTTAAAATTGCAAACTTGTGTAGCTTTTCTGAACTGAAATAGTTGACGAGTTTCATTGAATGGCAAATTCTATTTACAATAAATAACAATTTTTTGCAGGTCACTTGTTCTTGAATTTAGAGTAAGCAAAAAAACGTAATCAGTATTTTTATTAAGTATCCCTGGAGTTCATGTTCTTGACACTTAATATTAACCTACACATGTTGTTTATTCCAGAACCGCAACGTTTTGATCAAGCATTTGAAGCAGATGTTCAGATATTTTTTAGGCTGACAGATCTGGCCTGGATCCACTCTTCCTAATTTTTCGTGTTCCTCCATTTTTTTGGCAGGTACATACAGTAATATTAAATATTCTTGCTTATTTTCTAGAAATATTGTTCTATCCATGTTAAGCACTCAAAAACAGCCATCTCTGTCACGGTGATGTTGCTGCTTTGGATTTATTTTGTCAAGAACAGCTGGTGACCCAAAAGCAGGAGACCAGGCTTGGTGTTAGAAAGTAAAACATTTCATAAATAAACTTGGACTTGACAAAACCAAGGCAGCAACAAAAGAGCGACAAAGTAGAGGACCTGGCAAGAAAGAACTAAAATCCAGATACTTACATACACTGAAGATCAAAAACACATATCACAGCTGTGTATGATTATTCGCCTAAACCAGCTGCTGAGCTGCAGTTGCAGCCCAGCAGTAAGGTGCAGCAGTAAGGGCACAGACAACTTCTCTCTAGGAACAAACAGGAAGAGTAGCAGCGCTGACAACTTTCCCTATAAGGACAGATAACATGAAGAGGACCAGCCCCGGTGACCCTCCTCAGGAACAGTAGACTTGAAGTACCGGTATGGCCCATGAAATCCCCCTCAGGAATGGACTTGATGTACAGCATGGCATGACTGTTTTTACTCTTGATTGAGATTCAGGATTTTTATCTTTCTTTTGAGCCTTAATAATCAATTTACATGCAGGATAGGATTATGATGCCTTTTGGCTGGTTTAGAAAATGAGCAGTTAGAAGATACATGTATTAAACGGACTTCAGAGCATGTCAAGAACAGGTTCTGAAAACCCAAACTGCTTTGGCTTTTTGACTTTTCTCTGCAGTACAAAAGAAAGAAACACGACAACAGGAGACACAAAGAGGAGCAAATTTAAGATTACTAAGAAGCTGACGAAGGCAAATGCCCAAGCCAGCTATTGATCGGTCAAGCGCCGCACTGGAACAGGAAACTGATAGGCAGATGATGAGGAACTTGAAGGAGAGCATTTGATCTTGGCAGCAATGGTTTTTCCGGCCTGATCAGGACATTTAATCCTGCAAAAGCTGTTTTTTTTTTTTTCCTCTGTTACAGGAGTTTGGGTGAAGCAGGGCCATCAACAGCAAAAATTCAAATTTAGAATGAATTTTAAACATTATGCATAAATATTTAAAGATTTAGAGCTTGTGCAAAGATCTTAACATTCTGTTTATTCACCTTGTCCTATAGGTAAAAAATTACCCACCCGACCAAAGCCTAAAAATAAAGTAACTTCCTCGAATTTTAAATCTAAGCTCTATTGTGCATGATAAAACATCATGTTACCAAAATAATTTTGTTCAAGTATATTTATTTTTATAGCCCACAGTATAAAACTAATAAACCAACTGTCATAACGGTTTTCTTTTACACAGTAAATGTTTTTGATTGCTATTACAAACAGTAAATGTGAAGTTACCAGTTTATTAGTGAATTACAAAGTGCTATTGTTTTGTGAAAAATGTTCTATATCAACTATCTAGCACATGTATGTGCAAAAAGTGAGAATGGGATTGCAGATGTATTTCTCACATGTGCAGAACACAGCTTTTGTCTTGCAGTCCTTCTTTAAGGAACAGAACTGAAACTCTTTTCTTTCCAACTCTTTTCTTTCCAACTAAAACCCTTAATGGATATGATGTTTAGGTGTGTGTGTCTGTGAACTTTTTGAGGTGTTCCGATGCTTTTATATTCATGGGTCAAAAATGACCCATACAACAATCTTTGTACCCTAGTGTTTGGTACCCACATGTATACATAAACAATAATAAAGTATTCATTTTTCAAATGATGAAACCTCAGAAATCAATGTGAGAAAATAGAACATATGTCTGCCATTATTTTATGATTTTGTAATTTAATAAAGTAACTTTTGGGAGAAACAAAGACTAAAAAGATCTCATTTGTGATCAGATTTCAGACAAATGATAATGGCCATTTGTAACCTATATAAAATCATCCCATATAATTCTATCAGCGATCTTGCTGCTGACAGATTGCATTCAGTAATTAAAGCTTTAGAGTTGAAACATGATGACATATTGAGTTGACTCTTTTTAGACGGTTGATAGTTCTTTCATTTAAAAAAACAATTGGCTGAAGGCATTCTAGTTCTTTTACATTTCATCAATAAAAATTCAAATATTTCATTTAAGCTTTTGCAGCAAGGCCCTGCCATTTTTACAATTCCTTTATGATTATGAGGGTTAAGTCATCTGTGCATATTTTTGCCAACAGTGGAGACAATTCCTATTAATCCCTGGATGATAAACGGTATAAATGGGGCATGCTCGACTCTCACTAAGAATGCCAATTATACATACGCATTAAACAGCTTTGCTAACTTCTTTTTCTTCCCCCACATGCCAATCTTTTGCAGATTGCAAGTGTGAACATTTCTTTTTCATGTCATCTCTCACTTACCAGCTAAAAATGAAATAGAATTGTATCTTCTACTTTGATTAAAGTCCATCTTCTGTGCCATATCTGAAAAAAAAAAAAAAAAAAACTTTCAACAAGCTACACCTGCACCCCAGGTTGCCGTGGAAACCCTACGCTTAAAAATAGACCCGGAGCAATGAAAGCTATTGGTAGAATTTGCTTCCTTGATGTGGTTTAGAAAGATGTATGCTTCTGGGTGCACCAAAAACAGGTTAGTGTCTGGCTCCGTTTTACAAAGAATTATGACCATGGTACAATTATACTGGGAAAGATGCAGTACAGCTTATATATCAGGTTAAAAAAATAATAATAATGTACAGCTGATTAAGATATTGCTTTTGAGAGACATATAATGCAAGTCTTCACTTTTACATGTTTCAGTGTATGTTAGAGTGACAAATTAACATTACAAAGAGCGCTTTGTAATATCTGACGGAAATCAACATTCAACCAAATAATGTTTTAACAGCTAAAATAGCTGCTACTTGGAATTCTTTATCAGTGGTTCCAAAAAGAAACCGCAGGGTGTTATTTTACTTTATATGCAAACAACAATTTGAGAGTAATTTTAGAGGTTTTGTAGGTTGTTTGGTTTATGTTTTTCTTGTTTTGTCATACACTCAATTTTTTTACCCGAAATTAACACAAAAGCTGTTTAGCTCCACATAACATATCACGCTGCACTTGTTATCTCCCTTCAGGGCTGTGTCACAGCAACCCTCTGGTCACAAAGGTGTTTTGCAGCTGACGCATTCATTTCCTGCTCGGTAAGGGTTTCATGGGGCACCAGGTGTTTCACAAAAGCCGCCTTTTAAACATTAGTTTGTCAATAAATTAGGACACCTTTCCAAATAAAAACACATGCAGACTTGCAAAACTACATGACAAAAAAATCTTTCTGTTATTATGGTCACTTAGCATTTAATAACTTGTTATACTTTTTCACGTCATAGTGATTATTGCTGGAGAAGTCCAACCAAAAGGAGAGCAAAGTGCCCTTTAATAGCAATACCCTCAAGCACATCTGATTTTATAAGAAGTTGCAAAGCAGAAGCCAGTTATCTCTTTTCTTCTCCGTTTGTAATTATAGATGAGTTGAAAACTTGCTTTTTTATTTTTATTTAGTTGTATAAAGTAATATTGTGTCAGAATGAATTGTATGAACTCTAATCTTTAAAGACATCTAGATTGTTCTTTTCAAAGACAAGAGTATTAAGCTTTTATTGTTGCAGATGGGATTTTACTACGCCTCTGTCTCTTGTAATAACAGAAGTTCTCCTAACTGGCAAAAAATCTCATTAAATTATCAAACTCAACTTTGTTTTAATAACTCGAACTCTACTTGGCAATCATTATACTCAATGTGTCTTGTGTGTACTGTATGTCAGTGGTCTCCAACCTCTTTTAGGCTATGGAACGGTTTATTATCAGACAACATTTTCACAAAGCAGCCTGTATGAGAGACTGAGGAGGAAAGGACTTGTTTGTTTTTTTTGCCTCCAGTTTTCCTTAACTTTTGAGGGTAAAGTTTATCTTCATCCTCTGTAAAATATCTACAGCTGCTTTAAACTTTAGTTTTGCATTAATTTTTATTGGTTAGGGTTGTGATGTAGATTATCCCTTAACTGGTCAAGTGGAAGAAAAAAAATCAGACGCCAACTTCAGCTTTGTCTGACTTTTAATGTGCAACAGAAATATCTGATCATATATTTTTTTATTTTATAATCATAATCTTTAATTAATTTTGAAGTCAAAAGCTCTTCTTCTGTTTGCTCACTGGCTCCTTTCTGCCAAACGAAACTTTCCAAATACGTTTGTTAACTTTGCTTGCTCAGGGGGTTTTAATTCAGCCGTCGGCGCAACCGCTTTCAGATAGTAGTGAATGCTTTTTTGATACGTGACCAAGCGACTTGACATGAATCAAGAATGAGTTGGATGTGGTGAGGAGAATTCAGTAATTTCCAAAATAAAACTTCCTTAAGAATCAGATTATCAATGAAACAAAAAAGAAATGTAGATCATAGGTTTTTTTCTGCTGCCCAGTAGCAACAATCCCATGAACCCGTACAGGGTGCATTCAGCATTCAACTTCTATGCTCCACATATCTGGAACAAACTTCCTTGATGCCTCAGTTTTTTAAAATCCAGCTTTAATATCCACTTGTTCTCAGAAACATTTGATTCTTTTTTTATTCAACAGTTTACAACTGCACTGTTACTTTGAGCTTAGTTTTTAATTCCTTTTATTTTGACTTTCTTTCAATTTTATTTTAATGACCACTCATTTAATATTCCTATTAGATGTTTCTTTTAAAGTTTTATGTAAAATGTTTTTAATTGTTTTAGTAAATAAAGTGTGATATACAAATAGGGGCTATGATTAGGAGCTTTTGTAATGTAAAAAAGACGGCATCAATTTGTTTTCTACATTTCTTTTTACATCTATGTATTTTTGATAGTCTTTTTCCTTGTTTTAATTTTTATTGCTAAATATCTTGAAATTTAAGTCAAATCACAATATCAATAACTTAACCAAAGTTGCAGGTATTTTCTGCTTTCTAACCATTTTCTGGCACACTCTTGCACATGTGCTTGAATGCTAAACTGTACAGGAGGCATAAAAAAAAATGTTTAGTAGTTTCTGATCATAAACCATTTTTTAAACAATATTGTATTCATAGTTTTCCAACTCATTATTTTGCAGCCGTTGATAACCTGAGAGTTGCTCTTTAAGATGTGTAGAGCACATGTACAGTATGCTACAGTTGATTCCCTGAAACAATAGATGATTCGTGTTTTTCTGTTGTTGAACCAATTATATGTGATTGACAGAATTCAGAGGGTGCTCGCCTCAGGCCGTTTTTCTGATTTACATCAGGTTTCTTGTCTGTTTCTACAAAAGAAAGTTGGATCAGTAATCTACAGATAATGAGGGGAAAACAACACACAGTAACAGGTACTTACAGGGAGTTATTGAGACAAATCTGAAGACAGGCGCCTCTGTGGAGTGAAATAAAGCCAAACCAGAGTCTTGGGAAGAACACAAAGAATAGCTGTAGTTGAAAGAGACAGCACTTCTATATTTGGTATTGTGTGTACAGGAAGCTCACAATTTACAGAACATTTCTAAGATGTGTGAGCAAGGTTGACAAGTTGAGGTCAAATGTAACCTTTTAGAACACACTTGAGAAAATGTGTGATTTATGTCTGAACATGTTTTTTCATTCAGGAATATCTTATGTAATAGCAACCAGAGAGACCAGGTTTGTTGCACTTAGCTTGTGTCATCTGAAAAAGCTTGGAAAAATCAAGGAGCTAAAAATTCTGTCAAATTTTTAAGACCCACTCCAATGAAAATTCTAATTTAGTGTTTTTAGCATGTTCTTGTGGCATTCTTTGGACGATGGAAGACAAATATTAAGAAATTTTAGCTCAAAATGCTTTTCCTTATTCGAATCTTTGTGACTCAGAAATCCTCCCTTTCTTTCTACATTACTTAACTTTCAATCTTCACGCTGGTATGACTGACAGAGTGCTAGGGCCACCATGAAAGAAGAAAAAAAACAAATATATAAAAATGAAGTCGTAAATTTTTTTTATACGAGAATAAAATCGCACAATCTTAAGTGTACAAAAGATTTAACAATTTACAAGAATAAAAATTGTTAATGCTCTAAAAAGATGCAATTTTACAATAGAAAAAGTCGTGTTTTCTTTTTTAAATAAAATGCTACATTTAGCCTCTAAAGTGGTTCAACAAAGACAATCAAAATGCTATCCACTAATATGGAACGTGAGCTGGGGTTAGAACGTCGTGAGACAGGTTAGTTTTACCCTGTTTGACAATCAAACAGCTGCTATTATGTTGTAAAACACGACTTTCTATTTTAGCATGACTATAATCGGCCACCCATATGTTTCTTTTGAAGAGGTTACCAGCCAATCCTCCGCTATGTCTGCATCTGAATGGACCATTGCAGCATTTATTGGAGCAGTCACTCTGTCACTCACAGCCACATATCTAAGAACAGGATAATTCGGCTACTAAATGAATTTTTTCAACCTTTTTTCCAGTACTTTTCAGTTCTTTTATAACTTAATTTTACTGTCTATTTTTAGTTTTATTGAACTGGACATTTGAATATTTGTATTATTACATATTTTTTTGTCTTGTTTCTTTGGGTAGATTTTATTTCACTCCCAAAATTATGTATGACGTGAGTCATTTTGTGTGATTTCAAAGCCTAAAGGTGACATTTATTGCCCAAAAGCCGAAGTTTTCCGAGACGGTTTTTAAAATTGCAAACTTGTGTAGCTTTTCTGAACTGAAATAGTTGACGAGTTTCATTGAATGGCAAATTCTATTTACAATAAATAACAATTTTTTGCAGGTCACTTGTTCTTGAATTTAGAGTAAGCAAAAAAACTTAGTTTATGTTTCAGACATTTCAGAGAAATTGGACGAACGTCACACTAGTCAAGAATCTCGTTGCATCTGCTTTACTTTTTTGAAAATACACAACTTTTGTTTCATGTTCGAAAAAACTTGTGAAATTTGATAAACCTTTTATAAGAGAGCTAATGACAAAAATCCTTGGATGAAGCATATTATATACTCTTACACTTTTCGATCTGCTGATAATTGAACTTTTTTCAGAACAGTATAATTTTCTATTGTTTGTAACAGTTGTGCAGTGGTAAGCATACCTGCCTCACCGTGAGAAGGCTCTGTCTGTGGTTCATATGTTCTCCTTGTGCATGCATGGGTTTTCTCTGGGATCTCTGGTTTTCTTCCCAAAGTCCAAAGACATGCTTCATAGGTTAATTGGTGACTCTAAATTGTCCCTAGGTGATGTGTGACCCCTGCAACAGACTGGTGACCTGTTCAGCTGGGTTTGCTCCAGCAGCCCCACAACCCCAAAAGGAATTAAAGCGGATTGAGATGATGGATGGATGAAACATTTAATTCATGTCACATTTATATCGACTCAGGTAAATGCTCATCTCTGATTGGCTGCAGGGTGTCCATTAAAATGTGATAATAGAAACTTATGAAAGAAATTCTGGTCAAATAGCCTGAATGTACTATATTGCGCCTACGTCAATTGGTAACTAGAACAACAGAAACTTGAGAAAAAAAGTTTATAAAATAATCGTTTTAATTACCAATGAAAGAAAATGTTTGTTTGTTTTTTGAAATACATTAAATGATATGAGTTAATGTTGGAATTTTTACATTTAATTTGATTCATTTTAGTGCTGTCAATCGATTAAAAAATGAATCGAATTAAATGTGATGAATGTGAGTACCTTCAGAAATTAAAGCACGCCGTGGAAGCCTGAACTGCCCGAACGCAAAGCGGAAGACAATCGCTTCTTACGTGTAATTAATCTGCATTCATGAATATTGACGCATTTTTTTTTTAAATTAATCGCATGGTTGTCTAAATGACAGCATTGACAGCCATAGTTTATTTTAAACATTTACAAAAACAGCAACAGATAAATCAATACCCTTACTGATATCAAAAACTACTTAATTAATGTAATCATTTTCAGTTTGGCGAAAAATATTCTTTATTTGACAGAATTTAAGAAAAATAACATGTTTGAAAAGGAAATAAACCTACTTCTTAATACCTATTCATTTTTAATGCAAAAAAGAAAAAAAGTATACTGCTGGCAATTTATTAATCACCATCAACATGGGGTAGCTTTGGCGCAAAGGTAGAGACTCCTGGTTGGAAGATTGCAGATTCAGTTCCTGCTCTTCATGTACATGTGTCCTTGAGCAAGACACTGAACCCCATATTGCTCCTACTGTGTTATAGGCTGGTGCCAGAGTTTGGCAGAGGTGTCTCCATCAGTGTGTGAATGGATGAATGGGACTGTAAAGCGCTTTGGACCTTCTAAGAAAGTAGTAAAGTGCTATTTAAGTGAAAGCCATTTACCATTTGCGATCAATCACGTGAGAAATAAAAGAGCATTCTTGTAAAAAAAGGTGATCTAGGAACCTTCTTGTGGATTTCAGCTTCATCATCTAGACAAGAACAATTGGTGAGAGGTGAACTTTCCCTCTGAAATGACGCTTCATATTACTTAACGTTTAGTGTATTTACCACTTTCCTCCGCTGCAGCAGAGCAAGGTCAGTGCAGTCTCTGTAGCTGTTACCATGACAATGCATTACACCAAGTGAAAAAAAACAATTTAAACCATAAAAATTACAAAATTGTAAACAATGAAGACATTACACGATTAATGGGCTTGACATCAGATGGTTCAGGCATCCACTTCATCCATTCATTTCTGATAATGGACACCTCATCTGACTATATCCCTTACATTTCTAATGCATGCAGTATTCTAATCCTTTTTACAAAACAAACAAACAGCAAAGTCTTTCTTTACTTGTAGTTGCAGCTTGAGTCATTGCACAAGCAATTGTGTCCAATTATATACACATCCTGTTAGAACCTCATAAAAGATCTTTAAACCGTATCAAACAAACCTCTCATGTGAAATGGCTTGGAAGAGTACACATTTCCACTGAATGAGATTGACTGAGAGACTGATTTTTTTTTTTTTTTCATCCTGGAAGATTATTTTGTGTTTTTTCACCCGTGCCTATGGCTTTCCATTATCTTCAACAGCAAGATCAAAGGTGATCTTTGACAGGGTGGACAAATCATTTCGACTTGACAGGTGGGATACTGTCAGGGTTGCTCATCACTCTTCAGTTCCCATCAAGCTGTCAAAGCAATTTCTTGATCAATCACTTGAAAAGGAGGAAAATAAAAAAAAGGTCTCTTGGCGTTCCAGAAGGAAGGTAAACAATGACTTAAGAACAGCCCCTCATGTAAAACCTGCAACATGTTATTTACGTTTGGATGTTCTTTTAGGTTATGTGCAGATTCACACATACATTTCATTCTATGAGTTTAAATTCAAAGTTATTTAAACAGATAGATAACATTAATGCAATATTTTATTTTAAATCTTCTTTTCACAAACAGAAAAAGTGATCAAAAATGTAAATGATTGGACTTTTTTTTTTTTATTAAAGAAAAAGTTCCAAGTAATATTCACTTTTTATATCTCTATGAGATTGTTTTCATTTTTAATCTTATGATTGCAATTCATTCTATTCTTTTAGGCTTTAAAAGTGTGGGTGGATCCGCCTAAGCTGTAGTGTGACAATCAGACACTGCATGGAAAGAAGTACCAGTATGCATCAGGTAATTTTGTCTAGAATTCCTTCTTTTGTTCATGAAGGCATTTGTATATATAAACACAAAGTCATTAAATTTGCATTGTCACAGTCCTCACCAGAATCTCCATCTGCAGCTACATCAGCCACAAGGACTCATGAATAAAAGCTGCAATAATAAAACCTCCTCAGGTTTTTATCACAAAAGGTGTTTTCGAGAAGTTGAGTCAATGAGCTCAAGGAAATTATTTTTTAATCAAAATCTCCCTGTGGTTTGAAAAGAAAAGATTGTGTTGATGTTTTTTTTAATACTTAAATGGGTCTAATTTGGTTTTGTGAGAAAGACACGGAGCACAAGTTGGGGAGTCTGACCACATAAAAGATGGAACCCTCTGATGTCGAGACAACCAGTAGAGTGACAAAAACATCTCTAGCATGTGAGTTGTGGAGCAATGCAGTTTCCCTTGCAGAGATCTGAGCCTATGTCTTTTGTCACAACTACCCTTGTGGGTGGAGTTTGCATTTGTTTTACAGGCAAGACGTTTATCCAAATTTTGGTTTCCACAGAGGATTTGTCCGTATTTCTAAATCATCAAACCAAAGTGTTTTTGTTTTTCATTTTTTGAAGGTTCCGATCCTCGATTGCAGCATCTTAATAACACCTAAATACCACACAGTATACCCTAAGCACAAATCTTTAAACTGTTTTATTGCTTATTTATTCTCACAAAATCAGTGCACTTTTGTTCAATGATTTATAATCAAAACAACTGCTAACTTGCATTGCCAGTATTGTTGTAAAATTCTATTCATTTTCTTGACAAAGCGCCAGTTCACCACCGAGGTTCCTTCAAAGCGCTGCATGAAAAGCAAAACACATCAGACAGAACTTTATAAGTTATGATTGCTATTATCCAATTCTAGTCAGATAATTCCAATCTCAACCACATACTAATTGGCTTTCTGAGTGACCAACAGATTACATCAAAGGGTTGTGGTGCTTCCCCATACTGAACAAGCAAAAGGCAACAGTGGAGAGGAAAAACTTCATTGAAATGGAAGATTAGGAAGAAACCAAAGCCAGATTCAGTGAGGGCAACCATCTGCAATGAGCAACAGGAGTCTGAGAGGGCAAGAAAAAGATGAAAAATAATCCTGTCACCTGTGTAAAAGCAACAGACAGGTGAGTAACTGCACCACTAGGAGGAGACGAGAAAACAAATCAATCAACTTTATTTTACACAATATTTTTAACTACAAAAACGTTTCTTTACATGGTGCAGTAAAACATAAGCACACAATACATTAAAAAAAATGAAAACAAAGAAAAAATTAGAATTGAATGCAATAAAATGAAACAAAAATATCCCTGCAACATTTGCTATCTGCATTATTATATTGTATATATGATTTTGGTTAGGAAATTTACATGTACATCATCTTAGCAATTTTTTATTTTGTCTCTGAATTTGTAGACAGAAAAAAAACTGTCAGGATACTCTGGATAGATGATATCTTTGGCCGGGGAAAGCCTTGATTCCCTCCCAGAGGAGCTGGAGGAGGTGGCAGTGGAGAGGGAGGTCTGGGTCTCTTCGCTTAACTTACTGCCCTCATGACCTGAATATGGATTAGTGGAAATGAATAGGTGTATGTGTGGATAAATCATCCTACCCACAACAAGGGTCACATGTTTGGATGCACTCACTCAAAACCTATCTGCTGTTTCTGCCGTTTTAAATGTAAACTCACTGCGTGCGCTTTTTTAAAATTTTTTTTAGAACAGTTGTTTTTCTAAAGACTAGTTAAAAATACATCTATTAGGAAACTCCACCATAATTTTAACTTTTCTTTTACTTCGACATCTCTTTGAGAGATTCAGGGGCGTACTGTCAGGGCCTGCATGGCCTTCAGTGAAAGCCTAAAATTATCTGAAAAGAAGTATCTAAATCACAGAGAAATGTTTTATATATGTATATTTGTCGAAAATATATTTTAGATCATTCCAACTGTTTGGTCAGCTTCTCTACGCCCCGGTTGCGCTGCTGTCAGACTGTTTTTTCACATAAAAGTTTCTAACCAATCAGATCTTAGCCCTTACTTGTTGCTAGCTTAACAAAAGTCAGCCTTATACTCATACAGTCTGTGCTTCAACCTTCAACTTCTGGTTTTGCGGGCAATTTTCCATATAAACACTGTTGAATAAACGCACTGACGTTGATTCAACCAATCAGAATTTGAGTTAGATCATGAACGCAAATTACATAATCAACCCTGATTGGATAGTCAAAGCTTGTGCTACCAAAAGCAAGCTAACTACTTCTGTACTTTGTTTCAGGCTGTAGGCAGTAGTTGCATTTTTTTCATATGAATTACTAGCTGTTTTGCAGTTAACAATAGAGGAAGAGAGAGAAGTTGATTTAGTTGCTGATTTATTGCATAAGCCATCTAAAGACGGGCATTTTGTGACAATGTTGAGCGACAAGAGGCCAGTATGAGATCTTCTATGCCGCACTGAACACATCGCAGCCCCTCCAACTGCTTTGAGCTGCAGCGTCTCATTACCAGCAGCTTCATGGCAGGATTTTTGACAATATCATTTCCCAGACAAAACACAAGTTTCAAGACCATGAAAAACTAGTGTCTATCACCCTCCTTGATCTCCAAAGATTTCGGGAGCACCAGAAAAACTTCCTGCATGCAGTTCTCTCCACAGAAAATTTCCCGCTGAGCTGGACTTCCTTCATGGATAAAGTTCATCTTGAAATGAGTTAGACTTGCTGTAAATAAAATATGGACTTACATAAAAATGCTTATTTTCAAGTTTAATGAGTTGTCAATTGTGCTTTGATTTTTATTTGCAGTGGGAGGAGACTTACACGCACGGATTTAGTTTGTACAGTAGACTAACTATGTCCAATTATAGTGAATTCTACATAAATGATCCATTTATGATGGAATTGCTCCATGAAATAATATTCAAATATACCAGGATGGTGATAGAAGGGTTAATATTTCATATAAATGAGGATCATTTTGGTGGAGGAAAATTAAAGGCTCAGCTCTGAAATGCACGTCACTAGAGAGATTTGTTTTTTTATTACAGTTTTGCTTGAATATCTACCTAAATTGTGTAGCAATCAAATTTCAGATATTTTGTGTTTTTAATGTTAATGTTGGCTAATTTCACCTGGACAACACTGCAACCCCTGATGCTAATACAATTTAAATGTTGATAACATAACAAGGCCTGAAGTGTAGGTAGGGACCTGTGAAAAATTCTCTGTTTCATTCAGATTATTTGTGTTTTTGGCATTACAAGTGCTACTAACAACAACCACAACCATCACCAACAAAACACCACTTACAGAAAGCAGGCATTGGATACATATACAGATTTAATAAAGCAACCTGTAGTATGTAAATTATAAGATACAATGACATGTAATCTGCATGGGTGTTACTTTTAAAATGATTTAAATAGGTTTTCTCAGGAGCAAATTGTCATTGAAATAAACACAATATCTTCACTCAAAACAAATACTCCACATGAGATTTTTTTCTCAAAAAAAGTAGAATAACACATCTCACTTCTCAAGCGCGAAACCCGTACTGTTAAAAACACGGATACTGCCAAAAAAGCTCACTTGGCCCAGCTTGGCGTCCTTTGCAATAACAGCTTGTAGTAGCAAAATTACGCTGTAGAGACAGCCGGCTATTGTGGTGAAGAGAATTTGTACATTGTCAAAATATTGTTTTTATCATGCCGAGCACAAAAAAGGATGGATCCAAGCTCAGAGAAATATGGTTATGGTTATTTGGAGATGTCTTAAAAGTAAATAACAAAGCAAACAAGTATTTTTCTTCATAATAAATGGCATAACTGGTGTTAAATATTATCAGCAGATTTTTGACTTGATTGAAAATTGAGAAAAAGACAGATACTTCCATATTCTGATATATTTTTGTTCTTTTACAGCTACAGCTTTAATTCTATACTGTGTTGCTTAGCATTTTTTAAATAAACAAAAATGGTATTCTTAAATTCTAAACCAAGAACAAATGCACTCAAAAAAGGGATTGTATGGTATTAGACTCTATTCATTCCAAGGGAAAACAAAATTGCTGAGGTTTATGAGGCCCAGCTTGCGATTGGTGGATAAATTGTCAACAATGTACAAGCAGTTTTCACGCCTTATGCTTTCCACTGCCTCTGTGCTGAACAGCATTTTATCATATTCGCATAGGCCAGTTGAGAACCGGGCAGGTTCAGGTTGGTGAAAGCTTTTTAGTGATCAGGAGAGTGCAAACATTTATGCGTGACAGGTCATAATAAACCATGCTAATGTCATTTTAACTGCATTGAAATTTCATTGAACTTTCTCTTGGTTTTATATGGTGTGTTTTGGGTAACTTTTCTGGCAATATTCAGCCAAAAAAAGACATGAAAATGTTTTGCTTAAACAAAAATAAATAAATAAATAAACAAGTGATTTTGTATTGGTCTTCAAATCATACTGCAAAATTTGTGAGGTTTCCATAGCATAACCTTATAAAGATACTGAGGTTACGCATCGATTTAATGGTTTCTTGTGTTGCCTAACCACACCTTTACCTTAACCAAACAATCAAGGGCCACCCTTGCCTTTTCCTCACCTGTGTACATATTCCACTTTTTTTGCTTTTTTAAATCAGAAAGGCACTATGAATGTCCAGAGTCCACAAATAGACCCTGGGCCATAAATTGTCAAGACATGGCTTCTCATATTGCTGAAAACTCCAACACACATGCACAAACAGACACCATTTAAAAAGAAGATTGGCTTATAGGTCTGGGAGCTTCAGAGTAATCGTCAATACATCCGTCTTTTTCAAGTTATTCTATTTCTCATCTTAAAATCCCAAATCATCTTCTACTATCAGGCTTGTGTTAAGGAGTACACTATTGTTTCCACAACACAAAGTCATGTTATAAAGTTTGACAATTTTTGTTCGGAAAGTTTAACAAATATCTAACTGATTTTGATGGAGCTTCTCCTTCATCCAGGTAACGTCTTGAGTTATGGCATCTGGACCATTGATTGTATTTGAGAACTGGACTGAGTGACTCCTCCCTCCTCATGTTTGGCACAGGAACTGACAAACATCAAGAACAAGCATTCCCTGAGATAAACATAATTTCACTCTAAGACACTTTAGTCTGTTATATATACAATTTTTTAGGCAGAAATACACATAAAATTATTTGATTTCAGATGTATATGTTTTAAAAGCTGTACTTTGGTAATCTTCCATGTTATCTGAAAATACTGAATGACTAAAATTGAGACCTGCATTTAGATGATAATTTAATTTTTGTCCACATTAGCTTTATGAATCAATATAAAAATTAAAATAGTGTCACAGTTAAGGTTGCAAAAACTTGCAGTTCTTGTAGTTTACCAAAGTTTTGTATCTTTCTAGCATTCAGATTTTCTAGATTCTATCTCACTACATAAATATTTAATTGGCCACATATCTGCAGCCTTCGCAGCAGAACTTTGAATGGGTTTGTGAGCCTTTACTTCCTTTTAGAATGGACTTATTTCATGATTATGTGTAGTTTTACAAATTTTGGCAAAGTCCCTGCTTTTTTAATGAGGAAAGACATTATTTCGAGGAGATAAATGTTTGATAAAGAAAGGTTCACACAAAATGTGTGATGCAACCATCACAAACGATGCATTACATCATCCTCTGGTGTGCTTTTTAATATTTCAAACATTGTCATGTAATAGTCATTATTTTGGTTTCAAGAAACTAGGGATGGCATGTGATGGTTGGATCTCACTGACAGCCTGAAGATTGTGCGCCTATAAATTGAAGTTAGAGCTTTGTTCAACATGTCATTTAGAGCTTGTCACGACTCACAGAACTGTGCAAACTGTTGGAAACATGAATATGTGAGTTTGTTGATTTGAACTACAAATTCTTTAAAAAAAATAACAAGTAAAAGAAAAGATTAAAAAAAAGTATTTTAGTATTTTAAAAAAGTATTTAAGACAACAAAGTCGTTAATGTAATAGAGAAGTGAACTTCTCTACCTGCAGCTTGAAGATGCAGAACACGAGTCTGCTTCAGCTGCTCATGCTGTGAGTGCACTGGGATGTGAATGCATTGTTGCTCGTAGGAATGACTAGAAACAAAAGAGAAAAGTATGAAATAAGCTGAGATTTAAAAATGCTTTCACATTCCCAGAAAAAAAATAAAAAAACTTTACTTCTATTGCTGCTTGATTGAATGTTTTTTTTTTTCAGGAGTTGGTATATAACAAAACCAATATTAAATCAGATACAATTTTAGATTTTGTCTCAACTATTAACTATTGATTGCTTAGATTTTCAGGGCTTTAAACATATTTGTGATCAGTTTTTTGAGAAACAAAATGCAATAAGTCTTTAATTTAAGCTACGTTTAAAAATTAAAGTAAAATTGAAACATCAAGGAGACATGTGATGCTCAAGTCAATGTGTGACTTAGTGCAACAGGATGAAAAAGGAACTGGAGGAGGTGAGCTGAATAGAAAGTATCTATCTGCAATGATGCTAACAGTTGTAATGAATAAATAACTAAAAGCTGATGTATTATGCATGAAGTGATTTCTGCAGCTGGATTGAAAACGGTGTTAAAATGGGGAACAACGGGCTTAGTTTTCAATATTTCTGTGGCAGAATACAAATTATCTGACAGACATGAAGCAAGGTGCCATTGATCATCCACGGCTGTTAAATCCACAGATGAACAAGCTCAGATTGTATATAACTAATAACAATGAGGAGGAAAAAGGGGGGAATTTCCCTCCAAGCCTGCTGTGAGCTCACTGTTTTTAATTGAGATAAATTAATTAGGACATTAGTTGAAATAGATGATTATTGAGCTATGTTATCTGCTATTAAACATAATGATTGTATGAGTTATTTCACACAGCCGCAAGCATCATTTCATTTCATCACTGTATTATCTTCAGCTGCAGAAATGCTTAAATATTTTAGGCTCAAGATGGTCTGTGTTAGATGATAGCATACAGTATAATGACCACACTGTATATTTTGTATCATATTGTCAGGAGTCAGAGCTCTGTCTTCCTCTCTGGTCACCGGTGGGAGTACTGACTGCACCCAATCTCCCATCAACCCTAGCACACAGTGTCTGGATGCCTCCCACCTGACTGTCATCTGCTAATCAGCCAGAGGACTCTTAACACACTGCTCAGAGCCACGCTCAGTGCAAAACTTTGCTTGTGCCATTCACCCTGCATACAGAGCAGGTCATCCTGATCTGATCACCTTTTTCCCTGACCCTGCTTTGTATTTTTACTCTGCCTCTTTGCCGCCTGCCCCGAACTTTGCCTGGACTCTCACCATGATTTAGCTTTGTGGGCTTTTAGCTAAGCTTTGCTCTTGTCTGCCTGTCTGAGTCAATACAATTTGCTGCACTTTCACTGCCTGTTTGAGACACATTACTTATGTAGCTTTAGGATCCTCATGGGATCAAGTCTAAAAGCAAAAGCAGCAAGTCAACAGAGGCCTACTGTATGGACACACACATTTTGATTCTTTATGATTCTTTTTCTCTTGATTTAAACATTTTCTTAAACTTTCTATCTTTTTTATGAAAAAGCAAAACCAAAATGTGCAGATTAAAGCTGTTGACTAATCTGTACTCTATGCAGGCTACCATCCAACTCCAAATTCTATGCCTACTGGAATTGTAGCTTATGTGAAAATGAAATTAATTAGAGCCAGCTGCACTTCTTCATGTGACCACAGAGGTCTTGGAGCAGAACCCTACTTTACAAATGAAAATAAACACCTGTACGATGGTTCAATTTTATTTTTATGACAACTGTAATGGGGTGAATTTACATGTAGCTCGTCAAAACTGAGAATAAATTGTGAATGTGGTTATATGGTGTTTTTGTTAAGAGTCAAACAAGTGTCGTACTTGTTTGTCCTCTGGTTTTTACTCACCTCTAAAAAGGTTTTTCAAGCTGTCTTTAAATTCACTCTTCATAAAAAAATGGGTGAAGTAACCACAACTTTTACAGTCAGCAATCCAAACAACTTCCCCAAGTTGCTGATTTTATTAGAGATGCTTTGGCATTTTGAATGTCAGTTAATTAGTTGTAGGTAATCAATTCCTAGCTGATCCCTCTTTTCATGTTCCTGTGGAAACAGTATATTTAAAATTTCAAGTCATTATGGCTTATTCTTGCTAAAATATGCAGTGTACTGTTGTGCTACTGAGACCTTCATTAATATTAAGAGTCAGTAGGTTTGCTTATAGCGGGTTCTGAAAATACAACATTAAATTTAGGGTTTTAATCAGTTTTTGAAGGCCACACAAGGGGACCTTGTGTGAATTACCAGTCTTGTCTCATCGGATTTTGTTTTGTTGGTAAAATACTAAGCAAATTAGATTTAAGCTGGTTAGAACAAATACTAAAAGGTAACCTGTGTGAGAAAAGCAAATGGAATTAGAGCTTCCTTGAATGAAAACTAGGGACAGGAATTCAAATATGTGGTAGTATTTTATTAATGGAGAATATTAAAGCACCTGTTTTGATATCATTTTAACTTTATATGTGTGTAGTTTTGAGGTTTTGAATATGTTTGTTGGTAAGTCAGTAAAACATGTTTTTTAGGAATTGTTGTTGAGATGTTCAATCTACAGAGGTTGCTGCTGTTTGATTTAGTAGCTGTCTTGGTTTGGTAGGATGGGGAGGAGGGATTTGTCACTGTCAATAATAGCAACATTTAAAAATCTAGAAAAAAATGCTGATTATATTGTCTTCCTGCTCCACTTAACTGGGTCTACGATTTTTTTTTTCTTTTACTATGTATGCTGTATGACTAACCATCTCAACTTTGCAAACTGGAATGTTAAAGGTTTAAACCATCCTGTCAAGAGGAAAAAAAGTTTTCTCCCATCTCAAACACCTCAGGACTAAAACTGCTTTCTTACAAGAAACCCACGTTATCATGCATCTTTTGAGGGTAAAGCACAGGGGTCTCAATCTTTATTATTCATGATATCCAATTTGAGTTCCCAATGTGGCTTCAGATAAATTTTTGTCTCTGGCAGATTATACATTATACAAAAATGTACATAGACATTAGTTGTTTTAGTCAATGTATACGCCCCAACTGTGGACGATGCAGAATTCTTCAAAATACTATTTTCTTTGCTGCCCGATCTGAATACATTCTGCCTTACAGACTTGAATAATCTCACTCTTAAAGTTGAGCGTAATATATTTACTTATCTTGGAGTCACAATTGCCAAACAAATATAAAGATTTATTTCAAGAAAATGTTTCAGTTTTATTAAACCAGATTAAGCAGTTATTACGGCACTGGTCAGTGCCTTTAGTAGGACGTGTGAACTCTCTAAAAATGTTTATGACATCTTAACTTCTTCATCTTTATATATATTACCCATAATCTATAAATATATATATATATATATATATATATATATATATAGGTAAGCGACCTCGTCTGAATAAAATCTACCATCAAAAATTAAATGGAAAGGCGGATTGCCATGCCGAACTTTTGCTTTTATTACTGGGTGTTCAACTCATGAAATATTGTTTATTGGCCCTTCTACCATGACCATTCGGACCGTCCTGACTGGGTTGCACTTGAGCTTTGTCAATGCAAAAACCTCTCTGGCCTTTGTTGGCTCTGCACTGCCACGTTGTACTGCATCTCTTAACAACCCTGTAGTTAAACATACACTGAAGATATGGTCTCAGTTCAGAAAACACTTTGACCTTTACGGTTTTTCTATTTGGAGTCCTATTGCAATAAATCACCTTTTTAAGCCATCTATTATGGATCCAGCTATCCTGCGATAACACCATAGTGGTATTGTTTGTTTCAAAGATTTACTTACAGATATTTGTATAATTGAAAGAGAAATTTGATCTTTTAAATGCTGATTTGTTTTGCTTTTTTCAAATACGCAATTTCTTTGTTTCACGATTACCAAAAATTTCAACTACCAATAACGAACACAATTATGTCACTAAATCCATCCAAGAAGGACCTTATTTCTAAATTGTACCACATTATGCTGGACCTTAAACATTCTTCAATGGATACATTTAAGATTGCTTGGGAAGAAGACATAGTCCTCCCTACATTGGATGAAACTTAGGTTTCTGCTCCTAAACTGGTAAATTCATTTTCATTTCATGCTCGACACCAGCAAATCCAATTTAAGGTGGTATACTGAGTCCACATCTCTAGGGTTAGGCTGGCTTCAATGTATCCCACACTTAGCCCATTGAGTATTAGATGTAACCTTACAGAGGCCTCTCTTTATCATATGTTCTTTTCATGCCCTTATTTGAATGTCTATTGGATCGCAATTTTTGACACAATGTCTCGGGTATTTAACAGCAAATTGAAACCAAATCCATTAACAGCCATTTTTGGGGTAGTTCAGGACAGAGCTGTTTTTAGATACTGCCAAAAAATACTGTATAGCCTTTGCCTCACTCCTGGCACGACGGGCTATCCTGCTCAAATGGAAAGATACTTCTCCCCTGTCTCATTCACAGGGGTTGTAGGATATTGTGTCATTGGAGACAATCAGGTATTCACTCAAAAAGTTTCCTGACAAATTTGAAGATCTATGGGGTCTCTTCTTAAGAATTTGTCCAGCTCTTTATTTGTTCAAGCATGTAGCAACTTATCTGCATGTGATACTACAGAATGCAGGTACTGGTGTGGTGGAGTGATGACATGGCTTTGGCAGTGACAGAGAAGGGGGATATTGGCATGGGGTATTTTGTTTATTTTATTTGTTTTTATTATAACTATTACTGTTTTTCTTTACTTCCTAACAAACTTTGTCAACATACAATATTATAAACACTTGTTTTAGAAATTTGTCTTTCAGACTTCAGAACTTTGTAAGACATCAAGATTATGTTTTGTTTTATATGCATGTAAAACTTAATAAAAATACCTTGAGTTGAAAAAAAAGACCACTGGGAATGCTTTTGCAATAAATACAAATATAGTTAAAGTGGGACTTTGCGGTTCATTTCTACATTTCTCTATGTCCGGTCCATGAGCCCAGACAAGGGCAAGATCCAGGGGTTGACTGAGGCTTAAGATCTGTGGTCAAATGATAAACATTTAACTTTATGTATTCTGGTCACTATTTGTCACTCTTGAAACCAAAGTAAAAACAATACATAAAACTTTGCATTTTGAACGATAAGGCCTTGCAGTGTTTCCACAAAAATGTAATTGCATGAATTTGTTTCCAATTACCATAGTCAGTGTCAGAACAAAAAAACAAAAAACAAAATCAAATATGCTTCTCAAATTTGATGTGTTTGTGTTAATCTGTTGGTGGCAATTCCAAGAAACCTTCTAAGGCGCATTTGTTTGCTAAATGAAAGTGCAGATGGATGACTCACTAAGACCTACACTGCCTGTGAATTAATCAAGGTCAATTTCATACCACAACAGAGAAAATGTAAACAGAAACATCATTCAAATTATCTACATAATGACACACGTACGCACTCAGAGGGATACAAAGTCAGCAAGTCAGATCACTGCCACTTTCTTCTGCTCAGGACAATTTTAACCTCAATCTGCTGGCTATGAACTACATCAGGGCAAGGTCCATTCAACATTCATACATTAATGCCACATGATTATTCAGATGTGCGACTGTCATCGCACCTGTCATGATTCTGCTGAGAGCACACCTCTGTGGGCTTGCTGCTGAATGATGTATCACGCTGTCGGCTTAAAAATCACTAACACTTCCATCAAACGCTCTCTCATTTCGGAACAGTGGAACAGAGGTGCACAGGTGTGGTAACTTATAAAAATTCACATTATCGTCTCCTCTCACTGTATCCGAACAGAGTGCTGCCCCGGCACCTGTCATTCCCGCTATGACAAACTTCATTAGAGATGCGCCTCAATGGACTTCCCACTGCAAAGCAGGCAGCAGGTTGCTTGGGACAGTCACATCAGCTGAATTCTTATTGTCCCTCCATGGGTCATCTGCATGCTTAGCAACACTTTTTGCTGCTCTAACCTAACCCCAACCAACTGTTTTGCATGATAACACCACTGTAACCGTGTTGAACGTCACGGTCTGTTGTAAAATCAGGGATCAAACATAGAACTGCCCCTGACATTGAAATCCTTCTCATCTAATTTTAATTCCTTTTGCTGACCAACACTGCTGTAGGCTTTCATTTCTTGGTAAGGTACACACCTCATCTACTTGCTGCAGACTTGTTTCAGTTTTTTCTGAAACATCTTAAATGCGATGAATTTTTAAAATTGATTAATTAATTTTGACTTGTAATTAATTAATCTATTTAATCTAACTGAATAATTGCTTTGAAAAGACTAATTTTAGCTTATTTTCATTTTAATTTTTGTATATGTTTACATTCTTTCAACTTTCCTGTAAGTCTTCACCTGTTAATGCTACAAATGTAATTCCAGTCCATTCTGAAGCGCAGAAAAGTACGCTTGCCCTGATATGCAACACTTAACAGTACTGAAGTGTTCACGCAATCAAAGTAAATCAGCTGATTCTATTTCAGAGAAAAGCGACTTTGAGCCATCATCATTCATCACTGCAAAAAAGCTGCTTTTCTCCACATCCGAATCAGTTGATTCACTTTGAACCTGTAAATGGTCAAAGAGTTGAGGTATGCCAAAGAGTGTTTATTATTTGCCACTGAAGACATCTCTGGTGTTAGAGGGCTAAACCCCCCAATTTAACTCTTTAATGCTGAGTGTCAAGGAGGGAGGCATTGGGTGTAATTTCTAGAGTCTTTTGTATTTTTGACCGTGGATTTGAGCTAATATCCTTCCAATCTCAGGACGAACACTCTTCCACTGGGCCACTTTCTCAGCATTAGTTTTTTAAAAGCTCCTGCAAATAGAAAATCCTATCACTGCCTTTGGGTCATCTAAAGAGTTGGCTGGTACATCTGCAGTGCATCTCCATTGTGTTTTATTGACACAAAAAATTGAGTGTTGATCAACCGATCAGAATGTTTACATCGCCTCTGTCGTGTTTGCATCTGAAATCTGTCCCTCCACCGCAATGCAAGCTTTTACGCAGTAGTTTGTATTTCCAGCCAATTGACGCATCAATTTCGCACCAAAGTGCTGCAGAAACGAGAAACGGGCCTGGGTTTCAGAATAAAAACTTTTGCTGTATTTTCAAAGCAAAAATTTACATAAGTGTATTTTATATTTGAACTGATGTGCCCATGCGATTTTGCATGTTAACACTGCGGATAACATCCTCTATTGCCATGGACGACAAAAGCTTAATTTTGGAAGTACAAAAACAGAAACATTATTTAAGACATAAAACGTGGATCTTACAAGGACTCAGTGAGGAAGGAGAGGCCATGGGGCCTGATTACCAAAGTTTTGGATGAACTACTTAACATTGGAGTGGCAAGACAAACCCCTTCTCCGGGAGTCTGGGGGGAAAGAAGACGGATTCCCCACGCTAGGCACTGAAGATGCACCGTGGATGGAAATGCAAATTTGCAGTGAGTGGGTTTTCCAGAACCTGGAAGACAGAAGCACAAACTTCAGTTTGTCCTCCGTCCAGCAAAAATCCACTGGCTTGAATCAGTAGGAAGTGGTGCTTCCATCTGGGCGTCAAGTGGACAGTTGACTCTTTTAGGTACTGTCTTTTTGGACGTGTCCGCTCTCTTTGAAACAGATCACAGAGCAACAAAGTGGCTGGAATCAATGAAAGACACAAATAGCTACGTGACATGATGGTTCCTGTCCTTGAAACCTTATCAGTTCAACATTCTCCATGTGCCAGAGAAGAAAAACATTCTGGCTTATTTCCTGTCCTGCTGTGAGACATGCGAGTCTTCTGAAGAGGTGAGACACATGAAACGAAGGCAGACAAAATCCATCGCAGCACAGGTCACATTTTTCAGGTACGCATTTGTTTTTTTTTTGGTTGCTTCTTTTAATTAATTAATCTACTTTAAATATAATTAAAATGTGAATTTCACAATTAAATACACCCCTCTATGTAACAATAAGAGGCTGAGGCTAATGCTTTGGGGACTGAGAGGTTTGCAGTTCGGGTTTCGCTGTTTGTTCCTGGTGGTCACTGAATAAAATGATCAGCATAACAAAACGCAGTGAAACAAAACCAAACTTTCTTGAATGAGGTGTTTGATCAGTTGCTACACAGGACCCTTGTGTAGCAGCCTCTTTAATCACAAAACTAGAGGTGTGACTTTGTCAGGCTTTTGTGTTAAAACAGGTCAGGGCAGACATCCTATTTATAAATTTATTTTAAAGGAATTGTCATTTAAAAAAAAAAAAAAAAGCCCCTTTTTAAAGATGTTTGAAGTTTTTAAACTTGTCATGTTTACACCACTGATAAACAGTCTATTTATACTGATTTTACGATCAGCTCAGTTTTTTTTTATGCTGATCTGTTTGATTCCAAGTTGGTGTTAATTTTTAAATACACACTTTTTCTATAAGCTCACTAAATCCAGTAAAAACCAAAATCCCTTAAATAATAGTAACATATTTAATAATTAAGGTAAAAATAATTAATAAAGAAATCTCCTTATTGACCTTGAAGACCTACCTCACAATCTATATGGTTAATGTTCTCAGAGAAAATGTCCAGGAACTATTGGAAAAGAAGGACACTGAGCAGTACTTTTCGCCCATCTCTTTTATATCTGTCTGGTGTTACTTAAGCTTTCGTCTTTGTGATGCTGGAAACTGATCTTATTGATTTTTACTTGTCTCCCTCTGATTTTAGATAGAAATGTGTATGTCCAAGCTCATCGTTGGAAAAAGGCAAACAGAAGAAGACAAAAACTGATGACATAGACTTAAAAAAAAACATGGTTTGAAGATAAATCATTTCTGTGTATCTTCCTTAAATAAATAAAAAAAAAAACTATTGCATTTCTTAATTGATTTTTGTTTTATTCCACTTGTGAACAAACAGTGATAAAGTGATAACAAACCCAATTTGGTTTTCTCTTGACATGTAACATATTTACTGAAATAAACCTATGATGTTGTGGAGTACAGTCACATTAAAATTCAAAGAAAAGTGGTAAATTAGTTCAGGAGCTACCTCCAAGGTCCTGTAGTGCCTCCTGTTATTTACTACTTGTTCACTTTATCTGTCAGCTGTAGGCAGAGTTATGGCTCCCTGTTGCATGGCCCACCACTGTAAAGTACAGACTTTGACACAGTCCTGAGTCAACTATCCTCCATCACAGATGTTGGCATAAAACTAATTACAGTTGTTCATCTAAAGCTTCATAAAACTCTTACAACACGGCTAATAGAAACACTGACAGACAGATGAGCAGACAATTTCACATTAAAAGAAAGCGGTCGTCAAAAGTTTTGTTATGAAGAGGGGGAAGAGACTTAAAAAGTCAATTAAGAAAAAAAATCCTGACATGTGCACTTTTAACTTTACAATCCTCAAGAGAACTGTTATTCTTATGTATCCTTCTCTTTTTGACCTTGGTACTATATGCTAAAAAAAACTGACTTCAACAGTTTAAGCAGTTTGTCTATTGCTGCAGGTGAAACAAGATGTCCAACTGACAGATAGTACTGAACAGGGTAACAGAAAGACAAGTCATCAAAGATATAAAATATGTATTTATCTTACTGTTCAAAGGTTTTAGAAAAGTGTGACAGCTGTCTAAAAAAAAGAATAGTTTTAGAAACATAAATAAATAAGAACATTTGCACACATTTACAAAATTGAGCAAACAAAAGAAAAATCTAACTTAAAAAAATATTTAGCGTCACTTCCTTTTTGCCTTATTCCTTAGTCACAACTACCCGTCCAGGTGGTTACGGCTATCTGCAGGTAAAAATTGGAAAATCTGTGCAGGACACGCAGGTGGCCCGCATAGAAACATCAAGGTTGTAGACCGCTCTGTGAGTCAGCAGGGTGTAAATGTTCGTCCAGTACGTCATGAGTACACTTACCACATGCATGGCCATCACACATTTTTTTTAATGCCCTTTAAGGTGGCTGCACGAGCCTCAAAAGAACTGTGAGAGATACCTGCACTCCCCACAAAACAACTTCCTTATGTGCATGAGCATGTGACTAATTACAACAAATGGGTCAAATCATCAATGTCACACATTAGTTTAAACCCAGTTATGAGGTGTAACAGAAACAATTCTATTGAAGCCTTAAAACTCTGTGCCGAAAAGCCATCCTCCACTACCAAGATGAGGTTGTGCAAGACAGTTTAATGCTATGGGAAGTACAAGGAGAGCAACAACACACGAGATAGCTCTACTGCATTAGCAAGGTCTCTCCCATACAAAGATGTCAACGCAGACTGGGGTTTCAAGATGTTCAAGCTCTTTTGAAGAAGTATAAAGAAAAGATCAAGATTGCAGAAGGTGTGGTCCGCTAAAAACTTGCAACAGAAGCTTAAGAAAATCAAACTGATTGTGTCTAATAGTGTCAGAATCAATGGGATGCAGGTACAACCATCTACTCAGATAAGCTTGGCAAGAAGAGTTTTTTAATGGAAGAGTTGAAGACAAAAAGCCAAATATCCAATGTGAAGACAACGCCAAGTAACTCAGGTATGTGGGAAAAGGCTGGAAGTGGAGTTCAGTAAAATTGTAGCAGCTGCTCTGAACTAATGAGTCAGTCAATAATGAGTGTCTGCAGGCAGCAGTGAAGCATGGTGGAGGTTCCTTGGACTTTTGGGGTTCCATATCTGCAAAGGGAGCTGGAGATTTGGTCAGGCAGATACGTATTAGATACTTAACTATTACCCAGTATCAAGGAGGCATATGGTTGGCCTCAAATTTGTTCTGTAGTATTACAACAATCCCATATATCCAGCCAAAGTCATTAAGAACCATCTTCTGGGTAGAGTAGGGCCGAATCTGAATTCTTAGCCTGCCCCTCCAGCTACTCCCCATCCCTCCAATTGTAAGGGCATTTGAAGGGATAGAGGTGTCCAAAACTGTTCTTTTAAGGGTAGAGCAAAGGGACTCCGAGTTCTGTATCCCTCCGTCGGTAGGGGGAGCCACTTCACGATGTGCAGCAGAGGAGAAAGACATTTCTTTAAATACAAGTAGTGTTGTATTAGCATGATTTTTTAAAGTTCTAAAACTGACGTTGTGTATTTTCCCAGTGCTGGCAGCTACGCGCCATCGTAGATGACTGGCAAATATCGATAACATCATGGGTAATGCCTGTTTGAGCCGTCCAAATTCAAAGACGCTATGTTTCCATTTCTCTCTGTTTGGAAAGCTAAATGTAGGGGGTGGGGAGAAGCTGTAGGTGTAGGGTAAGAATTCGGATTTGGCCTAGAGTAAGAAGTTATGGAGGTGATAGCCCCGACCTAGCAATGATTTTCACATCTTTAAGTGTGTCTGGGATTACATTAAGAGAGAAAAGCATGTGAGGAAGACTACATCTAAGGTCAGATCTCCAAGATGTTTGGAACAACCAAAAAACAGCCAAGTGTGTGCAAGTGTGCATAAAAGAACTTATACGATAAAGGGTGGCCACACCAAACATTAAGACAGATAGTGAGACATAACATTAATAACAATAAAGAAGCACACTTTGTGGCTGTTTGTACAAACTTTTTGTAAAAATGAAATAAAAAAATTCCATTAAAACAGTCTTACTCCTCAGCAGATTATTGAATAGTTAATTCAAAACGTTAAGATGAACCTTTAGGTTAAGATGAACCAGTAAAAGTTAGACTGAGTAGTTTTAAGTTCCTGCCACAACTTCCATAGTGGGTCCAACACCGCAAAAAAACCCAAACAAAAAAACTCTGTTGTTTCCTTACCCGCTAAGACACCAAACCTAAATCAAATTTTCTGCAAGGAGATTAACAATGAAAAGTAGAGTTAAAATAAGCTCAACCTCTGAGTCTAAAATCTCTTCTGGGCTTTAGAAATAAGTTTTACTCACTATATTATTTAGTCTTCACTCAAACTGAATATTTTATTTTAATGAACAGAGTTCACACAAAGACAGATAATAAATCTACATTTCCCACAGCTTATAACTTTTTTTCCCTTTCCTAAATAAATGCTAGTACTAATGCTTAAACTATAATTTTTAAACTGCCTGAGCATGGCCAATCAGATTTTTTTTAACTAACATTGTCTTACAGTCGAATGCACCCCTTTTTACTTGTAGTGAAGTCTCTAAAACATTTCGGCACAGAATGTTTTGTAGGTTTTTTTTTTTTTTTGTACAGCCCATTCCATACTGGATTTTGGTTCTGGGGGAAAATCAATATGCTCATATGACAGTTTCCAGGAATGCTATGAATGTAATTCTAGTGTTTTTGAATTCAATAATCAATTGTAAAAGCCGGCTGCACGGTGGCGCAGTGGTTAGCGCTCCTGCCTCACAGCAAGAAGGTTCCCGGTTCAAGTCCTGGCTGGGGGACCTTTCTGTGTGGAGTTTGCATGTTCTCCCCGTGTTCTCCCCGTGCATGCGTGGGTTTTCTCCGGGTACTCCGGCTTCCTCCCACCGTCCAAAAACATGCTTCACAGGTTAATTGGTTACTCTAAATTGTCCCTAGGTGTGGATGTGAATGTGCATGGGTGTGTGATTGTGGCCCCTGCGACAGACTGGCGACCAGTCCAGGGGTGTACCCTGCCTTCGCCCGTGAGTAGCCGGGTTAGGCTCCGGCAACCCCGTGACCCCGAAAGGGATAAAGCGGATTGGAAAATTAATGAATGAATGAATTGTAAAAGCCTATTGCACACTATAATTGAACAGATAGATTTGTGGCTTCATGATCAACATCACAGAAATGTGGTAGAAAAACCAGGATTTGTGGTTATTGCAGATTGTTCCTTGTTTTTTTGATGGTGAGGCTTTTTTACATTTGTCTATGAGATTAAGTTTAATAAAAATGAGGAGGTGTTGAAGATGTTACAATCATCTGTGAAAGTCTTAATTTTTTTTAAGACTGCTGCCTTATAGTGCAAAACTTTGATATGTATATTTTTTAAAGGTTGTATTCCATTAACTACTTGCTCCATGTAGCAATCCATTAGTCTACTGCCACCAGTTTTAGGGCCACATCTAAGTATGTCCCAGTTCTTTTTTTTTTTTTTTCAATTTTGGGTCATGGATTAAAAACAGAAGCCATTTTGTGTGTAGCATGATAAAACATGACCCAGAGTTAACTCACAAAAGTTATTCAAACCTAAGTTTCCCCTCTCAGTTCCTTTTAACGGCCTCCGTTTCTCTCGCATTGTTGGCAAATGATGCATGCAGATGTTAATTAAATTTACCCAAACTTTCATGCTTTTGTGTGTGAGGAGGCTCAAATGATATCTTGAATTAGGTTTAAGAAAGTGAGATAAAGCATTAGCTGGGGGTCATTGAACACTAAAAAAAATATACCTCTGGACAAATGGGAAAAAGATACTGAAAAGGAGCAGAAATCTTGAGAAATAGGTGCTGGAGTGCCTGATAGAGAAGTAGAAAAAAAAAAGAAACTTGAATTTACATTTGAATTTCAAATGCATTTCAAAACCTTTTTTTTATTTGGGTTATAAGAAATTCAATTTTTAATAAGTCTGAAGTCTGCCACATAGACGATTGAAAAAAATGTTAATATGATGAAAGATGTTTTTCATTGTGAGCTGACAATTTAAATTCACCATTGACAACTGTGGATTTTTTTAAGGCAATCTTCTAAATTTAATAACTTCATTGTTTGAAATCATGCGTGAGGAAGTCAAGCCATAAACATTAGGAAATGAATAGTAGAGGTTAGTATCACTCTTCTATTTTTTTATTTTTATTTTTTGCAAGTCTTGCCCCTTAAGGTCCCATTAATCATGCCCTGAGTGCTGCTGATTACCTGAATCAGGTGTGTTCAGTCAATCAAAATCTGGAATTGTCCAACTCAAGCATAACTGTTATATGCAGGTAGATTTTGAGACAATGACAGAGTACAGGAAAAAGCTGAACTGAGTTTTTTGTAACTTGTACCTTTATTTGATTTAATTTTATTAGTTTATTTGACAGGGACATTGCACATTAAGAGCATCTTTGCAAAGGCACCAGAGTTAGCCGAAAGGCTATTTTTCATCTGCAGTCCTTGAACAGGTGATAAATTTGTCTCCCTAAAAGGCAAAGATAATAAAAACAACCTAAACATGAGAATTAGAGATTTATGTCAACATTGTAAAATTTGGCTGTACGTTGTGGGTGGGACCATTAGTGCGGGGTAAGCCCACCCCTGATTCCCGACATTCTTCTATTTAAATGCTCTCCCTCTAGCTTGGAGTCCCTCACAACCCCAACCTAACATTACCGAACCAACAAAGTGGTGAAAGATATCAGAGCTATCCAACCCTACAGTTTTGAGGCAGATCCAAGCTTGGATGAGGAAAACGAAGGCGTAGATGGATTTAGTCATCCACAAGTGGATGCATCAGATTGTGGCACCTATGTCACAACAACATTTTTTATCTGCTCTTGATTCACAACAATTTAAATAATAAAACATTCAAAGCAATTTTGAGTTTAACATTCTTTATATGTGTCCTCCATCATGAGAAAATTGTCAAAAGAGCATGTTAAAAGCAACAAAAACCCAGTTTTCATCAGAGTAGGTCTTTTAACCTGCTGACATTACAGCCCGTTATTTTGCAGCACCTGCTTTTGGTGTCCATTTCTCTGTATCAGACCTGAGGTGATGCAGAACATTAGTGTTCAGGATCTGTTAAGCGTGTGAAATGTGCATATGCTCTGTGTAGGAACATGGGATTTATTTTGCTTGTCTTAAATGCAACGCTTTTGCAGTTGGCTCCAGGGCTCTTTGGTCATCAGGTGCAGGCCTTTTAGTTGTTCCCAGAAATGGAGCCAAATCTGTTGAGGGTGTTTTCAGCTGTTATTGTCTGGCTCTCTGGAGCAGGCTGCCTGCTGTGCTGAGGTCAATTACAGGAATGAGTACATTCAAAGGCAAACTCCTAACTTGACTATTCTCACTGGCTTACCATTAATGACCGCGTATGTGTGAATAGAGAACATGATTGATAATTTCCAGTAAATGTAATTATACTCTTTGTGCTGTAAGACTGTAAAGTGTGTATGGGATTTATGCACATTTACCAAGTGCATTGGTTTTATAGTATTTAAACATTTTAGCAGTATACTAGCAATCTTTGTTACCACTAATATTAAATTCATATGAAATGCTAATTGTTGTTCTTGCGTGTTACTGTTTAAGTTGATCCACTTCTGCCTGTGCAAAGAGAGTTTTACTTATATATTTACATACTTCCATATTTTTATGTGTTTTGCATTTGCCAGCAATCTTCTTCTAATTAAATCTGTTAATTGGACACAATCCTATATGTTAGCTTTTTATTTTTTTTAAATCATCTTCTTTAAAAGCATCACACCATTTATCAAAAACAACACTTTTGTATGTGCAAATTTCACATCCATTTGGGTAACTGATTTTTCACACGCCTGAAACGCTTGTTGATATGCTTCAAGTACCAATTCATACGCTCCAAGGTCAGTAGCTTTTGACATCATGATCCGAAATTTTGTCTGAGGATGACGGGGCACACACTTCATGTGCTTTTTATCTTTAAGTTTTTATAGAAACAAATTTATCACATTCCTAGGCTACTCTAAAGTTGCAGCAGTTATGCTTAGATGTGTTGAAATAGGAGTCCACTTCATTTTCTCTAAGGAACAAGAGCAATATACTGACTCACGCCAAACTGTGGATGAGAAGATGATGGGATTGGGCAAATGCTACAACAAGCTGGTGGCTCTCTTCCCAGCTCCACTGCATGCATGCGCAGGTGCATTACCTCAACTTTTAAATCCAGAGGATGAACTTCAGATTCTCTGTGGGGAATTCTACCTGAAGTAGTAGGATCGGGTCACGACCAACACCTGCTCAAGCCACACTAACTTCTGTCACCACCTCAAGATTACCATGAAAATCAGTGGCTGTCTACTGTTGAATTGTCTCCAACTCCACCCCAAGCGCACTGTCAAACTGAGACTTGCTGTTAGAGAACTGGAGGACTCCCTGTTCTAAAAGTCTACTTAAAAACACCTTTATCAAGCTTGCTAGTAGCATCCAGAACATAGACATCATAATGGATTGTTAGATCTGCTTTGGTGCAGTAATCACCTTCTGTGCCTACATGTCCAGAGCAAAATCATCCAAGTGGAAAGCCATAACTTTTTAACAAACAGAGCAACAAAGACACTATTAAACAGAAAACCTGTTATCAAAAAACAGTGGCTCACGTAAACATGTCAAATAAGCCCCCAATCACATTATGTTAAAAAAACAAATTCAAATCTAGTGATGGTCACTGTATACTTTTAAATAACTCTAAAAACTGTTATCGGGACAACCCCCCCTATCATTTAATCAGTGAATTAATAAAAATCTGTTATACTCATTGGTCAGACCCATTCCTTCCCTGGTGGAGATTCTGAAGTTTTCCATCATCTTGAAATTGCACATGCAACTGTCGTTATACCTGACAATAACTAAAAAAAAACTGTGAAGTTCCACATTGTTACATTGGGAAAAATACAGTATTCCGTCCTCTTATTTGATTTATGAAAAGGTTTTCTCTCAGTCACCTCAAACATTCAGAATCTGAGTTAAGAACGTTTTGATCGAACACAGATTTACACACGCAGAGAAGAAAAGTTTCAGTTTGTTCTTTACATTTCCAGCGCAAATCTTTAACCAAAAATGTAATTCTCTACAATCTGCATTTTTTCATAGTATCCATATTATTCATTACATTGTGTAAACTTAATTCCGTGCTTTTTTTTTTCACATCACAGTCTGCAGTAACAATTGTCCAGTTTTCACTCCCAATCTCTCCACCAAGATAAATATGATTTTAGTTTTTTTTTTCCTTTCCTCTGACAAAGTTGTGTAGACATGCTGCTATTTAATACCAAAATTCAATATCATTATCTTCTGCATTTTTTTTGTCTCTTCTGGCTCACCATACAGTTTCATCACACTAAATGAATTATTTTGATTTGACTTTACGTGTTTTTAAAACACTTTATGCTCATGATTCTGAAATGTGTTTGATGTGTCACAGGCTCATGTCATCTTAGGTGGTACTCATTGAAAAAAATACTACACTCTTTTAAAGAGTCATGTCTTGATGTAGTCTATTAGACATCTTGGCACAGATCTTGTGAGCAAAACTTTGTATTTTTGCTACAGTTTTCTACAGTTAAGAAGATTCAGGATCAAAAAGGGATAAATACTAAAGGTGTGTAGCAATGTTTTATTTAAGTATCATTTTGGGAGTTTTTTTTTAAAAATTGGTTTTCTTTGCTTTGTTGATGGAAAATGACTGATATTTAAAAGGGAGAGAAAAAGGCACAGTTGATAGTCATTCAATTATTTATTGTCAAACAGAAGCGACATCTTGTAATTGCAGGACTGTCACCGTATCCTTAGCAGCTAATATCTTGCCCTGACATGAGTGTCACTGTGATTGGCAATAAAATAACAAGGCACAGGTGTTGCACACAGCCTTTTATGAACATGTACTGTTTATGCATCATCACTTTTTCATCTCCTCAACTGTAGACCTCATTTTTGTAATGGAGCGTTGTGGCTGTGCACCCAGAGCTGTAAGACACCTTTGCAAACAGGAGGAAGTGGAGAGTAGGGAGCTCCTCCCGCCACCTGCCTATTACTTGTTTTTAACCAGTGTTGTGCAAGTTACTTGTTGCTATTCAAAAGTAGTCCATTGCCTTGCAATAGCACAGTCTTTGTTTAAAAAGTGTCTGTGGTTCAAATCCTGCTCCATTCAGTTCGCTGTTGTTGTGTCCTTGGGCAAAACACTTCACCCTTCCTGCCTTTGATGTGGCTCCACTGGTGTGTGAATGTATATGAATGTCCAGATGATGGTCAGATGGACTGAAGGCGCATACTGGCAGTCACGCCTCTGTCAGTCCAGTGCAGCTGTGGCTACATCAGAAACTTACCATCACCAAATATGAATGAGGAGTGAATAAATAATGGATACAGACTGTAAGCACTTTGAGTGTCAAAAAAAGCATGGAAAAATCCAATTCACTATTATTATTATTAATTAGGGCGGGGCTAGGTTTGGCTGCACGTATTATGTGCAGCCAACATGAATTTCCATCAGTTTTTTGTATTTGGTCACATGTAAATACATGCAAACATCATTGACCAAAAAAGAAAATGAGACCTATTGTGCTTTGGAAAGACTACAGCAACAAACATCCCCAAAAATCTAAATAAAAAGGAGTCATGGTCTGGTCTACAATAACAAAACAGACACATACCAGCTTTCTGTAAAAAAAAATACTTAACACTTTATGTGATGTGGGTAAAGAAAATAGTGTTATAGTGATTTTTTTTTGTCTGTTGGTACCAGTGTACTTTCTGCTTGAAACAATAACATTTAGGGTTGTTAGTCTGTTGTAATACACGCGTTTCTGAACATGCAATGAGTAAAATTTTACCATAATTCATGAAAAAGTACTTGCACTACTGTAGTACAGCAAAAAGTACACACTTTTATTACCAAAGTACCAAATCCTATTACTAGGGATAATTGGCTTTTTTATTAATTTTTTTTTTCAGTCTTTTGGCGGCGGATTTTTTTTATAAGCAACAATACATTCTTGTCCTGATTGCTTACATGTTATCTCTGATGAAAAAAAAAGGTGTTTCTGAATGAATCTCATTTTCGTGATCTCCATAAACATTTCAGCACTTGTTCCACCTGTCAGGAATGAAAATGTACGGCAGTTTTCCTGTGTGCTGTATCTTTAACACTTGTCAGCTTTTGATTCCGGAGAGCTCTCACTGTGTGATACTTCAAATATAACTGGTGAAAAAAAAACAAAAAACATTTCAGTGGTAAAATCTCCCAAAACAAAGAGATCATTATTTTGGGGTGCTTTGTTTTTGTCTGGTTCAGTGAAATTCATTCATTCATTCATTTTCCAATCCGCTGTATCCCTTTCGGGGTCACGGGGTTGCCGGAGCCTAACCCGGCCACTCATGGGCGAAGGCAGGGTACACCCCTGGACTGGTCGCCAGCCTGTCGCAGGGGCCACAATCACACACCCATGCACACTCACATTCACGCCTAGGGACAATTTAGAGTAACCAATTAACCTGTGAATCATGTTTTTGGACGGTGGGAGGAAGCCGGAGTACCCGGAGAAAACCCACGCATGCACGGAGAGAACACGGGGAGAACATGCAAACTCCACACAGAAAGGTCCCCCAGCCAGGACTTGAACCGGGAACCTTCTTGCTGTGAGGCAGGAGCGCTAACCACTGTGCCACAGTGCAGCGGTTCAGTGAAATTCTCATTTAAAAAGGACACCGTTTCAAATGCTCGCATTTATTGCAAAATCACAAACTGAAGTAAACACAAAAGGCCAGTTGTCACAGTTAACAGTCAGGATGTCAAAGGAACTGAGGCTAGCAAACATTCAGTTCCACATCAAGTCAAGCTGTGGCTCAAAATTCCTGATTAGAAGTAAACATGTTTCATAAGCTTTGAACGCTTCGAGTTTGTATATTTTAGTCCCTATTCCTAAATACCTGTTTTGAGCAGAAGAGGCTGTTGGTGCATTTGTGTCTCCTCTTGTTCAGTCAGTAGCTTAGCAGAGGTCGGATGCTTAAAGCAAATATAGGTTTCAGAATGTGCTGTGCAATTACACGTGCAAATTTGTATCTTTATTTTTCAATCAGACTCATGGGTTTTAGGCTGTTGATTGTAGAAATTTCAAAACATTATCTTTAATAAAGATGCTCTAACAATCCATTTATTACATTGTGCAATTTTATTTAACAATTATGTTTCAAAGTAACAATTTTCTTTTCATTTATGTATTTTTTGTCTAATTAATCCTGGATTGTAATTTTTAATAATTTTTTGCCGAGTGCAGATCAGGCAGTGTGTGCATGGCATCATATCTGCACATGGGCCATTGCAATTAACTTTGACTAAAATTAATTAACTTGTATTCAGTGATGCATCAGTGCAATAGAAGAATTTGGCTATCTTATCTTGGTGTCTGTATGTAAGCAATTTCAATTAATGTATGCAAATTGTTTCATTCTTCATTTAATGTCTTCTTTTAAAAGATAAAATAAAACATATTAAGTGTGGTTAAAAAACAAAAAAAACAAAGATAAAACCAACCTTGTTTTTATAAGACATTTTTATCATGTTTGTCAAAGAAAAACCTCTGAAGAATCTGAAGTGTCTATTATTTTTGTAGAAATCCTGTTTAAATTGCTTCCTTGAGGTTGCTCTATAGGTTCTCCCCATTTTCCCCCTCTTTAATGGCACTATCTTATTTCAGAACATACAGACCTTACCTAAGTAGCCATTGACATTTATTAAGAATATTAAAGTATAAAAGCAGAATTAGCTAAACTGATTTACATCACAGCATCTCTACTGTCAATTTTAAATAAAAACTAAATTGACTGGGAAAATGCACCAGCAGTGGAAGGGCTCATTATACTGACATTAATAAGGATTTATTTCGGAATGATAAATCTTTCATCTGTCCACATCTCGTGCATTTCTTCTACATTTTATGGTGAGTCAATACACAGAACCAGTAAAGAGTTTTGTTAAGACTATCAGCAATGCAGGAATCCGGCAGAATACACAGTACCTTCATACTGCAGCCTCTTGCACAATAACTGCTTTGACAAGCTTCAGCAACCCATAGTTATGAGCATGATAAAGAGGGAAAGAAAATAAACTTCACAAAAACATCTACAGACAAATTGGTCAGTCTCAATGTGTTCTAAGCCTGTCAATTTTTTCGCAGGCTGTTTCTGCCCATGGAGAATATTTAATTAGGTTTGTCTTAGCTGTCAGACTTACTGCAGTCACTTCAGCCGGCAATTGTCAGCCCTCCAATCACCAGCCAATAATATACTTCTGACCCATCAATCAATGCAAATTATACAGCCTGGTAATGACCAAAGCAAAAAAAAAAAAAAAAGAAAAGTAACTTGGAAGTCAGATTTCTTTCTTTCTTGCTGCTCAATAATTTCAAGCATAATTTGTGAAATCTAACAAAATATGCAAAAAGGCAAAAACTCTTGAGTTTTTCATTGACCTCCTTTCCTGTAGAGGAATTTTATGCATTTTAATTCCACCTTTAACTTTCAAATAATTTAGAAGAGCACTGGATTTTTTTTTGAATAAATGTGTAATCATATAAATTTATTCCAGTGGATTTTTTTATATTCCTCTGAATAATAATGTATCAGTATGGTAATGTTGTGTTAGTGGAAACATAACATCTGAAAGATTTATTTTGGCTAAAGCTAAACGTGGATGTACTACAAGTACAAGCATTAAGTAGAGTACAACAATATGAGATGTCACGTTCCAACACACTAATTTATTTAGAAAATAATTAAGTCACTAACTAAGTCACACTCAAATCCAACTTTACTAAATCCTTCCAAACCTCACTGCAAGTCTGCAAACAAAGCTGTGTCTGTCATCAGAAAAATGTTATTAAAGTCACAACTTTACTGATTAAATTAGTACTTGAGTTACTCTCATTTGAAACAAGTGGCTCCTGCAGAAAACTATCATGGCTGTGTGGGTCCAATGGGTTCAGTGAAACTGATTCTATTCGAACTATGACTTTGCAATACCCTTCAGTCAATCAATCATACATCATAAAAATCAATATTTGTTTTAACTCCAAGACAATCATTTAGGGAAAAAAAACACACAAACAAAAACATGTTTAAAACCATCTTGATTTGTTTGTGCAATTTGACCACCCATACAGATTAAAACAACTTGAAAAAAAACTACTGACAGCTGTATTCTTAATCACAACCTTATAGATGGTCAATTAAAATAAATCAATTAAGAAAAAAATTACATTTTCTGTTTCTTTCATGTCTTGGCCAAAGAATTTGAAATGATGTCTATAAATATAAAAACATATATATATAAACATATCGCCAGCACAATTATTCTTTTTTAATTCTTTAGAATAATTGTTAAAAGGTAAAATTCCAATAGTTTTACTATTGACAATATGAGAACTGGACAGAATGATTGTGACATCACCAATGGAAAAATTGGTTACTTTCAGCTCCAACAATATGAAGAAAATTCATTTGCAACATTTCTGCGATATGGATGCTGCCATGTTGGATCCAGACATTGTCTTTTATTGAGGGATCCTATTTGACAGTTTATAACTTAAATAACTTACACTACAGCACAAAAAATCTCTTGAAAAAAAATGCAGATTATCAAGAACATGCTAAAAAAGTTTGCAGAGAAAGAATGGTTATTCTAAAAACTAGAATGACAATAATGGTTGTTTATTTTTCTATAGGAGTCTAAGGGGTTTTGGCTTCTTGGAGACAGAAGGTACTCCCTGTTTGGAATGCCAAGAGGTAGGGTTCACTCAGTCTAGTTCTCATTAACAGTCAATGATTGTTACTCATTGTTGTCTCATGATTGTTACTTGGTGTGTAAAGTTTCTTTGCATTTGACACTCTCCCCAGGAAGAGGAGTGAGCCACAGACACAGCAGTGCATAGGAATCATTGGTGGTTTAACACTGCCTATCCAAATACTGAATGTTGGGTACCAAGGCATTAAGTGCTTTTTTTATAGACTTAAGTATGGATAAATATATAGAAGTTAAATATATAGTAGTAATGTATAGTAGTCATAGTTTAGTATGAGTTAAAATTTCAACAACAATGTGAAGCTTTCGAACAAAAGGTCAAATAGAAAGTATTTTCCTTTATGTATATTGTCTGAAATGTTTACTTTTATAAAGTGTTAACGCAGAAGTTTAATATGTGTGCACAAAACACATCAACAGTAAGATAAGCAGAACTGTAAAGATTTTTATGTCTGCAGTATTACTCCAAGAGAACAAAGATGCTGATATACATCCTTAAGGAACAGTGTGCTCTGCACTTTAAATGGTCCGGATGAATACTCAAATCTGATTAGCTTCTGGGTGTTCCGGAAGAACTTCCGGTCACAGTGTTCCACATACGCAGGCTTCTTCAAAACAAACTTTTCCTTCATGATGTAGACAAAAACAAGTGGTAAGAGGTGATCTTTCTCTATTTACTGATGCTTTATTGAACCTATCGTGACGATCAGCATATATATTGCTTTCCTTTGCTGCTGCAGTCGAGGTCTGCCGGATCAGCGACACATTGTTACCGTGACAACGGGCCTCATTATGTATCAAATATGAATGAAAAAGCGATCTACACCTAAAAAAATAACAAAAATAAAGTACTAAAAATCTATTGAATATTTGTTTATTTTGTAAGTGATCATGTTATAAGCGGGATTGCGCCCAACAAAGTGTGCATTTTCAGAAATTGACGCACGCCACGGTAGCCTTGACTGATGGAAGACAGTTGCTTCATAGAGTGTAGTTAATCCATTTTAATATGTATTATCGTGTTATTTTTTTTTTTATTAATCGCTTGCGTTTACGCATTAATGTTGACAGCCCTAATTTGAACCCACAACCCACTCCTTCTAGGCCACTGAGCTGGTTGCAATCTGACCTAACTTCATGGTAAATGAATGGAAGCTCAAAGGATAAACATGAAGACATTGTTCTTTATTTCTGTGGTTTTTGAACAAACTGAAAACATTTTTCAAGTTACAGAGGTGAAGGTTTGAATTCTTGTCCCAAAACTGCATCTTATGACCAAGTTGAAATGAATGGAAAGTAGATATGTATTTGAATCAATATTAATTGAGTAACTTGCAGTTTTTGTTTGGCTGTGCAAAATTTCTTCATTAAAGTTTGTTTTTCAAATTCAGAATGATTTATAACAGTGGGCAGGCCCCTGTGAGGCACTTTCTAAGGTGGTACAGAAACATATTTACTATAACATAAATAGTATAAAATATGTAAAAATCAACCTTTTTGGAAGAAAATGAGAAAGGCTTTTACATCACAGCTAAAAAATATCTTTGTTAAAACAAATCAAAAGCTTTTGAGATGTTTATAGTAATTAAGGAAGCAGGTAAAAAAAACATTAAAACGTAAATCCTCAAACTTTTACAAATGATTTATTCTTGTCAATGTGGGTTGTATTCTATACATATGTGGCATTCAGAATGTCTACACTCCAATAAAAGGTCTCTAAATTTGAAAATGACTCACTGTGAGACAACAGAGAAAATACCATAATGCGTTTTTTAAATCTATGAAATCCAAAATAACTTGCTGGTAACGGAAATAAAAAAAAAAAAAGAGCAAAAACCCAGTACTTCCAGTGATGCTTTCTTTATGCTTTTGGCACTCTACTTTACTAAAAAAGTACCTATATCCTACACTGGGGTCTAGAAAAGCTAACAGACAGGTCAAGCCAACATTACCCAGAACAATAAATGAGTTGAACACAACATGGCCATTTTTTATTTAAAAGACCATAGAAGTTTAGCCAAAAACTCATTTGACGTGCGAGCCAGTAGGACCTTTGATCTTGTTTTTCAGGAAAAACCTTCAGAAATAAATATTTCTCCACTTTATTTGGTACAAAAATGTACAGCAGACAATTTTGAGAGTATTTTTTGGGAGTGCAGCTAGCAGCAGAGCATCCGTCTTTACAAACACCTTTCAATTCCAACATGAGAGCACATGAAAACGTCCAGCATGAATGTATACATGCGGCTGACAGAAAACAACAGAAGTCCTTTGGAAAGCCCATTTACATTCAGGTCACAGCCGTAAACTGCTCCCATCTCCTTTTCTTTTCTTCCCTGCACAAATATCAGACTCCAGCAGTGACGGTCATCATATCTCACATGGCAAGTTAACAGAAAGGGGGATTGTCTCCCCTTTTTCCTCCTCCCAGCTTCACTTCTTTGTCACTGCCCTCATTCAAAACACGATTTCAAAATAGATACTGTGCAAATCTGTCATCTCAGTGCACATGAGTGGCACCAAGACTTCATAGTACATTAACCCAATTTCAGTGGATAATATCTTCCTTTGCTCCATTCCCCAACTCGAGGCCTCTCGCACCTCTTTCTTGCCCCGTCAAAAGTCATGCTCCATTTCATGGCAGCGGTGCTCAGTCTATCTCTCTACTGCAGTGGGCTGGGAGTAAAGGAGGACATGAGTAATAACAAAACCACAAATTTTCTTGTTGGCTCTAAAACTTACTGCATGAGTGCAGCGTGGGTAAGCCATTAAGTGAATCTGGGTCTCCAACAAACCCTTGGGCAGTATAAATGAAACCTGCCCTAATGGTTTACAGAACCATTTACAGCCAACAAATACAGTGCACTGAGTGTTTAGCTAAAGCGCAGTTTGAACAATTTTTGTTTAAGAAGTAGGTACAAGTTTAACATGCATAGAATTTTCCTTTTGAGAGCACAACTTAAATTGCATTTTGGAGGCTGAACTCAGTAAAACTTTGTTTCATTTACATTTCATGACTAAAACACATGGAAAAACAAAAAAGGACAAAACCTTTAACATCCATCCATCTTCTAAACCAGACTTAACCCCTTGGCGCCTACTGATGCAAATATGAATCAAACAGCTTCATATGTATTATCTACTTAAAAGCAAAAACGTGTTTGTTTAAAAATAATACATATAGCTGGAAATTAATTACAGAATCTTGTGGTTAATCCCTTACGGGGTCATGGGGTTGCTGGAGCCTATACCCCCCACCTCCTCCAAAAAAAAAAAAAAAAAAAAAAAAAAGACTTCCCATCTGGGGCTGCATGGTGACGCAGCTGTTAGCGCTTTTTCATCACACCAAGAAGGCCCCTAGTGCAAGTCCCAGCTGGGGAACCTGGAACAGGATCACCAATGGGGGACCATTCTGTGTGAGACTCCACCTTCCTCCCATCATCCAAAAAACATAGTTGTTTGGTTACATGGATGTGTGATTGTGGCCCTGCAACAGACTGGCAACCTGTCCAGGTGTGCCCTGCCTTTGCCCACCAGTGACCAAGTGACCCTGAAAGAGACAAACGGGTTTAGAAAATGGATGGATGGAACTTCCCACTTTTGATCAATTCATTTTTTCATGGTGCAGATGTATAAGATTGCACCTTCACACCTCTTCAAAAGACTTTACAAAAGGCAATAAGTCAAACTGTTGTTTCAGCCTCAACACAAGTATTTATTTATTTATTTTTGTTTGTTTTATCAGATTTATTCTTCTCCTCTTGTAAAATTGGGAAAATGTTAAAAAAGGATCATAAGATATCTAAGTCTTAAAAGGAAAATCAAGCAATACCCTCACACCCAAACAGACTTTGATATCTGCTCTTCGGAGTCAGTCAGGAATTTGAAAAATATACAAGTCATATTTGTTGCAGCATGTACTTTTTAAAATCTCTGTGGGCTTGACACTGCCTATCAATGTTCCATCAGTCCTCCCTCTCAGGAAGTCTGCTTGGCTTTCTACAGCAGCTTATTCTTGAATCTTTTGAAATAAAGTTTGTTGTGCATACACACAAGAAAGTAAGGACCAAATGTGTGGTCTACACACTATACTTATTTACACTCACT
Source organism: Adrianichthys oophorus (assembly GCA_036245035.1). Lineage (NCBI taxonomy): Eukaryota > Metazoa > Chordata > Actinopteri > Beloniformes > Adrianichthyidae > Adrianichthys > Adrianichthys oophorus. The sequence continues at coordinate 13,241,848 of BSAI01000096.1, read as the reverse complement.
TGAGACTTGTGTTTACATCAGTGTTCTGACATGTCAGATTCAGTTTTTTTTAAAGACTGCTTTCCTCACACTATTGCAAATATTTCTAATGATATATGCAGAACAACTTCACCCAGCAGTGAGCTCAAAAACAAATAGTTACAAAAATCACAAAATACAAATGTTATACGTTTAATCCAATTTAGTATAGGCCAAACCCCAATTAGATCCTATTAATATAAATATAAATTCACCAACATTTACCCCGCAACTGTTCGTCTTTTGTACTATACCTTGAAAAAGACTGTAGCACTAAAAGAAAGTAACAGAAAGCAATCTTTTTTATTTCGTTTTTTTATTGTATTTTTACTGTCTGTCTTCAATTGCCTCCCTGTGCTGGTCCCCAGGCCGGTTAAAATACAGGGTTGTGTCAGGAAGGGCATCCAGCATAAAACTCTCTGCCAAACCACCTATGTGAATCAGTGAATGGAGACCCCTGACGGGACATGCCGAAAGGTGAACAACAACTTGTCTCCAAATTTTTCAATCTTTTGTTTTCATGGCGTGTGCTATTAACCTTTTGGCCAGATCAACCTTGAAAAACATTCTGATTTGAATCAGCCTTTCTCTAATGCTGCTTTTACACTGAAAGCAATTTACACATCAATTTCTCTCCTAATCAAATCAACCAACCAACCAGATTAATGATGAATTTGTTCAGATCTTTGAACTCGGGGTGTGATGCAAAGCTCGAAATGCGTTGCAGGACGTCTGATTGCGTCTGGACATTCACTTAACATTGAACATGGACGCCTCTGCTGCACAAAACGCATTTGATGTGAACATAGTTATATAAAAATAAATAAATAATCAAACACGGGAATGTGCAGTTACAATACTTCCAAGTGTGATGATAGCTTTAAAAATGTAACATTTCTTTAGACCTCTAAAAACAAGAGAATTCCAGTACACTTTACTAATTCTAGCATATACTGATCAAAACTATTACATGCTGCAAATATTAAAGAGCTGAAATCTCTTTTTAGAAGGCAGTAGGAGTGGGAATTATGTCAAAATCTGAAATTTGTTAACTGACAACTAAAATATTTTCTTAGAATTTTTCACTTTCTTTATTTCAAACTAATTTGGTCAGCTGGCATTGGGTCTAAAAAAAGTAAAACTAATCATATAAGCTAGTATAATGTCTCAATCCCTAAATAAGATCTGAGTAATGTCACAGCATGTTAAAGTTTCAGTATGAAAAAAAAAATGTTCTCATACTGGTTTAAAACTTTGTGGTGTTTTTGACTTGTTCAAAAGAAAAGTTCTGTTGTTCTTTCCCACCTGTCTTCCTTCAGCTGGTTTTCACTCATCAGCTCCTTGCAGTTTCTGACCACTTTGATTTCTTCATCTCTTTGCCAAATCCTTCTTTATGCTGTCGTCTTCAAGCCTGCGCTTTTGTTTTTCACAGCATCGGGTCCCTGTTTTGTTCTTTTTGTGTACTCGGCAGAGATTTTTGTTTGCGCTTCTGTTAAGCAAAAAAATAACAGCTGTCCACGTCTAGCTGCTCTCTGCCGTTTGTGCTGCATTTGAGTCCTGTTGCTGCCACCGCAGTAACCTGCGTGACAGAAGTGGTTTGTTTAGTTGTATGCCAAACCTGCTGCTGGGTTTAAAGAGCAAGGAACTCCGTCTAAGTCTCATCTGTCTGAGGGACATTACAGCTTGTTTTAATGCTGCTTTTCCAACTTTCTTCTATTTGCTTTTAGACAGAAGAGGAATTTTCTCAACTCCGGCTGCAGACAAACGTTACGCGTTTAGTCTTCTAATAGGGCTGTCACGCACTTTCACAGTCAACATGCCCAGCGAGGCTTGTAGAGTCTGAGAAGTAGCTGAACATTGCCAGGCTGACCGCAGAGCAAATTTGCAGGGACAAACGCTTCTGGTAATCCTCACATCTCCTCCTCTCCGTCCTCCTGTGTGGATGCATGTGTAAATGTCAGCTCTTGAATGGCTCGACTGATTTCTTCACAGCTCCCGTTGATTGACAATCCCAAGGAAAAATTCCTAACCTCTTCTTGTCACTCTGATGGCAGTCAGGTGCCCAACCTCTGCCTCGGTTCTATAATCAATTTTGTGACACAGATTTGTGAGTGCAACCAGGAACAATCACACCTTAAACACCAAGGAAAGACTTAGATGTTGCTCCGGAACAGAAAACAGTAGCTGCTGCTACAGAAAACAAACTGATTCTGACTCGTGTTTCCCAGTAAATCCTTATCTCTCAAGGGTTGCACAGTAATGTAGTGGTTAATGCTCTTGTCACACAACTAGAAAACCCTGGTTCATATCTGAGCTGGGTCCTTTCTGTAGAGTTTAATGTTCTCCTTGTGCCTGTGTGGGTTTTATCTCCTTCTTCTTTTTCCCACAGTCCAGAAATATGCTTCATAAGTTGTTGACAATATCTAAATTGTCCCTAGATGCCAATGTGTGGTCCTGAGGCAGACTGGCGACCTGTGTATTCTGCATTTGGCCAACAGTAGCTCTGTGACCCCAAACAGGATTCAGTTAGTTCAGAAGATAGAGGATACTTTATCTTTTATCTCCAATATTTTTAACATCAACTTCAATCATCTATAGGTCTATTTTCAAAGCATCCCCAGTGGCCTTTTTACTATCATCATGCCATTTTTAGCCAAACAAAATAATAAAAAACAAAAACAAAAAAAACAGTAACACTTTTTGCTACCCGTTAAAGCATGTTAACAAGCAATTATTAAACAATTCATAAATGTGCCTTAAAGATAGACAGTAGATAACTAACAAGATTTAGTCAGCAACTTCTAAATGACCCGTTACCTGTATATTAATGATTTCTAACTGCACCTTATCTAGTAGTAATGTATCATGAAGAAGCTGTTACTAAATTACTTACTAATGAAAAATGACTTGAATCGGAATTGTGTTTTAGGTTAAGATCAGTCATGTTTTTGAGAAAAGAATTCAAGGAATTGATGGGTTTGTTTAGGAAAAGCCACTAAGTGTTTTAGCAATTGGGAAAAACTAAGACACAGCCTTATATGGTCCATTTGTATCCCTGTCTTGTACAAAATGTGATTTGGAGCTTCCTTAACTTTCAAAAAAGAATACATTGTTTCAAACAACAATGAAGCAATACTATAGTGCAATTTTGTTTGCAAAGAAATGTATTTAAAATTTGTGAATGAAAATAAAAATAGGTTTTCTATCTATATATTGCCGTAAACGTTTAAAAAAAAAGTATGTTTCTCATGCATCTTACTGTATTTCAATATAAATTCTAGAATATTGCAAAATGTTTATGTTTCATAAGGATAATGTGTGACAGGTAAAGCAACATGGTTTCAGAGAAACTGTGAAAATGTTGAGTGCAATACAGTGTGTTGGGGTAAGATTGTCTTTCAGTTACTTGGAATTGCTGGAATATTAATTTAGTGATTAATCTTCAAGTCATCTGATCAGCTGTTAGCTTCCCACACAAAAGTGATGAAAGCTGGACAAGAATTAATATCTGCCCAAATTGGAAGTCAGCACAGACCATTATGAATGTAATTGTTTGATTATATTATTCATTATAAGAGATGAGCACTGAGTGCCAATATTAATTTGACCCATGAATGCTACCTTTGTGTAAACAACATCAAGAGACAATGAAGCAGTCGCATCAAAGTGTTAGTCACTGACAGTAGCGCGAGTCAATAAAATGATGTCGAGATCTTTGTCTGTGGAATCTGTCAATGCATGTATTTGGATTCAATAAATACAGTTTTACAGATAATGTGCTTGTTCCAACTGATTTTTTTTTTTGCAGGAGCAACTGTAAAGGCACGAAGCAATTTATGATTGTTTTTGTTTCATGAGCCAACTGGAATAATAAATATTCATGTTTTGTGCAAAGGGAAAGAATTCCAGATGCAGAATAATGTGAAACACATGAAGACTTTGTCACAGTGGTTTATTTTTTCGCATTTATCGATGTGCAGCATTAATTGTAGGACTCCTCGGCCTATTCTTCAGGTGCACCTGGCCAGATATACTTACATTCAACCTGAGCATCAGAAAAAGTATCTTTATCAGAATCAAAATTTCCTTCATTATTGAATGCACAACAACATTGTGTGTTCAACAGAAAATATAGGTCAAGATTAGAAGCTAAAATACATTTTAAAATTGAAATGATTTTAAAATTAAAATATGTACATTCTGAAGGAAAATAATAGACTGCTGGTGACCGTAGAGGGATGTAATAAGAATGTGGTTAAACATTTCCTTAATTATGTAAGTCAGATAAACTGAAAGCTGCTAATATTCTCAAATAATATTTTTTTCCAAATGGATTAACATTAAAGTCCCACTCCAATTATCTTTTAATCTATTGTAAAAGCCTGCCGATTGTAGTTTTTGTGCAACTACTACAAGCTTTTTTAAACAGCATTTTGGTGTGTGCCCCCGATTCACCACAATTTAAATTAAGAAGTACTCAGAAACTCAGTTTTAATCTCAATCATGAGAAAAATGCTTAAAGAACATTTTAAAAACACCAAACACTATTTTCATTGAAGTGGCTCTTTATACAGAAAACAACAACAAAATGATGTTGAATTTTGTTGTGAATTCTTGTTTATGAAGCCCATGCAGATTTGAGTCCTCATTTTGGATTCTTTGTGTCAAATCAGTACAATGTTATTCTAAAGCTATGTTCTCACCAGACAATTCACACACCAGTATCAACATTAAGCCAATGTTCAGACAATATGAGAGGTCCTGCACTGCATTTTGGGTTTCAACATGACATGACATGATGCAGTTGTGGCAGCATGTTTTGGGTGGCACTTTAATGGCGCATAGCAAAATTTTTTATTTGCATCAAAGTTCTTGCAGCATGGCACAATGTTTCTAGAGCTCAAATATCTGATATTTGGTGAAGCTTTGTACCTCATCTACTATTTAGGAACTCAGCTTTGGTAGTGATGACGTTTTTGTAGAGCTTGTCAAAATCAAACATACCTTCAAACACTTTTGACGGTAGCTCCTCCCAGACGCAGCAGGGGCGTCAGGTTTATGAGCACACTTTAAAACAAACATCCAGCAGCGAATTTGATCCACGTCAAAACAGAGGTGAATTTGCTGTGCAAATTGCATTCAATGCGAGTTCAGCACAAGTAAAAATAAAAACAAATTTGCATGTTTTCTTACTATTCTACTTCAAGCCTACAATTTCCTCCCAAACTTGCATGATACCTAATCAGACATACCTTTTTTATTCTGTTGCTTTCAATGATGGAAGTGGCTCAATAGAAATAACATGAAGGCATGAATTCCACCTGCTTTTTTTTAAAAAGTGTCTCAAAGTCGTTCTGGATACGTTTTTTTTGCCTCTTTCAGAGGCTTTATTACCCTCTTCTGAACGGATTTGTAAATGTATTTATTTTGATTCAAACAGGTGACAGGAATAAATTCTAACATGCTGAATGCCATGACTCACAAAGATAAACATGTAGCATGAAGACATCTCATGAATGCTTTAACATTTGAATGATACCAGATATCAATAAATAGCAATATTAGGCCGATTTTTGCATAACAGCACTCACTTGCTTTATACATTTCACATAAGAGGCTCATGTTAACCATCTCAACCTGTCTGAATGGAATAAACTACAGCATTCTGATTGGCTGAACGAGTATTTGCATCAGCAATCTGCCCATGAACTTAGTAAGTGGCCAGTGAGTGTGCTTTTAGCCTACATCTAATAGCTAAATCTGTCGCATGTTATCCTGCTATCGAGTTCCTCACCTTTTATGGGGCTGTTGTCTTAAAAAGAAAGTGCTGTTAGATGTGTAGTAGCCTTTTATTTCATAAAAGCAATAACCCGGTTATTGGACACAATAAAACTCCTTTGTCATGCTGGCTTTTTGTCCAGTGCCATGGGGCATAGACAAACATAACATATAGAAAGGGGTGGTCAGAGCCCAAACAGAGGGCTTGTTGGCAGTTAGCAGATTAATGATAAAATTAAGTTTCTAGAAAATCATACAACAAAACACTGAACTCAGAAAGTTGAAATTCACTTTCCAGTATCAAACTCTGATGTGCCTAAGGGCCTTGTAAGTTCAAAAAAATGGATTCCCAAGTTTAAACACCAGAATTGCTTGCATTTTTTACACTTTTTGATAACTAACTGACTTGGTGCTGCTTGTACGTAAAAAAATTTTTATGTGTAATTTTTCTAAATTTGCATGATTGCCCTTCTTACTCTATAGATTTTGCCGCTTCTTGGGTGCTATGATATTAATGCAAGTTTGAATCCCGTAACAATTATAAAGGCTTGATGTTAAAAAAAAATAAGTGAGCAATCCATTGTGTTTTACAGCATCAACTCCAGCTCCATCGGTTCCAATTCGTAAAGTCTTACAGTGCCTGCCATGATGGTTTGCTGTGCTTGGATAAAGCAGATCTGAACTTTACTCTTTAATGGTTACTGGCACTGATCTATAGGGTGATCAATAGTACAGAAATGTCTGACCTTGCTGGAATTGTCCACCTTGCTTTCCTATGATTGCAGAGGTGCTGATATGCTGCTTCCTGGATCAAAGGTTGACAGGGGGTCATAAAATCAAAGACGAATCCATGGGAAGGGATTGCTTGAACACACAAACACATTGTCAGCATGCAGTAAGATGCATGCAGACGCACCTTGTTTGTTTACCTTTCTTTTTTTGTTAGTCTTATTAGACTCAGGTAACTGCACAGCTGTACACTAATAAGCACAGAAGAACAAAAATGCTTAAAACTATGATTCAAGGAAGTATTTTTACACTTTTCACAAAAGGTTGGGGGTATTGTGAAAAACTCAGGATGTCGCATACACAGTGTTTGTGTCACTTCACAGGTTTTCAGGATAGGGAGGTAATTGTATTTTGTGTTTTCCACATAATGGTCTCACTGTGTACAATGTGTCTTACTTTTTGAGGCCAAAACAAAAAATTCTAAAAGAAAAAAAAACTTTTCAATGTGGCATCAATTTGTATATAAAGCTGATTTTGCAAGTAAGTCATTCTAAGTTCATCATTCAAAAAGCCGATGAGCAGCACCCCCTGACTACAGCGCACCTTTGGGTAGGCAGTGGACAATCAAATGTTACAGGTAAACTAATTGTGAGTAGTGCATATACAGATAAGTAAAACAAAATTCTTAATTTTACAAAAACAGTCTGGTATCACAGTTTCCAACTCATATGTCTCAATCAGTAAAAGTTTCTCAATTACTGAAAAATCTGTTTTTAAGGTGCAAGTTGAGCCGCCTGTGAACCAGGAAAGTGAAATATATTTCTTCTGAAATTAGAATTTAACAGCATAATCCTGGCAAAAATACCAGAGTAACACTTAACATAATTTCCATTAAATGTGTAAGCATGGACCTATTATTATGTTAAATTAATCAAAAGTTGCTGCCTTACAGCATTTTTCCAGTCTAAATTTCATCAAAGGCTTTTTTTCTCAAAAATCTAAATCTTCTTTGCATGGTGACTGCCAGCATTTTATTTATTTATTTTTTTTAAGTATTCCAGCTTCCCTCCAGTGCCTTTTATGGTACATTTAGTGATCATATATGAGCAGCATACTGGAACTACATGAACCCCCCCAAAAGCATCTAAATCTGGCCCCCTGCCAGGTGAAAAACTACAGGAAATTCTGAAATTTGTCACCTTTCCTAAAGCAGACGAGGACAAAGTCTAACTCAGAATTGTGTTGTGAAGGTAAATCATCAGCCAAACTTGTAAAATGTTTTTTCTTTTTTTTTTTTTTTATTTAAGAGAAAAGTGTCATGTGCCAACATGAAAAATGTCTGTATGTTATCATAAAATTAAATCATGACCTTTTGACTGCAAAAACTGTCTAAAAACACCATAATTTAACTTCACTTTATGTTATCATTGGCAGACTTCTATGTTACTCATATACGAGTTGGAATGAGTTCTCTAACATAAATATGGTATGGCTAATGGAAATTGCCTCCACATTCAAACTGCAACGCCTTTGACTTTGTTTACTTCAAGACATTTCTGGGCTTTTTCCAGCTTGTCTGTCCTCTGCTTGCACTTGTGAAAGCTTTTTGGTGAAATCCCAGCGACTGTGAGAAGACTTCAGGTGAAAAGGGTAAATTTAGTCCGTAATTGCCGAATTAAAATAACCTTTTTGCAAGGTTGTAAGGAACATCTGTGCTGCCGATGGTACTAACAAGGTCTCTTTCTGTTCAGCCTAATTCTTAACCTGGAAGGTTGCCTGAATGTGCAATGCGCTTTAAAAGTGTAAACAATTCCATTACGCAAGCAGAGCCTCCCGTCTGTAATTGACAACTAACTCATCAGTGTGAGCACTGATTACAATCAGACTTCCAGAATGAGAATATTATAAAACATGAAAAGATCAAACACTCAATAGCAGACTTGCTGGATTTTTTTTAAGGACAAAACAACACTTTTTTTTTTTCCCATTTCAAATCAAGATGGCAAACACAGCATTGCAAGTGAGCTGGTAGAATACAGCACCAATCAACAAAGAGGACGCATAAAACATTAACTTCAAGAAGACAGATAACTATCAGAGGCAAATAGAGCACTTAGCGTGATGGTAATTAGAGTTGGTACACAAAAGAATTAGAACATAAAAAAGTAAATGCAGTAAAAATTAGGGTGTGTGCCACATGGGATAAGAAAAAAAAATCTAGTTATAAAAAGCAATGACTCTGGACCATAACTTGACCAAACCTTCCCAACACAATTAAATTTATCATTATCTACACAACAAAAACCTCAAATCTACTTGCTGCACAATCTTCCCTGACAGTCCTGGTGGAGCTCTGACTTTGACAACTCCTTCTCCAAGCTTTAAATGTATCGTATAATTTGAGAAGTGCAATGGGACACCAGAACCACTGAACCATGTTACATTACAGACTGCATTGAGAACAGCAGAGCAAAGATGGTGTATCTAGGGCAGATTGTATGGAACCTGGCAGAGCTAATAACTCTCAGCATGGCGCTCAGATAGTTGAGTACAGCAGCACAGTGTCATTAGTCACTGCTGGGCTGCGGCTCTCCAGAAGAGGACCTCAGTAATCATTCTGCTGCCTTGCAATGTAGCGTGGATAGAGAAATAAAAAAAAGAAATGAGTTGAATCAATTGTATGTGTTATAGAGAGCTGCACCACCTGTGGTTTTTACACAGCTTACACATTGGAGTGTTGTCTGGTGAGACAATGCTCACTGGAGACTATCAGAAAAGAATACAAGTTTTTTTCTGTAAACAAATTCAGTTTATGCTTTGTATTTTCAAGATCTGTGCAGAAATGCTCCTCTTTAGGCCTTAGTCATGATTGTCCTTATGGGTGGATACGGGATGTCAATGTGGGTAAAAATGATCTTTTTTTTTTCTACAGGCATGCTGTGAGCAACATGCCTGGCTTATTCAACATGCAAGGGTAAGTACGGGTGAAGGAGGAGAGACACAGACGTGCCGTATGGATTTCTAATGTTTTCAATTCCTCCAAATCCTTGGGCGTGCACAAGGAGCCTGTCAGTGCTGCTCGCATAAGTGATGTCTCAGTTAATTTCAATCAGAGTTCTGAAAATGTCATTGGACAGTAAAAAAAAAAAATAAATAAATAAAAACACAAGCCTTGCCAAAAGAATTTTAAAATAGCTTGATACCGTCTTATCAAGCTATTGAAATAACGGCATCAGGGTTTAAATCAAGCATGTCCAAAGTCCAGCTTGTAGTCCAAATATGACCCGCATTCAAATTTCCACAATCCCACAGGCTCCTTTCATAAAATCAAGATGTGACCCCTCAGCATTTTCTAAAAATTGTGTACAATTCCTTGATTGTAGTTGGCTACATGACATTTTAAGTCGTAAACCTTTGTCAACACTGTCGTGTGACCGTTCTCTGACAGTTTCTAGCTCCTTTCTAAAATCTCAACTGTAAAAAAACTGAAAAAGTTAACAGTGATGGAAACCACTTCCAGGACTACTGGAAATTGGCTTTTTTGGTGAAATATTAAACAACTGTCTGCTAAATATGACAAGAAACTGTGGCTGTTTTCAAGTAGTTCAATATCAAGATGGACTACCAGACATGACATGCTAATGCGACAAGCTAACTGGAAAATAATTGACAAACTGACAATCATTTGATAAAAACATATTTAGATGTATTTGTTTTCTATGTGGATAGATGGAAAGTATGCCATTGCAATAAATGTTTATTAGAATGAGAATCAGAATTCTCTTTATTGTCATTGTTGCACAAATAGTGCTACACAAAAAAAATTAAATATGTAAAGTTAAATATTTACATGTGTTGCATTTCCTGAGCCAAATACTGCCCATAATGGTAGTTTTACAGACACAAGTTTTTTTTTTTTTTTAGTTCTGGTTTTTGTTTAGCCTGTTGACTGCACTGGAGAAAAACCTGTTCTTTGGTTTATTTGTGCGGGCCCTAAGACATCTAGATCGCCAGCCCGACGGTAGAGTTGGTGGTTGGGATGGCGAGAGTGTTTGGTTATGTTTTGGTTCTGTTTATAGCGAGAGATAAACGGTTCATTAAATAGTTCATGTGCATCTTTGTTATCAAAATAGTTCAAAGAATGTTAGGCTGAATGATTGGTCTTTTCACCTCACCAAATCTGGCCCGCTTTGCAAAAAAAAAAAAAAACTGTTTTAGATCCATCCATCTACCTTCTGAACCTGCTGATTCCCTTTTGGGGTCATTGAGTTGTTGTTCCCTGCCCCACTTATGATTAGAAAGGTAGGGTACACCCACACCGCCAGTTTGTAGCAGGACCGCTTTTAGATCCTAAAAATCTAAAATTAGCTTGAGATTAATCTTTCATATTAAAAAAATATTTTATCAATACCAATGGTGATATTGAAACTTAGAACTCAAGATTTTTTCAGTTATTGTAAGTGATTCAACCTCTAGGTTATTCTATCTGATGATACTACATCACCACTACTGGCCATGCATAAAAAAATCTGTTTGTCAAAGGTTGTCATGTAATTTCCACAGATTTAAGTCTATGGATTTTGTTGAAGTGACTATTATAAATGTAAAACTAAGACATGCTAAGAGAAAAAGACAGCATTGAGCACAAACTCCCATCACACAGACAGATCATAGTAGTGATTGGGAAGATTGGCTGTTGTTGCTGAAGAGCTCACAGCTGAAATTTCTTCTGCGCTCAATATATCAGGTCCAATACATTTTCACTCCCACAGTGTGTTCAAATACATACTGTATAGATGTTTAGAAAAGCGGGTCATTGCCTTGATCATGAAAGCTTGTCCGTGTGGTGGCAGACCGTGATAATTAAACTCTCTTTAAACAGCTTTCAGGGTACGATCTCCAGTTTGGGGACATTTTCTCCAAGTTAGCGCTATCTTATTATTCACTACAGAAATCTGAATCACACTCTTCAACTGAGACCAGAATATGTTCATTAAATTGCATTTCTCCATCATTGGATCACATTTCTTTTTAGTAACAGGCTGTGCAAGAAAAGCAAAACGTGACTCGATTAACAATCGCAAAACTTGCAACTCACAAACATGATGAAAGAGATAGATGAATTGGAAGATGTAAATTTTAACAGCTTCCTCCAAGATTATCACACTCTACTAGATGATAATCTATTTTCTTTGTGCTGTAGCTACCCATTCATTAAACACACTTTTCGTTTGCTTTGAATAGCCATTAATCTTTACCCTTCTACTCTATGATAACATTTATCCTTTTAATACATTATTTTATCTTAAATAGTCCAGCATATTTCACTTAATAGCCCTGAGCTACTGGCTTGCAGTCTGCATTTTTGTGCAACTGTATAAATGAATTAATCTACATTATATGTTCACATACCATCTCACAGACAATATATATTTTTTTTGTTAGCACAACTTTACTTTCGTACTCTATGTAAGGTGTTTTTTTTAAATTCTCACCCTAATTGACTTTTGATCAATTGTAGAAGCGTTCCCAATGTTCTTTTAATTACGATTGTTGTTTTTAAGAAAAAAAAAAAAAAAAAGTGTTTTCCTGGACAAAGTTCTACAGAGTGGCAGTAGTTCATTGAAAAGTCGCCTTTGAGACTATTGGTGCGGAGTAAACCTGTCTTCATTTCCCATCATCTCTTAATTTACATTCTCTGCTGCTAGATGACAGCCCCTCACAACCTAACATTACAGGTGCAACAAAAATGGTGAGCAATGTTGGAGCTAACCAGCCGTACAGTTTTTAGCTAAAAGTCAGCTCAGTCAAGGAAAACCAAGACATACATGGATCTATTTGCCTGCAAGTGGATGCATCAGAATGGAGCAGAGCAGGAAGCTTGTGGCCTGCCGATAGTAGTACTTGCGTCACTGCTACAAGCTTTTCGAACGACATTCTCTCGTCTACTCCGGATTCAGAATGATTTCAATGAAGAATTCCTAATTTTCTTTATATTCAGTATGTTCTTCATCAGGAGAAAAATGCTACAAGCATGGACATGTTTAACTTATGGACTCAATTGGGTGGTGTGCAATCTTAAAATTTGATATGGGCCACCTGTTTGTCCATTTTTCACCCACAGACAGCCCGTATCCACCTGTAAGGGGAGCTGTGATAAGGCTTTGAGTGTCCAATCTTGACAGGTTTGCCTTTCTTTACTACTGGATGCCAATGAAGAAATGTTTTGTAAAAATCCTTGTTTGGAGCTTCTACTTAGGAAGTGTATTGCTCATATTTAGTCCGCATCCCTTTTCTATTTCAGCGACTTAAGATTGTTTTCTAATGGATGGCTTTGCGTGCTGAACCTGGATCAAACTGGCATGAGTCAAACTTAAATCTGGTGTTTATTCATCTGTGTCATGGATCATTCCCACCAAACAATAAAAAACTGTCCTCAGTGCAATCCTTCCCCGAGTCTGCTCTCCTTTATATTTACTTCAGTTGAGCGTAACACAGAAATGACTCTCTTAATCATCAGAAGAGCCTGAGGGCAAACACAAGTGTCTCACAAAACCACACAACCACAAAATGATTTAAAAACATGAACACAAGTTCCCTTTGTTCATTTGGCCACAATATTAATACACACACATTCAGTTGAGAAATTATAAGTAAGGAATGACCCACTGCCAGTGATGGAGATTAACTTATTACTGTTGTAAAGGTAATACAAAATGCAGGACTGTTATGTGAAAACAAAATTGCATAAATACTTTAAAACTATGAAACACAGACCTACAATATATTGAGGAATAATAGGCTTGTCCATTTCTATCAGAAACTGAGCCTGAAGCAACCCATAGCAGCAAATAAAGCAAACTTCTGTCCAACAGAATACACCCAACATTGTTTCTACAAGGTAGCCTATAGGTTACTGCAAGGTTAATTTTAGACAAGGAAGTATTGTTCTTTCCACTCGACACTGTTGTAAAATAAATATATTGGGGGAAAACGAGGGCCAGAGACAGAGAAATCCATGTACATCGGTTTTATCATGTAATATATGATTAAAAAAAATAAAGGTAAAAAGACAAATCTGTAATAATAAAAGTCGTTATGAAAATGTGAGTAAATGCCAACACATTGAAATTACTATTTATTTTTGGTTTGGGCTAAAAACACCATAACAATAGTTAGAAGACCACTGGTAACAGTTTAATAATAGATCAAAAAATAATTATAGGGGTACTTTAGGAAACTTTGAAGATCATGTACGTTATGCATCTGCCTAAAAGCATCCTTGACTGATTGAAAAGACAAAACTTTGAAGACCCACACAACTGCATCTATAATTGATTCCGTAATATTACATCATTCTGTTATTGTTGTAAGATCTCAAATAAAAAAATAATGTATTATTTCTGAATTCATGCTGTTTCCATGGTGTGGGGATATCCTTCACATGTTCAGAGAGCATCCCAGCATGATGCTAAGACATGCCACTGTGAAGCGTAGGTCTGATGCACAAACAGAGAAACCAAAGGTTTGAGGAAAAAAAAAATAATTAAAAAACTCAAAACCATTGGTTGGTAGAAACTCTGAAATGGCGTGGACTTGGGGCACAGTTTTTGCCCCAAACTCTATTTACCTTTAGACTTGGATACAAAAGACCAGGGGTTTTCTGTTCTACACATACTTCTGTTGTTGAGTTCACTGTTTACATACGCATAATGTCAGAGAAAACCTTTTCTTGTTCTATGCTCTGCTTGCTATAATACAGGTAAAATAGCAGCTTAATTGCTGCACTTATACATATTTTTGCCCTGAGGTTGGAGCTTTTTTCTCCACTTATTTGTTAAATCACAACATTTATCTATCACATTTAATTTCACGGACCTCTGTATTTATAGGAAATTTCATTTCCTCAAAGTGTGACTTATAATAAAATTATGCATTCAGCTCTTGAATCCCAGACAGCTTTTTTATTTTCCAAGAGTTGCATAAATTCCCCAAGGTGACAGGATCCATGTCGTCTGTTTCTGCTCAAACGGTGCAACTTGGGAGAAAAATTGATGCTGCAGGTGTGCTGAAAGAGCCCTTCTTTTACCCCTTCTCTCTTCTTATTCTTCTAATTGGCCCACTGGTCCAAAAGTATGAATAGTCCACCAGGAAAAAGCATGCTAAGGCACACAATACCTGACTGCATTAGATTTTTTTAAAGTATTTGAATGAAACCTGTAGGGATGAACCACTTAGGGCCTTGAGGACCAGTGGCCTAGGGGAGAGTGGGGTAAGTTGTGCCAAAGTAAAAGTAGTGCAACTCCTCCAATTAACAAAAAAAAAAAAAACAATGAAGAAGAATGTGATTTGACCGCACAATTCTGAAGAGGTATCCATTTCATTCAATCTCCAAAGAAGGGAGACATGTGGTTTGAGAGGTAAGCACATTTTGGTTCAAAAAACATTTTTTTTGCCTCAGTAAGCAAAGATTCTATGATCAAGGCTTTTTCATGTGTTTGAATATTCATAGATAACTTTGAAAACAGTTCACACACATTTTAGTGCTTTAGTTAGCTACAGGCAGTAGCCCCTAACTACTAGTTTAGTTAGTGTGGGAAAAGTTGTGCCAGTGGCACTTTAGACAGGCCTGCACATAGCCAGTAGGCTATAGCAGGGGGGACACATCTGCCACTGCAGGATCTGATTCCCTGGCAGTGTAGTCGTTACTGATGGTAGTTTTTGTTACTTTGGTCCCAGCTCTTTGCAGGTCATTCACTAGGTTAGGGTTAGGAAAAAACATGTGGTTCTGGGATTTCTGCTCACCGTTCCTTGCGATAGTTTGATCCCACGGGGTGAGACCTTGGGGGGAGCCCCAGATCAAGGCAGATTTCCAGTGGTCTTGTATGTCTTCCATTACATAATAAATGCTCCCACAGTTGATTTCTTCACACCAAGCTGCTTACCTTTTGCAGATTCAGTCTTCCCAGCCTTGTGCAGGTCCATAATTTTATTTCTAGTGTCCTTATACAGCCCTTTGGTCTTTGGCCATTGTGGTTTGGAGTGTGACTGAGGTTGTGGGCATGTGTCTTTTTTATAGATAACGAGTTCAAACAGGTGCCAATAATTTAGGTAACGAGTGGAGGACAGTGGACCCTCTTACAGAAGAAACTACTGGTCTGTGAGACCAGAATTCTTGCGTTGTTGATGACCAAAAACTTATTTTCCACAATAATTTACAAATAATTATTTACAAATCAGACAATGTGATTTTCTGGATTATTTTTCTCATTTTGTCTCTCATAGTTGAGGTATACATATGATGAAAATTACAGACCTCTCTCTTTTTAAAGTGGGAGAACTTGCACAATTGGTGGCTGACTAAATATTTTTCCCCACTTTACAGTTTCTGTTGTTTTTCTTTTCCTGCTAATATACAGCATTATTATTTGTGGGATTTAGAAGATCTGTTTTACTTCAAAAAGTACTGGCAAAATTAACCCCAGTGTATTTTCTCCAATGTAATTGTAATTCTAATTCCTTGGCAAATAAACTTTTTTTCTTGCTAAAGTTCTATTTCTTTTAGTTTATTTGAGATCCAAAGTTATTGTCTTCAGGGATGCAAAAGATCCTAATCTATATATACATAATTTACTTGGGGCATTGCAGTAGTACACTTGCTTTAGAGGTACTTTAGTGAAAATTGTCCCCACTTACCATGCTCTCCCCTACTTGTTTTTCAAATATCCTGTCTTTACCCTACCGTGGACTATTTCTGAGATCTGGATGAGAAAGGATAAAAATATTGTTCAAAAGATTCATTACATTAAAATGAAAAGAAATACATGGAGCAGTGCTGCATTCAGAGAGCTCTGAAGTTGAGTAGGAAGCAGACATATTTATAGATAGGCACAAACCATTTTGCATGACAGCAGCTTAACCTGCACCCAGGATTCACAACAGCATCTTGCACAACGGTTCCAGTCAGAGCTGCTCACAGTTTCTGTTTGTCTGGTTGAGCAGGATCTGTCTTTGCAGAGTGTGGCCTATTATCTGTGTTGCTGGGCGCAGCCAGGCAGATTCTAACAGCTGACACATAAATCAGCATGAGAAGGAATGTTCTCGAAGCATGAGTATGTTTGCACAAGCATTGTCACACAATAATATGTTGTATAAAAGTATATAAGAACTTAAAGAGTACACATGAAATACAACCCGCTGTTCTTTAAGATGTCAGGTGTGTTCAGCCAACCACAGGCAGGAAAGGTAGGGATGGTTGGAAAAACTAAACTACAATTGGAGGAACATCATACAAAAAGTTAGAACAGAAATGTACTTTATGAGTTAATAGGCCTAAGGTTACAGTTTTAGCAGGACGTCCTGACAACACACACAATGTTTATTGTTTATTTGGCGCATTAAAGGTCAACCTGGATTCGGTAAATATCGAGAACTCTCTTTCCCAACTTCTTATGGATTTCTTCTGTCATTCTTGTGACATTTTCCAAGGCCAAGAAAAGAGCAAAGGTAAAGGCAAAAGGTGAAGATATTCTGACAATTTGGACAGTGCACTGCTGTGAAAACAGAGTGGAAAGTAAAACAAAGTGCAAGTGACTTGTAACAAAGAATAAAAAAATCTAGAACTTCTCAAAAGACGGAAACTGTACAAGTCAACACGTTTTTAGTGATAACAATGTTAGGACAAATGTACCTGGGACTGCTATTTTTTTAACAGTCAAAATTTAAAATACCATATTTTTTGCCCTACACAGTGTGCCCGGTTAAAAGGTGCACCGCCAATGAATGGTCTATCTTTGAATTTTTGTCTTATAGAAAGTGCACCGAACTATAAGGTGTATTAATTAAGAGAAAAAAATCTGAGATAGAAATAAAAAAAATAAAACTAACTAAACCATGCCAAATATTTTGGAACCTACTGATGATTTCCTTTCATGTTGGAAAAGAGGACGGAGCTTTTGCAAAGCTCATGGAAGGATTTGACAATTTTTAGTTTTTTTTTAGAATACTCTGCCATCATACCTGTAGATTGTAAATATCGTTTCAGGATGTGAAGTCGCCTTTCTGTTTCACACTATCTTTTTAGAAAGCAATAGACTGTGATGCACTTTCCATGCTTTCCCCTTGCAGACCTAAAAGTACTGTGTATAAGTTATGAATATTTTAAATTTCACCACCGAGGAGAGAAATCCACGTGTTTGCTCTAAGCCTGAGAATAGAAACGGCTGCAATAGAACTTTAGCATTTATTTCATGATAATTAAGGTTATTTGATAGTTAAATAAAAGGATTGTTAAAAACAGAGATGCAAAAATCGATATATTGGATCTATTTCTACGGTTCTAGTGTAGCATTCTGGAATTTCTGCAAACTATTGGACCCAGTCTTCCTTTCAAGCTCTTCTGCCATTGTTATGCAAGTGAAGCTGTAGTTAGAAAGTATGGATGTCATGCTCAACCCAGTCCTCCTTGTCTGGTTTTTTTTTTTTTTTTGTTCTTATGAGCTTATTTTGCATAGGCTTTGATGTTGCAAAGCGGCAACTCTTTTGGGACACATGAGGGGATGTAACGTTCAGTCTTTCAGTCTCTGTGAAACAGTGATGGCAATGGGGGAGGGGGTAGAAGTTTATCAGCAGCCAAACAGATGCAATTATGCCATTTAACAAAGACACAAAAAATAATTACTACCATACATAATGATTAGCTTTTGTTATTCTGCCCTGCTGAAGGTGCTAAAGAGTCATGATGTGTTTACACAGTGCACTCAGCCATGATACAAATGATGCAATTCCAAGTTTTCTACGTATTTTTGTTAATAATAGCAGAAAAAGGACTGATCTTTATCAAGTCTTAAATTAGATGAAGAAAACTCTGCAGCACAGGTTACACCAGAGTCATGATTCACTGTAGGAAAGAATTCACCAAAAACTTCAGAAACATATATATGTTTCCTTTCACAAAAAGTAAAAATGTACAGCTGCCTATTCAAAGTACTTAATCAACTGCTCGTCAGCAAGTGTGAACTCCTCTAAAGTGGAAGTTTTGTCGGTTTTCTAGTTTGAAGCATTGTGCGTTTCCTTGCGCAGATGGAGAGGCTTCGGGAAGACCCGCATCTTTGTGAATCACCATCTGGTTTCATTGTAAGTTGCTTCCATTCCTGGCAGTACCGTCTGCCTCCTCTGTGCTTTACCCAGACACCCCTCTGGAAAATTTCCAGCAGGAAGAATGGATCTGGCTCTTGAATTGTCAAATGTTGGTGCAAATCTGCCAATATGGAACTTATTTTGAGCAGCATTCTCTTTTTCTTCTGCTATGAAAAATAAATCTGACTGTACCATTAGACCCTGCATGGACACTCGTTCTGTTGTGATCTGATCCTGCACTGTTGTTTCAGCCTTATTCATTCAGCTTTTCTCAGGTGTTGATAGTGTTAAAAAATACAAAAAAAAAAAAGTTTTGTGCCTAATAAAGGACACACAGTGTTCTTAAAAGAGAATCAAAGATTCACTCCAAGGAAAATCTTGTTTTTGGTGTTTTTAATAATTACTTGTGGTAGATTTCCCACGATGGAGGAAGAAAATTAAGCTTAAAATTGAATTTCTGGATATTTCTTTTTACATATCATTGGGAATCAGCAGCAGACAAAAACATTCAGTTGGAAAACATTTGTGGTAGTGATGTAGGTGCTACAATCGGCAGGCCACAGCCATTGTGATCAGTCTACTTGCAGATAAATAGATCCA
Source organism: Adrianichthys oophorus (assembly GCA_036245035.1). Classification (NCBI taxonomy): domain Eukaryota; kingdom Metazoa; phylum Chordata; class Actinopteri; order Beloniformes; family Adrianichthyidae; genus Adrianichthys; species Adrianichthys oophorus. The sequence continues at coordinate 13,222,585 of BSAI01000096.1, read as the reverse complement.
TGTTTGTCTTTGTTTTCCTGTTCCACTGGGATCTGGCTCAAAGTGTTATGGCTGGATAGCTCCAATATTGCTTGCAATGTTTGTTGCACCTTTAATATTAGGGTTGTGGGGGGCTGTAAGCTAGCAGGAGAAAGTGTTAACATAGGGGTGATGGGATGTGTGAGCAGGCATAAATAGTGCCAATGGTCCTGTCCACCACCCAGAGGCAAATTTCTAATGAAGTACTGCAGTGCTGTACAGGCTATGTCTTAGAAAAAAAAACACTTTTTTTTTTAGCTAAAAACAAAATTAATGTAATTAATGTTTTAATTTTTCTTTTGTAATTGGTGACTTTCGCCTCTAATCGTCGCTGCAAGTTTTTCAGTAAATAAATGAAAGTAAACAGACATTATAGCCCCATTAAGTCTAAAAATATGGATTTCATTGAAATGATTATATTTTGGGCTATTTTTAAAGATACTTTCCTTTTGTGGAAGACAAAGCTATGCAGGGCTCTATCTCTGCAGGCTTGTTTCCTTGGGCTTTATACCAGTTGGATTGCTAAAGATGACCCAGTATTCATCTGCTACTAGTGGCTTTATTCGAATGGTCTACCCCTGGAGTTTAGCTCCTATGAATAATGAGATGAAGCCCCATGCATTAATGTAACAGCCAGCCCCTAAAGGACCGTGTGCTAGCAGGTGATTGTTCGCAGCCTCTGTGGGACTGTCAGTAAACATCTGCCCCCTGCAGTGTCAGGCGTTTTAACAGGAGCAATGTCCCACATCCACACTTGTCACCCTGCATCCTGGGAAATTATGGATGGTTTTTTACCTAACCCTAGAGCAGCATGCTGGCTTTGTAGCCACCTCTGGCTACATGTGATTTATGCGTACACATCAACATGAACATTGCTTATTATACAGTGACATTTGAACAATGATGATTTTAGATGCACAGTGGATAATTGAACATGTTTAGTGTTTGTACAGTGGCATTTAGAAAGATTTCTTACCATAACATTCCTTCAGGCTAAACTCTGGCAGCGTCTGAAAGCCTGGGATGAATAACAGTAGGTAATGTTCTTTTGTCTCAATGCTTTAGGCACAATGAGCAGCTGCATCACTTGATGTAAATATGGGAAACTCATAAGGAAGAATGAGTAGGAGGAAATTGACGTGGCTAATGTGCACTCTGCACGTGCGTCATTGATTGCTGATACCACTCTTGTAACATTCACTCATAAAGAAGATCAAACTTTTCTTGATGATTGTGCTTTTGAGTCGCATAATCCAACTAAGGTAATTTTATGGACATTGAACAGTTGAAATCTAAGTTTGTCGTGGCTTCAAGACTGAGTTTCTCCACCCTTCCACTGAAACATATGATTTCCAAATGGCACATTACTTCCAAAGAGCGTTTTATACCTCTGTCCTGCTCTACACGTGGACTGAGAGAGACCGAAAAGACAACCTTAACTTCTTAGATTTATCCAAATGCCTTACAGGAGAGTCTTAGGCTCTGAAGGAGTTGGTTCTCAAAGTTAATTGTATCAGACACCTGTGGATGTTTTACTTTTTAGACAGAAATGTGGTTTAGTTTGTTCATTCAGTTTTACAGAAGTGAACAAAATTCAAAAATAAATGTCGTTCCACCACAATGTTTTTCTTAGGTCAGAAGGTGGAGCCAAACATGTGACAGCGTGTATTACGTATGTTTTTGTTATAAACATATTACGCATAGATCAATGCATGCACAAATGAAGGTGGATTTAGGCAAACATCTATGGGGCAGTGAGGTGGCCCACACAAAATATCAAGGTTGTAGAGCGTTCTGTGAACCTGTAGAGCTTAAATGTTCATGAGGATTTTTTTCTACAGACATGTTGATAGCGACAGGTTGTAACGAACAGTTGTACAACACACAAAGGTAAGTTAAGGTCACTTATACATTTTTCATTTGTTTAACCCCCCAAATCCTGCAGACTTCAACATACTAATTGTGTTCACTTTTCACATAGCCTGACTGTAATAAATTAGGAAATTAAACAGTGTAGTTGATGTGGACGTCCTATTATGAATGATGGCACACAGTGTTTGTGCAGCATTTGCACTTGGTCTATAAGGGACCAGTACTCACTTTTCTAATGGCTAGAGAGTACTACAGTATCACCTGTAAGTTATAAGTGCAAGCAACTTACATTATCCATTCATGATACACTTACCACAGAGACAACAAAAGTTTGTTTTATTTTCAAATTTAAAAAGTAATACAAGAGTTAGCACAATTATTTGTAATTGTGTTATTCTGATAAAGGTTTCTATAAACAGATGAATTCAGAGTTAAACCTAAGTTTCTATGTGAGTATTTTTAAGTCATTCTCCCCATGTCTGTTTTTAAAGCATAAAGATGATGATAGGACAAATTTCTAAAAACGTTGCAACAAAGAGCAAGTTGAAAGAGAAGTTTGGCTCTTCTGGTGTTAGTGAACTTCAGAGAAGTTATTTAAACTGAAAAGGCCAAGCATCACCGGTGACAGTAAGTATGAAGCAATGCAGCCTCAAGTGTGACTGTTCTGCTTAAAAATAATTGTGAACTGTTTTTTGTAGCATCACAAAGATGTGACATTAAAATGCTCACATTGTTTATTGTCATGTACTCTTAAAACACTTCGGCTATTTATTCAACCAAGTTCTTTGATTTTTCATCTTGTTTCACAATTTTTCTAACGTTGGGATATATATAAAACGCCCCTCTCACCTTCCACGAGTGGTACTTACCTGTGTCCGCTGGGGCCCGCAGGGCGTGCAGCGAGCAAGGCTGGCGAGGGTGGGTGGGTGGGGGGAGGAGACACGTAAAGAAAATGGGAGCTGTGCGGCATGTGTAAGCAACAGCTGCACTTGGGGGTGGGGGACGGGGACACTCAGTCTTGTTTTTAAATTGTAGTCATGAGTTTGAGTTGTTCTGTAATGCTTTGTGTTGAACTGTTTCAACAGAAGCTTTTGCATGGAGCCTCAAAGTAGTCTGATTTGTTTCTCATTGAGTATATATAATAGATTTGATCTTATTTATTTATTTTATTTTTTAAAATGAGAAGATTCTATACAAGTGAAATAAACTCATTTTTAAATCACTCCTGACATGATACTAATTATGTTAATGATTTTTGTTTGTATGTTTATGTTTTTTTGTTTTTTTTTAAATCAAAATGCACACATCAGATGACTGAGTGAAATGATGGTCAAATCTATTGTCAGCACTGTTAAGTATTAAGTTTAAAGCACATTTTCTAATTCAAGTATACTGTTTCTTTGTCCAATCACAATTGCACACCCCAACACCCACCCACTGGGCTGCAGTAAAATCCTCATGGGTTGACCGGTCCGGAGACACAAAAAGGTTGGGGAACACTGCTGTAGGCCAGCCCCTTCCAGCCATCGGTATGACTGTTTGATATGAGCCACTTCATTTATGGTTCGGTGGTACATCTCATGCAGGGGCTTGTCCTCCCATGAAGATCTATCTTCCAACACCGCATCCTCTGCTTTCCATTGCCTGAGACATTCACTGAGCACACTGTCAGTTGGGGCCTTGAGCTTGATGTATTCAAGCATCTCGGACCTTTCAGCCTGGAAAGTGGCTTCACTACTCCTCGGCCTCCTTCCTTGCGGCAAGCATACAGTCTCAGGGTGCTGAATATGAAATAAAATCCTCCATGTATGGTGAGGAGCGTCTGTGTCTTAACATCCGTGTATCTCTTTCTTCGGCCATCATATCATTCTTGCAGGGTATCTGATGACTGACAGTGTGTAGCTGTTTATTGTCCAGATCTTGTTCTTGCCACTGAGCTGGCTTCTCAGGACTTGCCTTACTCGTTTAAGGTATTTGACTGTTTCGGCTTTCCTTGTTGCCTGCTCAAAGAGGCCATTTGCCTGTGGAATTCCAACTTACTTGTAACTGTCCTCAATGTCTGCTATTGTTCCTTCTGGGAGTGAGACCCCTTCAGTGTGGGCTACCTTGCCTCTCTTTGTCACCATCCAACTGCATTTCTCAAGCCCAAATGACATCCTAATGCCAGTACTCTAGATCCAGGTGGTGTGGATCAGGGAGTCAATGTCGCGCTCGTTCTCAACGTATAGCTTAATGCCATCCATGTAGAGGAGGTGACTAATTGTTGCCCTTTTCCTGAGTCGATATCCATAGTCAGTCTTTTTGATTATGTGGCTGAGGGTGTTCAGACCTATGCCGAACAGCAGTGAGGACAGAGCGTCTCCTTGGTAAATGCCGAATTTGATGGACACTTGTGCAAGTGGCTTGCCATTGATTTCAAGGGTGGTTTTCAACAACTTCCTTGAGTTTCCTATAAAGGCTCTTAGAGTCTTGTTGATGTACAGCTCCAAGCATTCAGTGATCCATGTGTGTGGCATTGAGTCTTAGGCTTTCTTGTTATCAATCCAGGCTGTGCACAGGTTGGTGTGTCGTGACCTGCAGTTATGAGCGACTGTTCTGTCAACCAGGAGTTTGTGTTTGGCTCCTCTGGAATCTCTACCAATACCCTTCTGAGTCAGCATGACATGTGCTTCATTGTCACTCATGAGTTATGAGGTAGGCAGTAGGGTCTTGCCCTTGCCTGAGGATCCAAACAGGATTATGTTAATAGATCACTTTTATTATGATTATTGCTCCATCAATAGTCACATCAATTGCTCATAGCGCCCTCTGGTGTCACCTGGAAATCAAACGTGGTTTCCCTTTTGTTTTTTTTTTTAAAGAGAGAAATAGTTTTTAAGTTATGGTGTTTCATTTTCACACATTTTTTCCTCTGAGTTAAAACATTATTTTCTTTATAGCCTTGTAGTTGAATTAAAGCAACCCAACTTGAATTATTTTTACCTATGAACTTTTTAGTTTGTGTATTTTAAGAAGACAATTCCATAATTTATTTACATCTTTTTTTTTATCAACTGGACAGAACATGTTATAAATCCACATGTACCAGCTTTTTTCTTGCTTTTTCTTTTTTTTTTTGTTACGGGTGAATTTTCAAAGGTCAGCATTTTTTTAAAGGCTGAAAAACATTAGAATGCTAAAACAGAAGAAAACTTATGATGTCAAATGATGTTTAAAAACTCTGCTGGGATTTCTATAAATTGATATTCTTTGCTTTAGAGACATGAAACTATTATTACAGGGAATCCAATACACAAGAGAATTACTAGAAAAGCTCATTGTTATCAGCCTTACACACTGCCAGTTGTGTCTACAACAACTGACTGATGTGCAGACAAGAAGGTGTCACCTTGTTGTATTTACAGTTTGTCAAACAATGTTATGATTCCAAATTATTTGGAAACTGTCTGCATCCCTGAGATGCTATTACAGCACTAAATCTTTTTAGAGAGAAAAATTCTAATTTAAACCGTGTTCAAAATGAACGTTTGGTCTTTCTCAAATATAAAACAATCATAATCATGATGCCAGTTTTCAAATGATATTCAAAAGGGAAAATACTTAAAAGCTTGTTTTCCTAAGGATTTGAAGCATTTGAAATGCTTCATTTTACCACAAGGACAAGAGTGTTCACTTCTGTCATTGTAACTGATAAAACATGTTATTTTTTTTTATTGTTTTGAGCTAAACCTTAACTAATTTTGGCATCACCATTTTTTTTAAGTTTTGAAGCAGCGTTTGGAAAACAATCAAGCTCTGCTTTTCTTTTTTACATGTTTTTATTTTTCTTTATTCCAAAGATCAGCCAAGGTGTTTCCACATCAAGCTCCTACCACTCTTTTTTTCACTTATACGTTAACGTTGTTCATTTAATCTGTTCACATTATCCGACAACATACTCCTGCATCACTGGGTGTGATCTTTTTACAAATAAGAGGTTGATGAAAGAGATTTGATGCCTTAATCTCTTTGCCGCCTTGATTTATGATGAAGTTCTACTCAGGAGAATAAAATGGACATGGAGTGCTTTGTTTAGCCAGAAGAAGTATAAAATGCCCTGGGCTACCTTTTTAATGCTCTGGGATAAATATATCACAGACAGACTCTTTAAGATCCTTCAGATGACTATTTCCTGCAACAACAGTTTGAAAGGTTCCCTTTGTCCCTCCACCAAACTCTGTGTGAACTGGCAGAAAGTCATCTTTGTAAGAAGTTAGCTTCTTTTGATTTATTTTTTTCTGATCCATTATCATACAGAGTGCTTACATAAAGACAATGTTTTTCCTTCTCTTTACTAAATAAATTGTATTCTATAAACCTAAAAGTGCTATAAAGTGACCATACCATGATTTTCTTAAGCCTTTCAGAGTAGGCTATATCCTCATAAATGATCATATATTACCTTTGGAACACTAACATTTTTTTTTTAATTGAATATATATTTCATATATTTAAATATATATATATATATATATGTATCCCGCCCTTTTCACAACTTCATCCTGGAGCTGGCCTCAGTGTATGTGCATTTCTGCACATGAAAAAGAAAAAAAAAAACATCCAAACTTTTTGCAGAGACGGATGTACATATTGGGGATATAAAATGAAAGCGTTTTACAGATCACTGCTAACTCCGCAGGGAAAGTGTGTGTGTGTTAGCCTGGGGGCAGTGCTGGAAGCGCAGACTCTTCCTGAAAGGGGCTGTCCTCAATCTATGATGTCAGCTCGTGAGAACTCGCTTGTTTTCGTGGGTATGGGAGGGGCTGCTGCAGAGAGCACAGGTTTTTAGAGGACTACTCAGAAATGCGAACGGATCAAAATACCGCTTTGAGATTGTTTATAGAGAGGAATAAACAGTACAATACATTTGAAAGCTCAAAAAGTTGTTTTTTTTAATCACGTGGTCCCTTTATTAAAGAATATAATTGAATATGCTCATATATTTAATATAACATGATTTATTGTCTTCTGGTAAGAAAAAAAAATTCTGATTAAAGTGCACTACCATAGTTAAACTTATAACTTTTGATTTTACTCCCTTGATTGTAGTTATGGTAGAATAGTGGAAATGCTGAAATTATTTTCGATACTTAACCTTTAACAGTCTTTCAATGTTGCCAATGTTACCCAATTTTTTTTTTAATTCGATTTTAATATAACGTTTGTGTGGGTTGTGTAAACCTCAGACTCTTTTGGGCATTCTTTCTTTGACTATCACTTACAATGTTTTCTTAATAGGAAAAAAAAGGAAGGCATTTGGTTTTTATTAAGTTTTATTAAGTTATTTTGCTACTGAAAAACATCTTGATATATGATTTTTCTTACAAGACAGAAAGTATGTTTGTTTTCTCTTGAAATAAGGTCGTTTTACAATCGTAGTTTTTGCAGTGATACATGCTCCCTCGCTAGCTTATAACCCCTCACCCTCCAACCTAACATCTCCGGTGCAACAAAAAAAGCAGATATTATGAAAGCTATCCAGTCATACAGTTTGGAGCCAGATACCAGCTGGGACACTGAAAACAAAGACGTACATGGATCTTTTTGTGAAGTGGATGCTTCAGAATGGAGCAGAGGAGGGAGTGTGTGGTCCACCCAGTATATTTTCTATGAAACAAATCTTTTTCAAACTGCATTTTTTTATGCTCCTGATTAAAAAGAATTTAAATAAATGAACATAAAAAAATGCAATGTCGAGCTTTATATACTGTAGGTTTTCCTGCAAGAGAAATGTCACAAGAACCTATTTAAAACACCCAAAACATGATTTTAATCTCTTTGGGTCTTCAAATGATTTTGAAAATTGTCATTTGCCAAACATGACAACAAAAGGCTTTTCTCCTACCAGTTTTTCAGGGTCAGAAAGTTTTTATTTTTGTCTTTCAAAAAACATTTGTCTTTAAGTTTTTTTAATGTTTTCAAAATTATTTTTAAAAATAGTTATGATTTAAATTTAAATAATTTTTTTTTAAACTTAATTATACATTATTAATTTATTGTATTTTCAAATTGTATTAATATTTGATTAAATCTTCTTGTATAGGGTTTTTAACCTGACGTTAATATCATCAAAGGCCCACAAATTTAACAAATCATTTATAAAATATAAATGATGCATTCTTTGCAGCCCTGATGTTTTCTACTGATACCTCATGAAAGATGTTAGCTCAGATTACCCAGCAGCCTTTCCCAGTGCGCATGCAGACCAAATGCCCTTCAGTGCAAACCTAAACACAGGGGGTTTGCTGTCATACCTTCTTCTTTCCCTGAGCTTTTCTTCTTCTTAAGATCTTTCATATTCTTGTTTCTCTGTAAACCTTTTTTTTTCTATCAGCTCTTGTTCTTCTCGTTTCTCGTCTCTATTTTTCTTTTAAAGTCTCATTGCAGCTTTCCTAAACTCTTACTTTTTAACTTTTTGTCTGGCCTTGTTTGAGGATCTCCTTGTTTTTTGTGTTTTCTTCTGCTTGTATATATTTTATCAGAGCTTATACACTTAGCAAAAATTCTATCCATCTGGAGCTGAGTGAAGATTTTGCACAAGAAACATTTTTTACTGTTCATGTGTGGCAGTCATGCAGTGTTTTCAAGTGTTTTTTTTTTTTTTTTTTTTTTTTTTTGACACCAACCTATAGATCAAATAAAAAAATTACTTTCTACCTGTTGTTTACAAAAGCTTAAAAAAATGATAAATTGTGTTTTAACATGTTCTTGTGCCATTTTTCTGATGATGGAGAACCTATTAAGACAATTAACCTCAAATTTGCATTTCTCAGAATTTCTTATTCAAATCTCTTTAAATCAGAAGTAAACAATATAGGAGGTAAACAATGCTGCTTGAAAAATATTGTATATGTGATGTAGAAAACATCATTGGCAGGCCACAAGCTCCCTGCTAAACTCCATTCAGATGCATCCACTTGTAAACGACTAGATCCATGTATATCTTTGTTTTCTTTGTCTGAGCTGGCATCTGGCTCGCTATTTTCGTTGTAACGGTAATGTTAGCTTGGGGTAAAGGGGCCTTGGTTGCTCCTTGCTAACATCCTGCCCACAACTCAAAGGCAAATTTAAAATAAACTACTGGCATTCTGCAGAAACTTTGTCCTAGAAAATGACAAAGGTCTTTTGATTATTGGTTAAAAGTGGCATAATTATTATTTAAAGACCACTGGAACCATTTTTAAAAAAGCTTAATAGATGATCGGAATGAAAAATTTGACATGTGATTTGCGTTTAGTAAAACGCACCATTACTCTGGAGACAGAAAACCCTTAAGTCAAGCTTCTTTCACTGCATGGCACCTCTGGTAACACCTGGATCCAAAGAACATTTGGCGTGTAGGTCCAAAAGGCCGCCTGAGACCCTCTGGAGAATAAGACAACAGATGCTTTTCTTAAGCCCGTACCATGTAGCTGGATAATGTCACCCCCTCATAAATTTGCTTTAGTGTGCCAATCGCTAGAATCTAATAATTATTATCCGAAGTGCTCTTCAACAGGCACTGAATTCCACAGAGGGACAGCCGTCTGTGTTTGGTTATTAAAGCTGGAGCTTTACAACAGAGTCCTTGTACAAAGGACTTTAATGAACAATCAAATTTTTATCTGTATATGCCCAATAATCGTGATTTGTTTGTGTCTGTTTTTGCAGCGTGTTAAAAGTTGCATATGCTTGCATGTTGGTGAAAGAGACAGTGTGATGAGGAGTTACTGTCTCATCGTGTGTTTGGCACACCGCCGTCTCTGCTCAGCAGAAGCTGCTGGAGCGAAGAGCACAGACTGATTTGGTACAGTAGGGACAAAATGATTGTGGAAGGCATTGCATCACTTGGATGAATGACTGAGGTTTCAATTAAAACACTGACTAAACATTGTAATTCATATTCAGTGGAAGCAGAATAGCAGTATTTTCCTACTGACACCTGGCTGCTCCATCAACAAATTGCAATTGAAATAAACTTTAGGATTTCATACAGAAAAGAAATGGAAAAATAGGTGAAAAGAAAAACAAACGCTTTAGAATCTTTTCTTTTAAGTTTCGCTGAAATTCATACTTCTGTCATAAAGTTGAGTTTGACCATAACAGTTCTTTGATTGAACTTTTAACCTTAATTTTTTTCTTCTTTCTGTTTATTTTTGTCTTTTAAATTCTGAGGAGATGTCAATATTTGACATAACGCCAAAGCAGATTTATTCTTTAAAAATGTTGATGCACAGCTTTATGTCAAAGTGTTTCATAGAAAAATGAAAATTACAAGCAAACTGAAAAAAAAACTGTAAACTGTAAAATCAAAAAATGTTTCTGACAAGTTTAAAAGGAACGTGTATGATAGTGTAGTGGTTAGTGCTTTTGTGTCACAATGAAAAGGTTGCGGTGCAAAACCCAGTCAGGACCTTTTTGTGTGGAATTTGCACGTTTTTCCTGTGCATGTTCAGGCACTCCGGTTTCCTCCCACAGACCAAAAGCATGCTTCACTGATTAAGTGGTGACTCTAAATTTGTCCCTAGGTGTGTGGCCCTGCAACAGGCTGGTGATGTGTTCAGGGTAAGGTCTTCTACCTGAGGCTCCCATGGCCACATGTGGTCCTTTATGCTCTATTGTTGCTCTCTGGCTTTGTAGAAAAATGCTGAAAATTTGAAAAAATAATGAATTGTTATTTTGGTTAATTTGTTTAAGTTATTTAGATGTTGTGCTAAGATTTCTTACAAGTCAGATAACTGACTAAAATGATGTTAAAAGGTTTAATCTACTTTTATTAGAATAAGCTAAAAGTACACATTCTTATCTTCTGCTGTCAAATAGTGTCTAGCTGCTGCTCAGAAGCAAAGTTAATTACCTTTACATGTAACTGATTGAAATTGAAAAAAAAAAAAAGTATTTTGCACCAACGTTGTCATGTTTATATCTGATTGTAAAAGGAGAAAAAGAATGAGGGTGGATTATAATAAAAGAAAATGCTGTCAAACGTAATATAACAAATACAAAGCACTAATATATTTCAGTCATCATAAAGGTTTCAAAACGACTTACAGGCCATGAAAATAAAGTGTATTCTTCTAGATGGTAAGGTGGGACTTTGTGGCTCTTCATGTGTTTGGGTCAGTAACAAACTGGTCCAAATGGCTCTTTCAGCATGAAGGTTGCAGACCCCTGGTCCAGGGTGTACCCCTCCCAATATTTGGTTTTGCTCGAGCTTTTCTGTCAACCTTAAAGGGATACAGCAGCCTCTGAAAATTGATGGATGGAAGTTTAGAAGGGAATACATTTTTGAAACATTAGATATGTGTTTGTCACAGCTAAAGATTTCTTTTACAGATTTCTTTTCTCTGCCTTTTTTTTTGTCTTTTGATTATTTTTAAAAAATCTATTTTAATAGCTATTTCATTGGTAATAGGATAGTTATACTTTTAGTTTGAAACAATATTCATCAAAAAATCTAATGATGTGATGATATTGCTGTGTTCACTTAATTAAGGTGTAAATGATGCTGTGATCATTTATTGCCGGTGCTTACAGAAAAAGGAATAAAGAAAATCCAATCGATGCGCAGCATCCACCAAGCTCGGAGTACAGGTGTGATCTGTGATAACACAGAAGTAAAAGCTGTTTTGTTTGAGGTGACACTTCCTTTGAATGAGGTGTGTTAGGAAGCAGAAAAATATTCAAATAAAAGCAGCTGGTCCTGGAAGTGAGCAAATGACAGTTTCCTGTTTTGTGGTTGTGGGCTCTATCAAAAGAAAGATGTTGAAATCAGGACTTCAGAAGCCAAAAAGGGCAGCAGAGAGTCTCTAGTTGGAATAACATAAAGGATATTAGCCGAAAGTTTGTGGGAGGGGTTTCTTCCACTGCCAACTGGGGAGCACCATTGAGGGTCAAGCTCTGGAAGAAGATATTACAAAAAGGGAAAAACCCATAGAGGTGCTGAACGCTCGCTTGCCTGAAGTAATAAAGAGCCACAACTCACTTCCCTGTCATTCACTTCTGCTCCCTGCACCTCACTTTACAAAGCATATTATTTGTTAACAGCAAGGTCATGTGTCACTTTCAGTAATTAGTTAGGAGTCAGATGATGGCTTTTTAATTGCACAGGAATGAACGGCTATGATGAGGAGCAAAAAGCGACTTGTCGGTGCGTCCTCTCTGCAGACGCAGCATTGTGTCACATTGTGTGCCAGTGTGCCACTTTTTTGTAAATGTGACAGGGCTGTAATGCTGCGCGATAAGACATTGCACCCACATTCCCCTCTTTTGTACTTTGCTCCAGTGAATCTGTCAGGCATACAGTTCTCAGCAGAAGTCACATCCTCTGATCCCGTTATGACAAAAATATAAATCCTTCCAAAGGGAATTGCCAAGGCAGCATCTTTATTTTGTTTTTCCTCTTTTTTCCCCTAGTTACTGTCCCACTAAATTGTGCAGTGACCCCAATAGCATCTCCTCCTCATGCAACACTCAAACTCTGAAACACGCTTTGCTGCCTTGTCCCCAAACAGCACTGACAGCCTGACAGATAAACAAGTTTACTCTTCACACTAGAGACAATTTACTTATTCCTCTGTGGTCACAAGCATCTGGAAATCAGGTGATCTTTGTAAAGTCTAGGTTGCAGTGTTAAGGAGGATTTTATTCAGATCAACTTATTTATTTATCTATTTTTTTTTTTTACAAAGAACCAGAGGGAGGGCATGTGTCTAGGCTATTTTCCTTGTAAAACACAAAAATTTCACAGTCGACACAAGACTTTTTTTTTTTTTTTTTTAATAAAACAACCCTCAACTGGCTGCCTGCTTTGGCAGACATTCAGAACAAATCCTATCTGCACCCTGCTGTACTGAAGCATCACAAATAACCCTGACAACAAACATGTGCATACCATAGCAAAAGTACAGGCCTTCTCGCAAATGCAATGATGTTTTTGTGTTCCTGTTGGCTCACTGGGCTTTCAGCAAAGAAGTAAAACATGAACAGGTGGTGAAGGATCAATGAATGTCTGAGAGAATTTGGTGCAAACGTGCAGTATTGATCTAAAAAAAGAAAAAGTAAACAGAGCAACTGTTTCTTCAAACAGCTTGTCTCTTGAGAGGGAAAATCTTCAAGACAAAGGTTGCAATAGTAAATGCACCACATGGTTTTAATGTTAATCAAGTAGTAACTTAAAGTTCCACTCTGATCATCTTTTAAACTTTTTACAGTTGTCTTTTAATTATGATAAACAAAATCCAAAAACCTGTATCATTTCCTAGAGCATGGTTTCTGCAGAGCAGCTGTAGTTCTTTAAAAATTCTCCTCTGAGTTGTGGACAAGACTGTTGGCGCCAAGCAACTCCGCCTGTCCTCCATCTTCAGAAAAAAAGCTACAATAACTTGTTAAAAACACAATTTTCTTTGGTGTGGGTCTTAAGGCAGTTATTAAAAGCCTGCTTCTTATTTAAACTCTTTGGCAATAAAGAACAAAATAGCACTGCAAGATTTTAAAAGTATTTTTATTCTTTTTTAGGGTAGGGAAGCCTTTAGTAAGTGTTTGGTTTTGAATTCCAAGAATTTCAGAGATGTAGATTTGTTATTTTGTTAGATCCTCCTCCTCGTCTTCCTTCTCATCTAAGTCAAGTTCATGCCTGCGAAGTTGTCACTCATGCTGATGAGTTGTCTTTAACAAACCTGCGTTAAAGCCTGAGGCTACTCTAACCCGCATCATTAAAGCCACCTCAAGAGTAAAAGCGGATTAAACCACAACAAACTGTGTTGTTTCTGAAGTGCTTTTCCGCAAAGTTTTTCTTTCCTGCTCATATATTCACATATTGTGTTTCTTTTTTTTCGTTCATCAGTTTCCACTCGTCTCTCTTTGTACAAAAAAAGGTAAAACTGATAAAACAGGAGGCTTAACTCTTTACCTGTCTATGGAGCATAATTTGAATAAATGAGGCATAATTCATCCGCAGGCTGCACGGTGGCGCAGTGGTTAGCGCTCCTGCCTCACAGTAAGAAGGTTCCCGGTTCAAGTCCTGGCTGGGGGACCTTTCTGTGTGGAGTTTGCATGTTCTCCCCGTGCATGCGTGGGTTTTCTCCGGGTACTCCGGCTTCCTCCCACTGTCCAAAAACATGCTTCACAGGTTAATTGGTTACTCTAAATTGTCCCTAGGTGTGAGTGTGCATGGGTGTGGGATTGTGGCCCCTGCGACAGACTGGCGACCAGTCCAGGGGTGTACCCTGCCTTTGCCCATGAGTAGCCGGGTTAGGCTCTGGCAACCCCGTGACCCCGAAAAGGGATAAAGCGGATTGGAAAATGAATGAATGAATTCATCCGCACACCTAGGGTTGATTAAACATTTTAGTCTTAAAAGTACTTCTTGTAAAAAAGAACAAAGTTTAATGCATAATTTCTGGCTTAAGCAATCTTTTTCATGACACAAAGGATTATGGAAGTTTTCCATTATAAAACAGAAATTTAGTTTAGTGTAGGACATTTTTTCAGCTATTTAAATATTTACCACATGTTGGTTTGGTAGTCCAGAGACAAGAACCAGTTTGTTCTTATACCTGTAGGTGTTGGAAACAGCTCGGTTTAAGAAGTTGCTGTCATTAAGCTACCCGTTGGAAGATTCTAAAAGCAGGAGCTGAAGCTTTGGTGAGGTGATGTACTTTTTCATGTTGACATTATGTATGGAATGAAAGCATCTTAAAAAAAAAAAACATAATGAGACATTTAAATGTTGGAAACGGGATTTTAATGTTTGCATCAACTGACAAAGACAATGATTATGTCTCTTTTTTCCATTAATCAATGCATTTATTGATGCATTCTGTTAGCAACTATTTCTCTCTTGCATGACTGGAGGAGATTATTAGAAAAACATTGAAAATTTGTTAAAATTTTGAATATTTTTTGAGGGGAAATATGAGTACCAATACTCCCTGTTACCAATGAGTCACTGTGAACTAAGAGTGCAGCACTGGAGTTTACTCGTGCTTTCTGGGAAATCTACAAGTTTTGGTATTTTCATGGTTTAAGAAATGCAGTTTTGTGGACCAGAAACAACTTACAGTCTTCGGTGAGTGTGATTCCATTTAAAGTTGAGTTTTTCATGGTTAGAGTTTAAAAAATGCAACTTTGTAGACCAAAAATATTTTTAGAGTATAATTTTTGGTGAGTTAGATTCCATTTAAATGTGGTTTTTGGAATTTTTATGTTTTATATATGTATTTGTTTTCTATGCATTTTGGGGTTCATGTATTTATTTAGTTTACACTTTAGTGCTACCGTCACACCGAACCCCATTCAGATGTCACATTTGCTGCTAACGCTTGATGCTCGTGATGTGTGTGGGAGGAGCTACTGTCAAAACTTTTCAGCCTCATCTCTGCATGGGACCATTGACTCTATATGTCATTTATGATACATGGAAGACACAGATGATGTAGAGAGATCAGATTTATTAAAAGAGCTCTATAAAAGTGTTGGTAATCACTTTCCGTGTCTGGGTTCATGAGATCATTCAGAGCATCTCTCTTACCCAGTTTGATGACTTGCTGTCCCAAGTAAAGCATTGTCTCAATGAAAATGAGAAAAAAAAAACATAAAATTCTGAAAAATTCTGATTCTCCTCCATGTTGGTTCTAAGCTCTTCTTGCTGATCACATCATCGACAAGTCATGAACTAAAGCTGAGTCTCTGATTGGTTGACACAATACATCACCAAAGTTCTTATATAGTTCGTATATTTGAACTCTGAAAACAATGCGTCAGCAGTGCTGCTGCCAGGCCGCTGTGCCACGCTGCAGGTGGCATAATGTACAGACTCTGATTGCGTCTCTGATTACACTGACCTAACATTGAAACTGGATGCCCTTGACACACACATTTTGTTCATTGTGAATGCAGCTAAAGAGTTTCTAGTACATTATAATTTTTGCATGTAAAATGTTGCAGTTAGAACATTAAAGTTGTCTACTAAAAATCGTATCCCAGCATTTTAAATTGGCAATGTAGTACGTATAATTTATGAATAACATAATTTGCAAAGTGAAGAGCAGCCCAATAGGGAGGTTGAAAAAAAAAAAAAACAGAAACAAGACAATAATATTTTTGTTTGGTAATTTTGGGGCATCTTCCAGTTTAAGTGAATCTTCTTTAGGGGAAATTCCATTTTTTATGCTTTTTTTTTGGTCCTCTGTTCTCATTTTTTCTTCCACACTGTGCTCTTCAAACCCTCTTTCTTTGTAACACAATACAGATAAAACCAAGTTGATTGCTATGTTTTTGTCAAGGGTACATCAAGGGTGTCCCTGTGGAGTGGGAGAAAAAAAAGATAAACACAAGTTATTTGAGTGAATTTATTTTAGGGTGACCACCATGAAATAAACCCTCTTAAAAAACATTACTTAACTAAGTTGGGTTTTAAACAGAATCTCGTGAAGAAATTAACAGCTTAAACAGCAAGTGACTGTGTGAAATGTAAATATGTAAGGTTCTTTTGCTGATAGATTTACTTAAAATCATGTGACCCGTTTCTGAAAAGGAAACGCAGACACAAATGGATTAAAATGCAGATGAAAGTTCTGTCTCATTGCAAAGCTGCAAGTACATTTCATAGAAAAAAAAAAGAAAGTTGACAAGACAGGAGCGAGAACTGACAATGTCTGCCTGTATTATTTTCTCCTTGAAGGTGTGTGCCATTTCTGTTGAGACAAGTTAATGAATAATATTATAGCTGACTGCATGCTTTCCTGTTAGAAGCTGAGCGTTGATGTCACTCTCTTTTCTTCTCTACTCATATTTCTGTGAAAAATATTATGCTTTTCAAAAGTATTTTTATTTTCTGCATTTACAGGAAAGCTTTTTTCATAATCCCTGTGTTCTAATGAAAATGTTGTGGGCTAGGGGTCTGCAACCTGAGGCTCCAGAAGCACACACGATGCTTTGAAGAAAGGCTAAAAATTTTTTTAAAAAATTGGTTTTTAAGTTTTGACATATATATTTAAATTTTGTCTAAAATGCCACAAGCCCTTGTGCTATCCAAGGCACGGTAATGTTGGTAGTGAGGTCATCTGGAACTCACAAGACAGCACGCTGAGCTTTTTTTTTCACTGGTTTTTGGCTTTCACTGGTGTCCATGGCAGACATGAAATCCTGTCCACCTAAGTCAGGTGAGGTATAACATGTCAGTGTTAAGGTAGGGTCACTTGGACCCCATAAGGTAGCACAAGAGCTACAAGAGTGTGAGTGTTTGTGGGAGTGGTTGTGTGGCCTGTGACAGACTGGCAACCTGTCCAGGGTGTACTCTGACTTTGCCCAACAGTAGCCAGGACAGGCTTTCGTAACCCCATGACCCCAAAAGGGATACAGCTAGTTAGGAAATGAATGGACGTTTTTTATTTTTTATTTTTAAACTGAGGTGATCTTACAAGATTAAAAATTGGCTGTCTTTTTTTTATATTTTAACACTGCTGATAATACATTAAATAAAGAGCACTGAAAGCTTTACTATTGCTCCCAAATACATATGAATACAAACTTACAAACTTAATGTATGTTTAGTTGCTTTTCATAGTCGAAGTTCTTGAAGTATAATTACATTAAACAATAAACCAACTATATCAGGATCTTATTAAAGACAGGCTTAAAGATGTGCTTCATCCAGGTGGAACTGGGGTACAGCTGTGGGTGCAAGCCGAGCCAAAGGCAAGGAAGGTCTAGGCCAAGGACAGGATCACTGATGAGCCACCTGTAATCTGGAATCTCTCCTGCTCCCCCAGAGGAAAGTAGGGAAGAGGGACAACACATGAATCACACTGCACCAAACAGAGGCATGGATAACTAAATAAAAAAATAATAGTAAATAAAGGATAAAGAATAGAGGAGAGGAGGAGAGTAAGGGTAAATGAGACTAGTGGACAGAACTGTAGTGCTCCATTCTTCCAAGCTTGTGATATGTGAGCCTTAAACCCTGGTCAAATAAAACCCCTAGATTTCTAACTGTGGAATTGGTGGCTATATTTACGGCATCCAGGGAGATAATCTGATCAGAAAGAGCATCTGTCAGGTCTTTAGGACCTGGTACAATGACCTCAGTTTTTTTCTGGGTTTAGGTGGAGGTAATTTATTGTCATCCAGGTCTTGATGTCTCTTATGCAGGCATTAAGTTTCTCTATCTGGCCATTCTGGTTAGGCTTACTGGATAAATACAACTGCATATCATTCGCATTACAGTGAAAATTAATGCTGTGTTTCCTGACTATGTATCCTAAGGGCAGCATAAAAAGCAGAAACGGGATGGGTCCTAGAACTGAGCCCTGTGGGACTCCGTAGCTAACTCAAGTGCAGTGACAGGAATGTCAATTTTTATTAACAAACTGGTACCTATTATATAAATAGGATTCAAACCACTGGAGGGCAGATCCTCTGATCCCTATGTGATGCTCTAGGCTCTGGAGTAAGATGATGTGGTCTATAGTGTCAACGGCTGCTCTGAGCTCTAACTGAACTAGAATAGAGATTAGTTCTTTTTCTGAGACCAATAACAAGTCATTAGTGACTCTAACTAGTACAGTTTCAGTGCTATAGTGTGATCTGAGCCCTGACTGAAAGTGGCTAAGTCCTGTAGGTGGTGGTGTAGCTGCTTAACTACAACTCTTTACAGGATTTTTGAAGTAAAGGGGAGATTTGATATTGGTCTATAGTTGGCCAGAATGGTAGAATCTAAACTGGGCTTTTTCAGAAGAGTTTTTTCAACTGCATACTTAAAAGACTGTGGCACATAACTTGTTTCTAAAGATGTTTTTTTCTTAGTTAACATGGATTAACTATTAGTTAATGGATTCATTAATAAGGGGGAAGATTTTTTTTAAAGAGCTTAGTGGGGATTGGGTCTAAGAGACAAGTTGAGGTTTTGGAAGACGTAATTACTGATGTTATTTCTACTTGATCTACAGCAGTGAAGCAATCTAATGTTACAGAGGTGTCTATGGATGCCTTCATGTCTACAGTTTCAGCCTGCTCTGGGCTAATAGTAGAGATAACTTTGTTCAACTTATGTCTAATATTTAATATTTTACTATAAAAAAAAATGAAAAGAAATCTTCAGAGCTGAGAGTAGCAGGAATATGTGGTTCTATTGTGTTGTGATTACTGGTCAGACTGCCAATAGTACTAAAAAGAGACCATGAATTATTTACATTCTCTGATATTAAAGTTGAATACTTTTGCTTCTGGCTTTACGCAGCAATTTTTTTATAATTTAGGAGGCTACATTTCCAGGTATTCAGAGACTGCTCTGAGCCAGAGCAGCACCATTTTCTTTCTAACTTTCGGGTTACTTGTTTAAGGGAACGTGTTTCAGCATTAAATCACGGTGCTACTCGATTTTGTCCAACAAGCTTAGGCTTCAAAGGGACAACAGGGCTTGTATGGCAACATTAACAAAGTGATATTTTTTACTGGGACTGAAACTATGGAAGCTGGTCTCAGAGTATGTGCTCAGCATGTCACTAAGTAATGGTTGCGCTGAGTTTAAACTCAGAACAGTCAGATAATGTTCTTCTAAGCTGTTTTTTATTTTTAATTGGAGCAGTAACATTTTCTAGAACACATTGAAAGGTAATTAGGACGTGATCTGAGAGTATGGCGTTATGAGGGTGGACACTCACCTGGTTGATCTTTATACCATGAGTTAGAGCAAGGTCCAGGGTGTGCTTGTGACAGCGAGTGGGTTCATTTACCGGTATGTTTTGTGTGAAATCGACATTATCCAATAAAGCTGCAAATGCATTTCCTAGACAGTCACTAGTCATCAACATGAATATTAAAATCCCTACTATTTTTAACTGAAAACTCAGTTAAAAAATATGTGTACGGGCCTGGAGTGTTATGGAATGTCTGGTTATGGTTTCTTTTCTCTCTTTCCTTGTTGTGATTTTGTTGTTTTGTGCTCATTTTTTTCCTTTTACTTTTTGCTTCTGCAGAGTAGTGTGGGCAGGGGGCGTGGCTGTCTCTCATCCTGGTGCTGCCTCCTTGCACACCTCCTCATTAATTTCCACCTCTACTTAAACATGTTCCTGGCTACTTCTCCCTGCCAGATCATTCCTTTTCAGTTGTTAAGAAATAAACTGTTAACTTACCCCTTGCATCTGACTCTGCTCTGAGATCTGCTTACTTACCCTGATGGAGCGATAAATAATTATTCATAAAACATGAACTTTAATGTGTTGCAACCAAATATGTATTATTTTTATATTATAAAAATAAATATAACACTGTTAACATAACCGTATAATCTAAATATTTTTAAGCTACATTTTTTAAATGAATGACTTAATGGCCACAAAAATACAATGAACTGTTTTTTCCTAAGCAGTGAGTTGGGACTTATAGGCTGTCACTGGGTTTTGGTCTGTAAGCAACTGAACCAAAAGGCTCTTTCTGCATAGACCCGTGTTCTCAGCCACGATACATTTGTGTCAAAGTTTAGCCCATCCCCTTTTGTTTACTTATCTGTCAAAGTGTCTTTTTTCATTTTAATAAAAATGGTAAAATAAGATGGAGTAGAGAACAGAATAACTTTGAAATGATTCAACTAAATTACAGTGTTGTTTTTATTTTCTTTTATTCACATCTAATCAATCGGTTGCATACACTGTTTTCATAAAACAAGGCAGTGCTGCAATCACGTAGGTGTTTTGAAAACACTGACCTGTAGCGTTAAATATTCTGGAGATGATTGGAGCAGAGATGACTGCCATCACATGAAAATTGATTGCAAAAGTGAGGAAAGCTTGCTATAATTACAGGGGCGCTGTGCAACGCTGACAACATATACGTTCTTCTAGCTGCTTATTCCACAGACAGAGGAGAGAACAGCAGCGCATCCTATTAAACCCTAGAAAGAGAATTGCCCTGTCTTTATGTTTTAAGGCACTGAAGCAATTAGGAAGGCAACAACCATGAGAATACACTTCCTTTACAAGATAAATAATAAATTGTGACCTTGCCTTTTGGAAGAAAAGGGGAAAAAAAGCCCCTGCAGGAAACAAGGTCTTACATTTCATTAGAACATGTGGACACTTGACTGATCATCGGGTTACCCCGAGTCTGTCTTCTTTTTTTTTACTTCCTTTCTGCAGCTATTCTATGCTGAGAAGAAGCACGTAATGCTTATTATAAGATATATTATCCATCCAGCATTTAAATGCAATAAAAATCCTGCTTCAACGTACATCCAGTACAATAAAAAATTCAGCAAAAATAATTGTCTGCTAATAAAATTCTTAGAGAAGTGTCACAGAGCTTGTGTGCTTCGTGATGCAATGAGAGAGGGAAAAAAAACAACTAAAGTGCTTAACATAACAAGACTGGATGGAGACAAGAAGAGTTGGAGCATTCTTCTTCTGAGATCAAATTTTAATCATAGATTTTATGCGTCAGCATGAGTCAGATGATATCCTGTCAGAGCACATAAATTTAAAAAAATGTCTTTAGAAACTATCCACACTGAAGACTGTGACAGTCTTTCACAGAAATGCAGCACATCGTGATGGTTATCATTAAATCTTTTAAATAAAACATCATAATAACCTTGCAAAAAAATAAAGATTTGTCCTTGTGTTTTTGCTTTAGTTTAGGTCTTATGTGCTACATTTCTAGGTTTGCTTTATTTATTAGAACATTTCTTTAAAAACTCTTAACTTCCTCTTTTATTTGAAGAACCTTTGTTTTGTGTTTTCTCATTTTTACTTCCTTTAAGTTTGTCATGTTTAGCTTTTGAGTGAAGCATGGGTTTATTTAGCCCTTTTGTGTGTATTATTTATCTTAAAACCAATTCATTGTTGAGTTTAGTGGAATAGAACTCTAATTTATCTTCTGACACTTAGTTTTGGTGCATTTCTTTAATTTGCAAAGGCGGTTCAATACTTAAACGTGCTCGAAGTTGAGTCCTGCTCTCTTTTTATTTATTTATAACAAATTATTAGTGTAAAAGCAGCCTCCTAGTCAATCATTTAATAAATAATGTTTAAAAAAACCCTTTTAAAATTGAAACCCTCTTTTTTTTTAGAATATGTTGTTACTCAAACTGGAAAACATAAAAAAGTTCTTGTTAATTTTGCAAAAAAAAACATTTCCTGACTATTTTTGCCATTAACTTGTCTAACCCTAGCTTTTACAATATGTAAAATATGCAAAAATAAAACTACCAAGGCAACCAAACACCTACAGAGTCAGATGTAGAATTAAGCATAACAAAA
>BSAI01000096.1:13142598-13180820 GCA_036245035.1 Adrianichthys oophorus | reverse complement strand
GACAAAAGCCGAAGCACCACGATAAAAGCCGAAGCACAATGACAAAAACCACAACTCCACGACAAAAGTTGACAACACAACAACAAAAGCCGAGAACACAACGACAAAAGCCAATAACACATTGACAAAAGCCAAAACACAACACATGCTTCGGCTTTTGTCGTCTTGCTTTTGGCTTTTGTCTTTGTGGTGTCAAATTTTGTCGCTGTGTTGTGGCTTTTGTCATTGTGTTGTAGCTTTTGTTCGGCGTGGTTCGGCTTTTGTCCTGGTGCCTCGGCTTTTGTCGTCTTGCTTCGGCTTTTGTCTTTGTGTTGTTGACTTTTAATCGTTGTGTTGCAGCTTTTGTCATTGTGTTGTAGCTTTTGTCGTTGTGCTGTAGCTTTTGTCGTTGTGCTGTAGCTTTTGTCGTTGTGTTGTCGCTTTTGTCGTTGTGTTGTAGCTTTTGCCGTCGTGCTTCGGCTTTTGCGTTGTGTCTTTTGCATTTATATGAGTCGTGTCGGCCACAGTATAAATTAGCCAACAGAGATCAGAAAGACATCTTCTTGATGTGATGTGCTGAGTCTATGTCAATAGGAAACCAAATGTGGTTTCCTATTGACTTTCATTGTCAGCGCTCGTTTGCTATCTGGTTGGGTATTTGCTTCTATATTTCAACATAATTCTAGCAGGCCCTCCCACTCATTTTTTTATTCTTAATCTTGCTTACTTGTAGATTTTTTTTTTCTTTTTTGCATGCATGTTGTAATGATGAAAGTTAATGTAAGTAAAAAAAAACAAAAACAAACAAACAAAAACAAAACAATGTAACAATCGCAATAACCAATGAACTTGAAGACAACACAGTTGTTTTAAGGCAAAATCACTGTATTACAGTTTTGGATATCGTGATTTTTACCTATATTGATACCTCGCATTAACATTTTATTGTTTTGTACATGTTATCTAGAATGATATGTTTGAACCAATTACTGACTTTTGTTTCCCCTTTTAGTGAACATGGGACAGTCCAGCAGCACAGGCCAGGCAGTACAAGACTCTGCAGACAAAAACCCAACCAAGAGGCTGTCTGACAAGTACTTGAACTTGAGTTTCAACCAAGAAGAGCCAGTGATGTTCTGAAAGAAGAAGATAGGCAAGATTCTGGAGACATATCCATGTTTTAAGGAGATCCACAATATAAGTGCTTTGTTTGTTTGTTTTTTGGCCTTCAAGCAAAGTGAGAATTGATGCAAGTTTTAAAGTTTTTTTTTTCTACCTTATGTGATTAATAAACTGTGATGGATCCTGAACAAAGGCAACAGCAATTTCATAATTGAAGTAAAGAAGAAAGGGGAGGATTTCTGCTGGTGAAGTTTATGGTACTTGGAAGAAAGCATTAAAGCCACTCATAAACCAGGATGAAGGTGAGGTTTTCTGATGTCATTAATACACCATTTAGTTTAGTTAAAATTGTTTATTTTAGGAAAACTAATTATTTAAAACAACCAAATATGTGTTACCCCTCCAAACTAAATGCTGATTTATTTTGTTCCAGTAAAGAACACCATAACCCTGTTCAGGGCACTCCCTGTTCTCTTTCCTGACCAGTTGTGCGAACCAAGAAGCTGGACGTACCAGTGAGGCATAATTTCACTTTCTTCTGGCAAACCTGTCTTCATATTAAATTAATTTACTGGTGCAAGTGGGTCTTTTGACTTAGTAATCTTACAAGATAAATTACCGTGTGGTCTTTTTTATGCCTTTTTTGAACAAATGTCCACAACAGTGAAAATAAAGCAAAAAACTTTAAAACTATATTTTACATTTTTAATAGAATTAATTTCTGCTTTAGCATGTTTAATTGACCTAGAAATCATAAATATTGAACAAAATTAAAAGATTTAATCATACCAATTCATAACAAGTGCATGATTAAGGTTACAGACAGTGTCAGACATTTTCACCAAAGTATGTTGTAACTCCCCCTTCCTAACTGTAATTGTTGGATGATGTATTCTTATTTAGCACTTTTCTATCTTCCTTGAAGACCCAAATAGCTTTACTATGGAAAGCCTTTTTAAAATTTAATCGATATCCTTGATATCAGCAGTTTTAAGCCTAACAAGTGATGCCAAAAGTACTACAACTTAACTAGTGACAGCAAAAAATGTGAACTTGTAACTATTAATGTTTAAAAGTGTACACTAGTTCTCTAGCGGGCCCTCTTTGTGCTCACTAGTGAAGTAGTGACAATCTAAAAAGGCCACTAGTTAACTATTTTCATGCAAATGTTCTACTAGTTCACTAGTAAGGATCCTGTAAAGCTCATTAGTTAACTAATGTGACCAGAAAAGGGAAAAAGAGGAGGAGAAATCCCTTAAAAACATCCTGGATCTGCAAAATGTCTTAAAAACTAACCATATCTGCATTTTTGATTGTGAATCCCTGTTCACATCTCATGAATATTAGTAAATGACAGATTTTATCATACGCCTTATTCTTTTCTGTCATTTTGCTTTTGTCCTTCATCTCAGCTGCTTTACTCTCACAAGATAAGATTTCTATCATAATAAAAACAAATCAAATCTTTGTCTTAATTTCTGTTAATTCCCTGAGCAAAATTGGCAAAATGCCTGATGAAGTGAAAAAACAGACCCTGATGTCCCTCTGTGGAAACAAAAAGATCACTGCCCCTTTAAAAGCCTCAAGCTCAGGCTTTGGAACAGACCAAACAGGATTTCTGTCCCGCCCCTTCATTTGCATACAGAGTTTCTCTAGCTTACTAGTTGGCACAAATGTGCACACTAGCTAACTAATTCTGTTTGTAAATTTATACTAGCTAACTTGCTGACTTCTAAAATGCCCACTAGTGAACATGAATGAGCCAGAATGGCAGCTAGTATACTAGTTAGCCCTAAAAATTACCACTAGACGACTAGTAAGAGCTAAAAAGCCTTCTAGTGAACATACTTGTATATTACTAGTTAAACCCCAAAATCTTACTAGTTAACTAGTTAATTGAGAAATGTGTGCTAGTTTATTAGTTAAAGTATTTTGAGTACTATAGGTGAACTTGTAAAGCCAAAAAAGCATTCTAGATTACATGTCACAGCAAAAAAATGTGAACAAGTTAACTAGTAATGTTTAAAAGTGTGCACTGGGGCACTAGTGTGCACTATTTGTGCTTACTAGTGAACTAGTGACAATCTAAAAAGGCCACTAGTTAACCAGTTGCATTAATAATTCTTTTACAAGAAAGAATGTAAGAATGTCAGCATACAACCATAAAACTAAAAAAACTAACAATTTAAGTCAGTTTTTGCTCATTTTAAGATAGCTAATTTTTGCAGTGATATGATAACATATTACCTTGGGCACAACAAAAACATATTTTTAATCAAATATGAGTTATTTTCGCAAGCTCCGTTTAGAGGTAAAACTCCTTGTTCTCTACCTTCCACCACCTTTTGCTTCTTGTGGGTTCTGTCGATTTCATGACGTCAGCCTATAGTTGGCTTCAGCAGTGTGTCTGCGTTTCGCCCATGAAAACAATTGAACATCTGATCGATGTTGATGATCGATGATCGAAGATGGATGTGCATACTGTACATGTTGTACATATAGAATAGAAGTGCTTTGTCAATCACACGTACTCTGCAGAGAAAGTGGGTGTGTGGGTTAGCCTGGGGGCAGTGCTGGTAGCACAGACTCTTCCTGGAAGAGGCTGTGGGGACCTAATCATTCTCAGGACATGGTGCTCAGTGAGGAGGGTTTTAAAGAAATGCTCAGAGGCGGGAATGGATCAAAATACCGTTTTGGGTTTTTTTTCATTAAGAATTAGCACAACACACTTAAAAGCTCAAAAAAGTTGATTTTGCATGATAAAGGCTCTTTAAAGGTTTAAATGAAATGTTTCCCTGTGAATGCAAATCAACTCCTATTCTTTTTAACAGTCTTTACCTTGATTAGTTTTTTGAACTGTTTCACTATATCTATATCTATAGGTCATATATAGCATGTATAAGTACAAATATATCTCTTTACAATTAGGACTAATTATAATTGCATAATTTACATATGTTTGTAGATGTAAAATATGAAGCTGTCAGTTTTTCTACTTTTAATTTTTTAAATGAAGTCACAAATAATCATGTCAAGTTTGAATTGGATATATTTCTTTTCTCTTCTTTAGTATATTTGCTTTGATTGCTTGAAATAAACAAACTCCAATCGAATGTTTTCCTACTAAGCAAAACATAATGCAATATGACAGGTACAGGAGAATAAAACAGTTAACAAAACTTTAAATTTCTAGGCAACTGGATAGCTGGAAAAATGAAAAACTGGAGAAGCCTAAAAACAAAAAAGATGAGCTGGACTTCAACAATTAAAAGTTTAGTTCAGCCAGTTGCCTAGTTGATTTTTTTTCCCTCACTTTTTTTTCTGTTGATGTTTGATCAGATGAGGCAGTAATGCATTTATCTAAAGGACTCTAGTGAGGAAGACGTTAAAGACTTACATTTGTGTCAATATTTTCCTTTATCCACTTCTAAATAGTTTTAATAATCATGAAATACTGCAAAGATTAAAATCATTTTGCGGCTACATCAAAGTTGAATTTATGAAATATTCAAAATGCTTTTAAAGCATGTCTGCAGGATTTCGACGTTAATGCCGTTCAATGAGTTTACCCTCTCTTTGCTCAGCATGTAGACACAAAAACACTCGAGCAAATGCAAAGGTTAAAAGAAACATCAAGAGCCAACAAGTGACACATGAATCAGCTCAAGGAAAGAAACCTCAGCTCAGTCTTCACATCGCCTGTGAAGAACTCATGTGGAGTAGCACCAGAGGTGATGAGAAACATGGACAATCTGAAAACATGAACGCCTTGTATCTAATTGATGTCAAACACTGTTTTTCCTTTATATTAGTTGAAGTTCAAAAGGGAAACAAACATGGTGTTGAGTGAAGATGTAATCTTGTAGCTAAACATATCAGCTTGATTTGGCGCCTATTAGCTATTTGCAGCAAATGGACTTTATTGGTCAATTATCTGAGGCATTATGGGTAATTAAGACACTTGGATTTAACTTGGAAGACAATAGTACACCTGTGCATTGATGTGTTAAAACACCTACATGATTCCCAAATAGATTATCTGGATACACTGCTTAAAATTCACTTAATATTTTTATTAATTTGTTTTTTTCAAAAGTAGTCTTTAAGAGGAACTTCTTTTTTAATGTGGGGAAATATACGAAATACAACATTAAAACAAAAGAGGAGCGAACAAAGAGAATTTATGATCATCATTTATAGTTCATGGTCATGTTCCCTTACAGTCACTCCAATACAGGTCTCTGGAAAGCAGAAGTGACAGAATGACAGAACAAACACACAACAGTTGAAATGGAGACTTATTTGGGATCTTCTTCTCCTCCAGTCTTTGCATCAGCCCAAGCATACGTCGGTCAGTTTTATACCGTTCAAAACCCGTTGGGCAATCCTTATTAGTGTCCTCATCTAACATCACTTGTTTTCTTCACCTTCATGCTCACTTGTGGAAGTCAGGACTGAGGAGGAAGGCAGTGATTCCTTAAGGGAGATGTATTCACGACACATCTCTTCTCTTGCGATTTCGTGTGCAGTTTTTCCGTGAATGGATATGCCTTCTGGTCCAGGGTCTACCTTTGTTTAGAATTTGTATAAAAACTATAGGAACACATGTAAAAATGGGCATTTCAAATTAGTATCCAACTCAAAAAAAGTATGTTCTCATAAAATCTTCTATGTCTAGTAACACTTATTAACACTTATACTGTCTTTTAGTCTTTTTAAAATTTTATTCAAAAATGGTTGAGGAGCAGTTATAGTTTGCATTGTCTATACAACAGGCTATAAAACACCACTTTTTCACAGTCCAGAAAGCACATATAGATGTGGTTGTACTGTTTATAAACATTTGTACCTTTAATAAGATAATTTTACGTGCATGGCTCCCAGGTGATCCCGTTATCAGACATGTCGAGGGTTTATGAGGAACCCTTGTCCTTTGAGGTCAAACAAACATGAAAACAAAAGCCCCTACGCGTTTTACTCGCACAACTGACATGTTTCAACTGCACTCTTTCATGAGAACAGCCATCCCATTGTCATCACTGCATTGCAGCGGCTCGACCAACCAGGGATTAGTATTTGATCCCTGTACTGCTTCTTCAGGGAGAACTTTGGCTGCATCCAGTGGAGATCTTTTGTTTTTTGTTTTTTTTCTCCCTGGTTTAACCCTTACCTGGTGTTTGTGTTCTTCCTCCTGACTGACAGCAAATGCTTGGGGGATTCATGTATTTATTCACTCCTTGTGGCATTTTCTCCATAATCAACAGCACAAACACAGGCAATGTAAATGTGACGTCAACTTTGTAATGCTGCATCTCCATTTGCAAAGTGCATCTGTGCTCCTCTGTTTACTGGAGATGCTGAGGAGTTGAAACACATTATCCTTGCCATGGAACAGGTCACAGATGGGTTAATAATGTTTGTCTGGCATGTTAGATATGCATTTGGTCCATCTTTAAGTATTTTCCAGAGCCATTTTCATTAGTGTCTTTCTGGACAGTACACACTGAGTCATTCAGTTTAAGGAAACCTTTGTTTTTCATTCTTACTTTACTTAGTAGAGCACTGTCTTGTAGGAAATATGACTAAATAATGTTCATCTTTGTTTTATACTGTACAGATGACAAGATTGCGGTTTGTCTTTTTGTCTGATGTTTTGTTTGATCCGGCAAGGAGACCAAAGCTCCGATAATCACACGTAGTACTCCTTGTCCTTGTTCTTCTTGTTCTTGCTTGAGGTTTTTGCTGTGTTGACTGGTTTCTCTTTGACTACAGTGCCGTTAGATTGTGCTGAGTTGCTGATGTAATTGCGACTTTCGTCCACGTGGTATGAACCCTCGTCTCTGTTCCGGTATTTGTACATAGCATAAAGGAGGATGAGAATACACAGTGCAGCTGCTGCAACAATGCCGACAACCATCCCCGTGGTGCTGCTGGCCTCCCGGATGATCTCTGGGGGGTTTGGTCCAGCAAATGTGGGATTGGCTGCAAGGGAAAACAAAGATATGATTACCATAAATGCACTGAGCACAGTATCTTATCATTGTGACAATAACCAGATTTATGGCTCTAAATGAATACATTTTCCAGCTGCATCCATTATGATGAGTGGATCATATTTCAGGGATTTTGTTAACCTACAGAAGGAGTGGCTTTCCCATGAAATCGATCTGCATGGAGATGGACGAAATGTAGACAACAAACCACAATGTGCATCAATGATTCACAATGAAATCAAACATAATGGCAGAAAAAAAACTTTTTAGTAAGATATATTTGGTCAGAATTTTTCATTGCAGACATGAACAATTCACTTGTAAAAAATATTTATACATTTACACAGAATATTGTATTATTTCTATTACTTATTTTAATAGTCAAATGGTTTTACTTTTACTGTTTTGATACATTGAAATTGACAATTTATGCAACATATTTCCTTTTTAAAATGAAAACAAAAAAAAAGATCAAAAGAGACTGTTTAATTTCAGATCTACTTTTTTTTTATTTTGAAGACCCATTCCAATCATCTTTTGATCTATTGTAAAAAAGTTACCAGAGGTCTTTTATTCACGATTGTGCCGTTTTTAGCCAAAATCTAAAAAGCTTTGTCGTTTACTTGGACATAGTGTCTGCAGAATGGCAGTACTTCATTCGAAATTTGCCTCGGAGTGCTACTGGAGTTGTGGGTAGCATTGTTGCTGCAGAGCAACCAAGCCCCCTTTCCCATCACCCATTACTGCAAACTATCTGATTACACTCTCTCTCGCTAGCTTACATCCCCTCACACCCCCAACTTTACCAGTGAAACAGAAATGGCAAGCAATATTGGAGCTATCAAGCCATACAGATTTGGCCAGACTGAATGAGGAAAACAAAGACGTACATGGATCTATTTGTCTACAAGTGGATGCATCAAAATGGAGCGGAGCAGAGAGCTTGTGGTTCATCAGTGTATTTTCTTTGTTAAAAATAAGATCTTTTTCAAACTTAATTTTTTTTCGTCTGCTCCTGATTCACAATGATTTGAATAAATAAATACTAAAAATAGAAAACTAAATAAAAAAATGCAAATATGAGATTACATTTCTAATAAATGTTCTCCATCATCCGAAACAATTCCACAAGAACACGTTAAAAACACTAAATACACACTTTTCATTGGAATGAGTTTTTCTTTGTCCTGTCCAGCAGCAAAGGAAACAGATAAGAGCTGAAGGCCTCTTGTGTTGGACAGATTTTTTGTTACAATAAAAAGTTATGATGGTTATGATTTGTTTCTTTTTTAGTATTACAATTTGTAGAAGATTTTACTACTCTTTTTTTTTAAAGGATTTAGAAAAACAATATATCCAAGAGCACAATTATTACTCAAACTCAAAGAAAAAAAATCTTAAAATCTGTATAAAAGCTAATTTAGAGCAGAAAACATGTTTCTTTATCGTGATGCATCAAAATAAATGCAGTAGTAGAGTTGAGGTTGAGGAGGAGAGAATGCACTACCATATTAAAACTGCTGGTTGAGCAGTTAGTTTGCTCCCAGACCATCTAATTGTGGAAACTGAACATCTCTTACAGACTAAAGAAGATGTAACATGAATATGTAGGAACTTTCCCTGATGATCCTTGATGAGGTAGAAAAGTCAAGACATGGAAGAGTGGGACAAGAATCAATGAGTTGAGAGAGAGCAAGAGAGATTTGATTAATTCTAAAGCAAAGCTGACAGGAAGACTAATGTGTTAATGGCTCATAAAAAATGGTTGAAAGTTCACGGCTCATTATAGATATATATATATATATATGTTTAACAGCACTAAAGTCATGAATGAGACGGTCAAATTTCTATAATTCACTGTATGTCAAGGTTGCATGACTAAAGCAACACAGTCAGTGAAGAAATCATGTAGAAGCTCTCCTTTAAAAACTATTCTATGGCCCAGGATTCTATTTGTAATGCAAATTGGTTTGAGTTAGCAGTGAAAACAAAAAGTCAACTGCTGCCACCTCAGGTTCAGGCTAGTTTAAAACAGTCCAGCAGCCAACTTATCAACAATTCAGTTTATAGCTCTAAAAAGCTCTAAATAAGTGGTCCCCAACCCCTGGGCTGTGGACCAGTACCAGTCTGTGGGACAGTTTTGGTACCGGGCCACAGAGAAATAGAAAAAAAATGACCTACATTTTTTAAGTTTTCGTTATAATCTTATTCTGAAGGAAGTTTTATTTTGAAAAAACTACAGGATTCTACTACCACATCCGACTCATATCAAGTCACTCGGTCAATTATTGAAAAATACATCAACTATTTTCTTAAACTCCTAAATTGAAACCCCAAATCTAGCAAAATTAACAAGAAAAGATCCAGTGACAAAACAGACAAAGAGCCTTTGACTTTAAAAGAAAGCTACATTTAACAGATAAGGAGTTTTTTTCTTCAAAAGTATTCCACACACCATAATAATAATGCATATTTTTGAACATCCGGCTGTCTAATGTTACGATGGTGCTATTAATAAAGTTGCTCAAATGGTGGATTCATGTTGATGTTAATATTTAGAAAATACCAGTTTTATCACATTTTAATTGTTGCTACACAAAATCTGGAGAACAAATAAAGTTTAAACCAGTTGCAGCTGTTTTACAGACAATAAAGATAAACTTTACCCTAAACAATTAGGACAAACTAGAAGCTAAAAAAAATACAATAAAAAAATGGATTCCCACTTCAGCTTCGTTCGACCAGTCCGTTATAATATTTTCTGACATTAAACAGGTCCATGACCTAAAAAAAGGTTGGAGACCATTGGTTTAAATGATCAAATACTTTACAATTTTGTTTCCTGCTGCCATCACCAATTGACTAAACCTTCAAAATTCCTGAAATCTTGGTCTGATTGAGTTCTAAATTCTTCAGAACAGAACTGTAAGATTTCTCCTGTTGCTACTTTTGCAGACAAAACTATGTTTAAACATATATTTTTAGGCAGTAAAACAGATTAGTTACTTTCATTCAACTGGAGGGGGTATGCCCTTAGTCACAGGAAAAGAAAAGAGTAACAAAAATGTAACTACAATATTTATTGGATAATTATAAAAAAAAAATCAAGACACGTTTAGTGACATTTCTATAATCCAGAGAAAAAGGATTTCTAAATGTAGTGAAACTTATTGTCCCATTTTGTTGTTCCACTTTTATTTATAGGAATTATGGGATTTTTGGAAAAATAATTGCATTATTTAACTTTAACATAAAACCATGTTTTATGGGGAAATCTGTTCTAAAACCGGCTGGACAACACAATATCATAGTAATGTCACTTCAATGATGTTTGAGACTGTCAGTACGTTTCCAATAAAGTGAGAATCTTCTCGGGAAAGATTCCTGAGGTACAGAATGCCAAACGTACACGGAAAAACAAAAAAAAAGAAGCATTTTGTAGCAGGTTTGACAAATTTACATCGACTTCTTGCTTATTTCCAAATTTTTCTGGCATTTTCTAACCGCTTGACATCAAACCTCTAACAGTATGAGCAAAGAAGAAAGGTTCTGATGTTATATTTGCACGTTTTTATGCCGAGCAAATTTATATTGTTATCTAAACTGAAAGTAAACAGAGTGAGAGTTATCATTGCTGTTATAAATATGAACATTTCTGCAAAAATAGCATCATTTTCACCAGCATATTAGCACATTTTGTTCATTTTTTAAGTGCTATCCAGCTTTTAATGGAGAACTCTCTATTCTTCTATCATCCCTCTTTACATTTCCCTCCTGTCTTTTTTTACTTTAAGAAAAACACAAACTTATTTATATTATCTTTTTGCTCGAGTAACAGTTTATTTTTCTATGTTTTCAGCTGTATAACAATGGCTAATTACCCAAAACATCAGTGCAGATATCTGTACGGGAAGCTCCTGTTCATGCCAGGCTAAAGGGCATTTAAAGTGCTAACTGTAAAGGGCAAAAGTCTTCAAAGCTGTCGGAGAGGGGATGCAGTAGCTCTTCATGGGCATGTTTTCCACTATGGTTAGACTGATCATCGGCCCAAGTATGCTGTCAGCACCAGCAGACATTCAAGGACAAGCGCAGAGTTCCACCAGGGGAATGAGTGTGACTGAGTGTTGCAACAGATTAGCTCTGCTTGTGACAAGCCCACTTATCCTTGCAGACAGGTGTGAAGAATGCCCTCGCCCCGTGGACGAAAGCTGCTGGTTGACATGGCTCATCCTATGCAAGCCATTGTACAAGAATGTACAGTGAGTTATTTTCATATTACTAATCTATTCTTCTGGAGTCATAAAAAGCTGATGATGTATCGGATATATGTCATGCCAAGTCAGTCTTTATTTATAAAGCACCGTTCACACAGAAAGTCACACTAGACTGAGGAAATGGAAAAATTCAAAAATGTGAGTAGTACAGTATGAATTACAAACTAAATGTTTAATACTATTAAAAATATAAAATGATAACTTCATAAATATTTTAAAACCTGTTAAGTGATAAAAATAGAAATTAAAAAATGATTCCAATTACTAAGGAAGTAAAATTATATTTCACAGTGACAAAATAAAAAAGGAAAATCAGACGATACTCATTTTAGTTAGATTAAAAAGGCAAATGTTAAGTCTTTTCTTTAATCTTTATCTTTTCTGTCGCCGTGACATCTAAATAACACAGGCTCTTTGAACCACCATTAACTCTGACCGTTTACGGAGTTAATATATTTCCAACTGATTTTAATGTGACGAAAAGTGGCACCAATATTGCTGCAATGTCGCTTTTCTCCATGTCACTATCAGCAGACAGGTTGATTGCGTTCACTGAAGTGAACCTGTCGAAGTTTCTCCCCTTTAGAATCCAATGCAATTATCTTAATTGCTATCGCAAACTGTTAAAGAGTTACGGTCCGGTGTTGAAGGGTTAAAAGACAAAAAAAATCCTGTGATCTGCAGCTCTCTGGCCTTCTGGCAGACTGATCCATCAATGTGGACCAAAGTTCCAACAGGACATCTTACCATCGGTTCTGGTGATAACTGATTGGATGGTTAACCAGCTGGGACAAGAAGATCTCAGGATCCGTGAAGGTTCAATTTTTTTACCAGAAGGTCAGAAAGATAAGCTCACATAAGATGCATAAGGTATTTTTTAACTATTTAAAGTGTCTTAAAATCAACACTGAAGGAGATCGGGAGCAGATGGAGTGATCTCAAAATAAAAAAAAAAAAAACAGCCCCCTGCCTGGTTTTAGTCAGCTCTCATGCAGCTGAGTTCTGGAGCTATTGGAAGTTTTTAAATCTGTTTTCTGGAAGACCAGATACCAAGATCAAACCAAAGAGAAAACCTAGAATCTGCTCTGAAAGCATGCATTAGCATCTCCCTGTTTGAAAGATAGAGGAATTGAATGTTCAAACTATCTGCAATAAAACCACAACTCCTATTAAAGTAAGTTGATAATGAGAAACTAGCACTGTTAAAACTGTATCAACTAATTCAGGAGTCAAGTAGTGTTTTCTTTCAAATGTTACTTGTTTGTTAAAAGCTGTGATATTAAAAAGAAAACCCAGTAAATGATCAGATTCAAGCAGATAATCAACAGAGTACAAGCTTTGACTTCTGGTAAGGTCAAGAGCAGTGTTGGGTAAGTTACTTCTAAAAGTAATTGTTACTTTACTTAATTTCCACTCATATACAAATTCTTAAGGGAAAAACAGCTTTGTACAAACAAGATCTTCTTGTTTTTCATTTAACAGGGATCCTTAGAAAAATAGATTTTTAATTTCAATAGGACTGCTGTGGTTAAAGGTAAATAAATAAAAATAAAATAAAATCAAACTATATTTTTAAAGCAATAACCTTGTGCAAGGTATGAACATGGTTCAAGACATAACCTGGCTTCATTTGAATTCCAACAACAGTGTGAAAAATGACACAACAATAAGTTACAACATATGTGGTCTATGCCACTGCTCAAAGTCAGATGTGGAAAATACTGTTATGTCTACAATCATCTCTATCAAATTTAAGACTAAGCCAATGTTTGAAAATGCAAAGAACTATTAAATGCTTCCATGTTCATTCTGACTGAATTTATTGAATGTATTCCATTACATGACATTACATTTGGTGAGGATCCATTTATTAGGACTCTGGGTGCATTTATCTCAAACATGTCTCAGGTAAAAACGAAACATTATATAAACTGAAATAGAATTATCACAGAATAAAAGTCTCATGAAACATTTCAAACAGCCAAATACAGTGGCAGCCATGATGCTGTGTCACCACCCTCATCTTTTAAGTGACGTAGACAAAGAGCAAATATACCATTTGTAGCTGCCTCCTGCACTTAGGTTGGAAAGTTTCAAAAGTGAAGTAGGGTCAGCCCTCTATTCCAAGCAGGAGCCATGTGACAAAAGTACCACAGTGCACTGTTCTTGCTTGTGTGATCTAACACCTCAGGCTGTGGGCTTTGTTATTTCCTTCTGCCTGGACCTGTTGATTGGCTCCCCACAGGCTGCCATCACACAAAGACTTTAAACCCTCAATCAAGTGACCACAGTTTTTTTTTATTTAAGATGTTGTACTGGCAAAAGAAAAATGGCCTACCTAAGTGCAGGCATGCCAAGTGATCATATACTTTTTTATACTTTTTGTAACATTCAGAAAATATTTTGACACAAATATTTAACAATTACATTTATCTTGTTTTTTTTTTGTTAAAAAACAAACTCAGCAAACGTAGAGCTGTAAAGTCGGCAGGACCATCGCAGGCACGAAAAAATTGGCAACCTCGTGTAGGCGTGTGTGCGTTTGTGTGTGGGTGTAAGGGGTAGTTGTCTGAGTTTAAATAATAAAGGATAGTTTTTTTTTTCTTTTTTACAAGGTTAGCTATTTGCCTGTTTTTGGAATAATATTTAAAGTGGACAGAGTTAATGTTGGTGGGGGTGCTTCTCCCTCGTTTTTTTTTTTATGCAGAATCCCACTGGTGATGTTGGTGATCATCTGTCAAGTACATATGTAACCAAAAATAATACTATATTCAGAAGACATATTCATCTACCAAATCAAAAGTGTTATTTAAAAAAAAACATATATTTAAACAAAAGCAAAAGTGCTGGTTGAGGTTACTTTAATGGCTTTCTGTGAAAACAAAAAAAATATATGTTGTTCAGATATTGGTGACAGTAGGCAGATTAGTTAATAACTAAGGTGATCTTTAGTTTCAACTTTGGTCAGCACTGTCTTCAGGCAGAGTGACATGGCCATGTTTTCTCTAAAATAATAAGCATTCATTACGACTCATTAGCTTAGCAATATCTGTTAAATAGCCACCTGATGGGATCTTCCATAGTCCACTAAATCCCCCGATGCTCTTCATGATGCAGCCCATTTGTTACCCATGAGCCCAAGAAGTGCACCCTGCTCCACTCCCTCAAGCCGAGCTCAGGCAAAGTGCTCTGTCTGACACGAGGCCTTCACAGATGCTCATATGGATGTCAGGAAAATTGCATCTGCCTGTCTGTTCATTAGCACTCCATCAACTTGGAATGAAAGCACATAAACTCAGAAAGAAATAGCGCCTGAAACAAGTGTTTAAAATGATGGCTGCTCTCATACGCTTTACTCGAGCGTACCCAAGGGTAAAATTAGACATGGGGAAAATGACCTTAAAGTACTGCCTGGCTTCAAGGCAGCATAGCAGGGGTGCGCCAGTAAAACGGTGGGGGTAAACTTGTGGAGGGAGGGGGTGTAGCTTTGAAGGATTTTAGTTGTGTAAAAGCTGCCAAAATAAGTTTTTCCTCCTTGTCTCATTCCATAGCGGGACTTAAATTACAGTATCACATCTAGGCCATCATAGTGTCCTTGCTGTTTTATTTACAAGGACAGCAGTTAATGTTTCAGTCATTCAGTCATAAATCATTTGCTTTTAGCGGAGGTTGTTGAAGAAGTGATGCAGAATGGAAAATTATAAAGAAAGCAGAAAAGATGATACTATGTGTGACCTTCATGCACAAATGTTGGTGTAACAGAAGAAACTGTAACAATGACCAAACTAAAAGGCCAATGAGCAACTCAAAGATGTGGCTGCTGACATCGCTTTGGCTCCAGCTGTCTTACTGCTGAATGGCTTATTTGATAGCATCTTGCTCTCAGGATACTTTGGTATAAATACATGAGCTTGCCAGGCAAAGATATTAAGAAACATGTCATTTAAGTCTCACATGGTTCTTGCCTGACTCCTTTTTTGCCACTCGAGAAAAGAAATGGGATCTGAAATTCCACCCTGTCATGTGGGATTTAAATAAATCATTCTCTTCAAAGACATTTTTTTTTCTCATTTGTCTCCACTGAGAGGGTTCATTTGTTTGGTAATTTGTAGCAGGGTGAGATGCATGATAGGGGCCATGGATAAAGGAAGTGACTGAGCAGAGGGGGGCAGGCATATGTCTGGACCTTGGGTTGCTTCAGGTTTGTGTGACGCTTGTTCAGAGGTAATGAAGCAACCAGCCTTCCACAGAAAGTAATGAATTGACAGAACGGGTTTGATCTTTCATTATGGATGTACCACTGGCTCAAAATTGACATTTTTAGAGAGAAGTGAAGCTTTTTGAAAAGTTATAAATCACCGTGGTGACGCTGAACTTGTACCTCAACCGAACTCGTTCCATTTATACCATCTTTTAGACTTAGTGCAAACCTGGTTACTAGTTGATAAACATGAGAGGTGCATCGAGAATACACAAGAGCTTAAGGCCAGTGGTTGTGGGTTGCTTCCACATCAGCTAGAATTTAAATGACTTGCTCAGACACATTACTGCTATTCATCCAGATTAGTGTTATACCATCTTTACGTTTCACATATCCAGCCATAATCATAAGCTGTCAGAGCTGTCATATGGAAGGGGATCAGTCTAGAAGCCGGTCAGTATATCAGCTACAGCTGAGCCAAAACATCTATTTAATCCCTCCTCCCTCTTTAATTATCTAAGTGTCCTCAAGAAGTGATGCAAACCATCCTGTACTTGAGACATATTGGCAGCACGCCTCATTGTAGCAAGCTTTTGTGAGTCTCAAGTGTCGGCGCTCATGCTGACGATGAGTCAAGAGCTGAGCGAGCATGAAATGGAGGGAGTACCTTTAAAAATGTGTTTGATTTAGCCCACTAAAAGGTATTGTGCAGTTTAAGCCTTTGCCCGGAGGGATTTCCTCTAAAGAAGGCACGATTAAAGAATGTGACTTAAGGACCAGTCCTTTCAAGTCCAGAGTTTTTCTCTTGATTAAATTCCTTAGGTCCCAGGTACCCTGGTACACAATCTTTGGAAAAGTGATTTCCAAAATATATTTAATGATTTACAATAATGTGAGTCAGAAATAAACATAAGCTAAAAGTTTAGGCCTTTTCGCAATTGCCCTTACGATGAGGATGCAGGCTGTCTGCGGGCAAAAAAATGTGCAAACCTGTTTAGGACACGCAGGTGACCTACAGGAAATGACAAGGTCGTAGACCGCTCGGTGAGCCCGTAAAGCAAAATGTTCATGCACATTTTTTCTATGGGCAAGCTGCGGGCGTCAAGTTGTAGTGAACGCTCGTCAAGTTTTAGTGAACACTTAAGCAACAAGGGTAAAAAAGGGGGAAGTGGGTAATAGGCAGGCACATTATTCACATTTTTCGTTTTTTCGACTCCCCCAAATCCTGTGCAGGAAGTGTGTTAGTGATGTTCAATTGGAAAGTGCACTTGCGTAAGCCTGTTAGAAATTAGGAAATTAGACAATCACAGCATAATTTATGTGAGCATTCTATGGGCATCTTACGAGCACTGACGTATCATGTGCACATGTGTGTGCAGCATTGCATGCACTCAGTAAGGAACCAGTGTGCAGACTTTATGAATGACTGGAGTGCTGTGTAAAGGGCACCGTGTGACACCATCCCCTGCACGTCATAAGTGCATGTAACTTATATAATCCTTACAAATATTTCACAATACACATACTGCATGCACAGTAATGGTACGTTCCATTTTCATGAGGTGGACGCACAAGCTTTAAGGGCAAGGGCAAGAAACATCTACGCACCTCTTAAGATGTAGCCGTACTTCTCTAGAACCCTCTATGGTCCTGGACAACCCAAAACCTGCAGCACCCCTACGGGTGTTGACTTGTTTGGGTGCTTAAACAACGCAAGAGTAAGAAAGGGTGAAGTAGGTGAGATGCATACACGTCATACGATTTTTTTTTTTTTTTTTTCACTTTTAATGACATCCCTTGAGATGGCCATAAGATTCCCAAGGGAATTGCAACCCACACTGCGCTCTCCTTAAGATGCGACTACACGAGCCCAAACAACCAATAAACCTGCAGCACCCATATGGGTCAACCCCCCACGTGGATGGATGTGACTAAGAATAACTGTTGCAGGTTTATGAGGGAAAATCTGAAAATCAAATGTTATAGTAATTGATTTGAATCTTTTACCAACATTTAGTCAAACACTTCAAAGTCCCTCTAAATGTAAAGCAGAGATTTGTTTATGACATCAGTCAACAAATATGAGCGGCTACGACTCCCACACATGACTTTGAGTTTAAAACAACCATTCTGTGTGGCTATACTATTGAAGGCTGATGGACAACCATGTCAGAACATAATCATCAATGCATGACACATGCTCTATTTTCCCCCTATTTCTAGAACAGGTCACATATATAGATGACTGTGGAGGGTTTGAATTTTTTTTGCACCATTCTTTATCAGACTTTTTTATAACAGGTGATTCCTAGTGAGGAACACGTTGAAGTGGGATATGCATTATGCGGGTCAGTGTCTTTCCCCACTTTGACACTTTGACGTGCACTCTGAGATTTGGTGATGAGCCAGCAACGTTTGAAAGACAACCATTCCACTTCCTGAGCTGCAGCTGCTCACTGGGCTGCTTTACTTTACTTGGTTAAGCAAAGTCTTGCATGCCCTACTTAGGACTCATAAACAGACACATTGTGTTAGCATCAATGTCACCACACCAAAAAGATGAGTGGTAGAAAAAAAAAAAAGAATAAATGAAAAATATAAAGTGCGGTGGGATCAGTAAAGAGAAAGACTGACAGT
The DNA here is from genome assembly GCA_036245035.1 of Adrianichthys oophorus. Lineage (NCBI taxonomy): Eukaryota > Metazoa > Chordata > Actinopteri > Beloniformes > Adrianichthyidae > Adrianichthys > Adrianichthys oophorus. Next base: position 13,162,614 of record BSAI01000096.1, on the reverse strand, counting down.
AAGTGTGAAATCCTGTTTTCTCTCAGAACACTCTTCGTTAAAATAAGACTTAGATAGCTTAATCCGCTAGAAGTGCAGGAAAAACCAAAATAGAACAATTTCCTAAAAATTAAGTAAAATCTGAGCACAACAAAATGACTGTGTGATGCTTTGCTGTGATGAGTGATATGATCATTTTGAGCATGTATCTCATTTAACCACCTTTTTTGAATTAATTCACCTCTTCTGACAGCTTGAGTAAGCATGTAAAGTGCATGCCGTGTTCAAAAATAAAATGGTTAAGTTCAAGTTCCAGCTGGGTATCATTAAATAACCTATTAAATTTGGGCAATGACCTCTTAAGTTTATATATATTGCTTTTAATGTTTCATTAATTCAACCATAACTTTTATAACAATGGTTTCCTTAATCATTTTGTCCTCTTGGTTGGGTTCATTCCAGTCATTGCCACAGGATTAAATTGAGTATTTGCCATATTGCTGTTTGATTTACTGGTTTATTCAGTGTTTTGTTTCCACCGCCATAAATTAAATCTATTAAAACAAATGTCAAACACATTAGTAGCTCTTAATGTCACAGTAAAATGCTTAAGGACAGAAAATGATGAGAGAGCAGAGAGAGAGGAGGAAACTGGAGATAATTAACCTCAACCTGCCTTTGAGCAATACACACAACAGGGTGAGTGAACCTGAGAGGAAGGCATTGGAAAGTAATGTATGAAATGCAGAAGCAAACCTTTACTTACAGTCTTGGTAAAACTGTTGGTTTGTGACTTCGAATATCTTTAGTGCTCGGAAAAATTGATCATCTACACACTAGAGGGCGGCCGTCATGGCCTCCGAAGCCTTTTAAGCAGGCCTAAACTTATTTGGAAAAATACATTGAAATGTTCTCTTTCTAGGGCTGCACGGTGGCGCAGTGGTTAGCGCTCCTGCCTCACAGCAAGAAGGTTCCCGGTTCAAGTCCTGGCTGGGGGACCTTTCTGTGTGGAGTTTGCATGTTCTCCCCGTGCATGCGTGGGTTTTCTCCGGGTACTCCGGCTTCCTCCCACCGTCCAAAAACATGCTTCATAGGTTAATTGATTGTTCTAAATTGTCCGTAGGTGTGAATGTGAGTGTGTATGGGTGTGTGATTGTGGCCCCTGCGACAGACTGGCGACCAGTCCAGGGGTGTACCCTGCCTTCGCCCATGAGTAGCCGGGTTAGGCTCCGGCAACCCCGTGACCCCGAAAGGGATAAAGCGGATTAGAAAATGAATGAATGTTCTCTTTCTGATAAATATGTTATAAATTTACACTATGAACTAAAATACTTATATTTACTCTTTTTTTTCATTAAATCCATTTGTTTCAGCTGGTGACAGTGTTATATAATACAGTTGAGTTGCTGCGACGCACATTGAATAAATGACAATCGTTTAAAAAAAAGTGGATGTATGTAAAGGAAAAGCATAAAACTGATACATGCTGAGCTATATGAAATGACAGGGTTCTACTTCTTGAAATTTAGTGTGAAAAAAAGGAAAAAAAGAAAAAATACAAGCGAGGCAATGAATTGACAGTCATGGGATCAAAGCAGAAACATTAGGAGGATCCAGAATGTTCCACTGCTTCACTATGAAATATGTTTCCAAGTATTTGTAACACTATATTATTAAGGTATTCCATCAATATTCCATCATAGCAAAGTTTGTTTTTATAACAGAATAATGTTTTTATGATGCAGTGTAGAAAAACATTTAAAACTTCTTGTAAGAAAATCAGTATCTTTGTTCTTAGTCCTATTTTCTATGCTTTTTGGGGCATGATGCTAATTCTACCAAAGGATTTGAAACTGGGTTTCTCAGTTAACTAAATTCTGCTCACTGTGATATTTAAAGTACAGTTTAAATGCTGACTGGCTGCTCAGGTTGGGTTTAACCCCTTTACACCAGAGCTTTAAATCCAGTCTTTAGATTCTTTCCACTACCGTAGCTCTTCAACCGTGTATGCAATTAACATACTCCAGCAGATTCTGAAGTTGAAAAAAATGGCTTTGCGCTTGTATACAACTGTTTACATTAATAATGTGTTGCCTATTAGTGCAAAGTCCATATGCAGTCACTTTTCTCTATGTCGGAATCAACTGATGGGTGGTATGAGTTAAGGTTGTTAACAAGTGTGTTGGTTCGGTGTTGCCAACAACATTTCTGATGTACGTTTCCTGGTATGTTTTAATCACTTCAATTTTTCACAATAAACACACAATAAAACAAAACCAAATATTTTACTTTTATGACATTAAAAAGCCACTAACATTTTATGAACTATAATCTGTATTTTTATCTTTTTTTTTTTAAGTTGTCGAAATTTAAAACCTTTAATGGAGTTTCAAAAGTCATCCCTGGCATGATTGTTTAGAGACTGGTAAACATACTTGCCAGTTCCAGGTTATGACCACATAACCTTGGAAATGGATCAGCATGCAGGAGCTGCCCCCATCAACAGCCTGCATGATGCTAATACAATGAAGCAGTTAAGTAAGAGACATCCGTTCATCCTGACCTCATGGAGCTCGGCAGCACCCCTTTCCATTAACTTTTACCATGAAAGCTGAGGTTAGTGCTGGAAAATTGGAGCTGGTCATGATCTTGCTTCTCCTTTCACCGACCAGCTTTCACACAACCAAGTCTAAATTTATTTTTTTTTGCAAGTGAATGTTTGTGTTTTTTATTCTTTAAGAAAAAAAAATCTATATTTTTTGTTCTTTTGATGTTGCAATGTATTGAGTATATATACAACCACAAAAAATACGTTCTGCTTATGTTTATCCCTTTTCTAGAAAAAAAAATACTTTGGATCTAGTAAAAGCTAAAGTTCTCTTATGTTATGGTTGAACTATTTTCCATTACCAGTTTAACACATAATACAGTCATTTTGGTCTGTTTCTATCCTGGATGCATGGATGAAATTCAGCCATCAAGGCTTGGCTACCAATATTTAGAACACTCCTAAACCATCTCACCAATACAAATCAGATGTCTTGCAGCATTGTGAGCCTGTGTATTCCATCGTGGTTTCCTGAACTGGAGGAGAGGATTCAATTTGGCACAGCGATCTAATCTGGGTCCTGAAGGACGATAAGCTCTGCCGGTGCAGCTGGTTTTCAATGCTTTCCGGAAGTAAGGGTAATAAAGCTTGGCAATAAGTAAGTTTACCAATTCACGTCTTACAGTGGCTGATAGGAAACGCCAGGGGGCACGACTCTAGTGAGAAACAGGATGATCTGGAGTTGGCCTTGGATCCCAGATCCCTAACATAACTGTCTGTTTCAGAGCTCACCTTTTCAGATACATAAACATGTGTATGTGTCCACAGGAGGATAAGAGGAAAGAGAGCAAGGTTAATTTGGGTAGTGGTGTCAAGATGAGCTCCTCAGGCCTCTGCAAAATGCATGTATTGCTCCTAAGAAAAGCTGCTGGATCAACGGTAAAATAAGTGAGCAGAGCTTTATGGGTGACATTGTATCTAGTCTTTTCTGCACAGCAGCCTTGTCTGGTTGAGTGCTTAGCAGAGCGTGTGAATGGTTCTGAATGTGTATATTAATCAGGATATATTGTTAGACAGCTGCCGCCCTGGGAGCCTGCAGCTCTGGTGTCAGGTGGTGGTGGGATAACAGTGCACTGGGAGGGTGTATCCCAAAGCATCACATAGTTTGCATCTGATGCCCTTGTGGAATGTTATTTTAATGTCAGCTACCAATGCAAATCCGTAATCAAATGTGCTTATGGTTTTTCTACATTTGCATAAATAAAATCTTTCATGATATTGCCTATACTCACTGAATGTGCAGCATTGAATCGAAACCACAAGATAAACATGAAAAATGAAAAAGAGCGTTCTTTGTAGGAGACAGCCAGAGGAGCAGGAAGCTGTTAGTCATTGCTGTGAGGTAGACATTAATTTAGTGGTTTAATACCACATAATAATCAATACCACATTTAAATGGAGTGGAGTCTTGAGTTTGGAGTTAATTGTTCTGTCTGCATCTCATCAATTTAGAATACATTTGAGAACCTCTCGCTTAATAGGTGAATACTATAGTTTGACTTAATTGCAAACCATGGGTATCATTACGAGTGATTCATCTTTTGATGGCTTTGCAGAAATGTGCATAGTAAAACGCAGAGGCTGTGTTTTTAAATCGTTTTGGTTGACAATAGTCATGTTTTTATTTTTTTAAAGTAAGTCATTTATTATTTTGGTTGTAAACAACTGGAGCCACAAGGTTTTTTAGGAGGATAAAAGCCCGACATTTGTCTCAGTTATACTCTTTGAGAGAATTTCTGTGAAGCTGTTGCAAACCAGACAAGAAACAGGTCTCAGTTCCTGCTGTAGAACTTCAATAACACTCAAATGTAAAATCACATGTTGGATTCATGGGATTTACAGAAATGTCATGTGTCCACAAGTTAATAAAGACAAATACTTCAAATGTCCCAATGTATTAAAATGATTATGCAGTTTTTAGCCAAAATTTGTGTAGTTTTCTATGACATAGTTTCTGGAGAGCGGCAGAAGTTCATTAGAAATTTACCTCTGAGTTCTGGTCAGGACTGCGGGAGCAACACCGCTCCCCTTCCCATTCCCGTTGCTGAGAGTTCTCTGCTTACAGCGCTTTACACCCCAACCTAACATTTGGGTGCTCATTTCAGTACTATTCATTAGCCTACAGTGTCCTGGTTGGAATGAATGATGAGACCAGAAGACACACATCTAGAGAGAAGTAGAATAAAAAAAAGAGATGACTAACCTAACCCACCTGAGCTCGGCTCACAGGGATCAATGTCCTCATCATCACTTGGGCACTCAGCTGAAGCCACCTGAAAGTCATCAGTTGTCTGCAGAGAAAGAGAAGCACAGTGAAACATTAAATCAATTAAAAAAAAAAAAAATGACTCTCAAAACTTCCAATAGAGGCATTTCCTGAGGGCTGGGTTAAGGAGATAGAGGCAGATGGCATAGAAATCAAGATGGCTGCACTGTCTGGCTGCTGGATTCATCTGTCAACACGACCACACGCTGCCTGGCACGGTAGCAGCTGCTCCACTGCTTTCCAGGCAAAGGCATCCTTACAGAAATGAGATCTGATTGAGAAACAGTGGAGGCTGAAGTTCACGGCACAATTGCCAACTCACATGCTCAATTTGTGTTCCCGTCTGTTGTCTTGCAAAGTCCTTGAAAGGACTGTTACGAGTCATCATGAAACAGTGCTGACATTTAGAAGACAACCAGCCATGAAAACTGCTGGAAAATGGTACCACACAGTAGAGTCTTTTATTAATGTTTTTATTCTGTCCCATAAAACAAATATCTGTTTTACAAATGGAAAAATCAAAGTGAACATATATCACTGTTGTGTTTCCAAATCCACTAAAAAGCACATCTGTTTTCCTCCGTTTTCAGGGCATTTCCTCACCTGTCAAGTAGAATACATTTCACAACTTTTGAAAACGGAAAAGGGCAAACAAAACACTAAAAAAAGCAACTGTAAAACATTATACTGCAATGTTCTTTTATAGTCTTGCCTCAGGGTTTTTGATCAGCTCTGCGTTAAAGGTCATTTCATTTAAGCTAGGCAGTCTTTTCAGGGCCAGGTTAGATTTTTTGTTAGGGGCTTTTGCTAAGTAGAGTAAGCTGCTACTATTAATGTAGAACAGGGGCTTAACTTTTTTTTTTTTTTTTAACTCGCAAATGAGTACTTGATGATACTTCCAGTTCATAAGCATTCATTCTTGTGCATGTGGTTTTTATCAAATTGCAAGAAAAAAGGGTATGGCACACATCAGGGCAAACATTACGGATGCTGTAATTGAATTTGTTCTTCTACAGCAATATTGTTCCATCAAAACATCTGTAAGTTAAGTTAGCATTGACTGATCTTGGGGAAATTAAAGTGATGTCATTTAGTTGAACATTTATTTGGCTGGAGCTAATGCAATTTGATTTTTACTGTAACATCATTTGGACATTATGAACATGGGCCTAAATTATCTTTACATAATAGACCTAGAAATGATAGATCAAACCTATTAAGTTTCCTGTGGTGGACGGCTGCTCTTGTTGCATCTGTGAAGTGAGAGGCCCGGGGAAGCCATCCAAATGTAAATTTAATTTGCCGTGTATGAGGCTGATATACAGTGTCGGCCATCCAGATGGCAAAACTGCCAGATCCTGGAGTGCCACATCCATCACTTCTGCCTTGTGATTTGTTTTTCCTAGCAGGAGATCTTGACACTCTCCACTCCCTGGCAGAGGTAAGGGAATCAAGGAATCAATACCACTTCTCTCATTGTCCCACCTTACCACTTTTATTCCCTTTCTCACATCCCTGCTCTTCTCTCTTCTTATCTTTAACTCTATCTTTCAAATTTATTTGTGAGTATAGACGAGGGAGGAGTGTTATGTGGGTTGTACTTGATGCAGTTTTGTTGTGGATAGGATAAAATAAGCAGAGGTGTTCATATTTGCTTCTATCTTTATACAGCTTGGAAACTTTACATTTTGTTCTATAACAAAAATCCAATTTATCTGAATATTTACTTGTGTTTTTTAAATTTTGAAGTTTTTTTAAATAAAGGTACAGAAAAATAATCCTTTTGTATGCCAAAAAAGGAACAAGCAAATGTTGATTCGCGCCATAAAAAAAATCTGTTTATTTAACAGAGAATTATGTAAAACATGTTTCTCTTTTTGTTTAGTCATATCTATAAATACATTATTGTGTGGAAAGAAGACATATTATAAAAATAAACATCAGCAATTCTTACAGGACCTATGTCCATCCTGAACCGTGTAGGATTTGAGGACCTGCTGAAAATCTAATAACATTATCAATTCATGGTGTCCTCATCCAGCGCTTGGCTTCTTTTTCATCCATGACAATTTAATGTGGGTCATGTGTGGGGCTTACTATGCAATTTAGCCACACTGATGAAAAGTGACGGCTGGCTTGGCCTGAGATCCCAAAAAAGTGAGTGAAATCTTTGAAATCCTTTTATTTTTAAAGGGAAATCTTAAAAACCACCAGGTACCTATTTGATCATCTTGACACTGTGGTGGTTCTGACCATTACATTACTAGAGGAGTCCCTATCTAAACGGATTTTAGAAATACAGAGGAAGAAAGGGGGCTTTCTGATGTGAAGAGTCAAAAAAGATGCCCCAATAAACAGGTTTATAAACACAATCCAACTGTAGTTCACTCTATGAAGCCACTTAAAGCAAAGACTCTGGGTTTGAAAAGCATCATTAATCTAACTGTACTACAGCACTACAGCACAGCTCATTTATCTGCCTCTGTTCTGAGCAGCAGAGTTGACACCTTTGAGAAATTTCAGCTGAAAAACCAAAAGAAAACGAAAGCAGAAAGGAGTAAAAAAGACTTACTGATGCTTCTTTAAATTCTGCGTGGTTCCACATTTGTTGGTTTTATTTAAAAGAAACAAATTAAAGTCAATGTAGGTAAATGTATTAGAGCAATGAAGGTATTGACTGACCTTGGCTCGCACTGATTGAACCATCAAAGAGGATGTGGACCAGGAATTTCCAGCCTGACTCAGCCAAATGGAGGCTGATGCTTTCTTTAGCACTCTCATGCTAGTTTTCGATCTCTGAGGATTGATAATGGTTCTCTATAATGAGATATCATGGCAGAACCACACTGAGCATGTGCTACAGCTTAGTCAGCGGTCTCATTCGGGTGGATACCAGGTTATCTACAACTCGACAAGCATTAATTTGCTCCCAACCAATACTCTGCCACCTTCCCATGTCCATAGCTAGCCTTAATAGCTACTATACAGAGGTGACAGCTTTATAATGCAATACATTTGTCCCTGAATGTATATTTTCCTCTCTTAATGCTGAACTGTAGGGACAGAAGGAGGGAAGAGCCTTTCTTGTTGGGGGAATGCTGTGTTGCTGCCCCTGTGCTCAGGAGAAAAAGACACCTTCTCTGTGATAACCTGTCTGCACATCTCCACGGAGAGCCGTTCAGCCTCACATTGTTTTCTCTCTTGTCTAATTTGATGAATGCTCTCTGGCACACAGCACGTCTCTTTGGAGACGGGCTGAAAGTCAGGAGGACACTGAAGACATCTGAAAGGTTTATCTGAAGCATGCCTCTGCTGTCCTGGTAATGTATTCCACTGAGAACGCTTTTCCTTTTCTTCTGCTTTTGTGTATTTTTTCTCTTCAGTAGGCCCTCTCTCCACCCGAATACAGACACTTATTTAAGTAAAATATCTCCCTCCTTACATACTGTAGCTAACCAACAACAGTGAAGGCAAAAACTGCCAAACTTGAATTCATTTTTGAAACATTTTCAGAATGAAAGCCATGCTTTTTTGGGTTGTTTGTTTATTTTCATGCATGTATTACAAAAAAAAAAAAAAAAATCTCTTTTGTTCCTGTTTGTTAAATGGAAATAAAAGATATTCAGAGTGGTGAAGACTTTTAAGGAAATAGAATATCAATACTAACAGATTGACTTGTTAAACAGTGAATGCATTAATGATCTTTGTAAATACAGCACTTTACGATGCCATTAGGGTATCAAAGCAGAAAGAGAGACAAAAAACAGAAAATTAAGAATAAAAAAAAAAAAAATGCAACGAATAATAAAGACATGAAAGCCAGACGACAAATCAAACAAAAATGAGTAAAAAAAAAAAATGCTATGCCACCAGTATTAAAAGTCATTCTCAAAGGTAAGGGCGTAATTTGCACTTATCTTCCTGACTACCAGAGGGAAAAAAATTGTCCAGTCAAAAATGTTTTTAAATCCATCAATAACTAGAATTCCCAGAGCCCCATCCCTTCATATATGCTATCACTGAGAAGCCACAAATGTCCTCTGTAGATACCAAAAGGAGTTAATTCAGTAGTATGCAGCGGTTGAGAGATATTCAGGTTTAAAAATGCCCTCTACAGAGGACAAATTTGCATTGCTGGTAGTCAGGAGGATATTGTTCAATAAAGTAAAAATGACAAGGAAATACAGCAGTTTATACATAGGTTCTGTTTGAAATTGATTGTGTCTAGACTCTAGCTTATAAGCACCATTGTATTTTGGTGGAAATGTTGGTGCATGTTTACTTTTTTGACCTTCACTTTTCTGTTTAATTATTGAGATTTTGACAAAAGTGAATTACTACCACTACTACTACGACTACAACTAGAAACACTGGAATACTAAAATACTGTAAACACTTGGAATCTTGCAAAGAAATGTGACCATATAGTGATATAATGTTCTAACAATGTTCCATTTGGATTATTTTGATGTGTAAAACAACAGTGGACTAAAATGTGAAAAGATTTACAAATCAATACTTGTTTTTTGGTACACATTATGAATTTACACTTCATTATTTTAGCAAGAAACGTGAGGGATCTGGAAGAATTTTTGGTAAAGATGCACTGGATCCATTTTAGGTCAGTGAATCGGATCATTCAAAATGAACCAATATCAACTACGAATCATATCAGAAACCGCAAACTATGATATGAATCAAATCATTGTTTAAAATAATCGTTATACCTCTAATGATTACCCATAAATATTTAATTTAGTTTTGGATCTTTAAAAAATCCCCTCATGTATCATCAAGCAGATTAAACACAAATGTCAGAGTATTTTTAGTAGTTTCAAAACTACATTTGTATACTTACCCACATCAACACTTAGGTGTAAACTAATACTGGAGCTAAAAACTGCACTCCTATTTTTGCCCACACACAAACTGCCATTAACCCCAAAAAGCAGAGGGATCAGTTTGTTCCTACTCAGAAGATGTGCCATTATTTCTCATGCTGACACCTATTTGCACTGATAGCAGCCTGCGAGGGCCCATATCTGACCAGAGTTGCAGTGTGCACAACAGACTAATTGGGAGGAGTTTGTTGTCCTAAGCCTCAGTGTTGCAGCAACACATCATTAGTAAGCCAGGGAGAGAGGAAGAGAGAAGCAGTGACTTGGGTTCACAGTAATACATGGGATGAAGAATGCCTGCCTCTTTCACACAGAGGAACAAACTTGAAGGCGCTGTTTTACAAAACCACCATCTATAACAACCAAAAGCTGGCTGACACCACCCATACATGCTCAAAGTCTCCAGCTACAGCAGCAAGTACACTGCTGCATCTCCCATCCAAAAGGCTCATGACATCCAAGTATCTAACTTAGCACCCTGGAACTAGGTCGATGCTGATGAATAATTTAGTCCCAGATGCTCAATAAATTCCAACTGAATAATGAAGGCGTGTGGGCCTCTTAGACTGAGTTCAGCTCAGAGTATTGCTTGGCCTTCGCCCACACTCTTCATACCGCTGGCCTGCCAAGCTGTCAGCACAGTGTGGATACAGATACAGGCTCGCAAAGCTGTAAGACAGTAAGGTACCACAACCAGTTTCAACACCACAGCCAGGTGGACATCCAACATGGATTAATTTGTAGAATCACATCATCTTTAAAACTTGATGAACTGATGACATCATTTTTTTCTTCTATTTGTTAAATAATAAAGGGTCCCATTAACAAACAAACTGATGTCAGGATCTGAAACCCTAAACTGCAGAAACAGGCCGCTTTGAAATAAGTAAACAATTCTAACCCCATTGGCAGATTATCTTTAAAAAAGAAAATAAATCTGCCAATGAGATGAGAAAGATGGTCTGACCAAGACTTCTTGTTTCAAGAAAAAAAATTCTAGTCACTAAGATATATTTTCTCAAGCTGAGCTTATTTTGCTTTTGAAAAACGTTTTTGATCAAATTTATTTTCCTTTATTTTCCAAGTAAATAATTGTTCTGATGCTGCAAAACTTTTTCTTAAAAAGGTGCTTTGCATTTTTTGTAATTTAATATTAGGACATGAAATGCACTTTTTAAATTTAAATTAAGTTTAAAACATACTTTAAGCATGCTGAAATGGCGTTGCCATTCACCAAGCTGAATGCTTGTAATTTCACCGTAAGCTGATTTATTTTCAAAACAAAAGTATTGAGTTCTTCCACATAAAAAAAAAAAAAAAAGAAATATTTGTGAGGGAAGCAACAGAAAATGTCAAGACTTTTTCAGTGTTAACTTCTGAAGATGCATAATTAAGCACAACCTGAGAACAGAAGTGTGTTTTATGCCCCGCCAGGAAATTCCTTTATTTAAAGCAAAGTTCTTAAGTGGTAAATATTCATGACCTTATAAGCATATGTAATCCATGTGCCATGATGGACAGCTGTTTGTTCTTTATGGTTATACAATGCAGTCTTTTTTTGGGGGAGAAAAGGCTTTGCTTTATTTAAAATGAAGCAGCTGTTGCAGTGAGTCGACCTCAGGCTGAGTATCACAGTGTCATTAAAAAAAAAGTGCTCTGAGGCTCTCCATCTCCTCCCCTGGTACCAGTATGTTTCTGTCTTGCAATACATCTTTCTCAGGGCTTAAGTTGCTGCACCCCAGACGGTCTAACAAGGAGCTGTTAGGCTGCTTCTTACCAGGTAAACTAACAGCAAATGTTGTGGAGGCAAACTTTCTGCAGGAAACATGTATTCCCTTAGCTTGTACATTGAAGGAACAGAAACTACTGTAAGCTTTTTTGGATAAAGAGCAGTGGATTCATAACTGTAATGTTTGAAATGTTGCTCTCAGAAAAACCTCTAAATGTCTCACTGTTGAACAAAATAAGATGAAAAAAATATTTTGCTTGTGCTAAGCCTTGGCAACGACAGACACCCTTTTCAGTTTTGTTTTTGCACAAATAACGTTTCAACTTGTAGAATACATTTGCAAGATTACTGTACAAAATGATGCAGATTTGAGGTAATTGCACACCAAAATAACGATGCACAATATGCTGTTCAGAAAAGACTTTCTCTGAGACCTCGGATGGCGTAGGAGGAAGCATCAAGTCCATTTCCCAGTCAGGGTCTGCGTCACACTATCAATCTGTCCATAACTTACTCGGAGTGAGCCATGTGGATCTGCTGCCCAATGCATCCACCAAGGCAACCCAAGCCATACTGTGCAGCGTATGATGAGCAGCAGATATTTTGATTTCAGATTTAGCCCATTGCTAATTATTTATTACTTGGGATGTATAAATAATGTGCAGACAATATTGAAGAGTGTGTGTGTGTTACCCCCACAGTTCAGCGAGAGTGCATACTGAGTGCTGCAACATTGCTTTAGTGTTTCTAGCACATTGCACAAGGATGCATGATTTTTGTGTTAGTTACATGCTCTAAATGTTAAAACTCAGAGCATGATATTCATAATACACTATCTGTTTGCATCTACCGCCCACACACAAACCCCCCTCCATCCCTTCTTTTTCATTCCTACAGGAGAAGATGCACAACCCCATAGACACTTGTAGCATGTTCAGCTTGCTCTCTCTCTCATCCAAGCGTTTCCACTTTTTAGATAAACAAAATCTGCTAGCATCTGGTGTACAAAGAAGACAACAAATACCACAGAAAGGACTGTAATCATAAATGCTTACTAGCTTAATGTAGGCAAAATATTTGTCATTCTGAAGAAAAAGTATAGCTCAATCCACAAAGACAGTGTCATTCTTTATGTTCAGGCTCTTTTCCCTGCAACTCTAAAAATATACAAACCTTGAGCATCTTGCAGCGTGTGCTTTGAAAAAAAAAAAACAAAAAAAAAGGGAACAGAGAAAAAGATATGCAGCCTGGCCACAAATCACTGTCTTCCTGACTTTACTTGCTTCTTGACATGTAGTCCCAGTTCTTCTTGAGGTGACAGGTACAAATTTGTCATCCTAACACAGATGCCATCATTGCTGAGATGCATGTATGCAGGCCTTATTCCCATGGTTAACAGGAGGCTGTATTCCCAAGTGTAAACATGACATGAGCAACGAGGGAGAGCAGCTATGCCCTACAACCACAGACCAGGTCGCTTGTAACTCAAACAAAAGATCATCGCAATCAGATTTTTGTCCTTCACTAAGACCTTTTTTAAGACTTTAAAGACCCACTCTGATCATCTTTTGATCTATTTTAAAAGGTGTTTCCAGTGGTCTTTTAATTAAGATTATGCAGTTTTTCGCCTTAATCAAATAGTCTGTGTTGTCTCCTAGGACATAGTTTCTGCAGAGCGGCAGTAGTTCATTAAGTTAATTGAAAATTCACCTCTGAGTTGTGGGCGGGATTGTTGGCGCTGAGCAACCCCCACCACTGGTTCCCCTCACCGTTCCTGAGAACTCGGATCAGGGAGCTTGAATTTATTACGATACAAATACATTCTTTTTCAAATTACCGTACATGTTTCGTCTGGTTCTGATTCAACATGATATGTATAAAATAGATTCTTTGAAATGCAATTTTCATATTTCCTCTATCATTAGAAAAACATTTTAAAACACAGAAAAAAATCATTGGAGAGGGTCTTTGATAATTTGGTAACTGTAGTGCAATCTCTTCACTGTCACTAACTTGTCATACAATTTTCACGGACCGGCCTGTATGAGGATGAAGTGAGGGTTACATAAATAAATAAAAAAAACGTTTTTGTAGCTATTAGTTTAACTAAACTGGCTCTTTTCTGTAAAAAAAAAAAATGCCAAGAAACTTCCCAAATACGTTTGGTTTTTGCTAACTTTGCTAAATTGGAGGTTTTAATTTAGCAGTCGGCAAAGCCGCTTTAAGAAAGTAGCGGATGTGTTTTCGACAAATGAGCGACTTGACATGCGTAAAAAATGAGTGGGATGTGGTGGAACAGTAGTTAAATAATTAAAACTTCTTTCAGAATTGTATTATAAATAAAAGTGAAAAAAATGTAGGTCGTGTTTTTTTTTTTCTCTTGCCCACTATCAACTGTCTCATAGACCGGCACTGGTCTGCAGCCCAGCTGCTTAGGACCCCTGCTCTAAAGAAAGTAGAGCTCAAATCCCTTCAAAAGCTGGTAGAGACATACCCCAAAATACTTTGCAGCTGTATTTGCAGCAAAAGGGGGTTCCACAAAGTATTGACTCAGGGGGCTTTACTTTTGCACACTGCACTTTTCCTTTTTTTTTATTTGTAAGGGCTGCACGGTGGTGCAGTGATTAGCGTGCTGGCGTCACAGCAAAAAGGCCCCCGGTTCAAGTCCTGACTTGAAAAAGTGTCACCAATGGGGGACCTTTCAGTGTGGAGTTTGCATATTCTCCCCGTGCATGCGTGGGTTTTCTCCGGGGACTCCAGATTCCTCCCACCGTCCAAAAACATGCTTCATAGGTTAATTGGTCACTCTAAATTTGTCCTAGGTGTGGATGCGAGTGTGCATGGGTGTGGGATTGTGGCCCCTGCGACAAATTGGCGATATGTCCAGGGGTGTCCCCTGCCTTTGCCCATGAGTTGCTGGGTTAGGCTCTGGCAGCCCTGTGACCTCGAAAGGGACAAAACGGCATAGAAGATGGATGGATATAAATATATATATATCTGGGAGTTGTAATGTTAGAGCACCAGGACCCAGAAATTGGCTTTGTACCAGGTGTGGGGTTCTGAGCAATGATGGGGGACGGTATTTAGCGGCGCAATGCGCAGCCTATCTTCCTTCAAACATCACGTGTGGCAGGACAGTCAACCACGCTTTGATGAGCCCCTCGGGAATTCAGCCCTGCTAAATGCCAGGTCCTAAATGTAAGATGCCATAAACTCTGTCCCCAGCAATCCAACCCTGATCCCGTTTAGCTTGTGTAGCATTTTAATGACAATTTTGTCTCAGGATTGTTCGTACTGTCGCAAACCTAAGGTGGTGTGCGAAACGCTGGTTTGAATGTGAGCGGTTTTAAATTATTTTAACATAATTTGAGCATTTTATATTTTTAATTATCAACTGTGTTTTAATGTAAATTGTGTTTTTAGAAGCTCAGTGTGGTGATTAGCCCCAACTGTCTGGAAAAGTTATGGAAGAATGGTCGCGTTGAAGACTGTGAGGGTTCACACTGGTACCCTCTTTTCTCCCTCAATTTTTGATGTACAGAACTTTTTTCACATGTACTTTGTGATCTCATCCAGGATGAGTTGGTTGTGCTTTTAATCTGCCACTATTTTCATCCCACTACACTTTTACTTACAGTAAACTTTTATTGTATTTTAATGTGCCACTAATTTATTAACCAGTTTTAAATCCTTTTAAATCTGGGCCCTTTTTAGAGCCAACTATTTAGAACAGTAGTTTTAATTCCCAAGCTGTTCTTAAGTGTGTGTTTTTACTTGCAGTGTCGCCCCTTTGTATTTTTGTGATTTGTTTTATCTGGGCCAGTTGCATTTTCAGTGGTGAGTTTTACAGCTCTGAGTTTTTAAACTGAGAAACTGCTGTCGGCCTCATGTCCGACCAAAAAAACACTTTCAATCTTGCTACTGCCTCCTCTAGTTGTTTGCATTTACCTTTTACGACGTATAAAATATCTATATATCTATACATAGATCTCTCTCTCTGTATATATATATATATATATATATATATATATATTTTTTTTTTTTCAGATCAATGTAAGGCCATGGAAGCAGACATCATCTCTTGAGATTTAAAAACAGCAAAATTGGACAGCCTGAATTCAGTATGAAGTTCTTGTTACTCTTGTTCATAAAAATAAAATCAAATAAATACTGGGGTTAACAAGCACCACGTGCCCAGTGACAGACTCAGCTACATTCATATTTTTTGTTTGCTACAAAATGCAGTGAACCTAAACAACAAGAAAAGGAACCGTTTGCTTTGTAATCTTGCTGACAAGCAGAAAATAAATAAATAAGCTGTCTCTGTGCTGGTCTCCAAGTCTAAAGACGCTTTTGGATGCACAAGCCAGTATGTGGATTTCACTTTCTAAGCCCTTGACAAAATTATTTTTAAAAATGGAGAGAGCTCAGCACAGCTCAATGAGCTGCTGGCAAAGAGCTCTTATTCATGAATGCAGTGTATAAACCAGCTCATCACTAAATGTTGCAGGTGGGAGAAAACCACTCTTGGACAAATTGAATCTTATGTTCACCACTTAAGACTCTTGTATTTCAAAAAATCCCAACAGTAAATGTCCTGGGAGCCAACAGTGTGTTATATGAATAGATGAATCATAGCATAAAGCTGTCAGCGCCTCAAAGAAAATATTTACAAAACAGCTGCAAGAACATTCCTTCTTTTTGGTATTCACATCTGACAGAATCAAACCATGCTCAGCTCTTACGGTGCCGCACATTGACTTGTACTGTCTGTGCCCACTACTGCCAAGGTGAAAAAGACCGGCCAATCAAATGGACCCTACATGCACTTTTGAAAGCATTTCTGTAATGGTCCCTGGTGAGGCTCAGATGATTGATACGGTCTGTCACAAGGGGTGAACACCACAGGCCTGGGGGCACCGTAGGTCTACTCAGTTCCTGCCTTTACCATCTGTCAGCACTGGGTGGGCACCAAACCATGGAGTGGGTCTGGAGCAACACAACCCAGACAAACCTCAAATGACACCTCGATTCAGGAACAAGGTGAGGAGGTCAGCAGAACGGACACAAGCAGCAGGGAAGTTATCCCTTTTTCTAGGGTTCAATCATTTTCATGCTTTCAAGAAATGATTGTTGTGTTCTCTTCATCTGAAATATAAGTGCTGATGTTGGCTTTTCTTTTAAACTAGGAACACAAAATGAGATGTTGGATTGTTTTTTATTTTTACTTTTTGGGAGGGCTGTAGTAGCAGCATGCTGGTCAATCCCACACATCTGCAGTGCAGGGGAAATTTTATCCTGAGTGTGTTTTTTTTTTTCTTGAATAATTGAAGACACAACATTTATGCAGGCGCCGACACTACAACTAAACAACTGTTGGGCAATTTGTTTTTCTATTGCGAATAAAATAAGATTCTTCCAAAACAACTCTATTTTTGGTAATTAATCTTCTGGCCTGTTAATGTGCATTACCTTTTGCTTCATTAGTCACCTTTGACTTTGGTCTGCCGGTTGCATTTTTTGGTCGGTGAACACAACCTTTTTACGACCTGAATCAAACACTCTTTCCTAATATGACAAGCTATTCCTAATGCAGTTATGAGACAAAAAATAATTTAAAAACTGGTACATTTCAGTGATGATCCATTCAGCTACAGCCTGTCAAGCAGTCACAATGCAAAACAAGCCATAATAATGTTCTGTGAAGATTGCAGAGCAAAATGAACATTTTCCTTTAGAATATTTTCAAAGCTTCATTCAGGTTCTTGAGAATAAAAAAGCCTGATATGCAGGACGTGTTGTGTTTGATGAAGGTTTTTAAAAGGGACAGAAGAATGAGTCTTAGGTGTTAGGATAAATCAAACCAAAGTTGTGTATTTTATTCTGAAAGTCCATGCATCCATCTTTAGAAACCACTAAATCTCTTTTGAGATAACAGAGTTACTGGAGCCAACCCAGCTACTGTTGGGCAAAGGGGAGGTACACCCTGAACAGGTTGCCAGTCTACTGCAGGGCCACACAACCACACTCACACCTAGGGGCAATTTAGAGACACCAATTAACCTATGAAGCACGTTTTTGGATTTTGGGAGGAAATTGGAGAAAATCCACACTTGCAGAGGGAGAACATTCATACTCCACACAGAAAGGTCCCAGCCAGGATTCAAACCAGGGCCTTCTTGCTGTGAGACAAGAGCGCTTACCACTGAATCAAATGAATCAAAAAGAAAAGCTGCTTTACATTTTTCCTAAAATAAAGATGCAAAATACTATCTAATGAACAGCATCAACACACTTTTATAATGTAATGGTTTGTGAAAGCAAGTGTGGAAGTAAGGCAAAAAGAGTTAAATCACAAAAGTCCAAACTGCAACAATCTCTCATACAATTTAGTCGGTCTGATGCCATTGGCATCAGTTTAACAGATGATAGAACAGTTAATTTAATTGTCTTTGAGCTATTTTTTTGCCACTTTACAATTTGCTCTTTTTATTTATTTTTAAAACTGTCAATCTTTTTAAAACAATGCCGGCTTCTTTTTTTTACTCTACATATTATAGGGTAATTCCACAATGAACCTGAAACTGTGAAAAACTCAATTCCAAAGGGTAAATTTTGTTATTTTTTACTGTAAAAATCCCAAAAATTGAGGTCAAGCAGTTTTTATGTTTTATAAAAAAAGATCAAAACATGTAGAGACAAAAAAAATCCCAAAATAAAGCAAAGATAAGGTTGAAAAAAACGGGACAATTGTCTAAAAAAAACCAGACAGCGCTAAACTCAAAGTTCCAAAAATGTTTTATTTGTGTGTACATAACTCATGTTATGTTTGTTTGAAACCCAACATTTCAAAGCTAAAACCTTTTTGAAACTTTCATGTTTAATTTTAAATTAAAGCTGTAATGGGGGGATCAGTGTCATGCCTACCTCATTGTAAACATATGATGTGATTGCCAAACTTACTGGTGAGCTTAGACACTACTGAGGATTACGTTTTTATAACATAGGTTGACACTCTGTGCCTTACTAGATTCAAAAGCATTAAACAGTCTGACCAAAAAACCCCACTACAACTCTGGAACTTGATTCATGCATGATAAAAACAATAACATTTATTTATTTTTGTTTTTCATTTTCAGCCATTTCAGTGTTTTGCCTTAGCAATCTTTTGGACTGTAGATGATCATGAATGGTGAATGTAAGAATGGTTGTGCTAAAAAAATAAATGAATAAATAAAAATAAAAAAAAATAAAAATATTGTATGTTTGGCTCCAAGTAAATATTTTCAGCTGTTTATTTAGGATTCCTGTTGTGTGAATTTAGTTCTTCCTTCATATTTATTTAGTAAAACCATTTAATAAAGCACTGATTTCTTCATAATTTAAGTGACACCTGGGTATAACTACATTCGTGTATTTGGGTCCAGTTTTAAACCATAGAATCTGTCAATTTTATACATAGTACCTTTTTTATTCTTTGTTTGATTCAATAAAAAATGTACTTCGTAGGTAAAGTGAATTAAATCTGCTAACCTAAGACAACATTTTGTTTTTGTAGTTGAAAGGTATTTGATATCCTCAAAACAGTTATTTGTTAGATTATAATAAAAAAAATACAAACTTAACGGGAGCAGGAAAATGTTACACTTTAAAATATATAAATGCCAGATTGTATATTTTTCTTTCTCAGACTTTGCTTTTATTTCCACAGCAGGAGAGTCAGGATGAGCTTTAGTTCCTAAAGCACATTTTCAAAAGAAATAGAGGAAAAAAACGGAAAACAGAACTTGAAGGGAATTGAAGATTAAATTCAATTAGTGTGGATTATTATTTTTTTTTCATTAATAACATGCATAATGAAATAAATGTGCTTTTTCATTTCAAATTGTGTCTAACAAGTAAATACAAAAAGTTGCGTCCGTTGTCTTTGTGGAAAAACTTTAATATTTTGACTTGAATCGTTTTGCCAAAAGCCAAAGTATTAAAGAGACAACTCTGAGACTAAATAATGAATACATTGCTTTCAATTTAAAAACTAGAAGGTTAGACAAAAAAATAAATTCATCAAAAAATGTTTGCATTTAAACTTTTGCTGAAAGTTGAGCTGCAGGATGTGGAGAATAAACAGTGACTCAGTTTGTGAAACAAAAATCCGTACTAGAACAAGAACAATTACAACGAGGCCTTTAGGCAGAATTACGCAGTGACGATAAATAGCTGTGATGATTCTTAGGGAGAAAAGCTGCAGTTTTAGTTGGAATTGGAGACCAAATTGTTAAAGATTTTTATTTCTCAGATTAACCTGACACTAACTTTACTACACTGCTGGTGAGTGTTCACTGCACAAGCTGAGATGGAAAAAAGCTAACTGGATTTTTTTTTTAAACTAATGTTCAAGCAGCCTTCATGCTCTGGCCAGTGATTTGTATGATTTAGGCTTATATTAGTTTTATGACACACTAACTTAATGCTGGACAATACAAATGATTGCAGCTGTCCAGCTTAATGATGATGGTGCTGGAAAAAAAAAATATAT
>BSAI01000096.1:13124113-13139900 GCA_036245035.1 Adrianichthys oophorus | reverse complement strand
AAGAGAAGAGAAGAGAAGAGAAGAGAAGAGAAGAGAAGAGAAGAGAAGAGAAGAGAAGAGAATGTACTGAGGGAAATTCAGAGGAACAAAAGCTGTTTGGATCACCAACCGTTTTAGCTATTTAGCATAAACACATACATCTACATGCACATTTATTTTTCTATTGATACTGTACTTAGAATAAAAAAAAATGATTTCTGACAAATGGAGTACCCACAGTTAAAGCAGCTATTTGATGGTTACATAAGAGATGCCCTAAAGGTTGACCTAATTTTAAAAGTTCATGCTAAATGCAAAAAAATAAAGCACTAGATATTTATATATATTTTCTAAAATGTTTCATACGCTCCTTTTTGATATGATCATGTTTTACTTTTGCAATGTTCATGTTTCGGTTCAGCTTAATGTTACCACTCTATGGGTTAGCCATTGTCTTTTCAGGCCAAACATGCATGTGACCGTTGGGGTATGAACGCTGTCAGCAAATTAAACTCACCAAAAGATGAGAGATGGAGTCATTGGGCGAAAATTAAATGCTGACTTTTCTACAAAAAGGAGAAAGCATGCACCATCTCCCGCTGCGCTGCGCTCTGAGACAATAATGTCCTGGAACAGGAGCTCATCAGGTTGTCAAACTGAACATGCTGACATCTCCCAATGAGCACAGTTATGCACGCCTCATTTATCATCTCTGCCATCACTGAGCAACTCTTTAATCCTGTGACCTTTATTTCCATATGACTGCAAGATGAAACTTTAATGTTTGCTTGGACCTTATAAGTGAGCAGGACAAGCGCCTTTGCGATATTACACAGTAGATCCCATGTGGAGCTTCACAACATGGTACATTTTAAATCAATAGGAGTAAATTGGTTTTTAGTTATGTGAAACCTTTGGTTTGAAGTGTGTGCTGACTGCATCAAAAACAAGAGCATGTATGATTTTAAAATGCTAAATTGTTATTGATTAAAACATTCAAGAAGAATCTCAATATAGTAAAATGACACTTTAGTTTTTAAAAGTCCTCTGATAATTTTTTTAATCTTTTATAATATTTATTTACTAATTTTTACTTTTTTCAAAAGAAATATTTTCCACCCAAGAGACACTTTTTTTTCTGATTTAGTGTGAAATAAATAAAAGCATAGGCCAGCATGTTTGATGATGTTGGATTTTTTTTTGTGTTAGTTTTTAGCATTTATCAGATTCATGTTGTCAAATTTACACAAAGTAAATACAGTAAAAACAAATAATATTTTAGCAAAAAATAAGAACATTCTTAGATTTTTGTGCACAGTCATGAACAAAATTCATGGCTCATTAAAGCTGCAGGATTTAAGAGAAAACATCTTCTGTATTTGGCAAAGAGTGGCAGGAACACCCCTTTATTGGATAGCTTTCACGTTGTGTGTGGTATTGTTTAGTCACACATTGTGACATTTGAGAGGTAATATGCTCCTGCAGATGCTGCACCACTCATGCAGGACAGATAAAGATGATGGAGAACCTCAATGATGGCCATCACTCTAAGACACACACAGAGGCACACATCATAGGGCCATATCTGATTGCAAATGGGAGAAATTCTCAAAAGAGAGCCTGTGGTGTTGCTTCCAGTCGCGCAAAAAATTGACTCATTTTCTCTCAGTGTACCAGTTAAGGGACACAAGGAGATGGATGGTGCACTATAAAAAAGCCAGGAATCCTTCACATGATCCTATAATGATGATGTGTTTTGCTGTACCGCATCACATTTATTTAACTCTCTTTAGGTTTTTTCTTCTTTTCTCCAATACAATTTACAAGTTTGGAAGATGTAGTGGAAAACTGAGGTATGTGTCAGGAAATTTGAACATGTGCACCAACATTTTATTTCAATGGTATTACTGTTGTCATCACTCAAACTTGAATAAAAAAAATGTGGAAACCAAAAAAAAAAACAAACAATTTTTTTGGAAAACAAAAGAAATGTCATAAATCTAAATTAAATGGAAAAAATGAAACAGAATAAGAAACCGGAAAAGCTGTTTTTTTTTTATGGAATGATGATGTTTGATGTTTGATGGAATGATGATGTTTGAGTTATGAAGAAGTGGGAAAGCAGAAGGATGTTTTGCCCATACTGTGGTAAAGAGTTGAACAATCCCCCTAACTTTTGCATAAGCTTAAATAAATCTATTTTGTTGAAAGATGCCAAATAACTTTCTGTTGAAAAGGGGAACAAAAGTCATAATCCAATCACTGATGTCCCATAATACCTACCTTTTTCGGTTTCAAATTACTTTTGTTTTCTTTGTTTTTTTTATCTTTAATATGCTTTTAACATTTATTGATGAGATTTGGACTTTTGGGTCACTGTATTAATGACATAATCACATGGATCAAGTCAATAGCAAGACAAAACATGTTTGTATTCATACCTGCTGAGGCTCTCGTGGCGTTGTCTGCTTGACTCTCCTGCTGGAAGCAGTTGTGGTGGTGATCTCCATGATGGATGTGGAGGTCTCCGATCGGTTAGCAGTGGTACTCGACTGTGGTGTGATAGAGGAAGGTGAATCCCCCACAAGCCGCACACTTCCCTGGATCTTTATGTTGGAATCCCCCTCAGCAGCCATGTTGAACACCTTTAAGCCATTATAGTAGAGGCCCGAGAGCTGGCCCTGAAAAGACTGACTCCGATCTCGCTCCCAGCCCCCAATCTGTATAGTGGTTTGGCTGTTGAAGATTGTAAGCTGTCGCCCTGTGGAAAAAGGATGTTGCAAGAATGTTGAACTGTGGACTCAGCCACTTTTACAGAACAGGAAATAAAAATAGACAGAAAGACAGATTATTTGCCCAGTGGCTAATGAGACCAATAAATTACAGGGTGTAGAGGCAAACCCTGGTAATTTATTGCAATTATAATGATGAGATGCCTATGGAAAGGAAGAAAAAAATTACACACAGAGTAAAAAAAAAAAAGACAAAAAATCAATGCTTTGCTAAAAGTGTCATCTAACGAAAATCTAAAAAAATGAAATAAAATAAGAAGCCTTCACTTTTTTTTCTAAACTCTGTAAGTTTAATTACCTGTAACCTTAAAATATTTTCAGCAGACGTGCAGCTTGCATTAAATTACCTCTGAAAATAATCATTATTAAATGGTTTGTAAAACAAATGCCAGAAGCATAATTTAGTGAGGATCATTAACATTATGTGCTTTAATAAAAATAGACAGACAGAGAGTTGGACTTCTTCCGTTTAAAAAGCATGTAACAGACATGAGGTTTTTTTATTTTTAGTATTCATTCTTTTAGCAAAAGCAGCCAAAGAATAATAGTTTAACAAAAAAAAAAAAAAACATGAAGAAAATGATTTAGTTCACAAATAAAAAAAAAAACGTGACATGATATCCAAAATGTAAAAGAGGAATAAACAACACTTTATAAACATGATAGGGCTCAATTTTACATTTTTAATGAAAAAAAATATGAATTAGTCACTGAACTGAATTACAAAACAACACAGCATGCATTCAGTTTGTTTTATATTACACTTCCTATATCTAAAGCCCTATACATATTTACAGTATCTGTTAAAGGGACTCACAAATTCAGTTGCCAATTGCTTTTGCACACTATTTACAATTGCTAAAAGTTTAATCAGAATGGATCAAATCTCAGTAAAGAACTTCCGGTTCTGTCTATGTATATATACATCTTTCAGAAGTGTTCAAAGAACACTTAGAAGCTAATGAATGACTCAACGTTTACATTTATCATTTATGTTTACAGCAAAATATTACAGTAATTTATTGACATGTTTACAATGATGTTATTACTTCATTAAGTCAATTTATGTCCATATTTACAGTCCCTTTAACCGCAAGTTGAAAAGAAACACGTATTAAGACAGTTGACATTTGTAAAATAAATACATAATTAAGAAAAGTATAAAACACTACAAAATAAAATTATTTTAAATTTAATGGTTTTACTGAACATTTATATATTTTAAGGTTTATTATTTACAAAATAGTTCTACAACCTGGTTATGATCAATTTATTTTATTTGAAATTTTAATGGGATTTTACCTTTGTCGAGTAGCCATTCGTCAACTACTCGACCAAGTCGGTATGGGATTCGCTGTCTAGCAATCGCCAGGCGTTCGTTATCATTGTTGCCTTTAAAGTTTAAAGAGACATTTCATTGGTTACAATCTGTAAGGTCAAAGGTTAATATTCATCCTTAATGCTGAATTTATACAACTGCACAAAGGGTTTTATATTTAAAAAAATTTTAAGATTAAAAAAACATATTTAATAAAACATTATTTAAACAAACTTCACTCACTTTATTGTATTTTAGCTGACACATTTAACCTATATTAATTAGAGAGTAACTACCAAGTAAATGATTTATCTAGTTAATAAATATGTTATAAACCAAACAAAATGACATCTACATAAACATTTTCACTGCAAAAAATCTCTTTATCTCAACTTTCTATCTATCATTTGTCTATTTAATCTGCTTTTAAACTAGTTATATCAAATAAAAATCTTTTAAATTGGTTATTTACTTAACCTTTATTGAGTAAATTAACAATTCAGTACCAATAATACATCTTATTTATAATTAACCCAACTGACAAAAAAAATGGCAAACTGTTTACAGGATTACAAGCCACACCGAATACAATCTGGCAAGAGAAAACCATTAGAGAACAGTGTCAAAGTAGGAACAAACACAGTAAAACCTTTGAGAAAGCAGCTTTGACAAAAACTAAAGCTCATAAAGCCATGACTACATTTTGTAATGTAGAATTGTGTTCAGAGGGTGTTCAGAAAACAAGCTAAAGAACTAACAAGAAAAATAAAAGTACACCAAGGGAAAGTCTTCACTCCAACTCTGAGGGGACACTCTGGCTTTAATGAGAGTAAACTCTGCATCACCCTTTTCTTAAGACCAATAACCTCTCTAGAACAGATGACGCTCAGCAAAGTGGCGCCATCTCTAACTGCATTTCCTTTGGTATTGTCTGCTAAGATTGAATTCAGTCAGTTCCATTCTTCCAGCAGATTGACAATGTTTGTCCCATCAACTATATTAATTCAGGTCCAGCAGATAAAAGAGCGGGTAACAAACAATGATTTGGTGGAGAATGGCATCAGGGAGGAAAGGATTGCAAAGGCATGACGGAAAGAAGGGAACCTTGTGACAGATGCACATTTGCTCTGATGAAAGGGCATTTCTCTAATCACATCAATCTGAATTACTGTGGTGGATCAGCAACACAGAAATGAGAACAACTCAAGAAATATAGTTTTATGTTGCTGTGCTCAAACTTCTCCTTAAACATTGATGAATATAAAATGTGCACAATAGGAGAGTTAAATGGGGGAAAATGTAACAATAAATAATTAGGTCAACAACATTTTTAAATAATGTGCACTCATCTTCCTTGAAGACCCATGTCTCTGAAAATTGTGTTTTTAACATGTTCTTGTGGCCTTTTTCTGATGATGGAGGCAATATATAAGGAAAAAATGAGCTTAAAATTGCTGTATGCTTGCAAGAGACCAGGTAAAGAGATATGAAGAGATATGAATTAAAAGATAGCTGGAAAAAACTTTT
The DNA here is from genome assembly GCA_036245035.1 of Adrianichthys oophorus. NCBI lineage: Eukaryota > Metazoa > Chordata > Actinopteri > Beloniformes > Adrianichthyidae > Adrianichthys > Adrianichthys oophorus. The sequence continues at coordinate 13,134,284 of BSAI01000096.1, read as the reverse complement.
ATAATAGATCAAAAGATGATTGGAGTTGGTCTTTAAGGAATGTTCTATTCTAAACCAATGAATTGTTCTCTAGCAATTGTAACTGGGGATGACAATTCTAAGTTTGAAACTGAACCATATGTTAGACCATTGGACCAAATCATGGGGAAAGAGAATTGTTTTATCCCTACTGCATACTATTATGTTTACATTGAAAATGTCAAACACTTATTGTACTAAAACTAAGAGGGATTCATTATTTATTGTTATATTATATTACACTGGGCAACTGAAAGCTTTTTCTTTAGTGTTACTGGCTTATTGGCAAAAAAATAAAATCTGAACTTTTGGTTTTTTGTTGTTGTTTTGTAATACACATATCATATATTGCACCAAACAAAACCTTGACCCAAAAAATAAGATTTGCACCAAATCATGGAGATGGTGAATCATTGCCGTTACATCGACCTCTGTTGTAAAATATCACTTTAATCAATGATTTTATCCCTTACTCATTTACTGCTATGAATGGATTTCTTTCCCTTAGAAAACAGATTGGATGAATTCATGTAGAGCATTTCTTTTGCCACACTTCATGCAGGGGATCGTAGGCTTGTGTGTTTATTTTGAGCAAAGGATTGCATTAATCAAACTACTAATACTTTTGTAGTTAACTCATATATTTTGATCCATTTTATTTTATTTTTTTAGCTTCTGTTGCTTCAATTTATTTCCTCTTTAAGTGCTTGTTATGGCACGTTTCCAATCCCAACTACTTTGAATCCTATGTGGAGGGAATCTATAGATATAATTAAAGATAATTATTAAAACAATATTTTATTTTTGCAACAATTTTCCTTTTAGAAAAGCTAAAATGTGTATATGTTATCTTGAGGTGATTCTTTTATTTATGCCATATTTTTTGCTTTGCAGTTTTCCTGAAAAGGAAGCAGTGAGTTGAGACAAGATGCCTGGAGTGAAAACATTCACCTTGACTCCAGGCTGCTGCAGACTCCAGGCTGCTGCAGACACGATGCACGGTTAGCACATGCACACTTTGCACAGCATGCAATAGTGCCAGAATCCTTCGCATTTGTGCAAAAACCTGTTCCATTTTCAAAGACCGTGGAGCTTATCAGTCTGGCTCTGCACCCCATGGCACACTCAGTCTATCCTTATACTGAGGTTAATTAAGTGTGGATATAATCAAGGTCTGATGGTGTATTGATCCCCACTGTGGGACACTGGAGTGTTAAACAATGCTATCCCCTGGGCTCTGATGCAGTACCAGAGCCCATTCATTCCATCTGCAAGCGGAGCCTGTGACTGCTGTTAAGTGGTGATTTGGTTTGGTGTGAGACGGCTTGTCTTATCTCTACTGCCAGACAGCAGCGATTCAGCTGAGCCGTCCCACTTTGCCCTTACACACTTGTTTTCTTTTTTGTTAATAAAGTGTTCAGATAAGGTGGGAGCTTTATCTCATTACAAGCCCTATGACTCTCACCATGTTAAATGAACAAATATGCAAATGCTTTGCTCATGGAGTCAGGAGAATTAAGAAGCAGGACCCTTCTCACTTTTTTTTTTCTTTTTCATCATTTTGCACCCACTTTTCTCCTAGTTCAGCCACAGCCAATGAAGAAGTTTGCAAGCATGCTCAGTGATGACTGGTCAGATAATAGGCCAAAAGGCTCTTGGCTATAGCAGTGAAAAAGAAAAAAAAACTAAGATTTGATAGGATAGAGTTTTGATGGATAAAGCTAACCCCTCTTCCCTTATATCTCACAAAGCAGAAAAGAGCAAGGTGAAAAAAGCAGTGGGTGTGATCAACAAGGGGGCAGGGGTAGACAGATAAAGGTATAAAGGACAGAAAAAAGGAAGTGTGGGCTGAGCAAAGTGAAAGACAGGGAGCTCTGTAAGTGCACCATGCTCTGATAACAGTAAAAGAATAAGGGCAGTGACTTGTCCATTATCTTTGTGAGCAGAGCATGTGCATTGGCTGCCCCAAAGGATGCTGCACTGTACCCTGCAGCCCCGGCAGCACAAATGTGATGGTCTTACTTCCATGGCCAAATGCTCAAGAAACAAGATCTTGATTTTTTGTTTCCTTTTTTGTGCCACCCAGTATGTATTCCAGAATGAAGGTTGGACAAGAATAAACAGGAAAAAAAGTCATATGTGTGTTCATATAGTATTCATTTTCTAATAATTGTGCTAAAGACTTGTAATGGTCTGTGAGCGTGTATTACCAGACTTTTAATGAGATTACGAGGGCAGCAACTGAGGGTCTGGTGAAGCAATTATTTCTTTGCTTTGAAAGTGAACGCTCCCATCAGTGTAAACTCCTCCTCCCTCTTTCTCACTCTCCAGCTGTCACTTTTGTCTTGGCAGTCTACTTTTATTATAATCATTGTTGATCTGTGAGCAGCCTAAGTGTAGCTGAGGGCTGCTATTATGAGTTTAGAGGCATACATGGATACTAATCAAACTAAAGGAGAGCTGAGAGAATAATGGCTTGGTGCACAAGGCTGGATGAGGGGGGGCCCACACAGTAACTGTGAATTGATGTAATTAGTTTGCAACAGGCCTAATAGAGAAGCTGGACTTGGCAGTGTCACTGACGCATGATTGGTGAGGAGTGTTGGAATCCCTGCTGCATTTGCGACACAGAACTCAACTAAAAGTAATGGGTTTATTCTCAAACAACTATCAAATATGTTCTAATTTATTTAATCATTCGCTAAATGTGTAACTCTAATACAAAAAATCTGATTTCTATGGTAGTGTGGATAAAAATGTACAAAGACCCACTCTGCAACCAATTTTCTATTTTTCATTTTCTATTACATCCTGCAGAGCAGGAGGCGTTCATTATAAATTTACCTCTGAGTTACTGGTGGGACCGTTGGCATGGAGCAGCCCCGCCTCCTTTTCCATCACCCTAACTCTTAACACGCTCTCCCATTAGCTTACAGTCCCTCACAACCACAACCTAACATTATTGGTGCAACAAAAATGGTGAGCAATATTGGAGTTATCCAGCTGTACAGTTCTGCCAGATGCCAGCTTGAATGAGGAAAACCAATATGTACATGGATGCATCAGAATGAAGCAGGACAGGGAGCTTGTTACCCACCCAGTGCATTTCCTACATATTAATTAAGCTCTTGATTAAATAGCATTTTTTTTGTCTGCTACTGATTCACAGCTATTTGAATAAAGAAAAACTCAAAAATGCTGTTTTAAGCTTTCTTTTCTTTAAACTGGTGGACTCTATCTAGGATCATCATGTTGTCTCTGCAGAAATAAACCTTCAATCTGCCACTTTTAAGGAACAAAATGCAAGAACAAACAAAAAAAAAGCTGGTTTCCTAAACTTTTTGAGCTAAACCACTTAATATATCCCTTGTTTGAAGATTGACATGGAAGCTTTAAACCTGGGTAAATGTCCCACCCCATCTTCATCATGTCAAAAGACATCAGTTTCTGCTTTCCACCCGAGGCAAGTATAGTGAGAGTTGAGTCCCAGTCATAAAGCATTATTTTATGTGGATTAATGGACTGGTCATGGCTAAAGGTTGCTAACCATTTTAAAGAAAAAAAAAGGGGTTAGGTTCCTCTGATATTTGTTATTCTCAAATGTATGCGTTCTCACAATCCAACAAATGCAGTCAAGCAGTGGCCAAGAATAAAATATAAACTTCTTTCTCCAGTCTTTCTGTGTTCTAGCATCAATGCTTTTGGACTATAGTTTTTGTCAAAGCTTGAAGAAAAAATGAAACAGTATCAACAACCAGAGCATTTAAATTCAAAACAATGACATTTTAACACTCTTTTGAAAGGTACCAGTGTTGCTGAGCTGCTGTCGTTTGATAGTTAATTATTACATAATCTCCCCTTCAAAACTACAGACAGAAAGATTGTTTGTACCCCCTAATTTTCAGTTTGATATATTTAACTGTAAAAATCCCAGTTCTCTTATGCCAGACATACAGTATAGACCTAAAATGCTTTTCCAATAAATTATCAGCCTTTACACAGGGGGGCTAATAACAGAATTTATCTTGCACTGTCATGTAAAATGTTTTCATGATAAGTCATTGGCAATTACAATTATTAGTAACACTCATGACTAAGAAAATTAACAGAGCCCGCTTTTAGTAAATGAGTAATTGCGGTAAACGCTGTCAAAATGATGAATACAAAGTGCATTTTAATCTAGATGTCGAAATGTGCTGTAGGTGATCATCTGCTGTTTAATTCTGTATTAGCACCACATTTACTTTGATTCCTCAAGTCTTGCCTTGTTTTCTCCATTACCTTAACTTCATCAATCTACAGTTTTGACATTTAAATAAATACTAAGAAAATACACTTTCTAATATATATGACAATGCTCAACAACACTAGTATATTTCTAAACAGCCGCTGAAAATAGAAACCTAAAAAGCAATTATTGCACATGCTAAAGTAACAACAGAACATCCTAACTAATATGGCTAGAAAAAAAAAAAAAAAAAGGGATGGACTTACCTGTTGGGTAGCGCTCATTGACAGGCAGGTCATCCACCTGCAGAGTGGCATTACCCCCACTCCTCGTAAACTTGACTATATGGTACTTTCCATCATTTACAAACTTTCCCTTCTCCTCAATGTTAATATCATCTGTTCCAACATTAAAAACAACAGCAACATTTCCTTTATCCTGAAATGACAAAAGCACAAACAAATACAAGAAAAACCTTAGTAAGTGAGGAATAGTAATCTTTTTTTTTTCAGACAGAACATGTGAACAGAATCTGGAAAACTGAAAGATTCAGAATTTTTTTTTTTTTTTTTTTTTTATTAAAGCATGAGTAATGTTATAGAGAAACAACTCTCCATGCAAGCAATAAAACAAATGTTCATATTTCATGTATGATTTGCTAAGGTCTGTAAAGGCACTCTCCCACTATTTTTTTTAAAACAGTTCCCAAAACTGTTCATTTTAAACCAGATTCAGCATCAGCTGTAATCTTGTTACTGAAATAATTTTTTATGCATATTTACTTGAAGTGTCTTTACATAAATTAGAGCTGTTTGTGTACATTTTATATTCCTTAAAAAACAAAGTAGTCTTAGCTGGTTATTTTCTTTTTGCAAAACGCAAAGAATATTAGCCAAACTATACAATAGTTTCAAAATAAAATTGAGCTAGTAAGAAGAGAACAATATGGGCACTGCTTTTGCACTTTAAATTGCATCAAAAATGGTTTAAAAGTTCCATTTAGGCAGATTAGAGAAGCTTTAGTGCAATTTCAATGCACTTACATGTATGATGGTTTATTACATCACTCTGCACACCATTATTAATTAGGCTTTCACTTTGAAGAGCCAATCATGGCTCTAGACCAATACCAATCATATTTTTGCCTTTAAATTCATGAATGATCATCTATCTCTGAATATTGGATGGTTCACTGGCTCTCATCCACCCCGTTCTCCACTGGAGTTATGTTATGGTATGGCCTGGCTTCCAACAACCATCAGGCTCTAAGACATCATTGGTCCAGAGCTTTACCACCAACGATTATGCACTTATTGCATCCATGTTTTTTTTGTAGCACATATAAATCTTAACTTGCATTCTTAATATCTCTCTTTATTGAACTGCATGTATGTTTCTGTTTGATGGTGTGAAAATGACCCTTTATTGTTTTACATTGTGTCATATATCATAGAATGCACCCTTTTCTTTAGCAAGCAATGCAAAAATAGACAAAGTTGATAAAATCCCCAAACAGCATTGGTGTAAAATTTTTTGCTAATAGACCAGAGATACCATAAGAAACAAAAAAAATTGACCTTGTCTCTAATTTTTTATTAATTACCCCTCAATCCAGACTTCTGTTTTAGGAGGTGTGCCTTTTAAGGATTTTGTGCAACAGTTTTGCGCTTCAAAGTTGCAACGCAAGCAGAGTGAAGTAAAACTGAAATTAAATAAACATATCTAAATATAAAGAACTGAATAATTCTCCTTTGACATTGGCTTGAAATTTGAGGAGTAAAATTTGTAGCGGCTGCAAACTGCCAGCTTCATGGTCATAATTTAACTGTGGAAATATCAGAACATGACACTGCCTTTTATATCATGCTGCCATCTGGATTTTTTAAAACAATCCCCAGGGCTTTGCCTTAAAAGACATGACTTTAAATGAAAAGATTCTGCAACTAAATGTTTAAGTAAAATAACACATTAAGTTCAAAGGGAGTTTGAAGCTTGTTCTAGCCCAGCCTCATCCACAAGATGGGTATCAGCTTTAATAAGCTAATTTTCCAGTCCACAGTTGAAGTTCCTGAATCCTCCTGTTAATCCAGCAAAGAAGAGTGCTTATGCTGGTGAAGCCTTCTGCTCTCTGCTTATGAGCAGCTTGGAAAGGAGCATCTGGTTGGAGGCTCAACCTACTAAAGCAACTCAGCACTCTGCATGTCATTATCCAGTCAGCACAGCTTATACTACACTGCATCTCCATCGCTCTCTCCCATTCTCCAACTCTCCTATGTGCACAAACTGCCTCTTCTTTCAGCCACCCACTAAACACACATACCCATGCACACAAAAGCCGAGCCCCCTTAGAGTACAGAACGAGCTGAGCATGTCGGAACAGCCAGGAGCTACAGTGCAATTAAAACCATTTGTAATGTGTCACACCACGTTACCAAAACTAGGACAATTGTATGCTTTGTAATGCAATTTCAACAGATTATATAATCTGATGAATCAAAGCTACAGTACTAACACAATTTAAAGGCTGCTTGGAGGCCCAAACAACAATCAACAAAAATTGAAAAGCGAATGGATGCAGGATTTGCAGTTCTTATCAGGTTTTCAAATCTGAATGAGCAAAGGGATAATCTGCAGACACTTGTAGACTATTAAAATCTTGTGTTACTTCAAATTTGTGTCATTCACAGTGATGTACCACTCTTCATTTTCTTTTGCCTCAATGGTGGTGAATGGAGCCAGGCTCAGTAGGATTAAACACAACAAAAGGCGGCAGATACTGTGAGCATCTGGCATCATTAGACCTTACCCCAGGGCTGATTTTGACTGAATTTTCAAAAATTTCACTACATGAATGTTCATTCGTAAATTAGCATGAAGCAAGCATATGCAGTTAAAAAAAAAAAAAAAAAAAAAACTTTCTTTCAAGGACTTCACTTGACAAAATAATTCTGATAATTTCATGGCCATAACTCAAAGAAATAAAGAAAAAAAAAAATTTTAGTTGAGGGACTAAACCAATTAAAATGCAGCTTTTAATAGCCTCTTTCAATTGCCTTTTAATGTTCCCTGAAGTCGCATTAATAAATTTACTGCATTTAGTCACAAACTGGCAGGTTGAATACCCATAGCATAAAACACACTGTTTCAGAGGTAAATGAAAGACTATAAAAGCCTATAAAATATTGTTGTGTACATAAATGAACTAGGAGCTCCTTTAGATAAGTAAATCTTGTGTTTTTGACATGTTTAGCTGACAGATTTCTCCATATTTATGTGATTAACTTTGACTTTTATTGTCTCTGCCATCTGAGCAAGACTTCCATTTGCTTTACCACCACTGTGTTTTAAATAAATACATTTCCGTAACTCTTGAAATTTGACTGACTTAGACAAGCAGTTTCTGTGTTAGTTCAGCACTGAGGGAGACATAATCCCAGAACTCTAAAAGGGTGCAAGCTTATGTCAAAGAGTGATTGATACATGCTTACATAAAGCCAACCCATTAAACCCTGTACAATTTCAGGGCTGCTCACTTGGTAAGTGCTGCTCCCCGCAGGGCTGTCCGCCTGGGAACATACTGCATGGCACACATATACCTCACCCGAGTAGCTCAGCCTTGCCTGACACTCTGCACGCTGCCTTGATTAATTGCTCATCAAGCTGCAATAGAGTTTAATTAACTGATGAAGTTGATCCACCATTCTCCTTTAATCTGCGCTTTTTTATGCTTCTTCTGCCTGAAGCTGGAGGGCGGAGTAGATGCAGCAGTACTCAGGGTGTCAGTTTCTCATTAAAGCCCCCATCTCCACTCATTTTACAATCACGGATATTTTAGTTTTAAAGTAAAGCTGAAAGAATAACAGATAATTTTTTTTGTTAATTATGACCATGCTGTTTTTCCAGGCAAAATTAAAAACCTGTCATTTTTTTAGGGCAAAGTTTGTACAGAGCAGCAGAAGTTCATCAGTAATTTGCAAATTTGTCTCTGAATTGTTGGCAGTAGTTTTGGCGTGGCAGTAAGCCTCTACTGACATCCCATCATTTCTTTGTTTACACTCTCTCCCACTACCTTACAGCCCCAAACTAACATTAGAAACAAAAATGGCAAGCAATATTAGAGCCATTCTGAGAGTTCTGAGCCAAATACTAGCTTGTAAGAGGAAAATGAAGACATACATGGATCTATTTGTCTTCAATGCATCAGAATGGCGCAGAGCAGAGGGACTTTAGCCCACCCATTTTACTTGCATTTTACTTGTTATAAAAGAGAGTTTTTTCAAATGGTATTTTTCATTGACTTCTGGGTCATCCCAATTTGAATAAAGAAATACTCAGAAATATAGTTTTAATCTTAAACAATTTTGTATATGTCCTTCATCGTGAGAAAATTGCTAGAAAAACATGCTAAATACTACAAAAGTATGATTTTTATTGGAGTTGGTCTTTATAATGACTGGGATTTATTGATGACAAGAACTGTATAAAAGAAACAAACCAAAGATCATTATCTAATTTTCTTTCTGCAAAATATTATTCAGTCTCAAACAAAGCAAGATTGAAAATGAAAAAAAAAATGAAAATGATCCACTGTTCATAAAACTGGAACCAAGAGAGCTCCTCAGCCCTCTAAAAACCCCATCCAAAAAAAAGAAATGACGTTCTAGATGGTCCTTGACCCTGAGTTTTGACCTCGACGCAGACCAGTGTTGTAGTCCATCTAGAGGTTGAAGTTTACTTCAAGCAACTCGTGTTGACATTCTGCCGCACTTTATCTCACCAGTCTAATGCCATAGGACAGCAACATGCCTTCCTCCAGTGCACATGTCTGTGGGAGGCTGTGCTTGCAGGTGCAGATGCACCTTTGTCATCCTTTTCCTGTGTAAAGTGTGTGTCAGCAGTACGTGTTAATGTTGAGGAAGCTAAATGTCTTAATGCAGCTGGAGCAGGAACATTGTACTCTGCACCTTATCATTTAATTACCTCTGACAGTCTTCGGCTCTTCTCTTTTTAGGCATAGCTTGGTTAATGAAATTACAGAGGTAATGGAATAATTAGGAAAGGGAAAATGGATTTTACCCTGCCCTAACAGCAGAAGGTTCTTCTATTGTAAATCATACTTTGATTTATTTTCTGTTTCATTATGTCTACTGCTGAATCTGACATTAAAAAAAAAAAAAAAAAATGTTGACTATTAGTTGTGTTACAAAATTGTTGATAAAAGTCAAGATTGGGTAAAAACATTGACTGTACAGTGTTCACCTTTCACAGTCTCTGTATTTCATGGATTTTATTTGTGCAGTTTTACTTGCTTTTGTCTTCTTTTTTACAGCCAACTGTGTTCTGCATCCTGATTGGTTGTTGACCTTGTCAATCAATCTTCTCAGTGCCATGCACCCTGTACAGAATGCATTCAGCTCACCAAATCATGATCACAAAAAGGTCCTTAAAACATCTATAATTCTACTTTGCAGATTTACTCTATCATGTGTATTTTTAGAGCATAACATCTGCAATAAATGAGGGATCACTGTATGAGAACTGGACTGAGTGACCCCTCCCACTTTCTGTTCCAAAAAGGAAGTGTCAGCTGGCTTCAAGAACCCAAAATCCCACAGACTTCTATTGAGAAATAAACAGCTATTACTCAGTTTTAAACTCAAAATTACACATTGTAAACTTGAAGGAGATATTGAAAATGTATAGAAATTGTTTGTAAATTTGAAAAAAAAAACTAACTTGATGAAAAACTTAGGAATGTAATTTTTTTTTTTTTTTTGGAAAAATAAAATTGTAGTTTTTTGTTTAATTCAAGTTTCAAATTTACAGTTTCGAAAAATGTATTCATTTTTTTTTCATGTTTACTAAATATATATAGATATTTATATAGATATATCTATATCTATATCCATCCATCCATCCATCCAT
>BSAI01000096.1:13022386-13123713 GCA_036245035.1 Adrianichthys oophorus | reverse complement strand
CTCCTGGGATCACTCGAGCACTCAAACCCCTCCACCACGTTAAGGTGGCGGTTCATGGAGGGGCTATATCTATATATATATATATATATATATATTTGTTTTTATTTACTTTTAAATTAAATTAAAATTTTCTTTAAGTTCAGAATGTGTACTTTTCAGTTTAAAACTGTTTTTATTTTTTACTTTTTTTTACAATTTGGTTTTCATTCACTTTAAGCTGATACTGATTTGAACCCACACTGGCCCTCGTTTGTTCACAAATTCAAATTGAGTTGGAAGTGACTGAGTGTCAGTAGTGTGGGTCGGTCGGTCGTGTTCCTCATAAGATGCCGCTTGTCTTTTCCTTCAATGACATTTACTGTCTGTCTTCGTTCTTTCTCACACTCCATCCAGCCAGTGACACATTCCATCAAGAGGGGTCAACAGATATCTGAAAATGCGTTCTCTCGCACTCAAAGAAATCAATTCTCGTCTCAGGTGATTCTCCTTTCTGTCCACTTGTGATAGCTGGTTCAACAGCTGGGGTGAGTCCACCTTCGTATCCCCTTCTTTTCAAACAGGACTTCCTGTATCTGTCCGAGCACAGTCAATCTCACTTCATCTGCATGATCAAGTTTAAGTTTTATTAACCTACAAGGTGCTTTAAAATGACCTCAGTCAAACAAGGCACTGTACATTAAAACACAATAAAACAACAGCTAAAATGTTAAAACAATTAAAGGTAAAAAATAAATAAATAACATAAAAACACCAGATAAAAGCAAAGCTAAACAATAAAACAGTAAAACACACCAGCAGAACAGAGTCTCATGTCGTGTCAAAGGCTTAGCTATAAAAATGGGTTTCAAGAAGTTTTTTTTTTTTCTTTAAATGGACAGTAAATGATAAAATAATCTTAAATGACTGGCTAACTCCAAAATACAGAGAGTTAGCCAGTCTTCCCTCTCCAGCTGGTCCAGAACGCTGCTGCTCAGGTTCTGGTTGGAGCATGTAAGAGGGACCACATCACCTACTGGCTGCCTGTGAATTTTTGAGTTCATTTTAAGATTCTTTTATTTGTTTTTAAATCCTTCGTTCCACATACCTACTTTATAAGAGCTCATAAAAATACCCAGCTACAAGACACACTCAACGACTTCTCTATCCTGCAAAAGAACCAGTGAGACTCCACCCCACCACCATGATGCCATCAATCAGTTGTTGTCACACTATATAAAGGGTATAGTCATTTCTATATGACAGATGTAGGCCAGCAGTATGTGACAAGGAGAAGCCAATGACTGAAAGCTGACTTTAAAAATACCATAAAGTATTTTAACAGCTCATTTGAAAGAAAGTTCTCTTGAAAAAATGAAAAAAATCCAACCGAGTCGAATTCAAATTACTATTGTAGTATAAGGTTACAATAAGGCCACAATAGAATGATAAAACAAAAATAGCAAGAAAAAAATATTCTTGACCTCTGGACTGACTGTAGTCTGTGGTTAGCATGTATGCTGTAAGCAATGCTGTCTAGATTACAGTGAATATACCAAATAAATCCTGGCTGTTTGTGCAGTTAAAGGACAAAAACTCCACAATCTTTCTAATTATAAATATAACCAGTCAAACATAGGAAATCAATAGCACCTCTCTAATTGCTTCTTCTTTTGCTGGGAAGTGATTCTACCAAGAAATAAAACAAAGGTATATTGCCCATTTAGAAGACCATTTTATTATAGCTGAAAAATTGTGGAAATTTAAGACACTAAGCTGAAAAAAACATTGGTCAATACCATAGTTTAGCTAAGTATTACTCATATACTCCTTCAGTAGAAAACTAACTAATATCATTAAAATCTTTATATTAAAATAATTAAAAAAGATATATTGTAAATTAAAATATGATATGTTGTGGACGTCCTTGCTATATGCAGTTTAAACAAAGTGAATTTTGTTTTGCGAAGACAAATAGTAAATATGTTACACAGAAAATAAAATACTCAAAAGTAAAGACTTTAGCCGTTTGTACTAAAAGTAAGTTAATGAACTTCAACTGTAGACACATTTAGGAAATTATTTATTTTGATTTTTTGCAAACTGTGCATCAAATTTTTCCAGATTTTTAAGCGCAAAATTATAATAAATTAGTAGATGTTTGTAGCTTTGAAATCTAATGCTGGTTTAAGATTCAACCTCATGATCCTTTTCAAATTAAGTTCTAATAAATAAAAAGTATGCTTATGTATTTTTTTTTTATCAACAAGTATGTTTACTTCAATTTAGTAGATTTTACATTTAATTTTATGAATTGAATGTATTTGCTTGCAAAACCTAAAATAGTACAAATCATAACTAAGATAAATGTCTGTCACTGATATTTGAGGAAGGAAATCGCGGAAAACATATTTTTGAATCAAGTGACAGAACACTAAAATAACAATTTGAAGGAAATACTTTGACCTGTGAAAAACCCACACCCTCTATTCCTGCAGAGTTCTGTTTCGCCATCAGTACTGCTAAAAATGCTATAATTCGGTTGGACACAGAGCTGTGGATGTCGTCCAACAATCTTCAACACCACCATTAACTGTAACACTGAAGCTATCTTACATTTGGCAGCAGGAGTTGGCAAGTCCTGCCTGTTACATGCACAGCACAAATTAATCCTCAAGCTTCTCTGCCTTCAGGAATAAGCAGCAGAAATAGAACTTAGACTTATACTTAATTATGATAACATAATGCAAAATATCATACCAAAGCATTTTATTAAATTATTTTTAGTGGACAAGTGTTTGACATTCTGTTCAGTCATTTTGCAAGAAAGCATGAATATAAATTTTGCTTTAGTTTCAGTTTATTCTATTTTCTTTAACCTATATATTAAAGCTTGGTGTATAGGTCACAGGGAGCCCAGCAATTTGACATTTTTGATACAAAACTCAGCTCAGATCTGCAGAGGCTTTATAATGTTTCCATCTGGGGAAAAAGTGGGGGTTCTCATGCAGTAGCCCAGAGCCGTGGTGTACAATTGTTATGCCTGGTGAGTTATCTGCAGGAGCTGGAAAAACACACAAGAAGACACCAAAATTGAGCAAGAAATGTATGTCGCCAATGGCTGTTATTTAACTCAGTTAAAGTGTTTTAGGGTACATTTTTACTCGAACAGAACCCAAAGTACCCGGTTCTTTATACTTTCCCAGAACTAGGAGAGTGCAGAGCTTTAAAATTGCCACCATCAATCATGAGGTTTTAAAGGATGCAACAAGCAATTTCATGGATGATTTTTTTTCAACGTCTTCTACATTTTTCCCCATCAGACTTGTGTGTTATTGTGGCCTCCTTTTCTTCAAAGCTACCTTTTTTGACCGCAGCACTGCAGATAAGGAGCAGAAAGAGTTATTTTTTTTCCCCTTGTAACACGTTTAGTACCTCCTCCAATTATTATGTTTGCATTGCTCACTGATTTTAATATATTTAAATATTTGAAACAAGAATCGTTAGATTATGACAAGGACTGAGCTTTACCTAAGCCTCTGGGGAATGAACTCTTGCATAAATCTTTTGGATAGTGTAGAACAAGTTCCTTTTACACCATTGTAATTTCTTTCTGCTCTGTGTTACAGACATTTTTGTCCAGGCTTTTTTTTTATTAACAATAGCTTGCAGATGTGGTGGGGTGAGAATAAAAAGTTGTGATGAAGAATCCAGTCTTCCTGTCATTCTAACTCAAAGCTAACCAGATGAAAATATTTATTGGACTGTCACAGCAAAGACAGGCCCCTTAGAAATAACTCAAAAATGAGTATCCCATCGGCAGATTTTGCAAAAACAAATCTGAGAATGGGGTAAGAAAGTTTGGTCTTACCAAGAATTTTTAATTTAAAAAAGTTCTAGTCACAGAGACATATTTCCTCAAATTAAAATTATTTTGCTATTGAACAACTTTTTTGAAAAGACGATTTTTCTTGCAAAACAGAAAATAAGATGTAGTTTTTTTTTTTTTTACTTTTTAAAGGTCATTTTACTGTCTTGAGATTACGTCTTTACAGTGTTGAACAGAACACTAACAAAAAAAAGCAAACAGGAGAAAGACAAACTTTCTTGAGATTGGTATGTTGTATTTACGCAAAATTAAAAACGATTGTTTGGTTCTAACTGTTGATTCTGAAGTAGTTTACATATTAAAAGAATAGATACAAACAGATAAAATACATGTGACTGGACATAAAATAATCTTAGAATATAATTTGTCTCCATTTGAGTTGGATGTTAATAGATTTTTTCCACGATGTGCACATTTGAAAAGCAAACGTTCTTAGAAGCACAATGTTTCTATAAACTGGGTCAGGAATGTTTATAGGTTAACAAGCTGCTAGATTTGAAAAAACAAAACAAAAATACAAATAAAAAAAATATAGCCAAATAATTTACTTTAACAGTTTTTCGCAGTACTCCCCATACATTATGGCCACAGAGAAGATTCTATAGCCCTTGTCAACAAAAGACCTCAAGCTGTAAGACAAACTATATGTAAAACAGTTCAAGACATGTAATTTAGGAATGCTCAGAAAGGGCAATATGTGCCTGGAAACTGTTTTTATTATTTATGGGTTGAATTAAACAATGCATTTTTTAACAGAGATCCCTTGTTCTCAGAAGATAAGCAAACATTCACCAACATCTGCCAGCTCAGACCACAAGAAGAAAAAAAAAAAAAAAAAAACTCTTTCCTCTATTCTAGACTGACTTCAAGGTGTCAATGAAAATGTCTGTTATGGCCAGATAGTGCAGCAACAAATCTAACATAGAGCCATCACACGGAGCAAGCGGGGCTCATTTAGAATCAAAGACAATTTGGGATGATGGCAGGAACAGTTGTTTATTTTTCTGTCACCCTTTCCTAATCAACAGACTCCCGAAGCAATCAGCAGTGATTTCAACTGATCTCAATCAACACAAAACAACTGTTAGATGCTTTACTCTGTACATTTATTTCATCTAAAGACTCCAGCAAGGCAAAAAAAAAAAAAAAGTCTGTCAACCCACTAATTTTGTTATCAATTTACAGTCATTTTCTCTTGTATGCTCTGAGAGCCATTGAGGAGTACCAGCTCAATAATAAATGGTGTGGGGGTAAAATCTGCCTGTGGTGCTGACAGCCTCACTGGAATATGATGACAAGAAGAGACCAAGTGACACATATATGGATGTTTGTCATCTCTGCAGAGCTGACCGGGCATTTTCATGCTCGTTCTCTGTGTTCTGATGCCGCCTGGTCTTTTCTTTGCTGTCTTGTCTAATGCTACAGCCAGAAAAAAATTAAAGTAAAAAAAATATCCAGCATTGACACCCCTTTACACTGATATAGTGTGTTTGCTGCTCTGTGAAATTATCTGTACTTTTTATCAACTGCATCCTATAAAGAGGTAATAGCCACTGTTGGCAACACAATGCCACAGAATGACTAATTTGCTCCCTTGGGCTGTTGTTGTTCACAGTCTCATTCATCTTCACACAGTCCATACTGGTCATTTTGTATTCATTAATTCCTTATCATTACAAGGTAAGGCATTCTAAGTCTGCACTCTGCAGTGATTGAATGGTTAACTAGAACAGATATTGACAAAATTTTATTGTTTCACCATTAGAAAGTCGATCGAGTTAGCTCAAATGAGTAGACATTGATTGATGCAAGCTCATGAGATGAATCAATAAGAAAATTATATTAGATGTGTAGTTCACAAAATGTACATTTGCTTTTTTTGAGTAGATTAAGCTTTTTCTGATAAGGAAATGTCGTTTTGATGCATGTGCTTTGTTAGTTATGATTTTTTTGTCAAATGTATTGATTAGTTTATGAGTAAAATAATCAAACAAACGTGCACCTTGCTACAAGACTAGTAAGACAAATAGCAGCCATTTCTTCTTTCTGAAGTCTTTCATTTTTTTAAGTGATGTTGCTTCCTGTTTAGAAATGATCACGATGGGATTCCAATTCTTCAGGTTTTTTTTAATTCTATCTGCCATGTGATGAGAAAAAAATTGAATATTTACAATGTGTGAAAATGCTTGCATTGATTATACAATAAGGCAGTCAAGCATCACCACACTCTACCTTGAAAACTGTCGAGCAGTTTAGGTTTTTTAAACCAAAATTGAAATAGAAACCACTGACTGTATGTAAGAACTGGACTGAGTGACCCCTCGCCCATTGGCATTCCAAATAGGAAGTACCCACAGGCTCCAAGGAGCCAAAATCCCATAGACTTCTATAGAGAAATAAACAGCTATCATTCAGTCATTCTATTTGTCAGAATAACCATACTTGCTCTGATACTTGCTTTTAAAATGTCTTCTCTAATTCTATTTTTGCACAGTATTTTTTTTTTCTTCATTTCAACTGTTTAAAGTCATAAACTGACAAATCAGATGTCCAAATACAAGTTGGGGGGTGTCTGCTGTCTCCCACGTTGGTCGTAAAGTGGTAGGGGTATGGACTTCCAACAAGTTCACTCCCAATTTTTGAAAGTGGTTGCCATAGAAACGATGACTCAGACCAATTTTCCATCTTTGTGATTGGTGATACACATTTAAAAATTATTTTTGCACCAGAATTCCTTCTTAATACTGCAATTTCCACATTTACAAAATAGTATGTTGTTTTGCTATTTTATTTTATTTTTTCAGGTAGACTAAATGGATGGCTAAAAACAATTTACAACTACTTCTTTGTGGATATGCAAACTTCAGTTGCTTCCCAAGTATAACACCCTCCGTAGGGGGCTGAGGCAATGTGATGAAGACCTGTGTCAAGCCAAGTGAGCTGGAACTGATGGTTCACATAATGAATGGTCGAAAATAGACTAAGAATTAAAGCTGGCCTGGGATGTTAATTGACTATGATTCTTGGGCTGGTACCTCCCAGCCCCAGGCTCCTGTTCCCTTCCCTGAGCTTTTCTGTATCACTTTGCTTCTCTGCTCTGTCCTATTTATTACTCTCTGTGCTTTGACATCTCCTGAGTTTGCCTCTTAAGTCCTTCTTTTCATGTCCTCTATGTTTTCCAATTGAGTTTCCTTTACCTTGGAGGTATCTGAAATGTCAGAAATAGAGATGGGCAGGCATGTGACACACTTTCCACGCGGAAGCCACCACTTACACACATTTCTAAATGGCTTGGGTAATCCTGTGAGAGTTGTAACACTAATGAGACTACCATGTTAATATGCATGAACAGACACAATGAGAGAAAGTGCAGCAAGTTTACAATTTACAATGAACAGTTAACATGGCATTGCACTGATATCACCTGTTTAGCATTCTCCTCCATAATTCATCTGCTCAAATAGATGACCTGTGCACCTCTGCAGTATGTGTGCTGGCATAGCTGTACACTGATAAATATGCAAGAAAACAGCCTCAGAAGTTAGGTGGGTATGGCATTTTTTTCAGTAGCAGATGCGAGCAAAATTAGAATACTTAATACTGATAACTGTATCTTTCTTGTAATACAAATAAAATATATATAGGTAATAACAAATATGAAAAATCAATGCTTCTGTTTGAAACTCAAGGTTTATGATTCTGTAGCTAAGAGAAGAGAAAAAAAAAAACTAAGCTGAATGCAAAATGAATTAAAGAGTATTTGATGTGTTTTGAAGAGTTTTTATTCAGCAGCTTCTCAGAAAAGCAACTTTTGTGTCGGTGTAATATACACATTCTATTCAATGATAACAGAGCAATTCCAGATGCCGTCAATACAACGTCCAAAAGAGAAAATACAGCCCAGCAGAGGCAGTTCAGTTTTGATAATAGAAAATCAGACACTGCTGAAGCTTCATGACCATCATTAATCTTCTGGCCCTGAGTCTGACTCAGAGTGACTGTTAAAAGAGGGGAGGAGATGCAGAAGAAAGCCGATGGGAGAGTCCAGAAAGAATGAGAGGACTATATTAGAGAGCAAAAGACGAAGGAATATCAAAGCAATGCCAGGAAAAAAAAAAAAAAAAAAAACTTGATTAAAGATAAGAGAGAAGGTGAAAAAAAATATTTGAACAACTGGGTTTAGATGGTAACCAAAAGTCACTCTACTAACCACAAATGGGTAACTTTATGACCCAATCTCAGACTATATGGCATCCATGTTAGATAATAATCAGTCATTCAAGTTTTTTTTTTTTTTTTTTTTTTTTCCCACATCATACCAATTAATCCATCTTATAGTCAAAATGCTAGACATGTCACTCTGTGATGGTCCACTAACACATAGATATGAACCCCAGATAATCTTTTTGTGAAGACAGCTGTGGGCGAAGTTCTGACCAGAGAGCGCAGAGACTTCCATTGATTTGTGATGTCGAAGGACAGGCGGAGGTTGAACTCTTGGGGTTGTGGGGCTGAGGCTGCCTTGGCTGTCAGGCTTTAAAGGCTGTAGGAGTTCTGAGACAGCTCAGCGTACACAGGCATTTATCATCTGCGAGGTAACTCGCTTCACTGAAAGCAAGTCAGGCGAAAAATGAACAGCTGCCATGGGTGCACTGACATGGACCCAACTATTCTTTCTGCGTTTTCGCTGTACACGCTTTCCACAAACAGGAAACATCTCAGACATATTGCCAATCCAATACATAATAACTCAAGAAAGATGGCCATTTTTTACAGTAAATAATATGTTTAAACTAAATGTTTTTCAAGTCTCTTTAGGTTGTAAACAAAAAGGGAGGGATCCAAAAAAGTAGAGAAAATGGCCGGCAAGTGCTACCCGCCTTCGGCCTTGCTGCGCCCCATACCTGGATGGCTGGATGGAAAATTGAGCAAAGACAGAAATGTGCGCTTGTCTCCAGGAAAATGATTGACATGAAAGGATTTTTGATACGGAGATTGATGATGCTTCAAAGAGAAAAGAAAAGTTCACATAACACAATGTTCTCATCATTTTAATAAATCCTGAAATGTTCATCTGATGTCTGCATTTTGTGACCGAATTTCACAGCAAAATGAACCCATTAACCAACACCATTCTGTCTGTGATGGAATAAATGCTGGTCTGCAATAGAACAAACATCGGATTGAATGCCACATTTTTGGAATAAACGCTAGGGCTACTATTAGAAAATATACGGTATTACATTTTCACAATATTCCAGTAAAAAATGTGCCAGCACTAGACGAACGCCACTTTTGCGAACTTGCCAAGCAAACGTCATTCAAAATCTATTCTGTTCTGTGCACAAACACATAATAATAGATAAACCTGCAGTGGAAAGGTACATTAAGAGAAGCTCTGGTGTGAAAACAGACACTTTTTCTTTTGTCCTTTATTGTGGCTGAACAGCCAGAGATTGAGATGTGGATTTCATTACTACTGTATGTTCAGCTTACC
Source organism: Adrianichthys oophorus (assembly GCA_036245035.1). Taxonomy (NCBI): domain Eukaryota; kingdom Metazoa; phylum Chordata; class Actinopteri; order Beloniformes; family Adrianichthyidae; genus Adrianichthys; species Adrianichthys oophorus. Next base: position 13,114,351 of record BSAI01000096.1, on the reverse strand, counting down.
ATGATCCATATAAAGATTCAGTGCATTTGGATATTTGGATATTTGGTTGAAAGCATTATTGAAGAGTGCCATTCAACTTAGTGCAATTCTAATAGCCAGAAATCCTTTTTTTTTTTTTTTTTTTTTTGTGGGATCTGGATGCATGACACTGGTGGATCCATTTCTTATGTTAAAACATGTACAGTTTTGAGCTGATAATTTTGCTATTTTTTGTACTATTTTCAATTTTTGATTACATTATTCTATTCTGTTTCACTTGGTTGAGGCAGCACATTCCGGTACCTTTACTGAGCACAAAAACATGGATTTCACCCACCTAATTCTCCTGTATACCACTATGCCTTTATCCTTTTCATTCTGTCTGTGCCCAGCTCATGGCTCCATATCTCTGTCTTATTGAAACTCAAACAGAATGTGGGCCCATTTCCCTGTGCAGCGCAGAGAGTTGGGGAGGACTGCAGATTAAAAAGCCTTCCCTTGGGTGCGCTCACCAGGCTGTTCAGCACTGCTCGCCAGGGAGATTCACTACATACATTCTCTTTTATGGCCCTTTCCTTATTCATCATAACACAGCTTCAATTTTATTAACTTCTCAGGCCAAGCATACATCTTCTCTTCTGCCAACAGTCTTTTTCCATGTTATCCATACAGCCACCGGTCCACCAAGATCTTCTTGATCTATACAAGCACACATAAACCAATATGTCCTACTGCTCACCAGCAAGAACGCAAACTTAAAAATAGGAACGGACATGTAAATGATGAAACATCCCATCAAATCATGTCTTGATCTTGCTGTTGAGCCCTCTGCTTGCATCCTGCTATTAAACATGAAAAAAGCAACATATATAACATAACATCACACCTCTAAAATAAACAATTACCTATACAAAAACCATAATTAAGAACAAAATGATAATATCTATATTTTGTAGATCTTCAAATGCAGGTCCAGTGTACATGAAAGTATATATGTGTATATATTTTATATTACAAAAATGTTACCCTTCCTTTAGACAGTGTAAACAAAAATCTGAAAACAAATAGTCATTGCCCTCTCTGCCATAAGAAAAGTCATATATCCTTAAATCCAGCATCAAATTCTTTTATTCCCCTTGACATCAGTATAAAATACACCAAACGATTTAAAACATGTGCGGAAGCAGGAAAACTGTAATGTTATTTATAGTCTAAAATAAAAGTTCACTATTAATTAGAGCATTAAAAAAATTGCAAAGCAAGCTTCAAGACTGTTGAATTCAAAACATTTTGTGAGTAGAGAATAAACTCAGTTTTCAAGCCAGTAAAACCAAATCAGATACTGATACTGACGATTCACCTTCCCCATTCTTTGGTTTAAAGACCCACTCAGATGAAAATTTGTTGTTTAAAGCATGTTTTTTTTTTCTGATGAAGGAGTATTTCATAATAAGAATGAGTATTTTCTAATCAAATCATTGTGAATCAGGAGAAGACAAAAAATATATGTATATATATATATATATATATATATATATATATATAGTTTATACAAAGCCTGGTGTCATATAGCACAGCACATATGTTTGACACATAAGCATAATGCAAATGTAAGCAGTTGTCATGAAACAATTCACTTTCACTGAATTGCACTGACTTATTTTCTGCCTTTCAATACTAAAAACTCATTGTTTTATAAACTACTGAACCGATCATACCTTCGTTGTTATTATTTAAAGATCCCAGACTGTCTCTTTGAATTACAGACAGATATAATAAAGACAGGCAACACTGCGTATTTCTTAGAAGATACAAACCAGAAAAGAAACGTCGTGATCATGTAAGTTGAACAGTTAACCAATATTGTAAGGAGTCTAGAGATAGAGTGTCAGAATTTAATCTACTTTTTAGTGTTTCATGTCTGAGCAGCTTCGTTTCATTTTGATCAATTGGCTGCATTAGTGCGGTTCACTTCAAGTAGTCTGAGATATTAGATGAACTTCCGCAGTTTTAATATTGTTAAAACCTAATATACTCTTGGAGAAAAATGACAACGATTAACATATTTTTTGCTATCTGTTAAATTCAGATAGTGTTTTGACAATCGTAATCTTTAATGTTTTGTTTATTTATATATGCTACACATAAATAAGTCTAAATTTGTGGTTTAAATTTAACGTTTCCACAAGACTTGATTTAAAAATTAATGTAACCTTTCTTTTTATTCAAAAGAAAGATGATGCATTACATTAGCACAAAGCTTTGCCTAAAATTGACTGATATCCTGATTTTATCCAGGCCTAATCCAGACAGTTAACCAAAACAAATGATCCCGTATTCTGAAGTAAACTAAACTGAATTGAAACAAATGGATTTGCTCTGCAGCAAATTAAAGATTCAACAGTGAGCTACAAATGCCGTAACATCAAAGAGAATTCTACACAAACATCAACAGTACAAATTCTAGACCACAATGAAAAAAAACTGAAATGGAGCCAAATCTGTTGTTTTGAATAGTCAGATTCTCTCCATATGCTGCTGCTCCTTTTTCTAGCCTCTTATGAGGGAGACAATTTATTCCCCCAACAGCAAGAACCACTTGTGACATTTGGCTCTGCTGCATCAGATGGTATATCTAGCTGTTCCAGACCCCCGCTCAGCAACATGCAGAGGTTGAGCTAGAGGTGGTGCACTCTTCACAAAAGTCTGGATGGGCTAAGTAGACAGACTCAAAGCTGCTAGACTTTCACGTTGAATTTTTCACAGAATAATCCACTCTCACTCGTACACTGGCTGTTGTTTGTGAAAGTAAATGTATACCCAGAAAAGCAAACACTTTCAAAACTGCTGCATTCCAATATCCGACTGGATCAACACAATAAATGCATTTTTCCACAGCATCCTTTCTCCTTTCTGATACTGCATGCATCTGAACGACCTTCTTAATATTTACCATGTAGCCGGGAATTGTTTCTCAAAGCCATTTCAAGCAATATGCTGTTTTGCCAAAAGCTTTTGTTTTTATGGCATGAAAACATTGGCTTCAAAGATGCTGAGTCAAATCACAAAGCACCTAGGATAATTTTCCAGAATGCTGCCATCTTCATGCAAAAAGGTGTATCTTTTTAGTGAGGAAAAGTATATCCCTTTAAAGGATTCACAACAAAGCTCTTTGTAATCTTTAGAAGAGAGGTTCCAAGGCGAATAAAGCACTTCTTATCCTATAGAAACATATGAAAAGATGAAAAATATAGTAGCATTAGCTCTTCTTCTAAAATTCCCTTTTCTTGTTCATGAGTATATTGATTTTATAAATTAAAACTGTACAACCTGTGAGGGAGAAATGGTAATATGTTTTTGATTATGTATTTATTTCCTGAAGGTCTATTACAAAGCTTGGAATATCAATAAGCTTCTAATGATTTTCTGCAAAAAAATGACTAAACTATGAGTAGCTATGAGTATCGCTGCATGCATTTACGTCCCTGCTGGCATTTGGTGCACACATTAATGTCCCACATACTGCATCATCAAGTATGTTCAAAAGCTTAGTCTGGTGTGTTTGTGCTGACCCTGTGGAGGGGGGTCACATGGGTCAAATGAGCATAGAATATGAAAATAAGGCTTTGTGCATGATAAAAGGGAAGGCTGTGGCAGACTTCTTGCTTGCAAGTCTGATAAAATGCCTCCATTAGCAGAAGTATTGAGGTGTAACGCGACCAAGAAGGCTGGATATCCAAGGAGGAGGGAGAAACTCTAAAGCCTTGTTGTGGCAAGAGCAAATCCAAGCTCGCTCTAACAAACATTAATCTATGTGATGGCTCAATAGACTCTTTATATCCTTGTGTGTATGTGGACACAAATTTATTTTAGTCTGCTTAGCTGAAAGAGACAGAGAGTGTGTGTGGCACGCTGTTTTTCAGAGACCTGCATTGCTTTTAGAGCTCAGATTTCCATACTTTGCTATAGGGTGCTTTTTGTTGTAATCACTTTATCAGAATAATGAAATTGGATTTAATTTTCCTCTTCTCTGCAATGGCTTGTTGTGTCAACTTATCCTCAACTTGTAGGTGAAAACTGACAGTAAAGGATCCCTTGCTGACCGTCCCTCATCAAGCACTCCTATTTGTCGAAGCAGTTTAATTGAATAGTTCAAAACAATTATTCACTATAAGTGTTTGTGCTTGCTGCTAATTAAAATTAGTTTGACAGAGCGATGTGTGTTGTGGTGGCAGTTATGCGGGATATTTTGTTTTGTAAACACCACTGTGACAAAGTAGAGGGCATTGTATTTGTGTCTCACAGACAAAACTAAAACATTCAAGAAAAGATGGTGTTTGATTACTGTCCAAACATGCATAAAAACACATGCATATCAGTCTAAAACATTTTTTTGATCCACTATATTTATCAAAACCCAAAATACACACAAAGATCTCATTTCACTGACATGAGAAACAACCAATAAATAAAATTCAGACAAGAGAACACCCCAAATCTCGCTGTTTCACATTTTTTCATTCTCATTTTTTCATTTTTCATTTTCTCATTCTCTTTCACCCATTTGACAGGGAGCAAGAAGTGCAATTTTGTAAATCTTCCCAGCAGATCAAAGTGCTACCATGTTCTAAGTGCTGCCACCCACCCACCAGCCTCTCTTGTGGTAGAGCCCATCAGCACTAAGAGTGTAAGAAGTGCCAAGACAGCCTGATTAATCTTCTAATAGTTCTAGAGAGATATATAGACAGATAGCTGAGCAGTAGAGAGAAAAAGAAAGAGACAAAACTGGGCTTGGTTATTGCACAACACCTTATGCTCCAGTAAAGAGGTTGAAAACAACATAAATGGAAAGCTGATGAAAACAGGGATTCCACTTTTTTTTTTTTCCCCATTTCAATATTTGAAAATATAAGGATCCTATGTAAAACTGCTGCCACACTGCATCATCATCTTCTATCTGCTCTCTTACTTGCCTCTGACAAACTCAAACTCCCTGTCTCCTTGACGGAATGATATGATCAAAAGGTTTACTTAAAGATGGGAAAAACGGACCAGAATCAAATAAGAGGGGGGAGTTTCTGCAGCGTCTGGAGCTTGACAAGAACACATGTGATAGCATTTCTTGGAAGCAGAAAACATGAGGAAGAAACTGAGTAAAAGTTTGTGCTTTGATTAGTTTTGGGTATCAACATTTTGTGCCGAGTTGGTACCGATACTACCTGTGCCATGTAAAAACGCAGATTCTGGTTCTTCGTTTTTGACATATCAATCATTCGTATTTTGTTTAGTTTTGCTGTACAATTCTAGCCAATAATTTTACCTTGATTGAGGCCGGGTACATATTAGAATGGGTGTGGCTGTGAGGATGCGTGGCCACGCCCATTCTTATATGAATGCGCCCACAATTGCGAAGGGTGCACAGAGCTTTACTCTAAATCCTAAATCCCGCACTGGCACTGGATGAAATCCAAACAGTACCCATCCCTAGCTACAAGTGTAATGTCACGGTAAAACAAAGCTGAAACAACAACCTGAGTTTGTTCATATGTTAGGTATCTTTCTTCATATCAAAGTGTTAAAAAAATCTATCTTTTCTGTATAAGCTTAAACCTATTGGTCAAGGGGGCAAAAAACATGTTTTTAAACTTTTATTTTAAAAGGATTTTTGCTTGTTTGGATGCCACCTATTATTACATCTTGTGTGAAAATACCTCGTGTTGATACAACATTCTTCTTCTGGCTTCATGTCTCTAAGATTACGCAATGTGACAAACTGGGTAGAGCTATAAACAAACATACATGAACAGAGAATAGGTGGGTCCTTCCGAATGGTGTCAGAATTGGTTCAGGGTCTAAGTTACATCAGAAATTTAATACAAACCGCCCACGCTGTTTTAGCCCAAGCTTGAGTCAAAGGTTATATAAGCAGATGTGGCTGTTTCATAACAGGAAAACAGCCAGCACAACAAGAACAATGGCAAACTGCATGTTTTGCTTGTGCTTAGTGGCTGCAAGTGTCCCATATGTTGGCAGGTAATACAACATGTCCAAACATTGTGCACAGGAGACAGAAGGAGGGCTTGCCTATTCTTCCTGCAGCACCGCTCTGTTGGTTCTTGTATCGCCTGTCTCCTTATTTTAACTGTCTCCTGTCGCTCTAAGAGAAACCATGGTTTCCCAACTTTCTGTGTTTAGTTAGGTTTATTTTTTGGTTTTTCAGCTAGAGCGCTTTTCTTTTATAATGTAAACAACATAATGCTGATAATTTGCAACATCAAGCGGAATACAGGTGATGCTTGCAATTATTTTGGTGAGAAATGTTATAATTTTGAGCTCAGCTCTTTGTCAAACACTAATTACAGACTTTCACAGTAAATATTTCCGAACAATGATGTGCAGAATTCACTATTTTCTATAGGCACAGCATAGAGCAAAAAACACTGCTGCATGATGCTGCAGCTGAGAGAGTATTTGGGGGGAAAATGAGATGAAAGTACACAGTGAACTTTTAATTTCCAGATTATGCTTGATTTTTAAGTATTGCTTGTCAGATTCAAGCAACATTTTGACAAAAACCCTTTACACAACAAACAGAGGAACAGTGTTGAGTGACTGTCAGTTTTTCAGTTGGTCCATGGCAGCGTCTGTCTTCATTGAGAGCTCTTAAATTGGTTTTGGAACCGATTGGAAATGGTTCTTTTACTATACACTTCTCATAACTCTACCTCTCATCAAAGCCTGGCCATCATTTATCTGGATGATGACGTTTCCATTAGACTCTGCCAGGCTCTTACTGCTGCGCTGTGAATTGTGGTGCTGGGGGGATGAGCACTGTTAACCAACACAACAACAAAAGGATCCCACTGGCTGGGGTGAGCAAAAGCCTCGATTGAGGCAAGGCAGTTCATCAGATGACTGCTCATCCAGAGCACACAGAGGCAGGCATATAGACACACACAAACACACCCTATTTCTTTAAATCTGCTTTGCGCTCACTCTCATTCTTACACAGACAAACACACAATTGTACAGATCTAACAAAGTCAGACAACAAAGAGGCAGAAAAAAGACAGAACTTGGCTGAGGGGAGTGTGCCTGTCAGTTCTTCCTCACCAGTTTCAGTGTTTCATCAAAGGTATGAAAGGCCCATAAGGTTCAGACGCCAATCTGGCAGCCCTTTTACGCAGAACTGGGGCTCTTTCAAAGACTGATATATACCTCGTCTATGTGTTTCGATCTTCATTACCTTCATTTCTAGTCGCAGCTCACATTTACAGCTAGGCCTTTGTGTCAGAAATCAAGATTATTCCCGGGCACAAAGGGAAAAGAGGCTTTTTGCTCTCCAAATTGTTTTCAAGTTCTAGGTTGAAGAGGTCTGGTGACATCGTTGGTGTTAATAAGAACACAGCATTGCCTGGTGTGTGTGGGTCAGCAGAGACATACGCTGAAGTCCCACTCTGGGAGTTTTAATTAGATCTACATGACCAAACACTCATCCACGCTGTCCTTATCAGCAAATATCCGGATGATTCATAAATCATCCATCTAAGTGCTCACTCAATATGGAAAATCTTTCTGTGCTGTGTGTAAATATTTACTCTATAGTAAAACAACTATGTTCCTCTGGGGATTTTCTTTTTTGTTCTTTGTTAGGGTAGCATGAAGCAACCTTTCCTCCATAATGATCTCATCAGGTCCAGATCCTTGACCTTTGTGCTTTGCTGTAAATGTCAACTTTCTTTATGAGGCCAGTGATGACTTTATTGAACAATTCTCACACAAGGTCACATACACACACATTCAAACTGCCAAAGGTTCTGTCCTTCACTGGACTTTATATCTATGATTTCAATGCGAGCTGAAAATTCATGGTCCTCAAGAGCTGTAGGCACCCTCACGTGCAGCCCAATTTCAGCATACCACCGAGTAGGAATTCAGATTTAATGCAACTTTTCTAATGGTGACCATCTTGGTTGTACGCAAGACTGAAAATGTGTTGAAAAATACAGTAAATACACAATGCAAAAATAAAGCAAGATGCAGAGAATCTTCAGAGTCTTGTTGGACTTTTTTTCCTACTTTAGAGTTTGGTCTAATTTTCCTTTAAAACGTTTTTGTGCAGTGGTTGATATCTAACCTTTTAGCACAAGCCCATCTTCTTCTTTTTTTTTTAGCTGATATTTTGCATTATGTTACACAAGGTTCCACAATTAATGTGAAACTGTCCCAAAAACACAATTTAGGGTTTTGGCTTTTTTTTTTTTTTACTGCAGAAATCACTAAATCAGAGATCACACTGTTTTCATGTTTGAATTAATTGCATTAAAAAAAAAAAAGACAGGAGTAATAGGTTTCAGAATAACAGGGTTCCAAAGTATGTACAGTTAAAGTTTCCATGTTTATTTCAGACTTTTGGTGTCCAAAATTGAATATTAAGTGTAAACAGCTATATTTATTACTGTAAATGTATTTTAACCAAAAACATTTAGGCATTCAAAGAAAACAAAGACAAAAATGCCTTTTATGCACAAAGTATCCCTTACTTGTCTGAGCTTACTAAAACAGCATTCTAAGATAGAACTGGAAACATATGGGGAAAACAAAGGTTTATCAGGACTTGTTCATTTCACAAGCTAGAATAAGAACTGGAGCGTGTGCTGGAGCTGCTGTGGTAAATGTAAAAGTTCTGAATCAGCGTTCCTCTGCAGCTCTGGTTTATAACACACTGTGGGTGATTGGACCAGGGAGGCAAGTACGACTGCCATGATGATAAATGGGGTGCATTAGAACTGTCCACATGTGTATGCTCAAGCTTTTCTGCAACTCTGCCTTGTTTAGCATGGAGTTCTGCAGAAAGCAGTTGCTTTGTGCTATTCTTGAGCAATTCTTTGGAAATTGTTTTGCTACAGTTTTAATAACCAGAACTTTGTGGTTATATGAATGTCTCTGAAAAACATATCACAAAAACAAGTCACTTACTCTCCTGCAGGAGTAGGCAGAGACTTAAATCCTTCATGTATTAAGAGTTGTGAAGATAGAAAAGAAGTAACATTTATATTGCTTCACAACGTAGAATGACATGAAGAAATCTTCCATACAAGACTAATAAATATGAGTGCCAGTGGCAGTCAGTGAGGGGAAGTCTAAAACTGACAAAGAAACTTGTGAAGTAGCTCCCATCTAGTGGCATTTCTGTGGTTTAATCCTACCACCTCCTTCATTTCATGTTACCTTTTTCTTACTTGTGTACAAATAACAGGTTTTCCTTTGGTGGCATGCTGGATTCTTACAAAGCCCTTTGTTTTTTTTTTTCTTCTTTTTTTAATTTAATTCACCTTTATCTGTTTCCTTTTTCTTTCTCCTATATCATGTCTCTTGCTCCGTCAATGTCTTTGGGTGTTTATCTGCCATCAGGCACGGAAAGGTAATAAAAGGCCAAAGCATTAAGGACTGCTCCTCCGCTTTGTCATTTTGTTCTTGCACACCCTCTGTTTTGTCTTCTGTTTTGTTTGTGGCAGCAGTCGCTATCAGCTCGATAGATGTCAGATATGGCCTCTGTGATGCTTTGTGGGGAAATAATATGACAGGCAGGTAAGGCCTCCTGTGTGACCAGTTCACTGCTTTTCCTGTCTCACTTGCTACCAGGGGTTTGCAAGGAAGGCCTTACTTCGGCTGATAGATTTAAAGTCTTTACACCAAATTCTTTTAAACTCCTGGCAACAAAATTCATGTATGTAATTGCATATTTTTAATAAAATACATGTGGTCATTTAGAAAAAAATAAAAGTAGCATAGAAAATTTTGTAGACCGTATTGCCTTGGCTAAAGTATGATTATACACAGATTTGTAGAGACACCGAAACTTTTATTAGCCACCTATTTAAGGCTAATAGGTTCACAAGTTTCTGGCTCATGCCATTACTTCCAAGTCTAAATGGCAGCACCTATTAAGATTTTATAAGTGGTACTGATTATATGTAATTGTCTTCACTTAAAATAGGCTGTTTAACCAGAGAATTTAAACGACCCATACACAACTGCATTTCCATCAAACTGGTGTGATTCGCATGCCTGTGTTTTTTATAGGACTTTTCTGTTGCTCCTACAGTAGCACCCACAAGAGACAAAAACACAAACCACTGTCCACCATAAATGATTGATCATCAGTTGCTGAAATATTTTTGATAAAATATTTCCTCTTTAGAAAAGTTTCTTTGTAGTTAGAGTATCGTACTATCAGTGGTTCTGAAGTTGTTTGTTGTGGGCTTGCACTATAATGCCTGTATACCATCAGCATTTTTTTGGAGATTATTGAGTGGATGTTTATGGATCAAAAAACAAACACACAGATCGGCTGACTGGCCGGCCATCGATTCATGTTGCAGTTGACTAAAGAATGGTGGTGGGTGACACTGGCACTCAATAGCTGTTACATTTCCATATAGATAACTGCAGCACTGTAGACTGTAATTGCCTCAGAAATTACTACACGGATGAAAGAGTGGGCACACAGCAACACAGTATAAATAACAAAGGTGCCTGGTTGAAGCTTTGGGCAATATATGATAACACTGGAACAACATCTCTGAGACTAAATTGTGCATCAGTAACTGTGCTTTGAATAAAACTCTTGAACACCCTGACTAAATCATTTTTAACAAACCATATATGTACTTTTTTTGTCATACAATTCAACTCTAATATGATAATCTTGCAGAAGGTTGACATGCATGACACTGATGTTCAAGACTTCCTGATGGATCACATTTTGGATCAGGTTGGCTCCATTTGTTTTCTTTATCTGCTAAATAACTTTTCAGATTGCTGCGTCACTAGAGCCTATCCCAGCCACTGTAGGGCAAAGGTGGGGTACACTCTGGTTTGCCAGTCCATCACAGGGCCACACCTGTGAAACCTATGAAAGAGTAGGCCGAAGTGCCTGGAAAAAACCCACGTATGCACAAGGAGAACAAGAAAACTCCTCAAGGTCTCAGTCAGGATTTGAACCAGGACCTTCTCGCTACAAGGCCACCATGTAGCCCTTGGATTAGGGTTGAGAAAGGAATAAAAATTAAAGAAGGCCATCAGCACAGAAAACCCCATGTTGCAGCCAAAGACCAACATAAGCTCAACTAGCATCCACTGTTTCAGTTCTTTCTTCAGGTAACGCATGCGGTACAGATGATAAATTGAGCCAAATGGGGTTGTGGATTCACATGTGCTCTTATTACAAGCTTACCTGAGTGATGGAAGAGGATATTGGAATAACAGGTATGGCACTATTCAAGGTCTTGTAGCACATGTAGGCTACCAACACCTATGCAGCTCTGTTGCCTGATCACTGCACAGTTCCTTTTAAAGAGAGGCATAAGATGTTCAACGTGTTTTTATCAATTTGATTGAATAGTTGAAAAAAATCTATATGTGATCAGATGCTTCATTTGGAGAGATAGGCTAATAAATAAGCAATTTCAAAGATTAAAACACTTAATGAGATTTAATTTAGTTGTCAAGCGCTGCTCAGGATATTATTGGAGGCAAAATCTCAGTGGTTCTTCTTTGGAGTTTATTATTATTGACTGGTATTTTTGGAGAATATAGTGATGATCACTGAATGTATTATTTATGGAGGAAAACGGCCAACAGTTCGGAATTCTGCAAGAAGCTACAGATTAATTTAAGTGCAGTGACAGTTCTTCACCTTAACAACGGAGACCTACAGTTGTTGTTTTTACTTTTCTGTTTACATACTCGATCCAATCTTCTAATCACTTGCTGTTTACTACTAATTCACTCTTTATAATTATGAAGGTTTTTTGATTTTAAGCTTTAATAGTAACCTTCTTACAATATGACCTTTTTTAAACAATAAAACAAAATTAATAAACTAAAAAGAAGGATAGTTGACTTAGAAAATACTGCTTATGCTGGCCTGTGAGTAAAAAAGAACTATTTGTTTATTGTGCACAGTGCTCCAAATGTTGACAGCAGCTCATAATTAAAAACAGCATGCTCAAAGATGTATAATATTTATGAGCAAGTGGTAGAAAAAAAATATACGAACAGCACAAGGGGGAAGGACGTCAGAACAACGCAGCAGTAAAAAGGTAATTAAGGTGACCACAACAAGGCAACCCATCTGTTAAATATTTCATGGAGCTCCACACAAAAACCCATAGAGGGCATCAACAACAGAGGACAGAGAGCAATCAGAAAGTAATTACTTGAGGCCAGTTGGAAAAAAAGAATTTGGAGAGATATTTGAGAGCTATAACACATTAAATAAGGAAATTGTCCAAGTGATTTCCATCTGTGCTGGGGCTGCACGGTGGAGTAGTGGTTAGCGTCCATGCCTCAAAGCAAGAAGGCCCCTGGTTCAAGTCCTGGCAGGGGAACCTGAAACAGAATCACCAATGGGGGACCTTTCTGTGTGGAGTTTGTATGTTCTCTGCATGCATGAGTGGGTTTTCTCCGGGGACTCTGGCTTCCTCCCACCATCCAAAAACATGTTTCATAGGTTAATTGGTTATCAGAATGAGTATAGGTGTGTGAGTATGGCCCTGCAACAGACAGGTGACCTGTTCAGAGTGTACCGTAAGTGGCCGGGTTAGGCTCTTATGACATTTAATAGTTTTTTTGTAACAAAATGTGTCAGCACCATTCCAGCATTGATTACTCAAAAGAATTTAACATATTAGTAAAAAATGTTATGTCACAACTTTAATATTTATATATGAATCAAATAAGACTAAGGGGCTGCATGGTGGCGCAGTGGTTAGCGCTCCTGCCTCACAGCAAGAAGGTTCCCGGTTCAAGTCCTGGCTGGGGGACCTTTCTGTGTGGAGTTTGCATGTTCTCCCCGTGCATGCGTGGGTTTTCTCCAGGTACTCCGGCTTCCTCCCACCGTCCAAAAACATGCTTCATAGGTTAATTGGTCACTCTAAATTGTCCCTAGGTATGTGTATGGGTGTGTGATTGTGGCCCCTGCGACAGACTGGCGACCAGTCCAGGGGTGTACCCTGCCTTCGCCCATGAGTAGCCGGGTTAGGCTCCGGCAACCCCGTGACCCCGAAAAGGGATAAAGCGGATTGGAAAATGAATGAATGAATAAGACTAAATTGTGATTTAAGTAAAATAAGAAGCTTTAACATTCAGTGAAAAGATAATTTATTTAAAGCTTTAAATGCAGCTTTATTAACAATGGATTCAACATTATTAAATACATACAGGTATAATCTTACAGAAACTTTAATATTTGTTGATGAAGTTTATTTATTAAAATGAATACGATTCCATAAATTATGTTGCTTTGGGTCGGATTAACAGTTTTTCTAACCTTTAGTAAACTGTCACTTAAAGACCCACTGTTTTTAGTTTTTTTTTTTTTTTTTTTTAACATGTTCTTTTAGCTTTTTTCTAATGATGGAGGACAAATGGTTAAGAAAATTAAGCTCAAAATTGCATTTCTGAGTATTTCTGAGGGAAAAGGGGGCCAGGTTGCTCTGCTCCAATGATCCTGCCCACAACTCAAAGGCAAGTTTTATAATAAACTACTGCCGCTCTGCAGTAAACTATGTCCTAGAAAACTAAATAGTTTGCTTTTAATTTTTGGCTAAAAAATTGCATAATCATATTTAAAAGAGCACTGGGATGCTTTTAAAATAGAAAAAAAAAATAATCAGAGTTGGTCTTTAAACAGATCTAGATATAAGTCTAAATTTTTGCTTACATTTAAATCGTACTGTAACTTATTCTGTGTATGTTTGCGTATTCTATTAAATCAGGGTTTGCCTAAATTAAATGCACTACATGATAATCCAGTCCAACATGAAAAATATTCATGCATGTTTGTCGGAAGATTCTGTACTTTAGCTGACTGTAATGGAGTGATTAAAAAGAGGCTATTTTTGCACCACCCTGAGGCAGAGGGCAGCTGTGTCAAAAGTCAACAACTGTGATGAATTCCTGCTGTGGCGCTCATGTCCCAAATGCACACAACTACACACGCTCATCAAGCCATGCATACAAGTTATAATCTTAATGACATCTGACTTTTAACCATCTATACATAATTTCAAACGAAATAACACTGAGTGAGATGTAAACATATGGTCGATTACACCAGTTTGAAGTAATGTGTTTAACTGACATCCTGAAAGAAACCCATTCAATGTAAAATAACCACACATGAAATGAAGATTTTCTTAACCTTGCAAATTAAAAGAAAATAATTCCCAACACCCCTGCGACAGACTGGCGACCAGTCCAGGGGTGTACCCTGCCTTCGCCCATGAGTAGCCGGGTTAGGCTCCGGCAACCCCGTGACCCCGAAAGGGATACAGCGGATTGGAAAATGAATGTATGGATGAATGAATAATTCCCAACAGTGTACATCAGCGATAAAATCTAATTTACTCCATGTTAGCCATGGCAATATAACTCTGTATGAGGTAAGCCCATAATGTATTGATGTAAAGCTTTGACAATGACAAGCTGTAGTCACTATGATTTATTACACTAATAAAAGTGAAGACACTGTTTCATCCTGCCCTCTCAAATACACATACACATCGTCCTCTTCATGGACCACTTGGCTTTTCCATGGCAAAGAGCTCGAACAAATTGAGAAATGATTAGAATTGAAAGATGAGTAATGGTGACTCTAACAGTGCCCCTTCTCAATATGGAGCAGATAAGATTTGATTCTTTGAGGTCAGGTGCATCATCAGAGTGGAGTGGCTGTCTCGACAACGGCTAAAACAGATAAAGGGCCAACTTTTTCCACAATCATTCTCGCCAAACATAAAATCAATACACTTACCAGCACTATAACCATGCTATTATCACTATTCACGGATAATTATGGGACACATATTGTACGTTGCCACAAATATAAGTCCAGCCAGATTCAGTGATATGTCAATGCCCTTTCATGTCTATAAGATTAAATGGAAACTCAAATCTTTTTTTTTTTTTCAGTGCTGTCTTTGGCAAGTTAAGACAGCATTTTTCTACTTCCTTTCTGTTCAAACAAGTACAAAAATACTATAATAAAGTCACTAGCAATTACATTTCATGTTGACACTAGTACATGGAAAAGTAATTTTAATTATTTTGGTGAGTTATACAATGTGTAGTTTCAAGTGAATGACATACTTGTTTGCTACTTCAAGGTCTGCTTTTTTAAAATTTAGTTTTTAGTCTTGGCAGCATTGTGATGAAGCACCTTAGTTCCTCACATACACAGGCAGTTGCAAAAGAAGACTTTAACAATTCAAAAACCTAATAATACCAATAAAATGCTGTTGCTAGTTATGGAACTACTTAAAATCCATATTATTTATATGACACAAAGTCCAGTCATGGGATTGTTGCTAAGATTGTTGCTAAGCAACACCACTTAAAAGTGGAGAAAAATTGGGTATCAGAACCAGAAGGTGACAAGAAAAAAATTGTATGTTTATATGAACAGCTGTGCTACACTCATGAACAAGTAACCAGAATGAATAATTTAATTTGTTTTACATGTTCTGATTGAGCATACATTGTAATAACACCATGGTCTACCTGTCAGTTACTCAAGAAGTCTGTTAAAAGCCATCTGATGTGACTTGACTTAGCAACACAAGGAGATGTACATCAGTGGATCCCTGCGAGTATTGCATGCGAGTCTGCTCATTCTGTGTGCAGACTAAGTGTGAGAGGTAATTAGTGACCCTAACAGTGGTAGTGGGTGAAAAGAAGATCTCCTCCCTGGGCAGGTGTTTTAATAGGAGTATGGGGGATAGCGTGAGACTGGTTCTCTTAAGAGATGTGCAGCTTCTCTCTCAGGTAACAATTTAACAAGTACAGGTTAATTAGACTGTGCTGTATTCACTTAATGAAGCACACCATTTTGAATAAAAAGATTCCTCCAAGTTATGTGAATTGTAAAAATATGATATTTTCTTTCTAGAAAATAGATCTATTCCGACAGTGGCCCTGTGTTCTCTATTCTTTAGCCATTTTACATGATTAATAGGGTAGAGAACAGGAGTTGAAACTGCAATTAAAGGTGTCTTCCATCAGAAAAAGCACTCATTCTGGTAGTCAGCTAAAGGAGGACCGAAGGGAGCAATGCACCACTAAGTCATTATTTCTCCAGCATCCTCTCTGCTCTGTGGAATATATTAGCTTCACATTGTTGCTGTCTTAGCTTACGCCTTGATTGCTTGTTTTTTTAAAGGGATGCACACAATTAGAGGAAAGGGAAGAAGAAAGTGCTTCAAACACTTCCCAACCCCCACACAAAGATTGCGCACCAGCACAAAACAAGCTTGGTGGGCCCCTCGGGGCCCTTCTTGAGACTATGGAGAGCCACTCATAGTCATTGTCACTGCTGCTCATTGACAATAGAAAAACAACTACAAAGCCTCACTTTTTCTAGGTAAAGACTTCCTAAAAATGTGCAGATAGATTTCCAATAACAGACATCCGGTATTGTTAGTGAGGCACAATAAATGATATTCTACTTTCCGTTTAGAGACAAGGACACTATAACTGCATGAATGGAAAATTTACGTCATCTTTTAAGTTGCTGTGGCAAATTTAACACAAGTAAGAATTGTACAGTGAGATGTTATAAATGTTTTTGTAGTTTTTGCTTTGGACATTGCTCTGCAGCATTAAATTGCTACACAACTGCCCTTATGGGTGGATGTGGCTGTGCAAAAAATGGGCAAATCCTGAGCACTGTGCAAAGGGCCCCGTTGGTGCTGGTCAAGTGATAAGTGTGCAGCTTGACTGTTAGAAATTAGGAAATTAGACAATGTGAGTGTAGTTTGTGTGGGCATACCACGGTAGTCCTATGGGTACTAAATATCACATGCACACGCTGTGTGTGCAGCATTTGTATACAATCAGTAAGGAGCCAGTACACACACTTTACTAATGACTAGAGTGTGCCATAAGGACAACAGCATCATCTGTACATCATAAGTGCATGTAGCTTTCATTAGTCTTACAAATACTTTACGATGCATTTACCACATGCACAACAATGGCATGTTCCCTTGACGTTCATGACCCCCCTAAGGTGGCTGCACAAGCCTTAAGAGAACTGCAAGACAAGCCTGCACCCTTAAGATTTGTCCGCTCCTCTCTATGACAACTCAAAAACCTGCAGCATCCGCATTGGGTCATCACTCGTATGAGTGCATGTGAGAAAGGCATAGAGTCACTTCCTTGGTTTGATTTTAAGATAGGGAGTTATTAATAAATACATTTACATTTTTTGTTGGAGCACAGAGTTGTGTACAGATGAAACTTATCCATGTGGGACAATTGTACATGAGGCCTCATGAATATGCTTCACCCCAGAAAGCCTAAGAGAGCTTGTGGGGAACCATCATACCCCGATAATCAGCAGGAATATGATTATGACTCTTCCATGAGTGCTTTAGTATCAAGCATGAGGCTTGTTGTACATTTGATGGCTGGCTGACTCTGCAGTCGTTGTCTTTATCTGGGATGGACAGGAGATAGAGGATATCTTGCAATTCCTAGGAGATGCATTTAAATTACGGTCTCCACGTATTACTCAGAAAATTCTCACTTAAGAGTGTGAGTTGAGATGGCGTCCTTCAAGGCCTGCTGGGTTTCCTGTCATCGTGAAACGGGAGCAGAGATTAGAGGGGGAGGGATGTAGAGGAGGGAGCAGGGGGAAGGATAAATACTAAATTCTGTATTATTCCCATCTCATACAGCTAGAGATACACTCCTTATGACATTTCTGCTCAGAGCGGAAGTAAGTGAAAGAGATAATAAAAGCATAAATAGAATTGAGCATTGAAATCGTTTAAAAAAGGAAAATAGCTGTTGGTCTGCCCCCAACATTAATGTTTTACATCATTACAAATGCAGATCAAAGCAAGTATACTGTAGTACAAGTATAGCATAGTTTATATAAAGGGGGAAATTAGGTCAATAAGGCAAGAGATCCTCACATTATTTAATGTTTTGGTGTGACTTATTGTCAGACTATAATTTTTGCAGGTGATTAGCTGAGTTCGACTGTTCTGCAGTAGAAGGAACACAGAGTGGCAGTTTTGCACAACTTATTGTGTTTAATGAAGTGCATTAAAATATAACTTTTCCATTTTAATTAATGGGAAGATGACAGAAGCGTGGAACGCATTTCCAGAGGGTTTGTATCATAACTAATTCAGTTTCATTAAATATTGTGATTTGAGATTATAGTTTTTCTGTTAGACTGCAGTATAACACAATGGGGGAGGGGTTCTAATACATTTCTGTAACATTTAGTAAAATTACATCAAGTTAAATTAGAATACTCTTTGAAAACGATTTAATTAGTCAACAAACCTTACTAAAAATGTGTTGAAAATTTGTGAGGATTAAATTCACAATCTAAAGATTTAGAGGTTAGTGTTCCACTGTTTTTTGTGTATAATTTTCCTGGCAATACGTGGCAATAATGAATTTTAACTGGACTCAACAGTGTCCTATAAAAGCAAATGACTCAAATCAATCCCCTACCAACATCCCCTCTTTTTTTTGCTTATTCGTTCACTGCTTACCATTAAAATGCAACGTTTCACTAAGCCCTGAGATTACTGTGCAAAGCTAAATAAACAAAAGGAGGCATTCAGTGTGGCTGCTAATGCAAAAGAGGAGGGGAGTCTTGTAACCCGACCACCCCAACGTAGGAATATGCTTTATCAACATTTTTATCCCAAAAAATGGCTGCAGCTTCTCATTTTTTTTCCCAACAGCAGCATGTATCTGCAGTAAGCTGCATGTTCTTTCTGACTCACTGTAACCTGTGTGTGAAGATTTGCAGATAGTAAATATTGCTTACTGCAGTGTTTGAAGAAATCCACCAGAACTCATTTTCAGATGACAGTAAGCTGTGAGTACTCCCATGACAAAGTTAAATAACATTGAAAAATAAAAGTTACTAAGAGTTTTTGATACTCAAAAAACAGGTGACTTAGTATTTTTATATATTAGCACACCTAAAGCATTTTCCAGTGTGCAAAAACATGTTGAGCTATGTAAATCATAAAGGAAGATATTTTTTCATCACGCACATACAAGCAGTCAATGTTGGTAAAGTCTTCTGTTTTATCACTTCTCCAGTGTTTTTCAAGCAAGTGGAAAATAGCCCAGAAAGGAGCAGCACATTTGAGGATCAGAGGAAATCATTTGCACATCTGAGCAAGCACATCTGTCTTTTATAATCATGCTCCGAGTTGTGTTCTTTCGAACAACTTGTTTGCTCAGTCAGGGTGAAACCTTTCAGAATGGCCAGTTATTCAAGAATATTGGGTTAAATGAGTTCACTTCTGGACCAAGAGGAGTTGCACTTCGATTAAGGTTGATAATTCCAAGCTCTACAACCTCAGGAAAGGCCTGCTTGTCCTATTGTGTACTTATTGTATGCATTAATCTGTGTGGGTTTGATGTAAACTTCAAGAACAATTTTATGTTTGTGTGTTTAGGTCTGAAGTTCTCTTTTGTGTGAGCAAAGTTCCTGAGTGCTCCTGGCCAGCATTAGCGTTGCTGTCAGCAAGCAAAGCTGCAGAGTGGAAGGTCATGTGGTAGCCAGCAGAATTATGTCCAGGTCACAGATGTGCTGTGTGGAACCTGCCCTTATTACTGCACCATTTTCCTCTGCTTGCGGAGCACACACATAGGTGCCATTGCACAGTTAAGAGTAGGTCTCCAAACCCAATTCTATTCTCGTCATACAAATTTACATACTGTGCTGTATTAATGGCGCCTTTGTAGGACATTTAAAAAGAAACATTTTTCCAATGCAAACAGAGTTTGAACAACTGTCTGAAAAACTGCTTTCACATTTCATGTCTTTTGTTAAACTTCAAAACTGACATCTTAAATACTGTGATTAATGTACCTAAGTTACTGAAACCAGTGATTTATGAACCTGACAGCTTTTTCCCAGAGCTATGTCGGTGCGGATCAGTTTGATTTGGCTAACAGTCATAAAATAACTCACCAAGAGCTATTTGACTTAGAGTTTTGCTTTAAGTAGGTGTATATTTGCTTCCTTTTTCCCTTTTCAGACTTTGTCAGAAAAGTTCATGACTTTCAATAACGATGAACAATTCAAATCCAAGTCAAAGCACAGTAAGTCAAATGCTTCCAACTTACAATGTGGAGCTTTAAGAAGTCTCCAAGTCCAGAGGAGCTGTCCACCCTCACCAGGACAGCATCCTTCAAGTGTGTGCTGAAACCGATGGCGAGCCGATCTGCCCTTGTGCTTGGACGGTCATTTGGGGGCCAGGTGTACGTGATCAGTCCACCGTCTCGCCCAAAAATGTATGTAGTTCCCGCTAAAAATGAAAAGGAAGAAAAAGAGATTACATTATTATAACCTCAACAAAACAATGATTTGTGTGAGATGAATTGGGTAATTCCAAACCCAAACATTATTAACACAACAAGAATGTTTTAATATCATTTATACTAAAAGTGATTTCTTGTGCTAAGCAATGAATGACTGAATAATGGAGCCGTTTTGAACAGCTCTTAGCCTTCAAGAGTTGAAGCACACTCATCTCAAATTATGAGACGAAAATCTAGCAAGAATGAACAGAAAGGTATCGGTGCCACTTTCTTTAAAACGCTTCACAGTTACTCCGTGTTTCTGCTACTTCCTGTCTCACATTTGGAGGGAACACACCATTGAGTGCTTGCAATCTTGCAGCCGCGTCCCCTGTGCCCAGGTAACCGGCAAGCTAAACAGGCACCTCCTCATCACTTGCTCTTCATTAACAGCCTCAAAGCACACAGCAGCATTATTGAATGAGTGTTCCAATTATGCTTTTCTTGTAACCTCCACACAAGCAATTTCCTGTCTTTCTGCATCAAGTCATTGTTTTGCAGCAGCTTTCTGAAAGGTTAAACCTGGATATTTGAATGAAAGAGTGTTGGTAATGTCAGCTATTGAGAAACACTGCAGCACTGAAAGAGAAGTAGTCAAACCGTTACTTAAAAATGAGCCCTCCAACAAAAGATCTTTTTAAAGTTAAGTATTCATGACTTCATGTCATAAATTTAAAGATTTGGGTTTCAGTCTGTTTTTTTAGGATACAGAAAGCACGACTAGAAAGTATTTAGTGTCTGTAAAATTGGAAAAGAATGTGTGCAAGTGGGAATTAAATGAATGTGAAGAAACCCACAAATGGATGCAGCTTTCTGAATATCATTAAAAAAACAGCAATTTTTATGATATATTAGACAAAAAGCTGCAGTGATTTGTTGAACATTCACGTGTAAATGTGAGCAACAGGGAGGGACAATGTGTGCTCATATTCAACAGGGCATAGAGTTAAACAGCTTTAAAATGAACAATACATTATAAATCATTCTCAACTGTAATTCCAATATTTTCCTGTAAACGGGTTTACATGAATATAAAACTAATGATAAATTTTACATTTATTTTCATAAGGATGTCTTCGTCCCCTCCGTTTTTCATCATTGTGCTGTGATAAAAATGTCACACCATTCAGATTCCATTCCCCTCATTTGACTCAATGTCACTGTCAACCATTAGCGAAAAAGAATAGCGTCATTAATTAACAATAATGACAATAATGATTATAAAATGATGTTGGGACATACATATCTATGACCGGATTTATTGTTTCATAAAGCGTAATTCGCATTTGTAAAAGCTAATGATGATAACACTGTAAGCATTTAACTTTTTCTAATGGATAAAACCCCATGCAGCTTGATGACTTGACAAAGGAAAAGACATTAGACTTGAAGAGGGGACGTTTCTTGTTCAAGAAGTCGGCAAAATACAAAAAACAAAGTTATCTTGTTTGGTTCGTGTAGATCTGATGTAACAGCAATTTCTAAGTCATTCAGCTCACACAGGACTGTGGTCATCATCCCTTAAGCCATATAACACTTACTCCACGCTTCATATTATCATCATTAAGTGCTTTTAGACTATGTTAGCATCAGAACACACTGTATCCTTAAGGGGTTCTTTTCTTTGGAGTCTCCTGATTTGATTTGACATCATCTTTATAACACTTACGCTTAAATACTCTCCTTTTGCTGTCTTACTCAGTTGTCCCTAAACCATTACAGTTACTTTCTTTTGTGGACTGTACTCTTTTAAAAATAGGACTAATTAACAAAATCTTTACAAGGTTATAGTATTTATGTAATGATTGGAAGCCAAAATATCTAAACTAAACCCATGCATCACAGTAAATTTAAAGCTAGCATTGGGATTTATTTTGTCATTTGAGCTGGAGGCGTTGCGGGTTGCTTTAAGACTAAATGCAGCTTCTGACACTCTCTTGTGGTGAGAGTTTACTAGATCTAGATAAAGAAAAAAAACCTGTCAAAACGCTTAAAATGGTGGAAACTGGGTAAATAGAAAATGTCGAGAAAAATAAAAGAAGAAAGAGAACTTAACAGGGAAAAAAGAAAAAGAACAAAAAAAACAAGAATACTGCCAAACACCAAATCACACAAACACCCAAAAATGTTTAGCACTTGCATGTAAGGAGTAAAAATAAAACACTATCTGATTTTCAATGCCAGTCCTTAAAGTGTGTGGATAAAAACAAATTCAAAAAGTATAATGTTTCTGCATACCAAACACATCCAAACAAGCAGAAATACAAAACTGCTTCAAAAGGAAAAAAAAAAAAAAAAACTGTAAGGACTGACATTTTTAGGAAAGATGTGACATTTATCATTAGAAAATGCTTGCTTGTTCTTTGCCATTTTGGTTGTGTATTTTGGCTTAATGTGGTGGTTATTTTATTTATCTAAATTGTTTTTAAATGTATTACCATAACAATTTGTTTTCTTAATAAAAATAAATAAATTCCCATTAAAATATAAAAGTCAGGCTATGTATAACAGTTTAGACTTAATCTCTTTATGTTGTATGTTGCTAATTTGCAATGTACCACTTAATCCAGGACTCCACCTAATTTAGCATCACCTTGAAATGTAAAAACACTGAAAAATATTTTGCTATAATTGGAAATAAAGTCATGCACATTTAGAGGTGAAATATGCTTTCTTGAGAGGTACAGATGGACAAGTTAAATCTGCACTGGCTCAAATTGTGTTTGCTTCATACATTTTAGAATTAGAAAGTTCCATAAAAAGATCTTCAACATGTTACAGTGAAGGGACTTTAAGACATGTATTTTACACATATGATACATGTGCACAAGCTTCAGGTAAGTTAAGTTGTAGCAATCTTTCACTTTTGTCATTTCTAAGGAAGATAGTAAACAATGTAAATTATTATAAAATGTTTTTTACAGTTGCATTGATTGACATTGTGGAGTAGAAATTACACAGCAGAGTTATAAATTCAGAAAGTTATGAATTCAGTAGTTGTATGTAGGGTTAGAGGTGTAATTATATTTTAAAAAAGACCAAAAATAGTCTTCGAACTATTTTGTCATTTAACTTGTTTATATGGAGCAACCAGTCTAATACTTACATTCACAGTTGTTCAGCAGCATGAAATTATTGAATGTCTGCCTTTTTAGTTCTTGTGCTGTGGACTAATTATGCGCTGGCTCCATATTTGATATTTGTTTTCTCTCCTGGGACACTGGGCCAGATATGGATCTGTAGCAGTCATTAGATACAGTAATGTCCTGGAAATTTTTGCCTGTTTCTTGTCTTTTAATCTGACAACCATTTTGGTTAATTCTCAGTTCACCAAAAAGAGAGAAGAATGCACATACCAAACAAAACTGTAAAAAAAGTACAGGAGGGATTTATAATTTAAAGTTGTTGGATATGCCAATTTACAATAAGATATATTAAACTGAACCTAGCTAAGATCCTATTTCTTTTTATTGAATTATTTTTATTATTTGCACTTTCTAGCACTGAACTTCTCTTGACTGAGATCTCTGAGGTCCTTCCAGGGATCTCCAGTTTAAGGTTACTGCCCAGGATGCCCCGATCACCACGGGCACCATTGTCACCTTCCACATCCAAGCTTTCTCCAGCTGAGTCCCTGTTTTTTCTCCAGTATCTCATGTTCTTTCTTTTAGATCTTGCCATAATTAAGAATTTCCCATTAACTGTATATGAGAACTGGACTGAGTGACCTCTCCCTCCTAGCATTCCAAACAGGAAGTATCCGCCAGCTATAAGAAACCAAAATCTCTTCAATTTCTATTGAGAATTAAACAGCTATGACTCAGTCATTATATTTGTCAAAACAACCATTCTTGCATTATTTTTTACTGTTATGATATACAGTTGTATTTTGCCATTAAACCTGACCAGAATGACCACATGCCTACATTAGAGACATCAAGACCTGGATGACAAGCTTAGTACGCTGATGTCGTCTTGCTCCAAAATGGCGATGTCCGTATCACAAACAAAGGGAGACTGAATCAACGATTTGGTTTGAGCTGGAAACAAGCCATTTTCCATGGGTGATGTCACACTCACTTGATCCAGTTCCCATTTTACAATAAATGGTTTTGCCACATCCACATATTCAATGGCCATCTTTTTTCCACCACAACATATATAAGGTTTGTGTACCATAACCATATTTATGTGGAGAGGTAACTTTGAGGAAAAGCCTGGATGAACTGGAAAGTCCAACTGAAGCTGTTACGCATCCAAGATCAGGCATCATGTTGAACTCCTTAACCGCAAGCCTTCCCTTTTAAAGGATGATGAATTAATTTGTCCTCGCGTTGGACTACAGTGGGAGCTGGCTGCTCTCTGCTGTGTCAGTTAACATCAAAGAAGATAAACACTGGCAGATCAAACACTCTGCTATCATTAAAAATGCACCACCAATTCAGGAGTTCTTGGCCTAAGAGGTGTGCGGGATAGTAGACTGTATAGTAGCAAACATGCCCCCTGTGTTAAAGCCCTTTGTTATTGACTTCTCAATGTCTACTTATGCTGCGCTGAAGAGGCAGCATAGCAAAGTGCCCTATGAGAGGCATATGGTTAGCAGATAGCTGCGGGGTCATGCAAAGAGACAGGTTGGTGTGAGTAAAGCAACACTGGCTCACTGACTTGGTACAGCAGTGGTGGGAGGCAAAGGGATTTACAGACCAGGCAGTTTATTTGACAGCGCTGTTGAGCTAAGGTCAGGCTTGCAGACTGTCTTTCCTCTAACCTCCAAAACAGTCATCATATCTCGCTTCATATTACCACCTCTGCCGAGAAACGGGGGAGGAATCCAATCATAATTACATAGTTGTGATGGAAATGTGAAGAGGAGAGATGACATTATAGATCTGCTTTCTGTCAGCACCTCGCACTTGCATTTCTCTATCTGCTGCCACAGATTCCTGTAATGACTGCTGTGCAAAAATAGATCACCAAAGTCCTGCTGCACAGTATTGCTTTTTGATGTTAATTTTGATCATCTCAAGAGACTTTAGTATATAATAAAAAAAAATAAAAAAAATCCTGACTTAACAGTTTACTTTGACTACCTATATTTGCTGTGGAAAATAGTCAAAGTGTAAAAAAATTCCTGTTGTGTGTGAGCCAGAAATAAGTAGGAATTAAGTAGCCGAGCTGTTACGTTCAAGTGCAACTTTAAACCCTGCAAGAAGACAGAACTATATTAAAAATAACATCACTTGAGTTTCACTGCATCTGTGGACCTTTAGGGAGACGTACAATTAAAAGAAGCTTAATGATGTCTATTGGATTACCATTTCAGTTTTCAGAGAAATCGTTAGCAGGATTTATGAGGACACAGCGCTCCAATCCAACACTATCGGTATCTGGTAAAGGAGCTATTTCCGATCGATATTTTTGAAGATTTAGTGCCATGAGAGAAAATCAAGAGCCAACAAGATCAATTTCTTTCCCCATGAACTACCGTCTTCTCACTGTATTTTACTTTTCACAACAATTAAATTGTCTGCTAGTTGGAGAGACAAAGGGGTAAGAACACAGCAGGGTTACAGGCTAAACCATTAAAACACAAAACAAATGTGTAGGCTTTTTAGCTGTTTTCTCCAACTTGAAAATGACTGCAAAGATACACACTTAAAAGACAGTCAAATAAAGACACAATTCATGTCCTAGAAAGCGACACAGTTGGCTAAAAACTGAAAATTATATTTAAAAGACCATTGAGAATGTTTTGAAAGGGATCAAACAATGATCAAAGTGGGACTTCAATTTTGAAACTATAGAAGAATAAAAGAGATTGTCTGAAGCATTTTTCCTATTCTGACTAAATGGTAATCCAACTAATAATATGTTTAATAAAGTGTAAATCAAGTAAAATGTATCAACAGTTCTGTAAAATGTTTAATTTTATGGAAAAAAGAGGATTTTTAATTTCACTTTTCCATGTGTGCACAGTTTTACACATTCTTCCCCAAATGATTTAAATGTCTGCACGATTGAATGCCTTTCCACTCTTACTAATATAAACATCTCTGAAAAAAAACACAGACTGTCGGCTTGGGTTGTCCTCGACTGTAAGCATCGTACCTGCATAGTGATGCTTTGTGTTGGCAAGGTGACATTCCTGTCAAGGTTTTTCTTGTCTCTGCCTGTTTGCTGCTCTGGCATCGTACTGTGAACTGTACTGCTCTAAAGAGAAAAAGCCGTGGCATTAAAGATTCTCCTTTCTTATACTACTCAAGATTTTTCTCCACAACAACGTTGCTCCGTGGAAGGACAGCAGACACATCTCGGTGTTATTTCAACACATGTTTATGGAATTTGCCCTTCAGTTATTGTTATTATTTCAAATTGAGTATAATTACATTTTCCCTAATCAAGAAAAAAATAAACAAATCACTTCAGCAACAACCATATAAGGCTGCAGTTTCAACATTTTCCCAATGCCCCTAGAGCTCATCCCAGCTGCCTTTTAATTGGGTGAAAAAACATATTATTTCAGTCACTTTAAAGTGAAGCTCTTATCACCAAACCACTAAAGCACCCTTTGCAATAACTACCCTATCCTTGTTGTGCATTTTTTTTGTCAAAAAGTCTGATGTCTCATGAGGATATTTATAATTCTCTACACTGTATGTGTCATTTTTCAAGATTTGACAGCCATGATTAATTCAGTAAACTCTCATGAACCAGTTTGTATAATGTGTAATATAAGTTTGTTTATTTATTTATTTATTTGAACCGTCTTAAAGTGGCTGAGCCCACAGGAGTAGCACATTTTGAATACATAGCAGAAAAAAATATGTATTCATTTATTTTTCCATCAACATTAAAATGTTATTTCCAAAGTCAAAGCAGTTCTTTGTTCATCCATCCATCCATCCTCAGAACCTGCTGGAGCCTACCAAACTACAGTTGAGGTAAGGCGAGGCACACTATGAACAGGTCACTTGTCTGTTTAAGGGTGCGATTCTATGTTTTTTTTTTTTGTTTGTTTCAGTTAAGATGATGCATCTCCAAGTGTTTTTTTTTAACTAGATCACCTTCCTGTGTGTGAATTGCATTTGTTGGGTTGTGTCCCAAATTTTAGCTTTTAAAGCAAAAAAGACTTCTCTGTGTTTCCCCAAAAAAAAAAAACAAAAACATATTGCTTCTGCATTTGCTTCATTGCTTCTGGAGAAAATGTAATTATAAAAAAAAAAAAAAAAATCTAAACAAATAAGCGTTATGTCTTTTTCCTATTTCAGAGATTTTGAGATTTTAGCACTTTTTTTTCTTGTTTTTCTTATGGCTGTAACTTGTTTTTAGTGTTAGATTTAGTGTTTCAGTTATTTTGTGACATTTTTCTTCCCTGTTTTCCCTCTTCTCCGCCTGTTCATTACTAGGTTAAGTAACTGAACTCTGAACTTTGCAGCTCCTCCATCATCACCTTTTTTTGGGTCTTTTATACCCACAGTAAAAAGAGGATTAACAAGAAAAATGCCAAGACTTCAAATCATTCCTTTTAGTAGAATTTGATTTATAAAAAAATCAAATGAATTATAAATGGAAATTTAAATAAGAAAAACATAACTAAAAAGAAAACACCTTTTAGTCTGAAATTATAAAAAAAAAAAGCTTTGCTAGGTGATTAATTCCCCCTCCACCTTTGATTGACACCTTCTGCATGTCAAGATAATTACAAATGCTGGGTAAAGGTGAAAACATGAAGGCAGTTGTTACTTTACTGGATTAGACATGGTAGTCACTGCATGTTTTCTGATTGTATTTCCAGTTGATAAACGAAATAGATTCAGTTGGAGAGCCTCAACGAGACTGCAACGTTTCCCTGGTACAGCTGGAACTCAGTAGCCAGACTCAATCCAATCTTCATTCTATTAAAATGTTCATAGTTCCACTTCAGCACAACCCTTTAACAATACAAACCTGACCCTCGAGTGATGATCCTCGGGAAAAGAGAAGAAAACTTTTTCTTCTTTTAGTGGCGCATGAGCAACCCTTCAGGGAAACTAAGACTAAGGATTGTTGACTTCGCTTAATCCTTTCCAAACACAAACAACTGGCTCTCTTCTAATAGGATAGATGGTTAAAACGGAACCAGGAGGCGTAAGAATTCCAGAATGGAGCCACAACATGCAGGACATGCAGTCACTGACTTTATAATCTAATATCCATTCTTTCTTAAACATGATGAACCAGGAACCCCTAAACATGATTAAAAAACATCTAATTAGTTGGATTCAGTTTTGTTATGCAGAACCAAAACATATTATTGAAGATGGAGTGTAAACCATAGAGATTTGGCAGCAAAATAGACCGGCAGCAGTTCTGTCATTAAATGAGATCACAACAGAAATCCCCACTTTCTTTCATTTTTTGCTCTGCTTTTTTATGCCGTGTTGCTCTTTTTTTTCGTAATAAATCCCCTTTCAGTTTTATCAGATGACTGGACTTACAGTTGTTCTCCTCATAGTCAGCAGAAAGCCGAGAGGACAGAATTGCAAATCAACTGGGAGCTCAGACTTCTCACTTACTTTGTGTTGCCTTAGTAAGTCAGGGTGCATTGGCATATAAACAGCTCTGTGGCTATGGCTAATGGCCAAAGGACTACAATGTACTACTGGCCAAATGTGGATTCATTGGCTGTATATCTAATCTTGGGGAGTAAACATAATTGAAAAATAATAGCTTTTTTTTTTTTTTTTTTTTTTTTTGCTTTTCCACGTTTGTTGACATTTAAATGAGTTTATGATAGGAAACACTTAAATTCTTGGGGCATTGCAGTATTTATTTTCACCTTGGTTGCTTTTACAGAAAAAAAAAAAAAAAAAAAAAAGGGGGTTTAAAAAACCCTCACGTGGCTGGGATTTATGCAAGACTGGACCAAATAGCCTAATTAGCTGTTTCTACACTATTGTTTTAACTATATCCAGTGACCTGTGAGCCTTAAGCTTCTTCTAATGAAGACAATCCCAAAGCACCAATTTTGCAGAGGACAGCTGACGGGGCCCAACCTGTCTACATAAGCTGCAGAGGATTAATCTTCTCTCTCTCTCTGCCTTCTCTCTTTCTGCCTTGCTAATTTGATGTAATTGAATTAAGTGGAGACTAAAAGTGGGACACTGCTGCATGCCCCTATGATTGGTCGTCCTTATTAGAGGGTAAAAGATACAGGCTTCACAATTACAGGAGCTATAGAACTTAATGAAAATGGGGAAAGAAAGAGGGAGGACATGGTATCTCTGAAGTTAGTGTTGTTGCCCTAGCAACCATTTACATGGTCAGATAAACACATATGGCACATAAGTGTAGTTTAAATTACACCAATATCTACCAATGTGAAGTGAGAATTTAATCTGAACTACATTTCACCAAAAAATCTATCCAACTATTTTGCAATTTGTATAACATAACTAAAGCCTTGCTCACAACTGCCTTTACGAGTGGCGCCTCTACAGGTTATGCAGGTGGCCCGCAAAAAACATATCGAGGTCGCAGACCGCCCGGTTAGCCCGTTGAGCTTAAATGTTCAAGTATATTTTTTTTAGCATTTCGGACATTGGGACAGATTGAGGTGAACACCTGTACAACACACACGTACGTACACGTACGTAATGCTTCATTCACACTGGCCTGGGCAATACACATCCAATCGACCACTCTCAATGAAAAAAATCAAAGCATGCACAAGTGTGCATTTCAGGCTTCCCCGTTCAAAACTTTCATGTATCGCCTTGAAAGTTTTTAAGTCAATCTCTGGGCTCTATGTACAAAACATGCGGCCATTTAATGGGAGTTGAAAATTAACAAGTTGAATTTTTACCAATCAGTGACTTGGATTTGGTAGTGACAAATGGGTAGCATCCTTTTTAAAATACGGAAGTACCAACCGTTTGAAAATTGATCATTAAGGAGGAATTAACAATTGTGGTTTGCCCCTTGCCGGACTTGTATATCACCAGGTTTTTCATATTTTGGAATAGAAAAGAAAAAGCCTTGAGCAAGATTTGAAAGATTTGCTCCACTTTAATATTTTCTACTGAGTATATGCACTAGTATTGGGTAGTGACAGTCCAGTGTGAAAACCGATTGCTAAAAGCACATGAAAGAATGTCCGTTTAGCTCGTTCTTGAACTTGCATCACATGACCAGTGTGTATGTGGCGTAATGGTGAAGAAGGTGAGATGTAGGTACATTGTATGGATTTTTCCTCTTTTTAACCCCCCCCCAAATCCTGCACACTGCACATGGAGCCTGTTAATGCTGTTCACATGATAAGTGCATGCTCCTTGTAGGCATCTTGCATGCAGCCTTACTGTTAGATGATCAGAGTGGAGTTTGTGTGGGTGTCCTTTGGGCACTTACAGTTACGTATCACGTGCACACCCTGTGTGTGCGGCAGTCAGTAAGGGGTCGGTACTCACTCCTTACTAAAGACTAGAGTGTGGTGCCAGGACACCATACAATTGCATCACCTGTGAGTCATAAGTGCATGCAACTTACACTATCCTTACAAATATTTCACAACAAACTTACCACGCTAATGACAATGGGACATTCCATTTTCATGACATTCCTTGATGTGGTTGTACAAACCTCAAGTCATCTGCTAGACACACCTGTGCTCCCTTTAAGATGCAGCCGTTCCTGTCTACAACCCTCCCGAACAACCCAATACCCACAGTACCCGAACGGGGCAACCCCTGTATGGGTGTATGTCACTTAGACCTAAATAGTCTTCAGCTCTAGAGTTTATGTTTTTTTTTTTCCACTGCCTGTGCACCAGTATTAGTGGGATTCTCAAAAGTGTTCATTTGATTCTACACTAATATATTTTTTTCATCACTGCCAATCTAGTTTTGTCTTTTTTTTATTCTCCTACTATCTAAAAAGTTTGAAGGTTGAATCTAGAGTCCTTGTTGAAAAGGAGAACATGCGGTCATAAGTAGTAAGCTTTGTATCAAAGTGAACTCTGAATCAGATTTTTACTAAATACAGTATCAAAGAGATTTTGAATGGAGATACAGGCTTCTGCATCCTACTGTTGCAGACCTTCAGCATATTTTTCACTCACGCTGTTCTGAAGAGATAAGTCTTGACTTCATCATAACACAGCCCCGGGGCAGTCACAGCACACACCCTCACTTTTTATGGCAGTACACCATGAATTCACGGTTGAGGTAAAGTTCGACCCTCTGGGCTTGGTAGCATTATGACATGAACACTCAGTTGGCCGGTGTCACTCACACCCTTCAGCCCCATTCTCTGCCATGCTCCCTTCCCTAAGACTCAAAGTAGAACATGAGCCCTTGCCTTGTGGAGCCGATTGGGGCATCCAGGCAGAGCTGACAAGACCCAGTGTCTTGAAGGAGCAATACACCAAACAGGCCCTTTGTAACCCCGACCAGCTGCATATCTGTCTCCCTCGCCAACAGCCTTTCCTCTGATAGAAGTGTCTCACAGTATCAACAGCTTCTAATTTACTCTCTCACTTGCCTCATTTGCTCCTCACAATGCTCTCTTTCTCTGGGTTCAGGTCTGCCATTTTGCTTGCCAGCAATTTGTTCATTGGATTTTTCTGCTTCCACTGTTATGTTTATGCAACAATATCAAAGATAAATGTAAAGAAAAACAAGAATCCCTCAATTATCAAACTTCTCATGCCTGAAAACTGGTAACACTGAAAATGTGCCATCTGATGTCACTGCATTTACAAGTGTGTACTGAGCACAGCCTCAAAATGGTCTCTAGAAGGCTGTTGTCTTCTCCACCAGGGAACCAACAGATGTGAAGTACAACTGCAGTTCTAATTACTGAAAAAGACAAGTGTGAGATAATTACACAGCAGAAGTGAGGCAGAAAACCAAAGACATTCAGGGCCAAAGCTTTGATCTGAGACCAGACAACTGTGGCTGCCCATCACCATCTGCAGCCCAAACTGCATCAGCACAATCACACAGGGAGCTTCCCTTCAGAGCTGACAGAGCCGATGTGAAGGATTGGGAGGTTTTCCTCTATCACTCAGCCCAACTTGAGTGTAATTCTTGAAGCAATCGTTGGCTTTAGCCTTAAATTAAAAAGGAAAAAAAAATGATGATTTTTCTTGTTGAATGCTGATTTGGACTTCCCAATATTTCTAAAAGTAACTTTAACAAAGAACCCTTCAAAAAAATATAATAAAAATTCAAAAAGATATTAGGAGACATGAACTCTTGGCAGCTAAAACTGGATAGAATTATCTCATGCTTAAAACGGTGCTTCGAGAGGATTTAATGAACCAGTCATAGAAGAGTTTGTCAGAACAATTTCACAAATATTTACTATCTAAATGATCTTTGATCAGTTCATCTTGGATTTATATATATATATATATATATGGTTCTTGTAGTGTTCTGTTTACTTTGTCGCAGTCACACCAGGTACACGTTTCTAATATCCACAGCTGTTCTAATTTAGGTTAATCATCCTCAATGTATTTAAGTGCCTGCTTTTCAATTCATGCTTGTTGGATCATCTGTTTTTGTCACCTGTCTGTTGCGCCCAATCTTCATGACTTTTTACAAG
This sequence comes from Adrianichthys oophorus, assembly GCA_036245035.1. Lineage (NCBI taxonomy): Eukaryota > Metazoa > Chordata > Actinopteri > Beloniformes > Adrianichthyidae > Adrianichthys > Adrianichthys oophorus. Next base: position 13,081,378 of record BSAI01000096.1, on the reverse strand, counting down.
TCAACATTTCTGTAACCTAGCCTGGTCTCTGGGATTTTGTGTTCATCACCAGTTTCTGACAAATCTTGAGTATGTAGTGTAGTGAAGTGAATAAGAAGTGTTTTATTTTATTCATTAGGTAAAACTATATATAAATCCCTTAAATGTTAAAGGCAAATGTTTTACAAATTATTAGTTATTTTTGCACTGAATGGTTTTGTGAGTCAAAAATGCTTTTCTTGGGAGTCAAAAACTGTTCTGAGTAACAGTGCTTTTAAAACAGTTTATTCATTGGTGATGTTTATTTTTTACATTAATGTTTTATGAAACTTGCTTTAAACATTGCAGTTGGAAACAGCATGTCAGAATATCTAGAAATAAAAGCTACACAGGTTTTTGTGTTGAAATGCAATGTTTCCAATCCTGCAATGGGAGTGTAGTGATATATTTCTTTTATCATTAGGAAATGCAGTTGTGGGGTATCAAACCTGGGGTTTGTTCTGTTGCACACCGATCCACCACCAACATATACATATTAACATAGACTCAAAAAGAAATGTGTGGGCATGAATTGTGTTTCAACACTGTGTTAGAACATATATGCTAATTTTAGCTTGCACTTAGGTGTTAGACAGGCGTGTTTTTTATCAGTCTGTGCCAGCAGGCTCGAGGCACTAAGAGATAGGAGCAACAAGGAAGGTGAAATCCCACACAATCCTATTAGAGTGGATTAGGGGGCAGCCTTCTTTCTGTCAACACTGCTCCAGGTGAGCAATTGTGAATTGTAAAAAAATAAATAATCAATAAACCGAAACTAAATTTACAGTTTGTCGCCCCTTTTGGAAGGCTCAGCAATTCATTTATCAAGCAAACTTCAGCATTAATGATAGCAAAGTTGTTGGATAATAACTTGTAAGCTAAAAATAATTATAGTGCTGTCAATCAAATTTGCCACTGATACAAAAAAGGATTTTGCTTCTCCCAAGAGAGCCAATGAGGAGTTATTTCTCATTATCAATAGGATAGTCAAAAATAATATTTTTTTTCATCTAAATTCTATTGAATACATCCATGTCCTTCTTTTTCCGTGCCTTTTCAAAGTGAAATACTTCATCTTCCAGAGTTCCTACCAGGATTTCGTCTCAGTTCCATAACAAAGTAATCATCAAAGTCTAAGCTGGCACATTTTTTATACCATTTCAAAAACAGCCATTTCCTTCCTATATACCTATTCTTAATTATATAATAAACGTAATTTAATTTGACCTTTTTCTATGTGCATATCTGCAAATCATCTCAGCTATTGTCAATCCCAGCAGGTAATCAAAATTATTCTGACTATTTAAAAAGATGAAAAACGATCTGCTGTAGTGCAATTTTGTGTGTATCACTTGTGTGAGCTACAGTGTGTAGTGTGTTTTTACCTGTTTGACTGCCTCAGATATACCCACTTCCTTGTATTACTGATAATACAGGTTCTCTAGAAAAAACTGGAAAATTCTAAAAAACAGCAGCATTGATCTACTCTAAACTCACAGAAACATTCATGCTTTTCTCCTTTTCTTCTTTTTTTCTCTTTTTGCCAAGCTAGAAAACAAGTCATTTATGTAGTCAATCAAAATGGACTGTGAAGAACCATTCTCATACATTTGCATCTTCTAACACCTAAGCATTTAGCTACAGAAACACTTGAAGTCAGCGGCAGTGCTACACCCAAGTGAAGAAGTAATAATGTTTTGAAGGTGGGACATCACTATTAAAAAATCTGCATGAAAAACAAAATTAACCAGAACAAAACAGAATCAGGTACTTGGTTGAAGAACATGAACTATTAGACTTGCTTTTGTTCTCCAAACACTCACAAGGCTGAATTGTACTCTAGATTAGGAAACATTCAGTTTTCTCTTAGGAATTTGCAAAAAAGCAGAAAAAAATAATATTAGTCCCTCAGCAGGGAAATTGTATTGTTACACAGCATTATTAAAATAAATATGAGTTGTGTACAGTTAAGCAGAATAGGATACTGGTGCAGATTTTATGGATTGTTTGGCAACATTTTCCTTTTAATTTGTGTAGTGCAAAAAAGTTAGTGTTCACATATTCAAAAATTCCTTATTTTTAGAAATTGAACTTTCAAGTGCTTGATGGGATTTGTTTTTAAAAAAAGGATGTTAAACTAACGAAATTATTGAACAACTCACAACGTTTCTACGTTTTCTAGAGGCAGCTGTAAATGACATGTTAAAGTGGTTCCCATGTATTTAATGCTATTAAATCTTAGCGTGTATTCAGACTGGGAAAGTCCGTTGGTTTGGACCGAGTCCACCTAATTTGTTTTGGATTGGGTCCTGAATATTGCATTTGGTCTGGATTCAGACTGGCGTCTACCAAAGATTTCTGTTTCGGACCAAGGCTTGTAAACAAAACCACGTGACTAAAGATCTCTTCAGTTACTGGCCAGGAACTACGGGGCGGGTCAAAACAACAAGAGGAAGTTGGAGGTGAAGCTTTGAAGTTCTTGCCGGGATAGTTAACCAATTAAAATGTTATATTTCGATGACTAGTTTTGAATTCAGGAACAACAAATTTTGGCAGTTTGATACAATGGACGAATGGTGCAATTAGCAAAAAAAATGTGCCGTGTGTGCTTTAACTCAGAGGATGCTAGCAGCTGCAGTACTGAGACGTTGAGTATGAAGGTAGGGTGATAAGTGTTTATGACATAAAGATTGTTGACCACATTTCAATGAGTTGCTGTGTCTCATCATTGAACTACAAGCTACAAGCTAGCTTTAAGGATGATGTCACAGCAGCACGTGCCACACAACGACACACAGAAAAGCATGTAAGAAGCGTTTTTAAATAAAATAAACGTTCTAACAAATAAACAGTTGGAATAAATACTTCCTTTTTGATAATATGGCAATCAATGCTTTACATTTGTCCGCAGCTCACAGGTGGCTTCATTCCCATCTCAAAAGACGGGTCCAAGAGCGGTTCCTGGTCCCGGACCAGGGTTCACTTGCACGCACTTAGACTGAACATTTGTTCTAGATTATCGGGGGAACAAACTCTGGTTCACTTTAAGTGAACTAAATGTGTCCAGTCTAAACACACCTTTAGTCAGCAATTTTTAGAAATGGTGAATGTTATAATTCAATGGAATTTAAGTTAAATTAAGTTAAATCTGACTTGTGAGTCACTGCACACCCCTTGGGTGAAAACTGTCCTGACTTAAACTCATTCAGGAGAAGTGCAAATGTGAGGAACATAAAACCCCTTGAGCCAAAGGAGAAAACTGATTTTCCTTTTGCCTCTCCATCTCCAAATCTGTAACCTGGAAACTGGACACATTATTAATCTAACCTCACAATGTCCACTGCACGCACAGTCAGGTCTCATTTCCCTTCATGCCAGCCATAGCCCGGTCACTACTGAAGCCACACAGAGCAGCACAAAAGAGGCTGCCCACTCCTGTCTGCTTGGATGGACTCGAGACTAAAGAGGAAGATGAGGAGAAATGACGAGAAGAGTGTATGAAGGAAGAGCATGATGGAAGGAAAGCCAAGGAGGTCAAGCATTATAGGTTCAAGCAAGTTAAACACCCCCAGCACATACAAAGAATAGTGTTTGTCCTCTCATGCATAAGAGGCAAAGATGAATTTAAAAAAGCCTCTGATCTCTACTCCTCCACTTGTGGGTCAATAACTGCCGATGCTCCCTCCAGAGAAGAGGAACATGTACTCAGATCCTTATCAGGGCAGCTATCATCTCCGCTGCCTCACAGAAGCAGTGATACTGTCATCCTTACGTTATCACATAATGACATCACTTCAGAAACATGGTAGTTATTATATTCTTCTACACCACAGCAGTAGGAAGACAACACAGGAAATCATCAGATTTTGCTGTCTTTTCACTCTCCTTCTCTTCCCCTTGCAACCTTTGCTTTTTTCCTCTATTTTATTTCATTTTTCCCCCAATATCTTGTTTTATTTCCACTCTCTATCACTTTTTTTGCTGATCTTTTTCTCTGCAGCAGTGCCAGCAACAACAAGCATGGTCTCTAATCCACTCAACCACTTAGCTCTGAAGCTGGAGAGCATTCAAATTAATTATAATTACTTAAATTGCTTCACTGACTTTAATCAAACTTCAAAGTTTTGAAATACAAAAGCCAATTGTGCAGCAGTTACTAAAGCACATGTTAAGGCTGCTTCTGACATAAAATCATATGTAAAATGCAGAACCATTGAGAAACTGTGGCTTTGCTTCGAATAACAGCATGTGCTGTAGTTCGGGCAGAGATGGACACACACGTGCACCACATGTAGGTATCAGAAAACCTGCAAGGCTGCATGACTTATTCTTATATAAGGTGATTGAGTGATTGCTATTTTTCAATGGCCATTGTCTTTTCATACAACAGACAGACAGAAATGTGAAGTGATTCATAATTAAAAGATGTAAAAAGATATTCTCTATTGATTGCAACATCTCCTGTATTCACGTTAAGTGAATTTGAATAGCAGGTACAGAAGAAAATATGAATATCGAATTGTGTATGCACTGCAGAGAAAGAAGACTATCACCTCTGGGACTCTATCCATGATAAATAGTATATCTGCTTCTAAAGCTGATACCGTCTGAACTTCATTGTGCCTAGGCCTACAAAAAACAATACATCACACTCCAACTCCATTTCATAGATCCTGATCGTGGTAATTTTCTCAGTTTTTCCAGATAAATCAATGACAGACTTACAAGTTCAACACAAAGAGAAAAAGGATTTTTTTTTTTTTTTCAGAAAACATGCATTTTTCCAGCCTGCATACAAACAATTGTATAATCAGCATATGAGCATCTTAACAGTTTAGTGTAGTTAATAGATTCAGAAACATATTAACAGTTCATTGTTAACATATTGCAAATATTATTTACTTACAGTACCAACACTTGTTTCCTTTTAACCAATCACTTGAGACAAGTATTCAAATAGTAATGAATGTAAGCAGGTACAGTTACTCTGGAATACAAAAAAAAAAAAAAGTTAGATGCCACAACAGCCGTTTAGATAAAATGTGATCATGGGTGTGTAACAGTTAATCAATGTATTGATTTATACTCTTACGATCCAACCAGATCGATCTGTCTGAGGCAAGTTTTAATCAGGTCCGCCTATACGTTACAAAATGTATTAAGGCACGATAGTTTTATTTAACGTAAAAACTGCCAAGTGCCATCACAGCAAACGACACATAATGACGGCAGCAAAAACTGGTCAAACCATCATTATAGTCCAATGTGTGGAAACATTTTGAATTTTGCAGACAGATGACCATACAGTGTGGTAGAATGTTTTAATAGTTTACTGTTTGATTTATTTTTATGTAGAAAAACAACAGTGAGGTGACCTTTATGAAATTCAAATGTGAATGAATTTGCCATAAATTCACTTGTTTGTACACAAATGTATTTTTGGCTTGATTATCTTGAAATAAATACAAGGAATCTGGAAAGCTTCACCTGCATTGTTTAGCACACAGGTAATTTGTCTCTGAGTCACACTGGTTGAATTTTTGGCTAAAGATGTTCTGGATCAATTTTTTGTTTTTCTGTCAGTGAATCGGATTGTTCCAAAGGACCCAACATGGACTATGAATCGTATCGTTAACCACTAATTCTAATATGAATCAAATTGTTGTTAAAATGAGTCATTGCTAATTAGTCATTGAAAAAAGAGCCTATTTACAACAAAAATTGTACATCCACAAAAACCCCAAAATAAAAAGTCAAAATTAAAGACTTCTTAATCTTCATTAATTCACTACAACATTTTGCTATGCACAAAAAAAAAAAGAAATAAAGAATAATAAAAAAAAGAAAAAGATCCCAATGGCAACACAACCATAAAAAAACAGCAGCAGAGCATCGGAGCTGAAAGGATTTGTCCTGGAGCCAGCTATCATGTTGAACAGCATGTCTCCAAGTTTTTTATTATACACCCTCTGTACTGATGAACCAAAGATTCAATAATAGTTAGTAACTATGATCAGGTCATAGAGAGTACCTGGACCACATGCCCCCAGGTCCTTAGAGACAGCAAGGGCCAAGCAGAGTGTTGTCCACTAAAAGCGGGTCATGGCAGAGCATCTTAATTGACTCTCTTGTTGTCTAAGTGGGGAGGCAAACCTTCCATCTCCCTTTTACATCCCTGAGGGGCACCGACTCCCTTGTTGGTGCAGGAGTAACCATGCCCATCCATCTGGGATCGGGTCCTGTTTTTCCACTTGCTTTTGTGCTCCATTAGAATCTCCTTGAGTTATAAAAATATCCTAAACAGATTTTTTTTTATTTAAACACAAGAAAATATGTTTTATGAGGGATAGTTGGGTAGCATTAAAGAGTGTGTTCCAAAAGAGCCTCAGCCTTACATCAGTAGGCATTACGTCACTCACAAATGCAGAGTGAAGACTAAAGATTTGAAGTATTCTGGTGCCTCAAATGTCATGCTGGAGCAGGTTTAACTGTCAGAGTGCACATAAACTCACACACAAAAAATAACAAAACAATATCAGTTAAAACTAATTCTAACCATGTTGAAATGTTTAGATTGTTTCAAAGGAATGTAAAGAGAGGTCAAACATATCATTTATACTTGAGGCTTGGAATGCTTTAACACCCAGTGGCAACATGGAGCGCCACAACCTTCTAATCTGCTCTAATCTCCACACAGTGGAGCATTTGGAGACTTGGATATGGCTAATCTCAGATTTAGGGGGAGGGACTTTGTTGAGACAAAAAAAAAAAAACAGTATGGGCTTAAGCCAGTGTTTCTATACTAGAAAATAAATAATTGTAAAAAGTTATAGCTTAAATTTAACAAGCAAAAATTTCCAGAAATGTGTGAAAGCTGGATGCTCTGTTAATAAAAGTCTAAAAAAGTGTTAATGAGGATATACTTACTGTGCCCTGCTCTCAGGGATGCAGGTGATCTGTGAATAGCAAGAGGCATAGTATGATGACGCTTGTTTCCATGGGGGAGGTGAATATGATGGACACTCCCCACATTGCTTGGTTCTGATCCTGCCACAAACCCTAGGGCAATGATCCACAAAGCCAGATGGGTGAGTGAAACTGAATTCCAGTTTAGGGGTTCAGTAAGGGGCCTCAGGGGAGCAAACTGTGTCCAGTCTCTGAACATCTTCCTTCAGTGGCCAGACAAGGCTTCAGATCAAGGCAGAACTTCAGTGAGCCTTAGAGCCCCATACTTTTTTTTAATAAACTCACTTCGGCCAGAGACACTGGACCAAATCCATAGAACAAGAAATGTGGAAAACAGGCAAAAAAGGGGCAGAACTAAATAAAAAAAAGAAGTGAAAGGAAGAAGAGCCTCTTGTTTTTTTCCACTGTTGGATAAAATTCCGTAGCAGCTCCCAGCCAGGTAAAGACGTATCATTTACCATCAGGCGAAAACATTCACTCAGGAAATTAGGGCAACCTCTGACAGAAACTGAGAAATCCCAGCTTGTTCTAATTCCCTTAGTTTCCTTTGTTCTCTGTGCTTCTCGCTTTATCCTTCTATCAACCCCTCAAAATGTTTTGAAACATCTTCCAAACAAGCAAAAAACTGTCTTTACACATTATTCCAAAAATGTCAGTAAAAGGAAACAGCTTACAGATCTTGAAATCAAAATCAAAGGAAAGATAAGTTTTCCTTTTTTTCTCCTCCAGTGGTCTCAGAGGACGTCCTGAGGAATGGGACCATAGTTAAATCCGTGTCTCATCTGCATGTCGGACAGATGCGGCAGCGCACGGTGGACTGCGTGATTGCACCTGCAAGTTGTGCCAAGTCGCACACCCGTTCCCCATCCACAGATATCTGCTCTCGGTGAGACTGAGCGATGGCAGCAACGGCACCTGAGTACAGCCCTGGGCAGAACACACGCTTACACGCGCACAGCATCGGCAGCACCGTTCCAGAAGATGTGCGCAAGAGGAAGAACAGAGAGAGGAGGAGATGGAGGAAGACAGAAGGAGGGGGAGCCTCAACAGCCAGCCAGGAAGCAGGAGGGAGAGTGGCTATGCAAATGGGTAGCATTCACATAGCGAATCACTGGAGCCTGAGTGCATTGCAGAGGAAAAGCCTATTTAGATGGAATAGCAGGAATTGAAGCAATGCTCCCTAGACCTGATTCTCTTTCTCACATCTCAATTTTACCCATTAAAAGTGTTTTGGCATTTAAAAAAAAAAAAAAAAAAGAAATGTTGGAAAACATCTATAGATTAATGTCAGGCATGCAGTATTTAGTTTTACTTTGATCCAATTTTATCCTCACAAATTCTTCCTCATTTTTCTTCTTATTTTTCCTCTCCCCTTTGATCCAATAACTGTTTGCAATCTTTGGAAAGTTTAAATCAATTTTGGCTGGTGTAGTGAAAATTATAACCCTCATGTTCAGCTAAAATTGTTGTAAAAATCCTGCTCCCCATAGATCTTAACCAACTGTATCTGACTCTGAAGTGTGTCGCTTGCAGGATTGTTAAAAGAGTGATGATGATGCAGCTTGTGTACTCGAGGCAACACTCTCTCCCTTCCTAAACACACACATGTGGACGGTCACGCATAGACATGCATATATGTAAACAAGGCACGCACAATACAGGAGCTGGCAGTTGAGAACTGTCCACAGCAAGAGTTCTGAATCTGGGTAAGTCTGCCTCGCCTACTAATAAAAGAGCATTTCTCACAAGAAAGGGAAGGCTGATCACAGACTCTGCGTGCAGCAGGGTTACAGGAAAGTAGGGAACATGTGGACATAAAAGCCCTGCTGATAAACACAATCTGGTTCAGCTGGGATGTGTGCTCAGTGTTCAGAGTTTGGGACTGGAGAACACAAAGCTCAGCTGCAGTGTGAATGCTTCTGCTGGCACACTGGCCATTCAGCATCCTCCCCTTTAAAATGTTGTGTTCTAAGCTGGATGAAGAAAAAAAAAAAGAAAAACTAAGCACTGCTGAGCTGATCTAGATGGTGTACAGGGAATATACAAGCACTTTATGTCCAAAGAAAGCCAATTTAGCAAGCGTGACTCAGAGGATAATATGTCCTTCTTCATTTTCTGCTTCGACTTACTGCTCACATGAAGATGACAGTAAGCCATGTTAAAATTATGAAAACTATAAATCATCATTCGTACAACAGTTTTAGATTTTTGTTTTTCGTACAAGTGGACTTACAAATTAACTCATAACTTGTTCAACCTCTTCTCACCTTAAGACAAAATAACAAAAATAGTTTTGTTTTTATTGAATGAAGATGATTAAAGAAGCCAAAAGGATAAAGTTCTGCTTGTGGTTCGACGTTTGCAAAATAGCAGCTACAGTACAAAAGATGCTGCACCAATAAGCAGCTGTCTGTTCTCACCTTCCAGAATTTCAACTTCTGCAGACACCTGGTGTCAGAGACTCAGCAGCATGGAACTGCTGTTCTCATTTGCAAAGGTGAAAAGAAATGTTCCTGTTGAATGTCTCTGCACTGTCATCATTACCAGCAGTTTTATACACATAAATTATACTAGTAAAGCAATCTCCGAGTGTGAAGCTTTTTATCAATAACAGCAATCTGAATTACATTTAAATTGCAAAATGTTTGCATAGAACTGATCTAAAAGGCATTTATTCTTAACAAAATGAACAATATTAACTGTAGCTATAGTGTAAAATTTAACTGTGATATTTTATTCATGAGGTGTTTCCTTTGTTAAGATTTCCATCACTGACTTGTTCATGTGTGCCCCCCAGTGGCAAATGTCAAAAGTGCAAAAAACATTTAAAAAAATCAAAAGAATTTAAGATTTTAGGATTTTACAGATTAGAGGGGTTGGAGGTACCCATTGGAAAAAAAAAGAGACAAAAAACTATGAACTTAAAAACTCTGTTATTGCACTGTAAACTTCAAATATTTTCAAGCATTTTTTTTATTTAAGAGTGACATTTTAATATATTTCTTAACTACTAAATCTACAGTGAATGGTTTTTGATGTGATTTACTCTAAATGCGTCTTAGATTTGGCACAGTACCACTTTACTCTGCGGTCAGTGATTGCATAAACTTGCATATGAGAAGTTTGTGCACACAGCTACAGGGTAATCTTTCACGACTGAACTACTTATGCAAGCACACAAACAAACCCAGACCCATTACGCTGCTTAGAGTTTGCAGCTTTTTTCCTGGATAATTAGAGCGTTGGCCAGAAAACCTTTCTCTCCTAACGATCGTTGCCCATTAAAGACTGCTATTGTTTTGACTACAGTGCCCTCAGAGATGAAGTCAGACGTCTTTATGACAAATTAAAAAATGACTTACTTTTGTTTCCAATTAAGACCTGAAGGAGTGTGCTGCTGGTGCGCACATTCTTCCTTTGAAATTAATTTCCTTCTTATCAAAGAAATTAAGTGATATAAAGTCAAAACAAAAACAAAAATAAACTTTTTTTTTTCACCAACAGAACTCTGTTTCCCCCAAATTAAATGATCTGAGCTGGAGAGGTGAATTTGACTGGTTTCAGGAATTCTTGAGAGGGCAAAAGCCATAGAACAAGAGCTCTGTTGCTCGAATGGAACTGTGCAGAGAAGATGATTTGGCAAACTGGTTGGGGAGCAGCAGAAGGGTGGTCTAAGAGTACCTGAAGTAAGCCCTTTAAATCTGATGAAGAGCCATCAAGCAACACTAAATCACTCATGAAAAGACCATTTAAAGACAAGGAGACACTTTAAGACACTTAGGCAGGAATGTTTCTTCTTCTTACAACTACAGTGTATTATGCTAATGAACATATTCAGCGCCATCATGGAAGGTACTCATCCATAAGACCTAAGTGTGATTTGGAAAGGTTTATATAGGAAATTTTTACTTTGCTCTGAATAGATTTTTCATTCAGAACATCGTCGATAAACTACATACACCAGCATAAATTTCATACAGTTCTAAAATGCTTTATCCTCATTTGTGTTTGTGTATTATTTATAAAGTAAAACATGTAGGAGTTAAAATAATAAAAAGGACCAGTGACCAAAGAAAATAACAGCACAAAATTAACACAACTTTATAGCTTTCACTTTGCAATTATTCTTCTAATACGAATTGTTGAGGCTTTATTGTGTTTTTTTTTTAAGTTGCTTCCAAGTGTCTACTAAATTATTAAATTACAACAAATAGTCATTAAAAATAAGATTGAAATGATGGTGAGATAAGATGAAAAGAATCAGAAATATGTATATGACTATAAGAATAATTTTTCATCTCTCATTTGATTCTGCTGGCAAGGCATTCTTTGCAATATCAATACAACACAAAATAAAACTTTTTTCAGGCTAATGCATAAAAAACAATACCGGGTTATTTATTTTCATGATTCCTTTCAAACATATAGAAAAATCAACTATAACAGTAAAAACAGTATAACGCCTTTTTCCATTAAAAAACAGTAAAGGTTTTTCACAAACAAACACACTTGAGTGTGCCATTGTGTGGGTGTGAGGATGATGATGCATCTTAGTTGAAATTTGGCTTAAGCATTCTATCAGTGAGAGATATAAGGGTCATAGGTCAGCAACTTTCAGGGGGATTTCTCTCGATCTCTTCTGACAGTTCCCAGCATGCACTGGGCTATGGGGCACAGTCTAAGACTGTCTCTTTTCTGAAATCCTTCCCAAGTAGATCAGCCTATTTTATCTTGAACAGGTCAAGGACAGACTGTGGTCCCTCTACAGTGTCTTTAGAGTGTCTACTGCTTCAGCTAAATTGAACGACACAATTATATATTAGGGCTGTCAACATTAACGCATGTGATTAATAAAAAAATGAATGTGTTTTTATTTATTCCTGCAGATTAATTACACATCAGAAGCAACTTCTCGTTGGGCATTATTCCACTTATAGCATGGTCAGATACAAAATAAATAAATATTAAATTAATTTTTAGAACTTTTTTCTTATGAGTTGTTATGTAAAATTATTCCTTTATATTTTTACCTCTTAATAATGATATATATTTCTGTTGCCCATTCATGTTCTTTTTACTGTATTTTTACCCTTTTACGATGTTGATAAATACTTCAGATTCTCATTTATGTTTGTGCTGTATTTTTGTTCTTAATTTCACTCTGTTTTTAGGGAAAAATTTGCCACATGTTAAGGGACGACAAGAATAAAAATAGCGTATTGGCAAACTCTGGTGCATTTGCAGATATATTTTTTAATGCAATGTTTCTGTCAAATATAATATATAAATACATATTTCAATTTGGGGCTTACAGTTTAGAAAAACTGCCACAATTGCAGGTCACATTTTAGTTTAGAAACAGAGTATGTCCCTTCTCCAAAGGCCTAGAGCGAAACATACAATGTACATTTCTTAACAGCATGTCACATGCAGAATGCATCAGGCTACGACTCCCACTGTCTCTTAACTGCCGTGCTCTTTTTGTTCCACATAACAAGCCGGAAAGCTAAATTTGTCTTTGCAAGTCATAGATACATTTTTTTTTACTCAAAACCTACTGAAGCTCCGTTACACATTTTTTTTTTTTATTTTACCAGCTTAGCTACAACGTATCGAGTCATGGCTACTTAAAAAAAAAACGTCCCGTTTAAAATTTAGACAGTCCTTAGAAAAGATTTGTCAAAACATTCCATCACGACAGCTATATCACTGGCTAGTCACTTTGGCTAAGGCAGTGACTGATCATTGTGTGCCGTCCACATTGCTGTCACTAGATAAGACGGTCTTTGATTAGTGCTCCATGTGAAATCTGTTTTTGTGGATAAAGCTTTTAGAAGGGGAGTGGAGTTCAAGGACAGTTGAGAAGCAGCAATTCAGAATAATTCCCTCAGTTATAGAAGATCCATGTTGTGAGCATTTCATTTGCTTGCATTATACTGTATTATCAACCTTATTGAAAGGGAGTGTGGAACTCACAGAAGCACCTCAGTTACACTCTAATATCATCAGCGTTTACATTCCAAAGAAGATAAAGCTTGCGGATTGGAAGCACTAAACTCTTAAAATTTTGAGTTTAAATGTTTAATAAACCCTTTTTTTTATTTGTTTCATTTGTAAATAGTGAAAAGAAGAGCATAATTTTTTTAAAGAAGTGACTTCAGCTCCATTGAATATTCTACATCTGGTGCCAATCAAACCAATTCTAAAGATCTCTTGTTGTTTGTTGATATTTGTGAAGTTTGAAATGGTGAAAAAAAAGCTGTCTCATACAAATATTGGAGTATAGTTAATTGTCTTTATTGAAACATTTCTAAGCTACTGAGGCAAAAATGTAAATACATGTTTTGATGGTAAAACATTATGCAAATTACTTCTATGAAAAATCTTGTTAGTTTCTGTTTTTTAAATTAATTTCATGCTGTTCATTTATTTTTTAGTGGATGGAACAAAGACAAATCTCTCTTACTGTTTTTTTGTTTTTGCTGCTTTTTCATGTCATCTTCCTGTTCATGTGGCTGCTTGAAGGGTGCAAAGTTCTCCTCTCTGACCACAGAAGCTCACAAACAGTTTAAAATTAGACATTTTCACATGAGATCCATGTGGAAATGTCTTCTTGAGTTTTGGTAGAAGTCTTTTTTTTCAGCAGTGCCTTCGTATTCTATTTAAATAAATCAGATTCTGCTCAAATCAGTGTTGATACTCTCTTTGCTATGTTTGAATTCTATTATTTGTGTCACTATTTGTTGTGCTGTTTGGCCGAGTAGTCAGGATTTCTAAAACAATTTCTGGAGAGACAGAAGAGCAGAATTTCTTTGTGTTTTCATTTTATTTTTTTATTCTGAGCTGGGGGGTGTTTAAGCCCTGCTGCTTCCCTGCTGCTGCTGTTGCAGTGACAGTGCAGGGTTTGTGCAGTGGACTTTCTCTGCTGTTCTTGTAAATGTCTCTGGCTTAAAAATATTCTGCTCTGGTTTATTATTTAGCTGCATCATTTTTTTGTTAATTAAATTACTATTTATGGGCATTTTTCTCACTTTGCTTATTTTTACCATTCACATTTTTTTCTCAAAAGCAAGTGCTGGTGTTTTTGCCATGAAGATATTTCAACAAGCCTTAAATTTACAGCAAATTATATCTAAATTGTGATCAATTTGAAAGGTAGAATCTTCTAGCACCTCATTTGCTAAAAAAAAAAACAGTTTTACTTGCATATTTTAGGATATTGAAGCCTCTTGCCACAGGTCCCCTGGGTGATATGCTCAACAGCCCGAGCTTATAACATAGGTTGGCGTTAACACTGTCACTGTTTTTCCCGGCAGGATATTTAAGCTGTATCTGTAGGACTTTAATTAGTATTGTGTTGTTGGGAAACAACAGATTCTTATTTTCTGTCAACATGCCCCCCCTCCAGGCAACCAATTAATCACCAACACCTCAAAGATTAGGTTTTCACCATTAGACTGTGATGCATTTTCAGTGAGTTTGCTCTGAGAAGAGGGTAATTATGAAGACAACTGCATGAGGGTTATCTTTCTGTGACCACAGCAAAGTAATAATCAGGCATTTTTTGTTTCAATACAAATGTTTTCTCCAACTGGGGTTTAGTTGTACATAACATCTCAGATCTGTGCCAGGCTAGACAAAAGTGGGATGGGTTGGTGAAACAAACTGGAGTACACCATGTCATCAGTATTGGTCCTTCATAATTTGACAAAACAGCATGAAACCCCATGAAACACAAAAGACTGTAAGCACAATGAGGTCTCATAACCGCGGCATGGAGAGTAAAACTCCGATTCATGAGCATTAAAGAAACCATCTTACACTTTTAAGTCATCTTCACCATTTCCTGCAGAAATCTTTCTACTTAAACGATGTTACAGACATAATAATGCATGCTCAGTGGGAGAATGGAGACCCTGTTTCCATGCCAACAGCCCTTGCCCACAAATGGCCACAGCTTCCAAGCAGAGAAAACCATTTAAATCCAGATCCTCCATCAGCATAAAAAAATATTGAAAATAATCAGGTCAAAGAGTGACCACTCATATTGAGTTAGAAGAAGAAAAGGAAGAAGATTCACACGTGAAATAATAGAATGAGGAAAATGGCCAGGCAACAAAAGTCTTCTTAAGCTGTTTAGGCACGATAGCTGTAGTGAATCGAGTCCATGTTAAAACTGCAGCTGCAGAATGTTTTTTTTTTTTTAATTCAGATACACTTTATACACCTAGAATGAACTGAAATACATTTTACAGTTTGATAAGCATTAACATGGGAAATTACAATGTCATATTGGAAAGAGACCTTGTTTAATATGAATGCCTTTTTATATGATTGTTTTACTTTTATTTTATGATTTTATGGTTAAATTAGGGCTGTCAACATTAATGCATTAACGCATGCGATTCATAAAAAAAAAAAAAAAAAAAAAAAAAAAAAAAAAATTACACGACAGAAGTAACCGTCTTCCGAGTTGCGTTGGATGGTTCATGCCTGGTTCACACCGGATGCATAAATGCTGCAAAGCGGAGGGCAGGCGGAGTAAGCGCGGTATACGCTTACCTCCTGTCAGACCCGTATTTTTCCACGAAGATTGATAGGCGGTTCTGCTCAGCTCTGGTTATTTTGAGCTTTTTTTGGCCATCATTGGTAAATAAATAACCTTAGAAAAATATTTATGCCATGTTTCTGTCCAACTGGCCAACTGCTCTCATCTACTCTCTCAAAACCCCACCCCACCACGCTCTGTAGTCGGCCCACGGCATTGATCTGTTTGTGTCTTGTTTGTTTTTTGTGTGTTGTGTTTGTATGTTTATTTTCATCTCTACAGTCTGTTTAGATTCAAAATATGATTGCATTTGTTAATCATAGTATTTTATTGTGAAAAATTTGTTACATTCTGAAAACTGATCGAATTTTCGAGTGTGCAATTTCTAGAAATTTTCTAGTAATCCTTTTTTCAGAAAAAACTGACTATTTTTTACATGGTCCAGCCCGTTGTCACGGTAACGGGAAGAATGCCTCGCTGTGACGACAGACCTCGACTGCAGCAACAAAGGAAAGTGATTTATATATGCTGATCGTCACGATAGGTTCAATAAAGCATCAGTTTAGGGAGAAAGTTCACCTTTTACCGCTTGTTTTTGTCCATAAGATGAAGCAAAAAGTTTGTTTTAAAGAAGCCTGCACAGTGATATTGAACATTTGGGCTATGTGACCGGAACTGTTTTTTTTAGGTATGCGTCAACACCCAGCAGCCAATCAGATTTGAGCATTCACCCAGACCATTTAAAGTGCAGAAGCACAATGTTTGTTTCTTATTGCTGTATATCAGCTTCTTTGTTTTCTTGGAGTAATACTGCAGACATAAAAATCTATGCAGTTCTGTTTATCTTAGTGTTGATGTGTTTTGCGCAAACATATTGCATTTCGGGAATATCAGAGTTAACACTTTACAAGTTAAAACATTTTAGATGATAAAAACAAAGGAAAAAAGTACTCTAGTTCTTTCTTTGTTCAAAAGCTGCATATTGTCTACCTAGTAAAACATTGTGATTAATTGTGATTAATCACAATCCAAAAGTGTTATTAATCTGATTTTTTTAATCCTTAAACAGCACTAGATTAAATGCAACATTAATTTGTTTTTTTGTGAATTGCTAATAAATTCTGGAGTCAACATTGTAAAAGCACACGTTAAAAGCTTTTTTTTGGAACATGTCTTTCACATGAAGGTACCTTAGTGAAACAATTATACCCAAAGGAACTTTTTTTTTCTTTAAAGTTATACAGTTTTAATACATTTAACTAAGGGATGAAGACCAAGATGTCCATCCAATGCGAAACAGAAGATGGTTGTTTCTGCAAAGTCCATTCATTTCTGATAATTGCCACCTTGAAGGGCATTATCCCACCTATACCATGCTTACTTAGGAAAAAAAACAATATTAAATCAAAAAATGGTACTTTAGTCTTCTTATGTTGTTGTTTTAAATCATTGTTCACAAAAAGTGAACTATTTGATGCATGATCAAGGTAACCGCTACTGAGCCTGCATCTACTTCACTCTGCTGCAGCAGAAGAAAGTGCTAAAAATGCTAAACTTCATGTTAAGTTGATGAGAAGAGTTCACCTCTTACTGCTAGTTTTTGACCAGGTGATGAAATAAAAGTTTGTTTTAAGAGACAAAGTCTACACGTAGTTTTCCTAGATCACTTTTATTGAAGAAATATTCACTATTAACTCTGATAATCAAATGTGTGTCAATAGATAAATGAATAGGTTAATAATACAGTTTTCTATAAACATGCATTAACTCTGTATCAAACAGTAGGGGAAACAAGACAGCCAGACAACGAACTATTTGAAATTAAAGGCAACATTGTCGTTGATTTAGATCCTGGCATTACCATCTTAGAAACATTTGAAGGACAGAGATCTTTTCTGCTGTCTTGCTGTTGTGATAAACTATGGAATAACGTCTGTCTATCTATGTTTTGAGTTGCTATTGTCCTGGCAACCTACTGACATTTAGGCTAGAGCTATAATATAGAGCATTAAGGCTAGCTATCATCTCATATTCCCGCACAATTTTCAGGGTTTCCCCCAAAAAACTTGTAGCAATATGACTGTGAAGGTTCTCATTCATCTAGATGATGAAGCCACTTGGATGAGCAGTGAAACGTTTCCAGGGATAAGATTTTTAAGTCCAGCTGCTGTGATTCAACTTCAAGAAAACATTCAGGCCAATAGACCGGAACTTCTGTTTTCACTTTTTAAGAGACACCTTGCAGTGAGTCAGAATAGAGCTCTCTTGGTCCATGGTATAAATAAAAATGAATAGAATTTGCTAATCCATTTAGAAGCAAAATGCTATTTTTAATGGGGTATAGTCATTTTTAATGGGGAAATCCTTGCATTGATGTAATAATCATCTAAAAAAACATGTTTTTCTTTCGTAAGACAGAAAGCAACTGAGCCGTGCAAACAGTGAGTTAAGCTTTACACTCACTGTGCTGTAATTCTTGCAATCATGCATGCACATTTCATGGGATTGACTAGTGAAGTGAATGCACAAATGCACTTAAGACTAATTCTCTCATATCTTGGGGCAAAATGTCAGCTCAAAGCTGGACGAAGCATTCGATAGACATGTTGTTGAGATGCTTTCAGAGTTATAGATTTATTTCACTGAGATGCATACAAAGAGGACCGTATCAAAGACAGATAATATCTCCATGTGATAGCAGGCAGTGTTTCTTTTTTTCATACACCCCTCTTTTTGGCTTCACTACTGGAATGGGCATCCACTTGAATTAGCTAAAACCAAGCTTTTTCTGTCCTTACATGCCACAGTAGAGAACTTTGCAGAACGCTTTACAGCTTTTTTTAAGTGGCTGTTTTAAAGGGAACAAACAGTTCTGAAATATGACGGTTGCTTCCTCAATGGTTTCAATTTGAAGCACTCTCAGTTTTTTGAATGATTTGATAAATTCTTGCTTGACCGACAACAAAAACTGAAGAATGCAGATTTTGAAAAAAAAAACAAAAACATGAAGATCAAGAAGGGTCTGTTTCTGAAAGGAACACAAGAAAAAAGCTTTTGAACGCGAGGAACATTTCTATGCTCTATCACATAGTATAACAGACTTTCCTCAAGGTACAAAAGCAGACAAATAAGCACTGACCTACACTCATCGGAAATCAAGTGAGATGGGCTTGTGTTTCCCCCCTGGCTAGAGACAAAGGAGCCTGGGCCCAAACACAGCCTCTATTGTTGATATAATATTGACATGGCACTAATAGTTATTGCAATAAAACTGGGTGGAAGAGTAACCAAGCGAGACGACAATTGCGTGAAGGCCAAGAACACCCTTTGCTGTGGCCTCTGCAAGCCCTGCTTTAGTTCAGCAACAAATACCATTTTGCTTGCCTCTGCAAATAACCCAGAGAAGCTTGACAACTCTGTACCCATTCCCGCAGGATACCAAGTGCGGTGTGGTGTGTTGGGTTTAACCGCCCTGAGCACAGAGACACTCTCATGCATTTAATGTATAACAATCGTTAAATCCCCAGTGGACCAACTAGAAAACAAAATGCAAGATGGTAATTTCAGCTCAGATTTATGATTAATCTACGTGATTTCTGTTTGATTAACAGTATTGTGCAATGTACGGTGGTAAATACAAACACAGTAACTACACTTAAAAGCAATAATGGCTTCAGTGACACAGCTGTGGTCATAGTGAAACGATCTTTTTTCGGTTTGAAATGGGTAAAGTGCTCATTGGAAGGATTGCCATTAATTACCTATGAAAGTTTAGATTCACAGCATCTTTCTTTTCTTGGATCACCGTTTAAAGACTCAATGTGATCATCTCTTTAGCTTTTTTAAAAGCGTCCACAGAGGTCTTTTAATTATGATTATATAATTTTTAGCCCAAAACAAAACAAAAAAAAACCATTCTCGTTTTCTATGACATAGTTTCTGCGGGCAGGACTGTTAACACGGAGCAACTTCGCCTCACTTCCCCACCTCGTTACTGATAGCAAAGCTATCCAGATGTACAGTTTTGAGGAAGATGTCAGTTCAGACGATGAAGATGTTCTTAATATTTGTCCACCATCAAAAAAAGGCCACAAGAACATGTTAGAACACCAAAAACACCAGTCTTATAAGAGTGGGTCTTTAAGATGGAATACAGTACAACCCAAAAATGCACAGCATCAGCCACATTTTTTGCACCAAAAAGGCTGAAGAAAAGTCATCTTTAAAAATTAAAACAAGCTGTAATGCTAAAGATATGTTCATATTCAAACTTGTCTTGTTGACTACGTTTAGGAGGTGATCCAGAAAATGTGTAAATGATGTGAAGAAAAAGTGGGGAATGATGAAGGGGATGTTTTATTTGTTTGTTTGCTGTTTTGTTTTGACAACTGTGTCCTTTCCGGGTCACTAGCAAAGTGTGTTCCGATTTAAGCTCTAACATCATTAGCATCACAAACAGCCAGGAAATAAATGTGCACTGAACATCAAGAAGATCAATCATATTTTATTGTGCAAGAAAACACAATGCAGAATTTTTTTGGGGCTTTTTTTCTTTTAGCCAACACACAACTTGTCCTTTTTCACTCAGTTACACGCAGTTTATAAATTCAGTGAGGATAATGAACCCGATAATTGCAACTTGAAGACTACGTGTGCACAAACAATTGTTAGTAGCATAATCTTAAGGTGGATAATTTTTGCAAAAGCTGTTTTTTTTTATTATCTTGCAAATATTTCCAAAAAAAAGGAGATGTTAAGTTCGAAGAGTGCAACTCACTCTGAGACCAGCTATAAAACAGGTAAATATTTTGACACTAAATGATTACATTCAGCACCTGCAATGCACAGTAATTTAAAGCTTTTGAAAAGATGAATTATTGATAAGAATTTTCACTGTTATAAAAAAAACGAACATCTATGGCTACATGATGCTGGAGGCAATCTAAATCAAGAAAAAAATGTATCCCGTACACAGAATTTGATTGAAAATTATTTATTCTGAATGTGAAAAGATGAAAAAGGTAATAAAAAAGGCTATGCTTTTCAAATATTGCTTTTGTATAGCATAAAATCAGATTGATCAGATTCACTTCCAGATTAATCAATTGATTCATCCATGCATCTCTTCCTGCTTCTTTCTTCCTCACCTTTCTTTCTCTGATCCTTTGTTTTGTTGTGTTTTGGCTGAGTAAACACAAAAATCTTGCTTTGAAGGTTGTTTTCTTGGAAAAGCATTGCCCTGTGGCAAATTGCCTGCATTTCAGCTTATGGAAATTTACTGGGTGAAAAGTGATATTTTCTTTAGAGATGCCTCCCTTATCCCTCTAAAGCATGACGATCCTTCAACACAGATAAAGTCAGTGGCTGCTTCATTGTGTTTGGTTTGTTTTCACTTCTTGCACGTTCTCAGAGTTAAAGCTGTCTTGCATTGGTATTTGGAGAACCAGCTCAATTTATCTGCGCTGAGTGAGATTTCCTAGAGATTTCTTGTGGTTATGTATTGCATCTGTTGAGGCTTCCTATTGACAAAGCTTTGTTTGTCGATAGAACGTAAATAATACAATCAAACGCTGTAAACAGACTAAGGAGGTGGACTACTGCTTGGATCTGAGAAGGCCCTGTGAGCCTTTTACATTCAGGTGCTGCCATGAACTCTGTGGACCTGAGAGAGATTTACATTTCTAACACCAAAAAAGTAAAAGGTGCAAACCATTCTTCTTCTTTTAACATACAAGCAAAGTTCATATGGAGGCCAAAAACTAAAATACCCCTCAACCACTCTGCTGATGAAAACAGGAAGAAAGAATGGTAGAATGCAAGAAAAAAAAACAGGGTTCATAAGTTCAAACACCGTGGACAGAAGAATCCTTTTAGTGGCCCCATTGGCTGCAGATACGGTCAGTGCATAAGGCTGTTGGAGAATCTAATAAGGTTTTAAGCTGAATGAAGACAGGGCCTTATCAAACTGGTAGAAGTGACACAGAATGCATTAACATTTATGGTGCTCTGTTCTCTGACTTGAGTCGTCACCAGATTGCCCACTCCATCTCTTTTTCTTTAATGCAATTCAGGATTCTGTCTGTTCCACACTTACTGTGTGAACTGTAGCCCAGAAAACAACTGAAAATTTCCTGTCTGACTGTTAAAGAGGTGCCCCCCCCCCCCCAGGGGCGACATCACCTCAGCTCACACTTTTACAGGAGGCATAAAACCTCTTATGGCAAAAAGCAGCTTTTTTGTCTTCAGCAAATAAAATAGCACTGAAATTTTAAATTACATTTGTGGAATGCGTGTGCATGTCTGCATCCCTTTGTGTGTTCAAAATAAATAAAGACTTTATTGGACAACGGTGCTGCAGGGATTAAAAAGCAGTGAAGTACACATATCAGAAAAAAAGGCATTCAAATTGTTTTAAAGATTTTGTCCAAAATGTCTTAACATATTCCAGTTGTTTACACTCCTGATTACTGGTCTTAAGACCAGTTTAAAAAAAATGCATGTCCTTGTGCAACCCAAAGCTCCATTGTTCCATTGAACCCCCAAGATCCTTTTAAAAAAATCTAAATTAATAGTTGACTGCACTCAAGCTCAGCAGTGATGGCATGTTGTGGGAGGCCTTACCTATGCAGCTCAACAATTCTGCCACAATCAAAGAAATAGCAATTGTTTTGACTTTGCCAACAAGAGACCTTGATAGAACGATTATTTAAATACAAATTTTGATACAAATTCTGGCTTTTAAAGGCTGTGGTCTTAAACTTCTGATCAGATGATAAACAGTTAATTTACATTCTTTTAAATATATTTGACAGCTAAAAAATGTTTGTTTTCTTGCTCCACTGTCTTCTTTGCGCATTTTAAAAGTCTTTTTAGAACCTTGTTTAGGTTCTGCTGTGCAAAGTTTAAATTCTTGCATGTTATTAACTGGTCTTAAGATTTTTAAGAGGCGTGTATAAAGGTATATTTCCTTTCTTATATTAACCTTTTCTTTTACATGTTTACCTGTTTTACTGTTTTAAGAATTCGTCAACTAAACCAAAAGGGGAAAAAAATGGAGTACAACAGCTAAACATGTAAGAAAAGAGACATACCGTCATTGCACAATGGTCCTCCAAATGTGGTCATACTGCAGTCACAGCTGAACCCCTCCCACTGCTGAAGACACACACCCTGGTTGGCACATGAGTCTTCTTGGCATGTAGTGCTGGGGCCTGCATGAAGAATAAAAAAGAAACAGCTCTGTTAACAAACCCCAGACAAAGCAGACAGATTGACGTACTAAATGCAGTGTTCAACAAATAACAAAAAATATTTTTTTTGGCAAGGATGCAGACACATACCAAACATGCACTGTGTCACAAAAATCAAAGGTTTTGCAGATAGAAGAATAGAATATCTGAGATTAAACTCAAATTTTAAGATTGTTCTCATGACAATAAATATTAAATGTATATTGTTTTTTTTAGGACAGCATACAGGAAAAACAAGCTTAGCAGCACAATTCACTCTGTTAAAAGTAAGAACCTCCTGTTTAAAATGCATCCCACCTTAGATGTGTTGATTCAGTGCAAGAAGCAAAGAAAGGCAGCGTGAATAAGCAGTTTCATGTGGTAATAGTTGAAATAAAAAACAATATTCCATGGAAATAGATAGATTTATATTTTTAAATAAATCACAACTAGAAGTGTATTAAGACACAAAAATAGTTCATGCAGAATAAAACATTGTGGTTCATTTTAAAATTCATGTAATAAATAAGCACAAAATACTCAGGTGAAAAGAGACCAAAAAAAAAGAACATCAATATAAAAGTCATAAAATTGCCATCTATGTTGAAAAAAATCCACGAGACCAATAGATTTTGACAC
Source organism: Adrianichthys oophorus (assembly GCA_036245035.1). Taxonomy (NCBI): domain Eukaryota; kingdom Metazoa; phylum Chordata; class Actinopteri; order Beloniformes; family Adrianichthyidae; genus Adrianichthys; species Adrianichthys oophorus. Next base: position 13,057,978 of record BSAI01000096.1, on the reverse strand, counting down.
AAGATGGTGATATTTGTGTTTCCATGGAATTTGGGCCATTGCCCACAGCATATGGGTGAACGGCAATCATCTTGTTCAGAAACGTGGGAATTGTGGGGGGGTAGAGAAGGTGGAGAGGTGAAGGGCAAAGATGTTGCAGACTCATACAGGGAAAGGAAATACAGGCTGTGGAGCACTATCTACCTTGCAAGTCAGCTTTCATCAATGCAACTTTTGTCAGCAAAAACAATGGAAAAGAAAAAAAGGCATAGTATAAAAAAGTTAGTAAAAGGCACCCAGATGTCAAAGATGAATGAACAGAAGCATAGACTATAGAAGCAGGGAAGAAGGAGGGAGGGAAGGATCCTTGGCCTCAGAAAGAACAAGAGGTAGGGGAGTGTTACTTTACGCATAGTGAAGGTGAAGTTACATTAAATCAGAGTATAACAGCAGCAGCAGCAATCCATATGGCAACAATGAAAATTATAAAAAAAAGTTATTGAAAGATATGTAATAATGTGTTTGATAAAACTCTTTCTTCACTTTTATTTGTATTTTTTCAATCCTAAAATCATCAGAATAATTCAATCATCCATCCACCTTCTATTCTTTGCTACAAAGGTTGCTTGAGCCTATCCCAGCCTCTTAGAAACTCTGGACTGTTTGTCACTCCATTGCAGAGAAGCACAGACACACTTCGCTAAAGGCCTTTTTAGATTTACTGCTCAACCAGTGAAGCATGTTTTTTGACTGTGGGAGCACTGACTGATATGAGAACTGGACTGAATGAGTGTGACATCACCCATAGAAAATAGCTTACGGTTCCAACGTAATTAAGTCAATTCAGGCGCCTTTTTTTCACAACACAGACGTCGCCATGTTAAAATCAGAAATCGTCAGTAAGCAGTGATTGGTCTGAGTAAGTCTAAGTCAGCATTTCTATGGCAACCACTCTCGCCCAATCAAGAGTGAGCTTAGTGGAAGTCCACACCCCTACCACTGTCAATCAAATTATTCAAATGTTCAGCATGAGACCACATAAAGAAAAAAAATGTGAGAATTATCAAGATCTTAAAAAAGGTAGCAGAGTAAGAATGGTTATTCTGACAAATACAATGACTGAGTAATACGTAGTTGTTTATTTCTCAGTTGAAGTCTATGGGATTTTGGCTTCTTGGAGCCAGTGTGTACTTCCTGTTTGAAACATGATGGGAAAGGATCCCTCAGTCCAGTTCTCCACATAGAAAAGAGCCAACCAGGATTGAAACCAGGGCCTTCTTATTGTGACGCAACAGTGCTAACCACTACACCACTGTGCAGTCACACTTGCAATTCAACAAGTGTGCTTCTTTATTGTAAGCTATCTCTAAAAAGAGACACTAGTGAGGTCATTACATGAGGTCTAGTGTTGACTTGTGATGCTGGAAGTGGAAGAGATACTAAATAATAAAACAGTAGATGAAATGTGAAATTAAACAAAATGACAAATGGAAAAAAAATAATAAAACAAATACTGTCTCTGGGCAATTGATATAGACTTAGATATTTCACAGGAAAATGATATCCATGCAAGCAACAAAGATTTCATACATAATTCAAAAGGATTGCTTCTGGCAAACACTCAGATCCAGCAAGCATGCACAAAGTAAAACAGAATGGGGATAAAATGGAAAGTAACACTGGCAGAACAAATATGGCGAGGAGAATAATCAGATTAAAACCAAGTGAAACAGCGGCGTTTGCTTTTGTCGGAGCCTGATGTCTCCTAACAGATTATTAAGACATTTCATGGCTCGTACATGACATGCCACTGGCTGCCAAGTGTGGGTGTTCTGTTTTTGTCTGTGTGCTCAAGGATATGTTTGAAAACTGAGCAGCACAGCATGGGGCTACATTATTGCCATGTTTTTCTTTCTTGCTTAATTTGTGTATTCCAATTGTTCTGAAAACTGAGAGCATAAATTCAGTTTATGTGAACTCTCCTTCATAGCCACTCCAACTACTCACCTTCACATCCTCTCTCTATCTGTCCCACACAGTCCAGAGCATCTGACATCAGATCTGGGAGGCGACCATTCAGATCCACTGATGCCAAACAACCTTGAAATCCCTCCTTGGCGTGCACTAGTTTGGGCAGCTCCTTGTACATGTCCTTAGCCACTCCACCAATGTATAGATTACCTGCAACAACACACAACATGCCAATGCTGACCCCTAGTGGAAGTCAAGCAGAGTACTATTCAAACTACTTCCAAGTTACTCTGAAACAGAGACTCTAGCACTATAGCTTTTAATTTTTGAAATAATTCAAACTTTTATGTATATAAGCATAATACTTACTCAACAAAATGTATTTAGCATTCAAACGTTTTCAACTTGACATGAAATATGCATTGTACAGGTTCTCTTTTGTACAGTCCCTTTGCAAAAAGTAGGATACCTGCATGTCAATATCTGCATGTGTAGTGTAGGAAGTACAGTAACTGAATACATCAGATTAAATTGGAACATTTTAAGTTTATAACATATAGTATTAACAAGTACACTTCAAGCATAGTGCCTTTAGTAACACTTTTAGAACATAGTGTAATATAGTCATATAGTAATTCGGAACAGAGTTATTATATAATTTAGAAATAAAATTGTATTATTCTTTACTAAAAGTAAAGACTAAATATAATTTTAGTACACTTAAATAGAATACTTTTTACTAAAAGACCACTAACTGGATAAACTGGTGCTTAATGCAAGCAGAAGCCATAGAAATGGTTCATGTTGTGTTTTGGCATCTGGCTTTAATCTACAGCATTAGATGTTACACACTGACCCTTCAGGTCCAGATTCTTGGCTCCTGTTGTGGTCTGCGTGGTAATCTTGGTATCAATCTTGACCGTGTGCAGATTGTTAGTGTCCCTGGAGATGATGACATTGTGCCATTGGTTGTCACTCAGGGGTTTGTTGGAGTTGCCTTTGATCAGGTGCGCTCCGTTCCCCAGGTCTGACACATAGTGAAGGTAGCTGAAAGAAGATTTTGTTTTGTGTTGTAATTTAACTCTGAGAGGACTCTTGGGAAAAAAAAGCAGTACATTGTTATTTATTTTCACCTTAAAAACTATTCCATACATTTTGATCATAGGTAGTAGCAAAAGAGAAAAAGGGCATTTAAAGATAGTATAATAAAGTTGAAAATATGTTCTTGCTTGACAGCTTAGCTATACAAAAAAAAGTTGTTTTTTTTTTTTTTATAAATATAACAAAGGATTCAGGCTCTTTTGAACATTTTAGCTTTCAATTATTAAGATTATGACCAATTTATGATTTGGATGAACAGAAATGTGTTTCTTGAATATTATAAAGCATAACCTCAAGTGTTTCCTGAAAGCTAAAAATATACATGTTCTTACTCTTTCTTTTTTTTTTTTTTTTTTACTTTGATACTTGAGCTTTTGCTCAAGATTTTAAGCATGTAAATGGCCTGGGGTTCTTTAGAAAACATTCTGGCACATAGGTGATAAGACAAAAAGTCCAAACATTCTGCTGTAAAAAGCTATGATGAATTGTATTGAGTTTAAAAGTCTTGAGCGTTGAGTTGCTGTATTCTTAAAACACAAACACATTTATTTGTGGGGTCTTTACCAAAAACGTCAGCAATTTAAAGCCTTTTTTCATTTGCGCAGGACAAAATATACCAGTGAGTATGTCTGCTTTGTAAATGTATGATAAAAGCTTTCACAGTACTATGCAGTAACTTCCATTACATCAAGTTTTATTATGACTCTGATTGGATAGTAATTGATAAAGTCAAATCACAATAGAAGAACACCAGTATGTCAACAAGAAACACAAAAACAAACGTTTGGGGTCAATTATGTTTGAACTAATTGAGAACTGTAAAAAGCCTTAGTCACAACTAGGCATGAAAGTGGCCTGCAGGAAATATCAAGGTCTCAGACCACTTGGTGAGCACATAGAGTCAAAATGTCCATGCAGATTTTTTGAGCATGCTGCAAGAACAGGTTGTAGTGAACACGTAAAAGTAAGTAAGGTTGTTGTAGGTGTATCTCATGGATAACTGTGTGCTTAAGTAAGTGGTCAGTAAGAAGCCACTACTTGTACCTAATGTACTAATGACTAGAGTGCACCGTAAGGGTAACATATGACAGCATCACCTGTATGTCATAAGTGAGTACAATTTTCAAATACTTCATGATAAACATACCACATGCACAACAATTGTACGTTGCATTATCCTTTAAGGTGGTCACACAAGTCTTAATGGAACTGTGAGGCGCCTCCCTTTAAGATTTACCACTAGATTCTACAACCCTCCATGGGTCCAGACAACCAAAACACCCACATCATCCGTATGGGTCATCCCCTTGTACAAATGTATGTGACTAAGGCTTAATATAAATCCTAATCAGAGCTCACTCTCACTATGCACTTACCCTTTGACAAGCTCCACAACAATGAAGTCATTCCCGTCGCCACTGTTATACAGGATGAGGCCATCTGGGGAGGTGGTTTTGAACTGAAAGAATAGGTGCATGGAATAGTAGGCCTGCAGAGTAGTAAGCGTCACATAGCTGGAGCGCGACTTGAAGGTGACAGGATCAGCAATGATGTTCTTGAAGCCAATCATGGCATTGAGTTCACAGTAATCAATGTCACCGTTTTTACAAAGGTCTATGTAGGACATGCCATTGAAGGAAAGGCTCTGGAGGTGGCCAATGAAGTTGGAGGGCACTGTGGACATGAAGCGCTTCTCTGTCACAATGCCTGTCTCAATGTTATGGAACTCCAGCTGGGTGTGGTCACCTGCCATTTGACCTTAGATCCACAGAGTGGAGGGAGGAGAGAAGTTGTTAATGGACAGGTGAAGGGGCCTTAGTCTCTAAAAACACAAGAATCCTCTCATTGATGGTTAACATTTTACATTTCCTGCAATTTTATCTCGAAACAACAGTCACAACAAACAAATGCAAAGAGTTTGCAACAGGCAACATAATTGTGCTTTTTTTGCTCTGTGAAAAAAATGCTAGCATGCTTTCTTCTTTCCTTTTCTACATCTAATACAAAATAAGCTTTTTAAATAAAGGCTGGCTTTAAAAACTTGTTTTTTATAAAGCTATTTGTTAAAAAAAATAACACTTTTTCAATCTGAAAAGTACCTTCCACAGGTGAAAGATCGTCTACCGTCAGTTTTAAACTCTTGCCTCTTCTGAACACACGTACTGTGTGCCATCCATTATCATAGAGATTCTGACCCGCAAAAATGGTCTCTGGACCTTTGCCTGCAGAACAGTTGGTTAGAGCAGTTAACAGAAATGTATGAACACACGGAGATGACAGAGAGCGTGAAAGAGGGAGTCAGAGAAAGAAAAGCTAAGAGAAAGACAGAATAAATGAATGTGATCAGAATAAGACATTTTTAACAAGAAAAAAAATCAATAAAAACAACCTGTTTTAATTTGTAGCATCATTTCCCTCATAAAATAAGAAAAGCATTTTCTATGACTTTTAAAACATAATATATAATAACATTTTTTTTATTTACCTAGTGTGTGCAGGTGTTTTATTTTATTTTATTTTTTTCAAATAACAAAGAAAATTAAAACAATTAATTTATATATTTATGTGTGTGTGTGTATTTTTTGTTCTGAGACTGTATTTCTTTTCTAGCCACTTGGTGGCAGCAAACTACCACTAAACTTGTGACTACTCCGGTTACTAATTATGAGTGAAGTTCATTTTTCCTTTTTCTTATATTCTAAAAAGAAGTAAAACATTTTTAACAAATGTTCTTACAGAATAGAGAAAATGTGATGAATTAACAGCAAACCCATCCACTGTTAAAACAAAATACAGAATGTGACTTTATTTTTTCTGCAAGCTAAAAACTGCACATGGTTCTAAAATTGCTTTTGGACTATCATAAACTAATTTGAACTGTTTTAACAAATGTTAGCACCAATTTTCAAGTAATACTTTCAAAATATATTTGACTGGAATTTGCAAATGTGTTTGTATCAACAAGTATTTATAACAATGTCTTCAAAAGTCTAGATACTAAAATTTGAAAGGCAGAATAATTATATTTTATTTTTAAATAACTAATCAGCTAACTAAATTAATGATAAAATAATAAATGCATATTTCATGTAAAACATTTCAAAATTGGTTAAGCTTGGCAGCTATTTACCAATTTTTAAAAATTCAGAATCAATTTTAAAACATCTTTAAAAACTGCTCTGTCTTTAATGCTTTATTGCTTGGCACACATAACAAAACAAGCCAGTAAGGACACGCTTCCGCAACAATATTAAAATCTCCAGAGTCCAGATACCTTGCCTGCTGCACAAAGAATTTGAGACGTTTTCCAGGTTCATTTACCCCAACCTATTTATTGTCATTTATTTCCTGCTTTTTTGCAATCTTCAAAGCTCCAGTGCAATGTGTATGCAAATTTGAGGACGCCAAAGTAGTGGGACCCATTCAATCTTAGAGGCACAGTTCTGCTTTGTAAGCACTAAATACCAGGGCAGGATTGAAACCAGATGACTGGTGAGGGATTAAGGAGGAGAGATATGAAATAATGGGATGGAGTTGGACTTGAAAGCCTGCTTGATCTTTGCCTTCCATCATTCTGTCCTTGTTGCTTTCCAAGGAGGAAGAAAGGGGACGGAAGAAGAAAGGACGGGAGAGGCAGGGAAGGGGTATCAAGACGAACATTTCTGCACGTTATCTACTATATGTGTCCGCCTTTTGCCGGTGATGGGGGTTGTGGGCAAACCACAGGGATTTAGACCTCCAGTTCACTAACTGAATTCCCCAAATGCCCGGCAGAGGATGCGGTGAATCAACAGTGCCGGCCTCCCTGACCTTCCTTTGACTCAAGAAAAGCAAAAATATAAAAGGGCTGCATCATCAAAAGATGTGATTATCCACCCAATCAGCTCAGACTGGTCAGATACTGATGCTGCTTGCTTTAACAGTATGACTCACACAGGTAGAGGGAGAAATAAATCAGAGCCAAAGCTGCTGATCACATCACCCCAATAAAGCCAAAGCAGACATCCAAACTACATGATGATGTCATTTTAGCAGGGCAACCTATCAATATGTATTTTTTACATCTTTTACATAGGTGCAGGTAAGATCAATGGGAAACAGTGATGATTAAATTTGTTTCTGGAAAACTGTAGTTCGCGATAAAAACAGGAATTTGAAGTTGAATTTGATCAATGTTTTTTTAGAAATAACATGTGGAATAGACATAAAACAGTTGCCAAGCTTTTGATCTTCAGTACTCCACTCACCAAATCTGTTTCCTGCATTTTCTTTTTTAAATTTGATTTTACTGTATTTTTTTTGTTGTTTGCAATTTTTTTTATTATTATCATTATTTGTAACCCCTTTACACCGATAGATGCAAATATACATTAAACTTCTGCTCCAAACTAATATTTTATTTGAAAACAAAAACAAAAGAAATAAATTCAGGTTTCAATTGGGTTATTATTATTATTATTATTATCAATAATAATAATAATAATAATAATAATATATTATGCTATTGCTGCTATCAAAATAAAAAATTAAAAAAAATCTCACATTCACTTTAAAAAGCCCAAAAGAAAATTGCTAAAGGGTTAAAAAAGACAAGTTGACTGTTCCTTGTCTGCTTTCAATATTACACTCTTAAACGGTTTACCTTAAACCTGCAATCCAAGTATTGCTCGAATCATAATGGTAAATAAAGATATAAATGCATTTTGCAGACTGGGCTTTATAGACTATGAACATTACATAGGATGAAGTATAATATAGGATGTGTTGGAATATTCTGCTGCAAAAAAAAAATACAAAATTCCAATAAACCTTCTGCAATTTATTCTTCCTGAAGGGTTACAATGGTTTCAGTATTGTAATGAGAGCAATTTAAGTAATAGAAAAACAAGCAGATGTGTTACAAAACGTTTTTGTGCTAAAGGTTTTCGTTTATTATCATTCAGTTCTTGTTAACAGTATAAGTCAAAGTGGCACTGTTTTCTCCTCAGACGGCTCTGGGCCGCCCCCAGGGACTTTAAGTCCCTAATTGACAGTGATGTGTTCTTTGGAGTCTGTGTAGAAATTCCTCATCCACTAAGCTAACCGGAGCAACGGCGCCTGACAGGGCACATTAACACTGAAAATAAGGCGACAAAAAAAATAACAATCTTGAAAAAATTAATTAAAAACTAACTCTTTACAAGTAAAATCACATAAGCCATGAAGTTCCTTTTAAAAATCTCCAATTAAATGTTTTCCTAAGATGAACTGAATGACCAGAGCACTTTTTCTGTATTTGTGCCCTTTTAATTCTAGGATTTCCATTTTGCAGAAACAAATTACCTATCTTTTACCTGTTATATTTGTCTTCTCATAATTGACTAAACATTTGGACAAAAATGAGTGATTGTGTTCAGACTGCAATTCCAGGGGGATACATTTCAATCATTTTTATCATGATGTTTTAAAAATGCTGCTCATATGACAATCAACAATCCCTGAACATACACAGATGATGTCTTCACACCACCTTCATAGAGCAAGAATTACCTTTCAAAGCATTTGACTGAGACAATTAGAGCTTTTTATGCATACACAACAAGGATGAGTTGCAGGAAGCATGAAGGGTGCTATTTAGCATTTAGAAAGGTGTTAAGAAGCGCCGGCTCACAGGAGCATGTGAAGAGGTCTCATTATGTGATGTGCGGAGGCATTTTGTTGTGTAATTCTCCATTTTCGATCAAGCAGTGACCTTCAGCGCTGCTACACCTACGGACAGTGAGACCCAATCTGAGTGTTTGCAGACTAGCACTTAAGCTCATATATAACATTTGACACAGTCTGGTAAGTCATTATGGAGCTCAAACTTTTTATTTCCTTGTTGTATTTCCCTCTGTTTGCCTCAGAATCATTAGACAGAAAAACAAATCCGGTATTATGATCCCTGAGAGGTTATTATTAATTCATTAGTGTTCCTAAAAAATAAATGTCAGGCATATTTACTGCTCAAAATACTGCAATGTACTATATTTTTAAAACTCATCTGCAAAAATATTCAGAAGATGACACTTCCTCTGAGATTACATTTTGAGCTATTAAAGAAATATCATATGCAACAAGATGAGCTTTAGTGAACATAAAAACTTCAGTTCATAAAACACGATTTAATGTACTCTTCTGTCTGGAAGTCACATTCTGGATAAAGTATTCCATTCTGTGTCTATAATCTAAAAGTCCCCTACAAACCAGAACTATGCACTGGATTAACACTATTTTTTAAGTCAGCAGCTTCAAACAAAACACGACTTCATGGCTTTTGATCTATGATCTCAAGGACAAAGTCTTTTTCTTTTTTTTCCCTGATATTACCTCTCTGGATGGTGCCTTTTTTTTCTGTCATTGCCGTTAATACTTTTTTTCTGCTCTGTATAACAGGTTAATGGCAATAATAAAATCACATTCTGTATCTTTTGTATGCATTGAAATGGGGTTTTCAATTTACAGCTGGCTGGAAATACTGAGGAAGATGGAGAAAAAAGAAGAGGGGCTTGGAGGGCCGTGTGTTGGGGGAGAAACTCATTCATGTTTATGGTACTTGTGTTAATAGAATAGTTTTAAATGAGACTGAAAAAGGTTCATTCATTGCAAAACTTGTGTCGAAAAGCAACTGACTGATTTCATTAATTTACTGCTTTCATGTTTTCCCCTCTGCTACCAAGACTTCACTCTAGACAGCATTAAGGATTTGTGTTTGAATAGCCTTTAAAAATATATTTTTTAAATCATCAAAAAAGATTAGAAAGCAAACAATCCTATTAAATCACAGTGTGAGAGAATATTAAAAAAAAAAAAAAAAAAACAGCTGAGTAACAGCAAGAGAGAACATGAAGTAGAAGTTAGATGAACAGTAACTTACTGGAGGTACAGTTAATCCTGATACAATCTAGATGGGGAAGAATAGATGAGAGATAAATTCATCTTTCAACGTTAGAGCTGCAGACATCATTAAAGCAGACAGTCCACCCCTCTGGGGACACACACACTGACGTTGCCCATCCTCTAATGCTCTCAACCATAAGATCCAGCTGCAGTGGTCTGATACAAACACTGCAGTGTTCAGGTGCCAGATCAACAACGTTTTTTGCAGCAAAGGAGAAGTCAGCATCAAATGGAGTTGAGATTTCAATGTCATTTTTTTTAACAAAGTGATAAATAGGTAAATATATACTGTATATATTTATTTATTTTGTAAATGATATGAGAGCATCAAAATCTGGACAAAGTCATGCAGGGCCAACTGGAAGGTATTCCAACTCTCCCTTGTTTTTGTCCCTAAATCTGAGTAAACAGTGTAATAACCATCAATTTTAGACATATAGTTAGGTTTTTCCATATTATCTATCATATGCATCATAAATGCTCTAAATAATAAAAATAACTCTTTGTACAATCAATGAAAGAATTATTAGCTACTTATTATTATAAGTATTTCATATTTCGTTTCCAGCTTGTGTTTTAGAAATGACAAATTCTAGTGTTATAAAATACAAAAAATAAAAAGTATTTTGAATTTGTTTGGGGAAAAATATAAAATCTAACTTAAAATATTTATACTTTAGCCAAAATTATATTCCTTCATTGTCTAATTTTAATCATATAACTAAAACGTAAAAGCAATAATATAATAGGAAAATATATGAACCATTAGAAGAGACTATGTAAACATCTTTTGATTTTACACATTCATTTTTTAATTTTGAACCTCAGATAAGCAGAACAAATTGCATGTTAAGCTCTGTTATCTTTATTTTTGTTTTACATTCAGAGTGAAAATGCAGAAACTTTATTAATTAGTAGCCTTAAAACTATGGTTGGATAAGTTGTTTTGAGGTACTGATCATTCGCTGTGCAGTATGTGCTCACCAGTCCCTCACAGATCTGTGAAGGAATAGTGTCCCAGTCTTCTTTACAAATTTGCTTCAGCTCATGGAGGTGTGAGAACACTTATGTTCACACTACCTGAAGCTCCTGCCACTATCATGACGTACTGACTTTGACAAGGTCACTTCAACAACTTGATTCATCTCAATTTATATTGATGTAATCCCTGTCTTGTTCTGTCACTTGTTTCAGAACCAAATTTCACATATATTGACCTTTGCTATGACATGTTTTTAGCAGTGTACAATGACTAGTTTTTAGCCAAACTTTTTTTCCTTTGGCCTTTAGGACACTTTTTTTGTTGTTGTTTTGATACTTTTTGTAGTTTATTTAGAATTTCACATGCTACATTTTTCTTCAAGAAAAAATAATAATAAAAAAATAGAACTTCCAATGTTTTTATTTTGTGCTAAACAAGCCAACATTGTTTTTTTCTCTTCTGTTGATTTTGGTACAAAAACTGCAAAGAACAAAAATACCTGACAGACATGCATGTGACTGCAGTAGAACCAATTTTCTTTTTTCTATTACTTCTAAATTGGAATAATTTGACCTTAAGGCCCGCTGTAAAGAAACTGTACAAAGTTTTTGAATGTTTATAACTCAATAACTTTTTCTGCTAAAAATATTATTGGCAAATCACTACACCAACCGACATTTGTTAGGCATAATCTACAGACATCATACCTATTGGCACCAATTACTGCACTGGGGTTAGTGTTTATTTATTTACTTTACTTTTTTTGTGGCAACTAACATGGAAAAGCCACAAACTCACAAACTTTCAAAACTTCTCCTTTGAAGAACTGGATTCAATCTCAGATTGATACACACTGCCCAATTCCAATGGCTACTTGGTTCTACATGTATGTAGAAAACATATTTACCTACGCAAAGGTTTGGCATTTTGTCTCATTAAGTGCTGATGTGGCATATCAGATGCTGTTTATGCAAAGTTGTTTTTAAACTTTTTATTCCTTTTTTTCAGTTTGAAGCTTTGGTAAGAATTTTTTTTTTTTTTTTTTAATGCCCTGATTCACACATAATTAAAACTGAAACAGAATGTAATTGAGGTTAGTAATGGATTTATAACAAATGAGTCAAAAAAGCAAAAACAAAAAGTTTGATTGGAGAATTAGCTTAACATTTCAAATCTGAAATATTAGAATCTTCCTTTTTCCTTAAAACCAGTTATTGCTAGCACAACATTTTCTAACATTTTTTTGACCTTTCCTATTTTCTTTAGACTGGTAGGATATTAGAATTTGCTATATTTATTTTTGGATTCAGAATTGTTACTTTACAAATGCACTTTGACAAAAAAAAGTTTTATTATATAAATATGATGCATTTCTTAAAATGAACACTCCACAGGAGTTAGAGTTCGCTTTAGGAGTATGGTCCTTTCACACACATTTGGCACCCCTCGTGTTGTTCAGGGGTAATGAAATACAATTGTCAAGACTACAACTACAACTCAGGACAAAATACTACTTTTGTTTGATAAACAAATCTGAAGCAAAATTGAAGAATACTAGATTTCCCCTAAGTAGGAAAGACGTGTTTCATATATTTTTTTAAGAAAACAATCCCTAAACCATAAAATGAAATCATCTGAAGTGCACTGGCTTTTAGTTTAGTTGCTTTACATAATTGAGCACAAGAACAAAAAACAATTTTTTTTTAACTCAGTAGGTCATAACAAATAACTATAGCAATTGTACCGCAGATTCAGTTGCTGTTTTTACTGTATAACAAATACTAATGTTTTTCTGTTCACATCACATTCATGTTATACCTCATCTTTTTGGACAAATAGTTTGTGCTTTAACTAAAAGATGTGACTGAGGTCAACCTTTGACCCCCCTTTTCCATTTGGCCCTGTTGTCATGTGTTGTCAACCACAGCAGAAAAGTGGTCGCAAACAACCAGAGACCAACACCAGCCTGCCCTCACAGGGAATGCTCTGCTTTCTCTTTAGAGAAACTAAGAAAAAGACAGGCTTCAAGGGCGGATGTCCACAGATAAACTCTAAAAACTTAAACATTTGTCAAGTTTGTCAAGAAAACAAAATAAGGCAGCGTGCTCTTTCCATCAGAGGGCAGTCTTTTTTTAGTAGCAATGATCTAACATGTCAGCTCTGTCAGCGCATGATGCTTTAGTCTTTTATAGAGGGACACATGCTTTTTAACGGTTGACACTGACATCATACGCAAACTTTTCTGCTTTGCATCCACAGTTAAAGCACTATGTGGAAGGAAATCATGTATGTTTAACCAGTGGAAAGGAGAAATATGGGACTATAATTTGTCCATATGTCAAAAACATATCTGTTTACCACCAAAAAAAGGACACAAAATACAGAAAATAATCTATTTACAGTAGAAAAAAGAAAGTCTCACCCTTAAAATGCTTTATGGTGCAGCTATATCAATAGTTTTGTAATGATTCAAGTGAAAAATAAAAAGTTTTAAAAATAAACTACTTTCAGCGAGACTGCCAAGACTATATGAGTCTATTGTATGAGGCTGCCACTTTCAAAAGAGTACATATCTATGGTTGCTGGTCAAAGTAAGCGGTAGAGTAGGCTGTGAGCATTCCCCGCTGGGCGATGATGGCTGTGTGCTCTGCTGGCAGTGAGCCTAGAGCTGCAGACTTTAGACCTTGAAAGCCTTTACAGCTTCTCCTTCTATTCATATTATGTGAACTAATTGGCATATGTGTGCAGGAGAGCCAGAGTGCGTTTGAAAGCATCATCGAGCCTTGCTGTAGCGATCCATACATTTAAGGCTTTACCTAAATTGACAGTTAGTCGTACACGACCGCTATCCAACTCCAGCCGCAGGGTGTCTGCAGAGTCTCGAGATGTGGTGGCTATCAGGATACCATACGCTCTCTGGGAGCGGAATCGCAGACACACGTCTTCAGCTTCGGTATGCATCACCACAGGGAGCTGGACCTTCATGAACTTACTTCCATCGTAGCTGAGTATTGTTGCTTCTGTGAAAAGAGAACAAGGTAAAATGATAGTGTTAGCAAAAAAAAAAAAACATCTTGTTAAAGGGCATATCTAAAATGTCAGTATAATTTTATTTATTCATTATTTTGTCACGAAAGAAAAGTTCATTATGAAAGAGTTCATTATCCAATTTTAAAAGGTCACAGGTTCCAAAACCATAACATATCATTAAACTTCCACCACCTTATTTAATAGAATGGGAAATTCCTATTAGATTGCTGTTATTTACTTCTTATAAGCTAAAGCTGAATGTTAAATGTGTGCATTCACTCTTTGTAATAGGAATAACAGTATACAAACAGACAATAAAAAAAAAGCCTTGTGGTTTGTTAAAAAGCAATTTAAATCACAAAAGCTTCCATGTACTTTTTGGAAAGACCAAATACCTTCCTGCTGAAAACCCTTTGGAGAATACATCTTAATATTTAGTCTTCAAATTGCAATAGGTCAAAGCAATCTTAGGGACCAAAGAAGTCATTTTTTTTCTTTCTTTTTCAATTTCTTGAGCATTGTACAGCCTGACCATGTGCTAAAATTTCTGAAGTCCTTTGTTGTGCTCACCATATTTCCAACGTAGGAAACAATTTCACAGTTTTTTCCTTCTTAACTGTAAAACAATTATTTTCGAAGATACACTGATGATCAGTTAATTCAAAGCTGATGATTATGAACACCCTTTTTACTTTGATTATTTAGAGGCACACTCTTTCTTTCACTAATTTAAAAGTAGAAGTGAGCAATTGGCTTTGTCACAGTCATAACAGCAACAACACAATGCTAGAGTCGGAACACTGAAAAATAAACTCTGCAAATAAGCAAATAAAAAATGTTTGACCGAATGACAAAAAAACTAAATAATAGCCTGTTTCTGTCACCCCAAAGTAATGGAGCCCATGCTTACATCCCAATCTGCCTTTTCAATCATACAAAAAACTCAAAATGAAGAGTGGATATGTTCAAAACATCCAGGATGAGTGACTGTTAATTGATTTCCAGAACAAAATGTCATTAAAGCAAACAGATTATCTGTATGAAGTTCATGTTTACATTATAGTCCAGCTGTTGTGAAATCTACATTTACCACAAAAAATTAAGGACATTTTTGACATATTACAAAGGGGAAAAGTTTCAACCACAAAAAATAATATAAAAAAAATACATCTCTTTACTTTTTGCATTGAATTTTTAACTCAAAGCAAACCAATACTGGATATACAGTTCCAGGATGTAGGATATATAAGTTTGCTTCTTCCCACTCCTATCAATATGAATCAATGTTTTTTTTATTTTCTTTTTCTTTAATCAATGCATTTTATTGTCACTGGAATGATTTTGATACATTTGTGTGCTTTTTTTTTTTGTCTTGCATTGTCCAATTTATGCTTGAAATAAACCAGGATGAACAGAAGAAGTTGGAGCAGTTGGAGGGAAAGGAGAAGAGGAGCAGCAGGGGGTGGCACGGTACCAATGAACTCACGCCACCTCATCACCACTTTTTTTTTTTTTTTTTTTTTTTTTTTATCACACAGAGCTAATGTCACATCCATCCCTTGGGATGACTCCGTCACATTCCTCACCCAAATCCAATTTCTCCACGCCCCCCTGGGGTAGGCTCCAGATGATGGGATGTGTGACAAACGAGTTCTCACCACTAAACTCTCTGCTTTCTGCCAGGCAGCGAGAGCTGCATTTGGAAACTGTAGGCAGTTACAAAGAAAAATGGAGCAACTTTTTAACATCCAACTCAACCAAATCCTTTTACTTTCAGATGGAACCAATGAATTTCAATTTTTGTTGATACTATCTATATACCTGAAAAATTGCTAAGTATCATCAAGTATACATATGTACACTGAAACAGTTAGTATCTAGCATTCTGTTTATGTTTCTAAAATAAGACAAGCTTTTTTTTTTTTTTTGGTTTTTGTTTTTTTTTTTTGTTTTACAACAAAGTAGGATTTGGTAAAAGTGGACCTTGAGAGTGCTAGAAGATTCTGGTCCACATTTGAGGTCTTACTGTATGGATTTGCATGTTCTCCCTGTGCATGTGTGGGATTTTGCTGGGAACTAAAGTTTCCTCATTAAGTAAAAAAAAAAAAAAAAAAAGGTTTCATAGGTCAATTGCGTACCCTAAAGTTACCCCTTAGGAACGTTTATGACCATGTTTGAGTATCTCTCTTGGTATGTGCACTGCAAAGGACTGGTGACATGTTCAGAGTATTTCCAACCCAAAGAATGCTGGGATATCCTCCTGCACCCCTTATGACCTAGGGTTTAGTGGCTATAGATAATGGATGGCAGGCAATCTTCAGAAACATTGTTAATTTCATAGTCTTGCTAAAAAGGTAGAATCTGTTAAAGGCCAGCACAGAATTTGTCATTCTCCCCTTGGGTTAGCATGCTCACCAAGAGGAAGAGCTGTCAGAAAGCTGTCTCACACTGTAATGACAGAGACTCACCTTCATTAAAAAAATGCCATAAAAAAACAGTCAAAGGCTTTGAAAAACATCTTTTCGACAGCCATAATTACCGGAACACCTCTCTATAATTATTCAAAAATTCAATTCAGCTCACATCCTCTTCCCTGGAGAATTGTACAGTCCAGGAAATATAGTCATTACCTTGAAAAAATAATTGATTTCTGTTAAAAAAGATAACATCGTGGCCCACTTCATTTGTACACTTCTGTGACTGTAGGAGAACTTGAATGGGAAGCAAAATAAGGGCAAGCTGAAAATAAATACTTTTATAAAATCTAACTACGCAACGGGATATTGTGTTGTCGCAACGTCAAGCACAGCAGAAAAGGCAGTAGAGACTCACTCTGAAAATCCTGTTAAAACTTGGAATAAGAATGTGTCATTTATAATTATTGGGCTAAAAAAAGACATTTTAGAAAGGTAATGGCAATGTCATATTAAAATCCACACCCAAAGCTCAGTGGGTTAAATAAAAACGTTAACAAAGTGAGTTAAATGTCTTCTATTAGCTAAGAGTCTTGAAAATCTTTGTTTCCAACTTATTCAACAACCTGCATGTAATGTTTAAACAAATGTCAACTGTCATCTCTGTTTTAGCCACAATTTTCATATTTTATCTCATTTTCTAAGCATCTGTTTGAATCCCTGCTGGGTGAGAGACCGTCATCAGTACTGTCCTATTTGTGATTAAAATTGCAGAATTTCTATCTAACATTCAGCTTAAAATGAAGGGAAAAAACATGACTCTTTTCAGAGCATTCTGAAACTACTTCTTGGCTTTTGCTTTGGTTTAGTGGAAAACATGCTCTGAAAAATGATGGATGGACCAAAAGTAATTTCCATGAGGACCTCAGGTACTTTACTGTTGTCCACAATGCCATGCGTAAAAAAAGCCTCAACACTTATTGGGCTAAATCTAGAACCTAAAATGTACACTTATGAGCACATATTTCTAAGCAGAAAGCAGTGTTTTTACAAGCCTAATTGTCAGCAATTTGGACTGTTATCAAAGTGCAGGTAGACGAATATGTTCACTGTGTGCAACACATTACATTGAAGACATACTGCTTCACTGCCTTTTTTTAAGCAGGTAAATGTAGTAAAACTCCTGTCTGAAAATGTCTGATATAATATAAATTCTCTTGGCATTGGAAAACAATAGGAAACATCTGCATATGCTGTAATCCACCTACTATTACATCATCTGGGTGGCTGCTTTAGCTTTAAGCTGCAAGACTAATATTTACGCTAATTAGCAACTGAAGGAACAATGAAGGGGAAGACATTTGGGATGCAAGGGGGGAAATTGCTTTGTCTGCTTAATTAAAATGTCTCAAAATAGGGCAAATAGCTCCATGGTTCTCTTCTAAAGCTCCACCTCTTGTTCCTTCCACTCCTCAACCTCCTTCTCTGCCATATGCAGTAGCTGTATTTTGCCACCGGGTGGTACACCATGCATGGATAAGTGAGAGCTGGGGTAATTCTTTTGACAGCTTCTCAGCCTGCTGGTGCCTGCTTCATCCTACCAGCGTAGAGGCAATCTGGAACCATCAAAACAGCTGGCAGCTTGCCAGGGCCCATGCATACCACTGCTCCCACTCACACTACTCCCAGTCCCACATACAAGAGAAGAGACACACCAGAGAAGGAAAGACGGACCATAAACTGAGATGCTGCTTTACAGATGTTTTTTTTTTTCTATTTGAAATGTAAGTCAATAAATTTGAAAATTCAATTTCAAAACATTACGCGTACATCCAATTATCTTCAAAATAAAAAATAATCTACGTATGCTGCCTGTCTGTAAGCAAATGTATGGATATGAGCATAAAAAACTGCCTTCATATGGTCAATGTAATATATGTTTTTTTTATAATTTTTTTTTTTTAATGTCAGATGCATTACTAATTTTCTTTGCGACATTGTACCTGTCTGGGAAAACACAAAAGTACTCGAGTACATGTCAAAATGACTCGTAGTCCTACTAGAAATACTATATTTCAACTTGGTTCTTTTTCTCTTTTTCTTTAAATGACAAAAACACTTCTCCTAGTTATTGCAGTGTATACTGCATCATGATGAAGAACTTAAAATACTTAAAAACGTAAATATTGGAGATGCACTTCTACAAAACACCATGTTTTTTTCACGTGGAAGCCAAGTCAATCTCTGCTTTCCATGAAAATAAGTATAAGGTCACAGGTAACCTGCTTCAGCTGAGTTTTTTATTTATGTTTTTACATGGCACTCTTTTCTTCCTTTTCTTTTCTCTAGAGGAGACACAGATAAGTTGTCTGCACCAACTCTGGTCACGAGTGGCTGGTTTGATGAGGCAAACGGTTAGCAGAAGACAGCCAATTTACAGGCTTGTGCATTGTGGCCTGGATCACCAATGTCTCAGTAGTGAATCAGTCATCTGCCATTCAAAATACTCAGACATCTGTCTGACTTATCCTGACTTACTTTATCTATCTTTCCTTGACTGTTAAGTTCCACATTCTTTCTTCCCTGCTTGTTTGTCTTATTTATTTATTTTTTTTATTATTATTTTTTTTTTGTGGCACTTCCGCACAAACATGTATTTGTTTGTGGAGAAAATGTGTCAGCTTTTAGTCTGAGTTTAAGAAGTAGCTGGGGACAACAAGGCTTTTCCTGCGTTGTTTCTTTAACATAATTAAATGAGGAACATGTGGCTAGTGTCATTGTAAGCCAAGATCATTGGTAGAGCTACCTTTGAATTCAGTTGCTTTCATATTCTGGTAAATGACCACTAAATCAGATAAAGAACAGTGATGCAAAATGTTACTAACAGTAAAATAAGTCATATTTGGTTAAACAAATGCAGATTTGTAGTCACCCCTAAAAATAATTTGAATGTAAATGTTGAAATCCCTTTCATGTCCATGGGTGATTAAAACTATGCACTTAGGTATGCAGACGGCTTCAGAAAGAATATGACACATTCAGGAGCTCATGAAATTTCAGCTTGGTACTATAATAGAATGTTGTTTGTGCAACAAGACTGTAAAGTTTCCACAGTCAACTGTCACTGGGATCCTAACAAAAAGGGAAAGAATCAGAAACAAGAAAACAAGGAACTCAGCCACAAAGTGTTGAACTGCAGATCAATGTCAGGGAATGATAAAAGTCACAAACAAAGTCACAATAGACCTCAAAACTTTATCTAGTTTTTAGATTTACTCAACAAAAGGGTCAAGAGAGCATCATGGAATCTAGTCTATGCATTCTCAAGTGCAATGCAAAATGTCAGATGCAGCAGTGTAAAGCATGCAGCCTTTGAACCCTAGATAAGTCTAGAAGGGATCTCTGATGTGACAAATAACACTTCTCAGTCTGGCAGTCTGATGGACAAGTCAATACTTAGATGTTGCCCCTAAACAATACTTGTCTTACTGTATTATTCCAAGTGAGAAATTTGGTGGAGGTGGAGTAGTGGTATGGGCTCATTTTCATGAGGTTGGCTTAACCCTTTAATTCCAACAAAAACTACTCTGAGTGCCTTAGCATTCCATTGCATCTAAAGCTTAGGGTAAGCTAAAGAGAACATAGACAATCCATGAAAATAAAGATGAGAAAGTTTGATGTGGAGCAACTTGACCCACCCAAAACTCCTGACTTCAACATGGTAAAACCACAACCTTTGAAATGCCTTGCTGTTGCATCACAGTAATGTCTTTCTGGACCATAAGTCAAACATTTCCATTAACACACTCCTAATTCTTGTGGAAGGCCTTCCCGTAAAAGAGGAAGCCCACATTTTGGTCAATTTCACATTAAACCCCATTGATTTTGAACAGGGTGTAACCTAAGCTAAATTGCATATAAAGGCAGAAGAGTGACATAGTGTATGACAAAAAACAACATTTACCTCTTTCACAGGAGCGACCCAGGTATCCGGTTCCAGAACAGTCGCATACGTAGCGGTTCCAGCCCTCTCTGC
The DNA here is from genome assembly GCA_036245035.1 of Adrianichthys oophorus. NCBI lineage: Eukaryota > Metazoa > Chordata > Actinopteri > Beloniformes > Adrianichthyidae > Adrianichthys > Adrianichthys oophorus. The sequence goes on along the minus strand of BSAI01000096.1, from coordinate 13,037,547 downwards.
AGATTCCATTGTTTTGGCAGGGGTTGCTCAAGCACTGTTTGGAAGGTTCTTTGGAACAAGATGGTTTGACCCCTGCAGCCTTCTGGATCTCTGCTAGCCGTCGGACATCTTTACTCTGTCCATCAATGAATAAATCGCGGATACAGCCCACGTAGCCATAATTAAGTAGGGCAGTCCATACTTCTGTGGGGAACACCAATCCCATTTTGTTTTCTGGCAGTCCCCCAAGGTAGAGATTGTCATCCAAGTCCAATATCTCACTTTCTCCAGGGGCTGTGTAGGCAGTACGTAGAGTATTGATGGAGATGGTTCCTATAAAGAAAAATATAACAATAAGACACTATTGGGCAATTCACTTATTGTTTTGTTAATTTGTGTGGTAAACCTGTTTATTAAATGAAGAAAGTTTAACACCCGATATGGTGTTAGATGTTATATACATCACTGTGCTGCAGACTATATATATATATATATATATATATACCGTCTTCCGCTTGTGCTGGATGGTTCAGGCTTCGACGGCGTGAGTCAATATCTGAAAATATCTATCTTCATCAGGCATTATTCCACTTGTACCATGGTCACTTACAAAACAAATAGACATTCAATTGATTTTTAGTACTTTATTCTTGCTATTTTTATAGTTTAGATCGCTTTCTCACAAAAAGCGGACTTTTTGATTGGTGGTGCGGCCCGTTGTCACGGTAACACCAGAATGCGTCACTGGGCTGGAAGACCTCGACTGCAGCGGCAAAGCAACGTATAAGCTCTTCATCACAAAATTTTGTTTATGTATTTATTTTAACCTTTATTTAACCAGATGAACCTGTTGAGATCAGGATCTCTTTATCAAGGGTATATACACAATTTCATGTTTTGTGAAAATAAAAGAAATAAAACAATGCATAAGTTAGCTGAGTTTTTATTGATTCATCTAAATAAGAATCATTTTCTTTTACTTAAACCGAATAATGACTCTTGAAAAAACACTTTATTTGCATACTCTATTAAGGGACTACTTCATTTTCTCAGTTGGATAGTTTCCCCAAAAATAAATATCTTAAAAAAATGCAGAGTTAACAGAATCTGTGTTACTTTCCACCTTGTCCCGTCTGCTGTTTGTCTCTCCAACACAGGGAGAGTTCTCTTTTCTTTGTGTGTTTTCCCTCTATAATTTATCACTCTCATTCAGGTTTAATTCTCGATCTGGAGCACGGTAAACAACGGCGGACATGACTGGACTGTAAAGATGCGAAAAAAGGAAAGCCTTACTGTGGGACTCAGACTGGGTGATTAATTTGTATATAGATCTGTTACTCTCAGTGCAGAAGCCATTGTGGACTTTAATTAATGGCGGCTGCCTCCACTGCCCACATCCCTGTCCAGTAATCTATATACCATGTTGCTGAGGACAGCAAAGCCAACAGTCGCTTAGAGTGGCAAAGAAACGGTAAGGTAAGCATGCTAAAAATAAACTTATTTTAATATCATAATTTAGATTTTTAGAGTGAGATGGATGATATATTTGTAAGAAGTCATCTTCCATAAGGTTTATAAGATGAGTCTAAACTGCTTTTTTAAACATGAATTTCAGAAGATTATTTAAGAGTATTTGATTTGCTTATGGAGTCAGCCACACATTCATTTTCAGAAGAGTTGCAAGCATACTTTACAGAGAAATCAAAAATAAATGAGGCATCACATTTCATTAGAGCCACCTATTAGAAAGAACAATTTTACTCATCAAAATTTAAATACATACTTTTTTTCCCTGAATGAAGCCAATTTGTCTTTGTGTGCCATTTCATTTTTTTATTTAATAGTTTAACAATGTTGAATAAAGAAAGAAAAGCTTAAAAGCATGACACCCCTATATATGTGTATGCTGTACATAGTTGAGTTAGCGTTCTTACAAAAGTACTTGAGTGAGACAGGTAAGCACCAAGTGTGCAATCATTAACCTGGTGCACAGTAATACGTTCTGGTGTTCTTCTCAGGGTCTTGGCCCCAGGCATCTGTTCCAGCATTTTCCTGCTCCCACTGCCCCACTCCCACCACCACTGCTCTGTTTAACAATGATTGTTAGGGAATTGCAAACCTGACATGGGCCACTCGTCACAGAGCCTGAAAAGCTCTTTTCAGGTTCAACTTTATAAGCTTAAATTCATTTGTAAAAAATGATTCTAGGACTACAGACATCAACTACAAAAATCATCAACATTGTAGTAAGCATGAGAAAATTATACATATTAACATACATGTTATGGCTTGTTGTTTTTTTCATTGAGCTATAGTGAATTGTCAATTTCCCCACTGTAGGATCAATTGAAATATCTATTCTATTCTATTCTATTCTATTCTATTCTATTCTATTCTGTGTTTAAACTTACAGACCCACTCCAATAATAATCTTGTTTTTGGCATTCTTAACATGTTCTTGTATCATTTTTCTCATGATGGAGGACATGTTAAATAATTTAAGATTAAAACTGTGTTTTAGAGTATTTCCTTCTTTAAATAATGATGGGTAAAGAGCAGAAAATAATGTCATTTGAAAAAGCTCAGGTTTGTGACACAGCAACTGCCATGGGTGGGCCAAAGTCTCCTTGCTTTGCTCCATTTTGATCCATCCACTTGCTGACAAACATTCATTTATATCTGCAATTTTCTTGTCTGAGCTGGCATCTGGCTAAAAACTGTACGACTGAATAGCTCTGATACCACTTGCCGTTTTTTTTTTTTTTTGCACTACTAATGTTAGTTTGGGGTTGTGAGGACCTGTAGGTTAGCTGGAGAGAGTGTAAACAAAAAGGATGATGGGGTATCAGTGGAGGCCTGTTACTCGACAACAGTCCCGCCCACAAAAAGACACAGGCATTAGTTTTGGCTAAAAATGGCATAATCATTCTTACAAGACCACTGGGAATAGTTTCACAATAAGTAAAAAGGTAGATGAAGTGGGACTTTAAAATAATCATTTAATAAATGAAACATGCTCTCAATCCACAGTAAAAGACTAATCATCAAACTACTTTAAAAATTCTAAAGTTTACTGGAGACATGACAGTAAACAAAGACACTGAAAACATAGAGTCTGTGTAAAGGGAGGCAAGTAGGAGACATGGGTGGGCTGTTCTCATGTCTGAGGCATCTGCTCAGAGCGCTTTGCTCACTTGTCAAAATCCTGTAAGGAATTTAGTAAAGTCAGTCAAACTTTGTTAAGTCAAAAAGAAGAACCCAAACCTACGGGGACAGGAGTCATTTTCACGCTTGCAGCATGGGAAACATAACACATACACATGCTGCAGGAGTCCCTATGCTTGAGTCACTTTCATAGTCACAAGGGTAATGCAATGGATTGGTCTTTGCAAAAGCTAATGAGCATAAAGAAATGAGTGAATACAGACAAATATAGCTGGAGTTAAGTTGAGAAAGAAGCCCATGATGATGAATAAGACAGCAGATATAAAGGCACTCTGTTCTCTGAAAGTAAAACATATTAATAAAAAAGACCAATCAGTTTGATAAGAAATTCCTTTAAACTATGTGCAAAGTTCTCAAAACAGGTTTTAAAAGCTTCCATTTATTTTTCCAAGGCTTGACCCACAAGATGTATTCTTCTATCAGACCTGAACACTGGAATCCAATGACAGCTCAGATCTCTCTCACATTTTCTGCATCAGCAGCCCAGCTCAACTTAGCATGAGGTCCCCTAACCCCACTCACACATCCCCAAAACATGTTAGACAGGGGATTACTGCAATCCAGTTAGGGCGATACAGCCAAATCTCTCTATGTGATTGGATTCTCTGTAGAGAGAGAAGCCTGTAAGTTGGCTGTGAGTTTGGGAATGGGTTATCTACATATGTACGTGTAAGCACTCGTTTGTGCTTGAAGCCGCAGAGTGCGTGCTTCTGCGGGAATGTCCACCAAATGTCCCTGATGAGTGACCTGCAGCACTTCAAGCCAAGGAACCTCCACTAAAAGGCAGAATGTCTGCTCACATCTCTAATGCATTTAGGTTGGAAGTTGCTTTCTGGGAGTAAGAGTCCTTTTGCCAGCCTGCTTCCCAAAAGTGGAGCAGACAAAACTAAATAGGGCAGGGATCATTATACACCATTGTCACAGCTGCAGGAAGGTTTGCACATGGAAGACAGGGCTGTGGGTAATTATGTCTGGATGTTGCGTTGTATTTTTGTGATGTGCTCGCTGATGTGTATTGATGAAATATTCAACATCCAGATGTAAAGCTCACAAAGCCATATACTTCTTAAGTCACACACAATTGTTATGTTTAGAATTCCAATGACTTTCACTGACATAGCAAGTTGAATGCAGGACAAGGACAGTTAATTTCTTAAAGACCCACTCCAATGAAAGTATTTTTATTGTGTTTTTAGTATGTTCTTGTGGCATTTCTCTAATGATGGAGCACACATATGAAGAAAATTAAGCTAAAAATTGAATTTTTGAGGATTTTGTTTTAAATTGTTGTGAATGCATTGTGAATGCAGTTGGAAAAAGCTTATTTGTGACATAGAAAATACGTTGGGTGGGCCTCAAGCTCCCTTCTCCATCTGATGCATACACTAGACGACTTGATCCATGTATATCTTCATTTTTCTTAATTTCTGGTGCAGCTGGATAACTCCAATTTTGTTCGCAATTTTTCTGCACCGGTAATGTTAGATTGGGGTGTAAGGGACTGTAAACGGATAGCTTTTAGTTGTGGGTTGCTCCACACCAACAGTCCCACCCAAAGCTCTCAGAGGTGAATTTCAAATGAACTCGTGCCGCTCTGCAGAAACTTTGTCTGAGAAAACAACTGTTTTTTTTTTTTTTTTAAATTCTATTATTACTTCATTTTGGCTGAAAATAGCAAAAGAATAATTAAAAGACCACTGGGAACACTTTGTAAATAGCTCAAATGATGATCAGAGTGGGACCTTAAGCAAGATTGATGACATACATTTGAGTAATTACAAGATAATTGGTTTAATAAGTTTTAAAATTAAAGTCCATCAGTTGTCAAGCACATAGATGTGAGAAATTTGTTCTCGCATATGACCCATCCACTGGGGGTGCAGTGAGCTGCAGTCACAGCCGCGCTCGGGAACCATTTAGTGGTTTAATCCCCAAATCCAACCCCTAAATGCTGAGTTTCAAGCAGGGAGGCACTGGGTATTATTTTTAGAGTCTTTGGTATGACTCGGCCTGGAATTGAACTCACGACCTATCAGTTTCAGGGCAGACACTCTACCAAAAAGCCACTGACTTGGAAAGGCTGTTGCATAGCTTTGATAGCTTTTCATATTGTTTTATATCTTTTTACAGCTTTAAAATGCTTTTAACAGTTTTACATGGAATATTTAAACAAAATAGAATTAACTAAGTGCAAAGAAACTGTAAAAATTCCACTTTACCCACTTAGAATGATGTGAATAGATCAGTTTATGTTTCAGATACAACTGCATTGTAGATGTAAATGTGCTCATTTAAATATATGATGTCTATTTTTGAATTTGGAGATCTAGACTAATCTAAAGGAGTTGGCAAGAAGGAATCAACGCACACATTTTAACATTGCCTTTTAATCTACACACTGATTAGAAATCTTTGTTGCCCGTTGCTACAGTATTTTAACTATTTAGTTACTCCTGTCACGTTGGAATTCAGAGACCTTTGAGTCCCTTATCCACTTCAGTACTTAGTTCTAATGCCTTACACTTGAGGAAAGGAGGAAAAGTTACTCCAAAATGTAATTAGTGCACAGCTTAGTACAACACTGTGCAGTAACTGTCTTGGTCCTGGGAGAGCAACCCTTCCTGTTTCCATGGAAACCCAGAAAGGGTAGACAGAGAGAACAGTGAGCAGAGAAAGCTTAAGGTTGCATGTGCAACTGTGAATGAGTTCAAGTAATCCAGTTTGTGTGGGTGGATAATAATTGGGTACCAGATTGATAATGAGTTCAATATAATTTAGTAACTTGTTTCTGTAATTTGATGCACAATCAATTAGGGCTGGGTATTATAGTGACCTATTATGATCTAATTAAAAAAGATACAACCCATTAGACTGTGTAAAATTATGAAATCTTAATACGATAACACAATTTTTTTTCCATATAAAAGCAAACGTTGGTTTGATGTTATATAGCAACAGTGATCAATTGGTAAAAAGGTCGCCAGCTACATTGTTTTGCTGTCTCATCTTTTGGTTTGGCTTAGGGCTTGATGCAGACTAATAATTAGATCCTACTAGAACAGAGTAAAATGTATTCACAACCATATGTAATTTTATCTAGCATTATTTATATATATGAGAAGCCACTTACTGCATCAGGTAGTTAAATTACTCATATTTAAAGGGTCTATGTCATGCTCTTTGTATGCCTTTCAGAGTACGCTATATCTACATATATGATAATATATTACCTTTGATACACTAAAGAGCACATTTTCTTATGAAATATGATTTATTTTCGCGAGCTAATTTTTCTACCCAAAAGTAAGAAGACTCAATCTCTCTGAGGCACTGCCTTTCACTCCTTGTGGGTGTTCCCCATTTCCTGACGTCAACCTAGAGCTGGCCTCGGCAGCGTTTTTGTGTTTCACCCACGAAAATAAACAACATCTGTACTTTTGCAAAGATGGATCTGCATATTGTGCCAATACAATTAAACTGTTTTGCCGATCACTGTCAGCTCTGCGTCAAGTTTTGTGGTAATAGTTTTCTTACATTCCGTTTTGTTATGGTACTCCAAAGCCATACTACAGTAGATGTTCAATATTCCTCTTTATCGTCTTCACTATTACCACTTAAACTTACTTTGTCCATTATTATAAATACACTTACTGTCATTCTTAATAAAATTGTCTGTGTTATGTTAGGAAAAGTTTAAATGAAAACAATTAGGTTTCAATACATGATAATTATTTTTCTTGAGAGCTTGAGAGGGCAGTGTGAATGAAATACATTATTAACTGGATTTTGAGACAAAAAAAATCTACCAAAACATTGTTTTGCAAATGTTTTCCACTAGCAATACTGAAGCTGAACGATTCCAGCATGCAAAAAACTATATTTATAGCAAAACAGCTTGTTTTTCCGGTTTAGGCATTTGATCTGATTAGGTAATTAACGGTAATGCTGACATCGCCAATATTTCTGAAATAGCAAGCTGCACCTGTGTTGTGAGTAAATTGCAGGCTGATTGTCACACACTGCTCGTTTGAAACTCGTGTTATTCTGCACTGCTCCTGCTAGATTTCTTTGGTCTATAATAAATTGTTTGTATTCAACAGCATTGTTATTATTGTGATGGTAGAAATTAATCTTGAGTATGGGTTTTTGAATAGATCAGAATGCTTTAAAACAAGTTCCACTATTTATTTTAATCACTGAACAGGAGTTTAAATTAAATTGTTAATAAATAAACAATAACCTTTGTTTATATATTAACGCATTTTAAAATATAAACTACAATAAAAATGAGTTTTTTTTTTGGTCATTTCAGCTGTGTCAAGTTTAATTTTGAACTACACCCCAGAACTGTTTTGAGGGTAATGAAACAGTTAATCTAATTTCCACCTCTTGAGATTGAGCGGAAAACATGGTCATGGGGTATATCTAATTTAAAGCATGACATTGCAAAGCCATGGCTTGAAGCTCACACTAACAAATTGCTGTTTAGATAAGCAATTCAACAGAGACCACATCAGAGCAACCCAAGGCTTAAAGGACACATTGTGAGTGAAACTGTTTCCTTGTGGCGAAAATAGCAGAATTTCTTGACATATGGCCACAGTCTGAATCAGGTTTAAAAACGAAACTTAAGTGTGTATAAAGTGTTTGCAAAGAGCAGTGAGTGGTGAAGCAGTATCAGCACTTCCGTGAGTGATCAAAAAAAAAAAAAAACACAACTGTGACCCAAGAGTAGTACTTTTTTGTTAAATAATTTATCCAGATGGTGCACAGCAGAGTTCCCATTCACAGCCTTGTATTGAATTATGCATTGTATGCAGAAGTCTGTACTTGTCCGACAGAATATAAAGTTCCTTATCATATAAAAACATGCAAACACCTTTAACATTGATTGCTCCAGGGCAGCTGGTGTGCAAAAAGAATTGTAAGTGTGCTCTTTGCAATTTGTCAAAGCTATGCGGATGCATACCTTCATTCACCTAACCCTGTATGTTGAGAGTGCTACATCTAAATTCATCAAATAGAAATTTACCTGATCGTCCATCACGCTGAAAGTCCACATGGTACCACTCGCCATCGTTGACTTTCTTATTTACTGCCTTGGTTTTTGTAGTTCCTGAGCCCATGTCAAGCAGCAAGTACAGATGTCCCTCCAACATCTCAATGGCAAAGAAGTCCACCTTAAAGGTTTGGGGACTCTTGGAATCCTTGGGTTGCTGTTTGGGCTTGCCATGGCTGAAAAGGAGAAGGCCGTTGGGCTCTGTGGTGCGGAAGTCAAAGGAGATGGAGCCTGTCTTTTTAGCATTCCACTTGTTAAGAACGATGAAAGATTCGGGAGTCTCAAATGTGATGGGGTCCAGAGTGGCCACGTTTTCACATTTGAAGGCCACGGTCCCGTGGATCTTCATCTTGGGATCACCCTGTTTTGCTAGCCTGGACAACTCGAGCCTCACATCATTGTTTTTGTAGACAACCTAAAATTGAAATCAAAAGAAAATAATGAATATTACAGTGAATCATTCAAAGAAACAAAGAAGAAACAAAAACATGTCCAGGCAGTTTATTTTGTTCAACTGCAGTTGTCAGTGCCATTTGATCTGTGAAGGAATAATAGCAGTGGCAGAACCAAGGTTTTTTTTTGATGCCTCAAACATTAAATGATTTAGTCAAACTTCAACTGTTCATGAGAAACTGTATCTGAAAAAGCACAAAATGTCAAACACATATCATCCTACTTTCTTCTGCTGTGCGTGTAGGGCCTTCAAAAAGTGCACACTGTGCTGAGAATAATATAAAGCGAATGTTCTATCTGAACTTTACAGTCAACTGAAAGGAAAGAGTACCTGAAGCTACAAAGCAACTATGATGATGGTTTAGAAGTAATTATTTTTTAGCATCACCTGGGATTTGGTTCAGAAAAGCTAAGACAGAAAACACTAGTTAAAAGTTCCCAAAACTTTGTGAAAGAACGTCCAAACAGGACTAATGAATGAGTGGAAACACAACAAAGAAAATGTTTGTAATAAAGAATAGTACAAAACAATCTGCACAAGTATTCTTTTTCTTGTCCTAACAAATACATATATGTAAATCTATGATCCGTGTTTTTCTGTATGTGTTAGAAAAAAAGCAAGCTCTATAAACAAAACTTGGTATTTTTTTTTGTTTTCCAGTGGCACTCTTAATGGCATATTGTGTAAAGTAAGACAGCAGCAGTAACTGGAAAAAATAATGCTAAAGATTGATACGACCATTACCTCATAATTATCCAATCTTCATTTGGTTTCATCAGTTCAAATGTATCTACAGCTGTTTTATAGCTATAAGGGGAAATATCTTTCCAATATCTTTACTTTAACTTTAGGAATGTAGACACATTTTCAGTGTTTGAATGTGGTATGTGGACACAACAAAAATTGTGTCCAACTCACAACTAATCACAATGCTTTACTAGGTAATTTTTTTACGACAATTTGAGGCTTTTAAATAATATATATATATTTTACTTATTGCCATGCAATGCATTCACCTGAAATTGGGAACACCTTCAGAGGGATCAGTTTTGCACAGTGCAATATGTTTATCACTGAGTCCGATGTAGCCTTTAAGCTGTTCATGTGCAGTATATGAAGCTCACATTAGCACATCAGAACTGGATACAAAAAAAAGAAAAAGACAGCATATCTAACTTTCTTTAACTGTTTCTGACTGACCGATTAGGCTGCATTTATCTGTACTAAATTTATAAAACAGATGGTTGCATTTGTTTCCATTTCTTTGATCTTGTTTCAAAGGAAAACAAACACAAGAGCAAAAAAAAAATACATTCTGGCACATTCTACCAAAAGAAGTGTAAAAGAGAGACAAAGGGATAGATACTAATATCTATGTCTGACATGAGTCATCAAGGCAAAGGTGGAATAGATACAGCCAATAAACCCAAATCAATTTTTATAGCCAAGACAAAGGGCATGTTTCAGAATTAAAAAAAAAAAAAGGTTTGGTTTGAGCTTCGCCTGGTGCTTCACTAGTGCTGCAATAATTTGTCTCCAAAGTCGGGCTGTGACAACTGAGCTATTACTGCACCACTGTTTGTTTTGCCATTGAGACAGACAGGCAGCTCAGACTGGAATCTGCACACATATACCATAGCATGTCATCCATCAGTGACCGCTGCCCTCTTCAACTACAACTCATATGACTTCTGAACGTTTCACACTTGCAACTGGGAGTTCTTTTTCCACACTGTTAGATGAGTTGATGCTTGTAATACAAAGCTTATAACACACAGACATTGCTTACTGCTTAGCTACAAACTGCTCTTTTACATTTAAAACAAGTTATTTTAAACTATTGTAGAACGCTGCAAAAACAAAACTCCCTTTTAAAAGATCAATATATGCATTTAGAAGGTTTTTTTTTTTTTTCTCCTGTAAGTAAAACCTAATAAGTTTTCTCCTCTTGAAAGTATTACAGATACGTACCAAATGTTTTTTGTAGTGATTTTCATGGATCCAAAGACTGTGACACAGCATCCCGGGAAGCCAAAAGCTAACTAAGCTTGATTCCATTCTTTTTGCCACCACCACTCTAGCCACCCAGAGACATGTAAGGCAGTCTTTCAACAACCAAGTTTATAATGAGAAGTTCAAAGCCACTGAACATGTGGTCTTCACTGTGTTTGTAAATTAAACTGGACTTCATGAAACCTCTGTAACACGTTGGTGAAGGAAACATCCTACACTGGAGGGAAGATACAAGTTCTAAAACCCAAATGTCATGAAATAAAATACAAATCAATTCAATCAGTAAAAGCCTTGTGTAGCTCTTCAAATATACATGTGCACAAACTGTAATGCAGACAAAAAACACGTAAAACATTAGGGTTGGTTCCAGATAGGTGTTTTAAAGTATTATCAGTCGAGACGAGAACTAGGAATACTACTCTGCAACAATAGTACTCCGTTGTCTGTCAGTTGCATGACTGCTCATGAAAATTCAACTACCTGATCTCTGGATCAATGCTCCTCTTTGATGTGCACCTCACAGAGCTGTAAGAAGCCAGTAATAAATTCCACTTCAAGACAGTCGTACATGTGTGTGTGAGTGTGTAAAGCATTGTATGTGTTCAGAAAAAGCAAAAGAGACATAATGTAATGTAATGTTGGTATGTGTTTGAATAGGAGGAGAAAGCATTAGTAAAAAACAAAAATTACTAATGTTGTACAGAAAAGATAGCATCAGCTGTTTGGCAAATGGGTCTGCACTAAAGCCCTGGAATGAAGCCGGCCGTATCGAGTACACTCACCGGCCTAACAGTTCATGCAGAAACAGTGCTTACCTCCTTCAGGCAGCCCATGAAGTTGTTGCTAACTGGAGATCCAGGCAGGTCAGCTGTGCTAGGGCTCCCACCAACATAGAAAAAGTCATCAGAGCCTAACATGGTGTAGTCTTCTTGTGTATACCCTGTCGTGGTCAGAATCCCATCTACGGATATTGTTACCTACATAAAGAAGCACAGGGAAAAAACATTCTATACTCAGACAGCCTACACACTACAATAATAATCCCCTTTATTCTTTCTTTGTTTTTTGTTTTTTTTTGTTTTTTTTGGGGGGGGGGGTGTCTCAAAATTAATTTATTCCAAAACCCATTTTCATGTCTGTTTTCAGTCTTTTTTCTTGTTTTTATTTTTTTATTTGTATCTTGTTTAGTTTTATTAGTACTTAGCGTTAGTAAACTACCCATACTGCAGTGTTAGTATTGTTTTTTGTGCAACTCAAAATATTTTAGCAGACACAAAAATGGAGTTAGTAAAATGTTATCAAAATGTTAGTTTAACTAATATCTACATTAGTACATCTAGCAGTTCTACAAAACAAAACGTGCCACTTGGTTAGGGAAGGAGCACATGCTGTATAAAAAGCACAATGACCCTTTTCAAATAGATTTAGGTTTATAAAACAAAACAGGTAAACAGCATGCATGTATTTGTCTTTTTTATGTTTAAATTTAAAAAAAATAAACATTTCTGGAAATAAAAAAGTTGCATTTTGACACTTGACTAAATGTCAGATGTTTACAAAAGCTCACGGACACTGTAAAACCACAAAAGGAAACCAGAATACAGAAAAAAGACAAACACAGATGTACTGTCACTTTAAGGTTGACAAATGAGAAGACTAAAATTTGCAACACAGTCAAAGAGCATGCCATGCAAAGTCAATGGGGGATACAACTGGCTGAGCCAAAGAGCATCAGACCAGCCGGACAGCAGGGAGTCCTCATTTTTAACCACAGCCTGATGCAAAGGCTCGAAATGATGCTCCTAAAAGAGTGAATCAAAAGAACTGGACAGGATACAAGTGAAATAAGGAAGGTGAAATCAATGAATGCACCGAGAAACAAAAAAAAAAAAAAATTATAAAGTAAGCAGAGGAGTACCAACCGCAATTTTCCTTTTTTGTAAATGACGTCTACAGTAAAAAAAAAGAAAAAAAAAGAAAAAAAAAAGAAAAGAAACACACGGCAAACCCAAACTAAGAAACAATTAGAATGATATCTACCGAACAATGTAGTTTGTTTACCATAGCGTGTCCAATGCCTGAGTGCTTTGTGGAAAAGGGGGGAGAAAGGAAATTAAAAACTGTGAACAGAATAACGATTGTTACTTAAATAATATATGATGGTCAATACTGTTAGTACATTATTAAACAACAAAAATCATATTGGTTAGTATGATGGCACATTCCATGAATGATGTTAGTTTGTTTCCAAAGCATGTTAGTAACATAGAGAAAGAAGGGCAAAATAAGTTTAACAAGAAAAAAGCTGATAGAGGAAAATAATAGGAATGCTCCAGCGCAAGAGCTCATCCAATTCTCTATGGTATTCTCGAACCATTGTCAGCATCTGGACAAATATTTGCTTACCGAAGTCTTACAAAAGGCATCAAGTCTCCAAAAGGAACAAAAACAAAAAAAGCCTAATTGCCTAAAGCACATCATTTGACCCTTTTTAGGAAGTTTACATGTAAGACCATTTTAATGCTCAATTTTTGTTGTTTTATTTATGACCTTTAGACCTTCTGCCAATAAAGCATTTCAGACTTTCTGGAGTTCATACCATACATTACCTCTCGTTTGGTCTTACTGATGAACTCTAGGATGACTGTACTGCAATGGGAGAACGCAAAGAGGGCCCCGACGAGGTGGGAGAAGGACGGACATTTTTTATTTCTCCTCAGAGCAAGCGCTCAAGTGTCTCCTTATCTTTTTACAATTTGAATGCAAGTTAAAGCCAAACTCTTCGATTTTCCAATAATAATTTTTTGGCATTTTTGGCACTTAGGTGAAGATGAACAATTCCCAACAGAAAAGCAGGAACAAGGTTTAAATTAGTGAAAAATAAACCATTCAAAGAAATCTTGCTGACTATAGACAGCAATATATAAACCCTTACTGATTTACTACACAGACTTGATCTGTCTAAATGATCTAATTTGATGTTTAAAAAATTACAAACAACAACAACTTTATTAATTCTACAATTAAATGTGTTGTGCACATTACTGACACACCTATGCATCCTAAAACAGACATACAACACTTTCATATCTCTTTAAATGAAAAAAAAGTATTTGTAAATGTTGTTAGATTAGCCCATCATATTTTTTTTTCTTTTATAGGGTTTTTGTCCAGAATGGTATTATTTCACATATCAATTATGCTAATGTAAATAAGGCTAACTTTAGTAAAATTGCTTGGTACTTTGCGAAAAAGGTTTCACAGAAATAAAAAAAAAAAAAATCTGGCGCATTCTACTTTTCGAGCCAAATGTTAAAGCTGTTGGTTTGTATATATATAAAAAAAAAACTGTTTAAATAGTTTGTGTGCATACGTGTATGTGTATGTGTGTACAAGAATATCTCAACTACCATATGGTCAATCCGGTCCTCCACGCACCAGTAGCCCTGAAGTACAGGAGAAAACCCCAAATCCTGTTAAAAAGCAACCTGCTTAAACCAACTAGTGGTCAGAGTCTGACCAATGGGAAAACGACACTTTTACCCACCACAGCTAACAAAAACCAAGTCTGTGGTGGCTAATTTACAAGGGAGGTAAAGGTAAAGCTCAAAGCTCATGAGAGTGCGTTTATGTGAGCCTCAGGGAAAGGTCTTTCCACACTAATCACAGACACACTGACAGTGTAGTCATGCTGAGGACTCTCACTGACTGTTTCCTGACCCAATTTAGTATAAGCTGGCCAGGTACAAGTCATTTAGTTAGTTTCCTCAACAACAAACACTGAAATCCAACTCAAAAGTGTTCTTGCTACACTGTTTACTTGCAGATATGTCAAGCTACCTCAAAGCTGCTTTTTGTTTTGTTAGCCTACAATCAAAATGAGGTAAGCTAAAACTAAATGGCCCCAGAATTGCATTTAGTACTGCCATACTGGCAGAATTTGCAGAATAAAATGAGTCTGCATTCATATTTTTTTATCACACAATTAAAAAGATGAGGATCTGAGTCCACAAATGAAAATATAGAACAATATATCTTGTCAAATTAATACCCACGTTAAACTTTGTTTATTTTAATATATCTTAGAGGTGATTTACACAAAAGGACATATACTTTTTTTGCGATGAAGGCACAACAAAATATATGTTAAAATTAGAAATAATAAACAAAACTCATCTTGAAATTCTACTTAGATATTTACTTTGCATTAGGTTTGTAAAACATTACAACATATTTTGTTGTTTTGGTGTTGCGCTATAATGATGTCTATTAAACACTTTAAATGGAATTTAAATTGTCTTCTATTACAGTAAGAGCTGTTTGGAATCTAGACCTCCCTGCTCTCCTGTGGTCTTGTTTTAGTCTTCACCATAAACCAATTTGATTCAAGTTAGTAATCAAATTATAAAATCTGGGGGAAAATATGTTTTG
>BSAI01000096.1:12867679-13016392 GCA_036245035.1 Adrianichthys oophorus | reverse complement strand
CAACTTCATAATATGCTGGACTTTTCTTCGAGATCATGGCTAGAAATCTCGTTTTGCAAAGTTTTCTCTTTTTGCAATGATTTAAGTTGTCTGATGCCACTGTCTTTTGAAACTGCGGTGTTGTAACTACAAACTGGAACCGAAACAAACTAAATGCATAAATTACCATTATATCTAAATTTTATTTATGATACTAAAATAACATTAATTGGAGTAATATTAGCAGTTGGAGTATGAACTGCCCTGTCCTAATGTTTACAAGGTAAAAACAATGACACACAATAGAACAATGAATCTTTGAATTCAGTCTTTAGGTTGGGAGAGGGTGTGCATAATGTTTTTTAGCCATTGTATTTATTATTATTATTATGATTGTGATTTTTAATGTAAAAAAAATCAAAAGCAAAAGCTGAAAATGTTTGCCAAATATGTATCATAGAAACTTTTCTTATTGGTAAATTAGGCCACATTTTCTTTATTAATTACTTTAAGGCAAAAAAATGCCAGAATAGCCCAATGTATAGTCTATCTTTTAGGTGAACCAGTTATGAAAAGAAAAAAAAAAAGGCAAAACTTCTCTATGTTACTTCTCTGTCACATTGGGTGATGACATGGACAAAAAAATTCACCTTATTTTGAAATTTGTTTCATTTTTTTCTGCACTTTTTTTTGTGCAGTGTTTTACATGTAAATGACGTAAATTGCAGTTTTTTTTTTTGTTTTTTTTAAATAGTAATAATGTTCTTTGGAACTATTAGTTATGTGACTGTGTTCTCCTAATGTAGAAAAAAAACTTTGCATTGGACAAAAAAAAAATCAGTTTTGATAAAAGTCAAGAAGCAGCTGGGAAATTCTGATTACCAGAGATAGATTTATCTTGCACGCTATTTGAATCTCAGTTTGTTCAAAAACAGTTCATGTGAAATTACTTTTATTAGTACTGTGTCAATCAGAGTGATTAGTAACGTTCCTCTGAGATCAGATCTCATAAATCCACTTCAGAGGTCGGAATCACACATTTTGATGATACAGGCATCTGTGCACATACTAACAAAAGCCTGAAAATAATGTTAGAATACACAGTGGAAATGATCCACACACACAAGTAGGTAGTTCTCAGTAAATACATAAAAGATTATCAATTACTGAGGTCCTCTGGCATACAAACCAGTTCAGTTCTAACACTGATTCCCCCTGCACTAACTGAAATTACCCTTGTAGCAGAAAATCCAAGAAGACAATCTCATTTTAGTTAGAACAGACCACCCTGCAATAACAGATAATAATCTAAACTGCTCCTGTACCCTCAGGATGTTGCATTTAGGAACCAAACTTTGCATAAGCAATCTCCTTCTGAATTACACCACTTCAAGGGAAAGGAATACAGGGGAAAACACACATTCTTTACAAAAACTGTCAAATAATTTCCAAAGGAAAGTACTGCAGATCCCAAATCTTGCAAATGTTTGAGATACGAGTAGACAGTTACAGTTAGCAGGTGGATCATAAAACTTCTCACCAACAAGAACACCTCTGAGCTTTGTGTTCAACAGGAAACTCCCCCTAATGCAACATTTTTAGGTTTTAAGGATGCTATGAGATCCTCTTTTTGTTCACTGCACAGGGTACGGGGAAAAATAAAAAATGTGCAGGGACTCTCTTGGGTTTTGGATTTACCAACGATAAGGCCAGAAAAAAAAACAAAAAAAACCCCTATAAAAATAACAAGACGCTGCAGACTATCACAACCAAACAAATGCAATGTGCATCCCCATACACTACAAAAAAACATATAGACCAGCAATTCCACCTGCAAGACTCTCATTATAAGACTCCCAACAGCAATATAATGGAAATAGATTGCAGTTTTTTAATACTAATAAGCAAAATCTGTGTTAAAGGTAAATTCAGAAGAAAGCACTTTAAGAGTGTGAAGAACATTTTTATTAGAAGACAAGAAATTTGAAGCAATAACATTGTGTGGAAAGATCAGGGGCTGCAAACACCAGTGACTATGCATCAGTGACTTGTCAAAATGAATGAACTGCTCAGACAGGTGGAGCCAGCTTCTGTCTCAATAGGCAAGTGTTTTAGGTGTGCTGGCAGCAAGAAGTCTTTGCTGTATTCACCTTTAACAAGCTTCTCAGTTTAGACTCACCCTTGTCAAGGTTGCCAGCAGAGACAAAACAGTGCATACTGTGAGAGAGCAGCAGAGGTTAGAGTGTCCACTTTTGATAACAAGAGTGAGTAGAAAAAAGACACTCACCATTTAGGACTGGCATCTGGCAGATGTCTAATTTGGGTCATATACATGCAGACATTCCTCACACAAGAGCAAAGTCAAAAGGCACTGAGGCATGTCATTGCACGGAAATAATTCATGTGCTAATTACATAGCCAGTATCGCTCCGGATGATTTCTGTACAGAGCTGCTCTTGTCTTCCCAACTCCAGCCTCTGAGATCAGCTGACACACTGAATCCCTGATAGCAAACAGACACCCAGAAACCTCAGCAAAGACACTCTATTCTCATTATATTCAGTGTTCCTACCCTACTGCGCAAAGTACACTTTGGAAAAGAAAATTGGCATAAAACTTCAATCAAATGAGCTCAATTATTTATAACGTGAAAAGTATTCTCTCTAATTGTTCTTGTAGTCCCTAAATATTTTACTTTTGAGAAAGCCACAAATGAAAATACAACAAAGGAGTCACAGACTACTTTAGCATAGTTTTATATCCTGATAAAAAAACTTGACCATGTTATATTTTAGTAAATATTTACACAAAATTCATGAATGCATTCAAATGAAAGAACAAAATTAAACTTTTATTTCTGTTTCAAAGATGTTCCTCTGCAATTCAATGTATGAATTAAGTCTGTTTCACAGCTTGACTGCTTGGTTAAGGTCAAGCAGTAAAAAAAAAGCAACATTAGGGCTAAATCACATCTTAAATAAAACAGACATTTCTCAAATGTACTGCAATGCATGCAAACTTTTTCTGCTTGACTGACTAATGAATTTGAATAAAGTAAGAATCAGTCAGATGAAAAAACAGGGTGGGCTGAAAGCGCCAAAGTGAAAATACAAAGGTTTTTTTGTGCTAAATGTTTTGCAAACAGCCCACTTCTGTACTGCATGAAGAAAGCTACTGGGGAAAAATATATATTTGTGTTTCTCATAAACAGCACAAAAATAAAGATTAAGTTGCCAAAAGACTAGGAATAATAAGTAATTCCAATTAAAATATTCTGTTATTATCCATCTGACTTATTCTGGCTTAATAACCATAAAATCTGTGCAGTACCACACACACACACACACACACACACACACACCCATATATACACATATATATATATATATTTGCCTTTTTTTTGCTTTGTAAACTCCAAGCTTTCCTATGGGCACATGTGTGCACTTCAGTTCTTTCAGTCCAAAAGTCACTGCCATGACATCCGATTGTTCATTCATGCCTACCTCCATCTGACACAGGCAAAGTGGCCTCTCTGTCACAACCGGCACTTTTAGGTGCAGTGAGGTGAACTTGATATAAATGTAATCTGAATAGAAATCAAATCTCAGCGCATCACCTCCACTTTCTTACTTACACAAGATAATAAATCCAGTAGTTTCATCTAAGATACATGTGGTTATTTTCTTTATTAGTTTATTTGACAGGAACATTCCACATTGAAAAGCATCTCCATAAAAACACCAAAGTCAGCCAAAATTCCAAACTCCAATTTTTCCTCTGTTGTTCCCAGCCTGATGGAAAATGTGTATCTCCAAAACAAAGTAAAATTAACAACAAAAACAACATGTTAACATAAATTAAAATTAAAAGTACATAAACATTATAAAATGATTAAAAAAATACAGTGTGAAAAAATGAGCAATATTAATGACAAGCATTATAAATAGCTAAAACACAATGTTAATATAAAAGAACAATAGTAATTGATATCAACATTGCAAACAGATGAAAATGAAAGTTAAACCAAATGAAGTAGAGATAGATATAGACTCTGTAGAAAGGTAAATGAACACAACAATAAAACCTTTGTTTTTTTGTTTTTTTTTCCTGAACATTTAAGGGGAAGACGATCATAGGTATAATGCATGGTGAGCTCTCTCATGTGTCATGAGCCAGTTCTTAACATGTATTTAAAGCAAACTTTGCAACGCCAGTTCTGTTTTTAGAGTGTAGTAATTACCAAAAACAGATTTGTCAATATGTGCTTTGTTGGCAGAATATAAATGTATTATGACTGGTTGTTTTCAGATGTTGAAGCTTTGCATAACTCTGATGTGATTTCTTTGTTTTGGAGCATCATTTACTAATTTAATTTGCTTTATACAAGCATTTTCATTTTTCCAATACAGTCAAATCAACTCTAAGGTAGTTTATTTACTATAACACAGAATGAGCTTACATCTGTAACCAAATGCATTAACCTCATTGCCTTAATAGTGATGCTACTATGCATTATGCAAGATGTTTATTGTCTGTTGTCTGTATTTTAAATCAGTACGTTTTCACAGGCTGTCCATTCTAATACCAACACTGTGAAATACTGAAGGCTAACTGAGCAGGAAGGTAGAACACACACTTGGTGGCCTGTACAGACCATCCCCTGCTTTGAGCAAGATCTAACTGTGTTACCAAAAGCTGTGGAAAAACCAAAGGCACAGTGGTTTGTACTGAGCCAAACACTTCATGGCAGCTGAGATGAAACGCAGCTAAAAGCAGATTGCATGATGCCAGGGGAGAAGCATTCATGCAATCTTCAAGCAACTTTGAGGCTACAAAACACCACCAAAGTCACACTTAGAAAAGGGAGTAAAAACTGGAGCACAAAGCTTTTGAATTAGTTGCAAAAAATAAAACAATATCATACTTTAATAAAACAAAGTTTGCTAAAGGCATGAATAAAAACCAGAGCTAATTAAGCCAAACTGGACAAGAACTACTGCACAAAATGCAGCTGAACCATTGTTAATCTTTTGTTCAGATACAGTGAAGCTATTTTTTTTGTTTGTTTTGCACAGAGTGTGGTCTTGTATGGCCATTCCGGTTTCCTTTCCATCACCCTAATGATTGCTAATAGCAGCATCTTCTCCCTACCTTTATCTACGGGGGCGTAGGGGTGGGGGTGTCCACCTAGAAAATTGCTGACCAGGGGAAAGGAAATTACTCACTTTGGGGTGTTACTGTTTCAGCAGTACTCTGGCTTCACTGACACTACAACAAGGTCATTTCATAATGGGTTGTCCAGCTGACACTCTGCTGTCAACAGGCCTGAGTGATGGAGGAAAGGGTAACAAGTAACAGTGACAGGAGTCAAGGCTGCAGCAGCTTGATAAAGATCAGCTTCTATCAGGACTGAAAACGGCAAAGAAAGGGCTATGGAGAAAAGATGATCCTGCATTTTTTCCTCAAAGACCTCAAGAGTGGTGACAAACGGATCTTCCCACTTTCTCATGACTGAATCCATAAAATTCTGCATTCTGCTGCAAGCAGCAAAATGTAATGTAAAGCCAAAATGTAATAAATAGATGTTATCAATGGCTATCAACAGAAAGTATTGATTATAGTTTCTTTGTTTCTGATTTTCCTTTCTGTTACACAAACCATGCATTTTGTTATTTAAACTTTTGTGACACAATGTGGTTGCTTAAGCCTATCTGTCTCTCTGTCCATCCAATTTGAACAATGATTTTCACATTCAGCTTGTAACATTTTTGAAGATATTTAATGTATTTCATTCACTCTGGAAGTAAAAAATCTTGAAGTGCCAAATAATCAGTATTTGTTGTTTTTCTCAGATCCAGAGCACATGCATAGCTGTCTTCTGTGCAGTCAAAAAGAAGAGATGCAGAAAAGATTTTATTTTCGCAGTCCACATACTCCTTGTACACATTTGCACCTCTAATAAAATTCCCAGCTTTGCATAAAAGTAGCCGTGGTCCACATGTGTCACTGCACATTCTCAGTGAATTTGTTTTTGCTCAAGTTTGAATCGGTTTGCTCGGATCTCTTGCAGAAACCGGCACTTTGTGGAGATTATTTCACCAGCGTACTCGCTCAGGACCCGAGCTCTGGGTGACTGCGTCTTTTACCTATCTGCAGAATCCAGCCACCTGCCATGGAAATAACTGCTGTTTCTGCCATATGCCTCAGTGTTCTGCCAAGCCTCTCTGGTCGGTTCCGCCTTGAGCAAATTTCATTATGAGATGGCTGGAAGCACACGACGCAGCTCATTAAAGCTATAACCGTTGCACGTCACTGTTTGTAACAGGATGAATGCCGGAGGTCGCACACCCCCAGCATAGAATTTTGCTTGACAGCTTTAGCAATTCTACTTAATAACTTTGTTTAGGAATGGGAGTGTGTTAGCATATGGCTATTTTTAAATTCACAGAAAGTCAGGAGAGAAAATTAACATTAATTTGAATACGTGAGAAAAAAGTCAGAGTAAAAAAAATGAAAAGTATGTCTGTAGAAAAAAAATAAAATTAATATATATATATATATATATATACATTACTGACATTGGGATGTCATTTGGGCTTGAGAAATGCAGACATTGAGGACAGTTACAAGTACCTTGGAATTCCACTGGCAAATTTGCAACCTGGAGCAAGCAACAAGGAAAGCCGCAACAGTCAAATACCTCCAACGAGTAAGGCAAGTCATGAGAAGCCAGCTCAATGGCAAGAAGAAGACCCGGGCAATAAACAGTTGTACCCTGCCAGTCATCAGATACCCTGCAGGAATAATAAGATGGCCAAAGGAAGAGATACAGACCACGGATGTTAAGACACGAAAGCTCCTCACCATACATGGAGAGTTCCATCCCAAATCCACTACCCTGAGACTGTATGCTAGCTGCAAGGAAGGAGGCCGAGGACTAGTGAGCGTGGAAGCGACCATCCAGGATGAAACATCCAAAATGCATGACTTCATAAAGCTCAACGCCCCAACTGACAGTTTCTTCAGTGAATTTCTCAATCTCTTCACATTGTCAACCCAAAAGTGTCATCAAAACAAAATTAGCTTTCTGAACGCTATTTGTAAACTCCTCAGTCTAATGTTATTTAGGTAAGCTATGGTAGATTCATATGCTTACAATAAGAAAAATATTTTTTTCATCAGTGTTTCCATGAATAGTTAAGTACTGAGTTTTATTAATTAGCTGTCAGACTGGTCACTTAACTTTGGAGGGCTAATTACTTATTGTAAGAATAAACACCAAGACTTGTGAAATTACCATTGCCATCATGTACTGCACATATTTCAGTAAACGCTTTTAAGTACACAGGTATTAAGTCTTTTATGAGTTAAGCAGGACTACCTTTTTTTCTGTTGAAACTCAAGCTTTAGACATGTTTGATAAAAAGAAAAAAGTCATTAACTGAAAGAAACAGCTTTTAGACCACAAATGACCCAGTGCTGTGGTGATATGTGGACATGGCAGTTGATGACTAACGTGGTCAGCTAATAGCCAGATGGAGCAGAGCCGCCCAGATCAAGTGGATGATTCTTCTGCTAGAGGTTTTTGTGCAACCCATCAGTGACCCTTTAATGTATCTGTCTTGCAATCCCAGATTTACTTGGAAGAAATCTCCAAGTATATCTTAGAATCTCTTCGAAGTAAATTTGCTTCCATTTTATTTTCATTCAGCTACTCTGATGGCATCTCAATCATCAAGGAGCATAAACTCCTGAATACTCTCTGATACTGCATCTTGGGGTTAAACGCCCTTAAGGTGGCTGCAGGATCCAGCAATGATAATTAATTGCGCTATTTTTGTTTCTGAAACTGCATTAACTTAATATTGCATAAATAAGGAAAGTTATGTGAGGAGTTGTATCAAATTATTCCCAACAGATCAGGTGATGGATGGAGGATGAAGTCAATCAATACAACAGTAATTTAGGAGTCTTACTGTCAATAAGTTTCTGCATAAAGGATATATGAAATATGTGCTATTTTCAATTTATTATTGAGATTATCCTACCTTGACCATATTTAGCTTGTCAAAGTTTTTAAAATGTATAATATGATCTGTTAAAATTTGCACGCAAGCAGAAACAATAAAAAATCTTGCATTGTTGCAACACTTTCAAAAAAATGACTGAACAGATCATGTCAGAAACCAAGTAAAAATCAAATCCAAGGCCAAATCTGAACTGCTTCTGTAGTGGTGTTCGAAATGTTTTTTTAAGGAAGAGCCGCAGGGACTTAGGGCTGGCTATCCCTCCGCTGGGAGGGTGATGAGGAGAAATGCATTTCTTCACTTGGGTGTGCTTTGAAGCACAGAAGTTTACATTTAAATGCAAGTATTGAGTTTTGCATGACTTTTGAAAGGTATAAAACTGATGTTGTTACGTATTTTCCGAGCCCTGGCACCTACGTGCTAATGTAGATGACCAGTGACTATTGATGACATCAATAATAATAATGTCCTAATTTGAACACACTATTTTTTTCTGTATCTCTCCACTTGGAGGAATAAAGGTAGGGATAGGCAAGCAATTCAGATTCAGCCCATGTTTACTCCTCCATTTTAGTAGTTAGTAAATAGATCAATAGGAAAAAGAAAACTTTACATTGTCAGGTTTTATATATACATTCTGATGGGTGACCTACAAAAAGCCCAGAAAAAATTACTTCAAAAGTAAAAACAGAAGTCAGAAAAGCCGTAATTTGAACACTTTTCTGTTAAACTGAACCCTCTTTTGCTGACTGTCTGTAGGCAGGCAGTTGGGTTTGGGTGGAATAGCTCGACTAAACTGCACACAAAAACATGATGTAGAAGGAGCTGGCAACTGCATTCCTGCTGGAACCTCTGGAAAACTGCAGACTCGGTAATCACAGAGGAGCATGATGAACATGATTGGTTGGCACTCAGGCATGATGAAGGACATGACTTTACATCCAAATGACCCACACAAGCAGCTCTCAGCTTTGAACTGTTTGAGAGGCAATCCACACTGACGGCTGCCCTCATTTACTACGGTGTTTACCAGGATTAAAATAACCCTGAAGTTTCAACAGAATTAGGGAGGCAGAGAAAGCTTAAGGCAACAAGTCATTTGTGGTAATTTTGCTGCTGCTGCTGCTGTTGTCTCTTAGCACAAACCATTCTGGAAGCTAGGACAGCTCTTCTTCCATGACCCCAGGGTGGCAATCTGTCAGGCAAGACTGACACCAAACCATTGCTTAATAGCTCCAGAGCCATAAATAAAACCATGAAGTTGACAGCCTGTATCTGTGGTTCCCCTTATTATCTTGATTCATTCCACCACAAAAGCAGAGCTTCTGTGATGCATTTTGGCCAACCTAAAGAATTGTTGGAGAGGTCCACACACAAGCTACACTGAACTGCAACTTAGCGCAAACCCATTCCTCTCCAATCTACTTTTACAGTTCTTCCTGAACAATCTGCAATGATAGACTACCAAGAAAGACAGTCAGAAGGATTTTGAATTTTAAAAAATGCTCTTATCAGTGACAGATAATTTGAAGGGTGTTCAAAGCTCATAAAACATTCATAGTGTGTTCAGTATTATAAATCTAATTTTCTTCATTTGGAGAGCCAACCTTTATGGACTGTGTTTTGGCAGGACATTTATGGAGATTTGAGGCGAGATCAGTTCAGCTGCTGGTCCACCGGAAAGATTTGATGCCTTTCAGCAACATCAACCATGCAAAGTAAGAGAGCAGGCTTATAAATATTTTACTTTTTTTCCTCCTTCTCTCATGCTTTTTTGCATGCTTTTTTATTTTTTTTTACTCTCCCACAATGCACCTGTTTGTACCTGCAGCTATGGAGAGAGGGGGAGCTTTTCACAATAATAAAAACGTTTCATTAAATGGTATAAAAAAATCAATCACAACATAATTCTAATGACATAAAAAAGACAAAAACATATGTAATATAGAGAATTCAAGGCCAAAGTGTTCCAAAAACTAAAAACACTGCCACGACTACTACTTATAATAAATGTCCTTTTTGTTGCATTTGTCTTTTACTTCAAAACATCCATATAACCAATTTAATTCATTCTAATGTAAAGTAGCTAATTTAAACATCTCCAGAGAAATTATGTGTACTTTCCCAGTTTTACAGTATTAACACTACTATTTGCAAAAAAACACATCTGAGCCAAATCTATACACAAAACGATTGAAATCCAGTTGTTTTTGTGGAAGCATTTCAAATGTATTTCTTTCATGTTTCCGTTCTGAGTCAATCCAGTAGAGGAAAGTATAACTAATACTTTGAACAGTTAAATGTTGTATTTACAAATTACAGCCAAAGTAGATAATTTAGTGTGTTTTTCAACATTACCGCCAAATCTAAAGGTCTAACTATTGACTGTAAATGAAAACAGGACTGAGTGACCCCTCCCCCTAGAGGTCCAAACAGGAAGTCCTCACTGGCTGTAAGAAGCCAAAATTGCATAGACCGTTATTGAGAAATAAACAGATGTTAGCCGTTCACTATAATTATCAGAACAACCATATTTGCTCTGCTACCTTTTTTTTACATGATCCTGCTAACCCTCCTTTATTTTTTTTTCCGTATTGTAAGTTATTCAAGTTATAGACTAACCAATCAGATGCCTTAATAAAAGTATGTGGTGCCTGCTGGCTCCCATGTCCAACGTTCAAAACCTTTGACAGATTGTGTGTAGCTCCTCTGTGGCAGGAATGTGGACCTCCAACAAGCTCAATCCTGATTGTTGAAAGTGGTTGCCATGGAAACGTGTACTCAGACTGGTTTAGACCAAAGGCTCACTGACAACAGTTTACTGGCTCACTGGCAGCATCTGGCTCCAACATGGTGTCATCTACATCACAAAAAAATAATAGCAACAGAATTGACTTAATTTTGTTGGAGCTGGAAGTAAACCATTTTCAATGGGTGACAACACGCTCACTTGGTCCAATTCTCATCTACAGTCAATAGGTTTAACTCCCGCTTGCTGAAGAAGGCTCATAAGGCCTTCACAAGGCTTTTTGCAGGATCCCATCCTCCCGTAATATTGACCATACATTTTTAATGCTTTAACTTAAGCCCTTTGTCTACAAAATTTTTTTAACAGAAATGTTTGTCCAAAATTAACTACAGAGTTGCTGTTTGTGGTTGAGGATTGTTATAAGAAGTCACGCCTATTTGTGAGCTGCTGCTTTTATGTGAAGCATCTCCATTCCATAATGGAAATCCTGGAACATCAGAGGTAAAATGTGTAACCACTAATCTTGTGCATTTTTCCACCCATGAGTTTTAACATTCAAAACAAACCATTCATGGGTGAAGGCAAAGCAGAAAACTGAGAGGACAGCAAAACGCTGTGTGGGTTGATACTTGAACCTGGTTGCTTAGCGCTGGAGTTGGCAGAGTAAAGCCTCTGACCACCTTCCTCTTTTGTGGTGGATTTGTGGTGAAATGAACAGTGTCAACTCTATAGATCTTATCAGAGGTGTGGAGAACTGATGTCATCATGTGGCAAATCCCAAGTTATATCTCTTTACAGAAAGAAAAAGTCATGTTTACTTTGAAAATACACTGTTTTGTATTGTGTGGCAATATACCATTATTTGTGTGACTACATTTTTAGACTGAATGCCACCCTTAAAAGTGTCAAACAGTATTTTCCAGGAATTTACCTTTTAAATTGCACCTATAAAAATGAGTCTTTTTCTTGCATGTCTGCTCATAGAACATGAGCTGCTGATGCACATGTAGCCAATTGTGGTGTAGATTAATGTTGTTGACAGAAAACATATTCATAAGGTAGAGGATGCAGCAGCAGCACATGCATTTTTTGATGCCGTGCCAGTTTGAGGAATTGCATCCCTCATACGCAGAGGAAGAAAATTGAAGGAGAACATCACTGGGGAGACCAATGTAATGTACTTATAGGAAGGTGAAGCTTTACTTTTTTGAAAACACATTTAAAATCTGCACATTTTTGATCACGGATTTGCAAATGGAAATAGTTGTGGGGGAGGTGATAAAATGTGATTGATGTCTCTGTTCTTTTCTGCCCATGTAAGGAATGTTTTTCCCTTGACCTCAGCTCATTTTATCACCTTTTAGAATCGACGGCTCATCCCTGCAACCCGGCAGACTGCAGCTCACTGTCAGAATAGTGAACTGAGGGAAAGCAGGGCTGGCCTGAATCTCCAGACCCAGACAGATGTAGGCAGACAGAGGAGCTGGAAATGAGTGCAAATGAACAGCAGACCACAAAGAGAGAAAAGCCAGCCACTGAACCAGTAGAGCCTTTCATTTCAAACTGGGTGGTGACAGAACCATCCGGGGTGAGAAATTTTTAGATGATAGACTGAAGGAAAAAACGTCATATAGTGCTGAAGATCTTTTTTATGTCTACAACAAGCAGCTATGATATCACAGGGTTGCTGAGAGGGTGAAATTGAACAGTAAAACAATGTGCCAGGCCTTACAAGCACTGCCCATCAAATACCATTACATCATAGACTGTGACATGTTATCAGAAACAAGTCCAGTCACTGTATTTTCATGATAAATGCCACTATAAAATGGTAAATGCACTATTATTTATTAGTTCAAACCTACTGAAACACAGTAGTAAATACATATAAATGTAAGTATATGTATTTGCATAATAATTCAATTTAGTCACTGAGTGTTTTTAGTCTGTTTGGATTCATTTAGACAATGTTGGATCTCTGCTTCTGGTCATGTTTATTCATGTCCCAGATGTCAGCAAGTGAAACCAGGAAACAAATATGAATCCATAAATAAGTATTTTACATAGGCACACTGTTCTTCCCTCTAAATAATGATGGGAAGCTTTTTTGTTTTTGCTTTGGGAACACTGAAGGGAATTATTTTCTTTTTTTTTCTCAATTTCCTGTGATATCATCACTCTGTATCACATCTACTCTGAAGCGTGTTTTAAAAATTCAGCAAATGCCATGGCTGAGAAGAAACCCTGCACTGGAGCTCAAAAGATGTGTGTGTGTGTCGACATATCTGAGCCTCTGCAAAGACCTTGTGAAACAAAATGGCTGCAATGAATAAAGAGTGAGAAGGATTTATGAATAAATAGAGGCAGATTGCTTGTAGACCGGAGTGATAGACAGATAGATGAACCCTTGCCAGCTGAGATAGGGAGCTGATTTGCACTTTGTATCCCTTCAATCCCTCAGTCTTTGGAGGGGAAAGTGCCGTCTCAGCATGCTGCTGAAAGGAGGAGGTATGAGGGGATGGGGGCACACACCTTCTTAACAAGGCACCCCTCCTACGTGACCTGTCCCTTTGTGTCTGTCAAAAGAATTGAGCAGCAATATGTTTTGCTAAATGTCCTATTACCATCATGTTTAACCCATTTAATCCCACCATTCACGACCTTTGTATCTAAATACTAATACCTTTAGGTTAACTGCTCTATCTTGTTTTCTGATACCCCACCACCACCACCACACACACACCACCATCACCACGACCACCAACAAGCCTTGGACACCATCCAACAACCTTAAAGCATCAGCCAATACAGTGAGAACATCAGTAATTTAGACCTTTGCGACACAGGATTCACAATACCATATCTCAATGAGGTCAAGGAAGTGGTGACCCATCCTTGCATGGTCTATGAACTCTTGTAAACAGCCAGCTCTTTTAGAGGGACATCAACCTGCTCACCTTCTCACAGATATTCTCACATTCCCTTCTGCAAAGATTTTGAACAAAACAACTAAATCATGGAAGGAGATCTCTACTTGTTGCTTTCATTTAAAATCAGGCCAGTATACAGTAGCTGGCACCATGCAACACTTAGAGATGTTGCCATTTTGAGAAATGCACTACCTTTGCATGTGAGAAATGCAAAGTGCTACTAAAGTAAAATTCCCATCAGCTGTCACACACCTAGATGTGTGAAATTTGTTCCCTGCATTTGACTCTTTCCACCTCATTGAAGCAGTGAGCTGCAGTCACAACTGCCCTCGGGAACCTGTAGAAATTAAGCAATTTGTCCCAAATATGTGAAGAAATGGCCAAATGTGTATTTAAAAAAATGTAAGCAAATTAAAAAGACCAATAGCAGAGATTAACTTTATCACATTTATTTTCAAGGCTACACACGATGCACCAATAAACTAATTTAAAACAGTTACCTCAAGCCTAAAAAGACGGGTCAATGAAAAACAGGCTCATAGAATGTATAAATTCATCAAAATGAACAAGTATTGTGGATTACATTTTAAACAATCTTAACCCTATAACTTCATTTCTTTTCAAGCATAATTACATAAATCAGGTCATTGATTAATGTGGATTTTTTATTTTTTTGCTTTAAGATTTTTACCCTCCTAATGGTTTTCTAAAGAATTTCGGAAGCCAGTTTGGAATAGCAGGACATGCTCCACTCTAACAGAAGGAGAGTTTCTAACAGCAGCATGGCTGGGATTTGGGCTAAAACCCAGAGCTTTTAATGCATCTCACTCATCTTCCCTTGTCCCTGTCACATTTTCACCATCTTTTCTAGCACAGCCACAAAAAGCCTTTTTTTCTTGAAATATGTTTTGACCTCCTTCCAACAAAACAGCAGCCCTATCAATGGAACTGACTCACCTTTGTGCAAGCACATGCCATTTGAAATCCTGCCAGAATCCCAGCCCTGAACTTTTAGGGAGAAAATGGCTGATAGGAGGATGAGGAAGGTTTTATCCTTGAGTCACGAGAAAGGCTAAATAAACTAATTACAAAATATGTCTGGGAGCATGCTGTGTTCAAGGGGAATGGGTTTGAGCTTAATGAGAGGCTTAACATCAGGAAACATAGCTGGAGGCACAAACACACTGATGCTTGTATGACTGCTGCATCACCTTTGCTATTTAAGTCTGTGACCACAGATGTGTGTGAGACTGAACGTGTATTCATCTTGTGGCTCAGCCCTCCATAGTTGGGGATGACGGTTGGCTGCTCTAATCACAATGCGAGGGAGTCTCTAGGTGACTTGTTCATCAATCTGACATGGCTCCTCAGGCAGCTGAGAGGAGACAAGTCCCCACCAACTAATGCCATGCCATGTGTGTCGTTACCCTGGCGGGCAAAAAAGAAAAAATGTGGCTTTGTGGAAAAGCTGACACCTACAGAGGAGGTCAAGAGGATGAGGATGCATGAGGGATGAAGAAATGTTAAAGGTAAAAGAACACA
This sequence comes from Adrianichthys oophorus, assembly GCA_036245035.1. NCBI lineage: Eukaryota > Metazoa > Chordata > Actinopteri > Beloniformes > Adrianichthyidae > Adrianichthys > Adrianichthys oophorus. Next base: position 13,001,165 of record BSAI01000096.1, on the reverse strand, counting down.
AATGTACTTGAAATGAAATGAATCGTGCAGTACTTTGTGTTACCCCTTGCAACTGGGGAATCATTGCTCACATATTCCTTCAATACATAATACAGGAAGACCAGTTTCACTCTGGTGTTGCTACACTGTAACAGCACAAAAGACAGAAAGACAGTTCTGCTGTTTATCAAAAGACCAACGTTGCACTTACATTGTTAAAGAAATATGTATGTCCAAATTATGGACTTATATTGTCTCTCTAGAAAAATAATTGAAAATAGTTAGAAATAGCGTCATAAAAGTATACTATATATTTGTGTTTTATTTATGCAATGTCACATTAATCGCAGTTTATGATGAAGCCTTGACTTATTTTTGAAAAAAGGATGATCTGATGCTCCCTCAGCCTCATCATAAGTGCTGTAGGTTGTAGCTTCAGTCAGTCATTTCGTCATTTCTTTGGAGCAAAAGCATTTCTGCCTGCAAGTTCAATCCAATCAATGTAAATTTCCATTCCTTTCACCCTTTAAAGTCCCACTCCGAGCTATTTTAAAAGTGTTCCCAGATAGCATTATGTCATGTTAATTCAAAATAAAAAATAAAAAAAAATATCTGTCATAATCAAGTCATAGTTTCTGCATAACAGCAGTGGTTCATTAGAAATTTCCCTCTGAGTTGTGGGCAGGACCGCTGGTGCAAAGTAACCTTGTCCCCGTTCCCATCACCCATCTGTTTGTACGCTTTCCCGTTAGCTTCCAGCCCCTCACACCCCCAATCTAGCAAAAACGATGAGCAATATTGTAGCTATCCGGCCATATACAATTTGGAACCAGATGCAGCTTGGAAAAGGAAAGGAAAGATGTACGTGGATCTAGTCGTCTAAATGTGGCTGCATCAGAATTAAGTGGAGCAGTGAGCTTGTGGCTTGCTCAGTGTATTTTTTATGTCGCAAATATGTGCATTTTCAAACTGGATTTTTTTTTCTTCTACTCCTGATTAAAAATGATTTGAATGAAACACACTTGTAAATGCAATTTTAAACTACATTTTCTTGTATGCATCCACCCCACACCTTTTTACCGCTTGGAAGTATCTTGACTTCAATGCCCACAATCAGCATCTGGACTCCGAGGTCTCTTCTCCTAACTGCTCTGCACTAGATTTCCAGCCTACTAAAGTCTAATTAAAAAAAAAAAAAAAAAAGCTGTTTTGTCTAAATATATTCACTTTTCAGTACAAGACTGATCAAATAAATCGGGCTAACGTTTATCTTACCATGTGTATTAAGTGAATTAAGATACAGAATATGTGGAAAGTGGAGCTAATATGCAGCTTTTTTTGCAATTAAAAACTTGCATTTTCTTGTCTTTGATCAAGTTAGCCTACAGGGACGTTAGACAGGTGAAGCAACAATACTTCACAGCTCATCTACAAGTCATAATTCTGCAATCATGTCCTCACATTCCAAAATACTTCAGTGGCTGAAAACACAGATGTGGGTTATTGATGTTAGGTTGAACAGCCTTTAGAAACATTTTAGCCTTCATCAATTTCATTCAGATGCGAGACTGAGATCATGGAGCACAAACTAATTGCATTCTGTCGCCTTGTGTCTGTTCCTCCGCTACAGGCTCAATATGCAACTCACTACTCACTCAATAAGAGGGAGCACCTGTGATAAATTTGTGGTTGGTGGTTTAACAAGATTTAATTTTGTACTGTTGCTCCACAATATGAAGCAATGCGATTTGTGGCCGTTTATTTTTAAATGTACTTTAGCCATGTTTTAAAGGATGTTTTACGATAAAAAAAAAACCCCAAAGCTCCTGGAGAACACAGAAACATTTCTCCAGGTTCTGTAAAAAAAAGGTCATGGTTGGTCTGTCATTCATGTCAGCATTGCTGTCAGATCCTTTGCTGAGCTGCTGCATGAAGATGTCCCATATTTATCTTAAGGAACGAGATAGAAGATGTTTCTGATTATATGTCGCATGTTGGACTTAACAGATAGAACAAGAACAGGAAACTTCTCCAAATAAACTCCGTATGTTATGGGAAAAATATAAAAAATGAAAAAAAAAATTCAAGCCGAGTATGAAATCCTGGTGGATTTGAATCGTTTTGTATTACAGTCAATAGATGAAGCAGGACTTCCTCCCCCTGTCAAACAGTTTGACCTCTACTGTCACACCTGGAGACTGCGGTGCCTAAAGAGGCTGCTGCCACTGTTTGCTCAGTGTGATGCACCATTCTGCTTGCAGAGAGAAGCAAACTGAGTGTGGAGTGAAGAGTTCATGATCACATCACAGGCCCTTGCTGTCTATCAAGGTGACAAACTTTAAAATGCATTCTGGCTAAATACAAATTTAAACCTAAAAAAAACAGAAAAACAGTCTCTTGTTATCTATTTTTTGATCGGTGGAAAAAAATTGAAGACACACTGATGAAAATTGTGTTTTTGGTGTAATTAACATTTTCTTGTGGCATTTGTCTGATGATGAGGACATATATATATAATATAAAGAAAATTAAGATAAAAATTGTATTTCTGAGTATTTCTTTTTTCAAATTGTTGTGACTCAGGAGCAAAAAAAAAAAAAAAACTGCAGTTTCAAAAAGGTTATGTTTGATACACAAAAAACTCAAAGGGCAGGCCACAAGTAGGGATGTCCTGATCCGATCACATTGTTGAGGACTCGATTGAAATCAGATGTTGCAACCTGATCAGGATTGGACATTTAATCTATTCTTATTATGATCAGCACTTTTTTTTCTAGTGTATTACTCCAGGTAAATACTTTGCAAGAAGTCTACATGTCATGAACCGATCACAGCATTTTAATGCCGTAAAGCGCAAATCTCTTTGTAAAGTTAAAGAGATATTCACAGAGTCAGATTTCAGAGATCAATTACTTTTAATAAAGATTAAAACTGACAAGTGTCTCTATTTGTTTGTCTTAACACAAACAACAACCTACAAATGCATTTTAACAGAAAAAAGATCGGGCTTGGGTTTCTTCTTAATGAGAACTGCACTTTCCGTGCTGCTGGCAGACAGAGGACAGTGAGACGGCAGCTGTGGGCGAAGGTGATTTAACCCCTTAAGACCCAATCTTTTTTTAAATCTTTTACTGGGCCCCAGTTACACATAATTTAGTACTGTGGTAATAAAACCCAACATGTCATGTTCACTCATGTTGATGCCAGATTTTAGGAGGTTGAAAAAATGATCCTATTATCTATATAAAAGAAAAAAAAAAAACAACCAAAACTAATAAATGGTTACTTTGATATGAGCCAGTCATGAATAATGTGATCATATTTATGCTTCAACAACAACTTTACAATGAAGTCATCCTTAATTTGTCTGAATTTTTAATGGAGAAATGAACCACATGTAATCACAAATGTTCAAGAGTTCTGAAGATACTAAAGCTGCAGTTACCAAATGACATGACTAATTATTACCTATTTTTTACTGGTTAACAGATAATTATTTTTCTAGTTTGTAGTTGCAGTATTTTTACTTAAACTTTAAACTTTAAACTTAAACTTAAAATTTTACTTGATTGTTTAAGCTACTTCACAGAAGTGCTCTGCTTTAAGGCTAAATAATAAAAGAAGGTTAATGAAATATAAATTGTGAACAACCTGGCTCTGTTTATTAAACTTGTTCTTTTTTTTTGATTTGTTAAAAAAGTACCAGATTGAGATTCGGTATCGGCAGATAGACAAAATCAAAAGACTTGGAATCAGATTTGGCCAAAAAAACCTGAATGGAACATCCCTCACCACAAGCTCCTTGCTTTTCTCCATTCTGATGCTTTTTTTTTTACTTTAACCCAGTCTTAGAAAAAGCCAAGTGAAAGGTTAGCCTTCATTGTTTCTTGCTTATAAGCTAATTACAAAAAAAAAAAAAAAATTCTAAATGTTTTTGTTTTTTGTTGTTGTTTAGTAATGTACAAACCCTATAACCAGAGCAAAATTGTCACCCAGAAATCAATGTTTGAATCAAATTGTGGGGAAAGTGCAATGTTTTATCCCTTATTGTTATGTCATTTACTTTGAGCCAATAATGCAATAGTTCGTCTTTCTTCCCAGCCAATAATAATCATGTACAGTATCTGGCTTGGCCTCTAACCGCCATCAGCGTCTATAGGCTGTAGGATTTTTTTTTTTTCATCTATGACCAAGTTCATTCCAAGCATTCAAGACGTCAACTGCCCATAGCCTAACTGCCAAACATGATGGACCTATTTCATGCAGATTTTTCTGCAATACAAGTAAATATTTGCTCCTATTCCTATTATATCTCCTTATTAAAATACACTGTCAATGAAAGATGTATTATCTTCAGCATCTGCTTTCCAGTAGAAATGGAGATAAAGGAGTATATCTTTATCATTTCCATTATTTGTATCTTTTTTACTTTTCACAACTACCTGCTGCTGCCCACCAGGTCTAATGTCACCTTCATTGGGCTCATGGCTGTGTGTGTTTCAGCAGCTGTCCTCTCACTCTGACAGTCATCTTGTGTCAAGCAAGCACATACATGTATGCTTATTCTCTCTTTGTTCCCTTTCTGCTTTCATAATCCCTCAGGGTTTGTCCTACCCTGCCCTCATGTGTGGACTGCACATGTAGCATTTCGCTTTATACGAATGGCAGAATCTACAAAGCGTGGGGGTGGTGAGAATCAGCTGTTTCATCATCTGACTGCTTATTTTTGCATTACACATCCAAACTCTCGCTTGCAGTGTTATTAAGAAAGATTCTGCCTTTTTGCTCCACATTTATTAGAAAACTCATGCCTCCCAGCCATGCAACCTGGAAGGAATATTAAAAAGGCTTTGACACAGAGAATGTATATTTAATGTCGACAGCTTTGGAAAGCTCTGCTTGTGAATGACGGAAGTTTCAGCCTAGATTTAACAGAATCTTTGAAGTATGTAAACATGTTTTTTTTTTCCCTTCTTATCGAGATTAAACAAAATATTTTTTAAATATCTGCTTTTTGATAAAAATGTGTGGTACTAAAACAAAAAAAAGTATCATGTAAAAAATGTGGCTACTCTAAACCATCAAGAAAAAGATGTATGATAAGTTCTTGCAGTTAACTAATTTTTCATTTTACTTTTTCCTTATTTCCAAAGACCAGTGAAGTCTTTGGAATTATTTCCATATTATTATTATTTCCACACAATATTTTCAAATATTATTTTACTCTAATATTGATAGCAAGTTTTGCATTATGATTACATTAAAACTTCACATGCAGTCTAAAGATTTACATCAAATTAAAACCTTTACACTGCAATTTTACAAATTTAAAATATATTTTTTTTATGTTGCAACCAACACATTTTAACAAGGTAACACCGTTTGGTAGTGTTTCCCATAATGCATATTTTTACATAAAAAGGGTTGAAAATATTTTATCAAACAGGGATACCTGTCTTAGTAATGGTGACCTCTGTGAGGTAATGCATTGTATGATTATCTCTGGGTCTTTATTCTGTCAGATCCATCTCTTGGAAAGATAATGTGTTGTTTTTCACAATGACAACATTAATCCTCCTGCTTTTCCACAGATGTCTCTGTACTTTTAGTGGAAGTCTCTTATCCCACGTCACTCTGCTCTCTACTAGAGTTCAGTGATGAGTACATTTCCCTCTGCTTCAAGGTGAACTTGTAGGCCCTAAAAAGCAATGGGAGGTTTCCTGGGTCCATGCAGTATCTACTCTTGCCTTGGACTTACTGCCTGTGGATTCATGCGCTGTGGGAAGCCATGAAATTCTGCACGCTGACATGACGCCATTTTCCGTTTGGAATTCTAGAACGAGCGCAACTGGGCGCAACGAGGAACTGTGTTGAATAAAGCTGTAAAGGTTTTATAACATGAATGACTTGAACTAAATATTTTATTTAAGACTTAACTTGTTTCATTGAGTCCAGATTTTAAGGAAGCTGCAGTAATAGTCAGAAAAGGTGAGGATTAAAAGCTAAATGCAGTTTTAACTCACGCAGACTTCCACTTCCTAAACAAATAGGTAATACTTTCAAATAATCTTTTGAGTTATACGTATATGTAATTTTAAATTCAGATAGCAGATGCATTTTTCCACTGGGAAAAATATATATTCATACATTTTTATATATATAAACTTTTCAACCTGTAATTGTACAATTCAAAATGCACAAGACTTTAATTGCAATACTTTTATTGTCATGAACTTCTCATAAATATTTTCAAACTGCATGTTTATTGTTTCCATGGAAATTATATATGTCCCACACATACAACTTTACATCTTAATTTGGGTCACACAATAAAGAAGTGCTGTCTCCATGACAACAGTGGGTACACTGTATATTTTTATTCTTATTGTCAAGGCCACAGATGTCTAAATGAAGGTGTCTTTTTTTGGAAAAATATACAATCCATTCAAGTATCATGGCACAACTTTTTTTCTCTTAAATTCAATGCAGAAATGTGTTTGGTTCCTTATTCTTCCTGTGGCAGAAATGGCAAAATGACATTTAGCATTTGCAATGGGGGTCAATAAAAAGAATAGGGAAAATCCTGCTGTATTGGATTTCTCATAGGTGGAAAAGAGTCAGTGGGGAGCCTTTTAAAACACAAAAGGTAATGGCTACAAGAGGAAAGTAAGGAAAGATGAATGATGAAGAGCACACTGTCAATCATGCAAGTCAAAGTGCAGCTTTTTTTTTTAGAAAGCAAGCAGGACATAAAACTGTGGCGTTCTCTGTCTTTTCTATTTGCATTCAGTGCACGCTATCAGATGAGCAGTCTTTGCCACTGAGTATAAAGTGGATATTAATTTTCCCCAGGGCAGTTATTAAAGACCTGAGCTCTAATGATCCAATTCCCCTTATCATGATCCTCAAGGACCTATTAAACACTTTCTGCCTGAATCTCAACAATGCAGTGACAATGACATGTAGCTGTTTACATATGCAAAGTCTACAATACAAAGAGAATTCACACTGACCAGCAACTCAACCCTGTCAGAAAAATATGCTTACATCTAAATGCCAATCTGACAAGTAACTCATTAGATATTTTGCCTTAAAATACTATGGATAACATAATAACTTTTAAAAGACCACAATACCCCCAAAAAGTCTTTGTACATATACAAATTGATTTTATAATACAGATCATGTCATCACTTCATTTTTAAATTGACAGTTTCCTTTTCCTCCTAGATTATGTGCAACTATTTTTCAAAATCTCGAGATGTAAACCTTTAGGCAGCAAACCACATGGCAAATTCTTATCTACAAACATTACCTTAAGGTGAGCCCATGTCTTTTTTTGACAGAACAAGTCTAATGATTTCTATATATAAATAAAGTTAGTATATTTTTATATATACATATATACTATACTATATATATACTAACTTTTGCAGGGTGGTCTTCTGGATGTTCAACATAATGTCCCTTCAGAAGAACTTTTCTTGACACAGGGGCAGCATCACAGACACGAGGTTGTTTTCCTTCTTAAAATACACCCAATAAACCTTCTCAGTGAAAAGTTAAGTTTTTTCTTGGTATTTATATTAAGCATGGGGTGACTTACTAAAATTATAAGTTGATTAACATTAGGATACAACTTTAGACAGCATGATTCTGTTGCTATGAAACAGAACTACCCACTAGGCACAGACAAATCTAAATGATGGCTATTTTAAAGTTTACAACTATAGTTCCTGCGACAGACTGGCGACCAGTCCAGGGGTGTACCCTGCCTTCGCCCATGAGTAGCCGGGTTAGGCTCCGGCAACCCCGTGACCCCGAAAGGGATAAAGCGGATTGGAAAATGAATGAATGAATGAACAACTATAGTTATGCGTTATGCATCTGATAGACATAATTTCAGAGAGGTCTATTACATTTCGCTGTTTAGCTGTCAATCAGTGTCAGCAGATCACAAGACTCAAGTGGTTTTTTGAAATGCTTTACTGTATAAGACGAAAAAAAAAAAAGAAAAGAAAATAGACAAACATTTTAGGCAAAAAAAAAAAACTATACTTTTTTTTATTAGCATAACTTGTTAAAATCAAGATGAATCAAGATTTTTTTTTAGAATTATCAGTTATCTCAGACTCTGACAAAAAAAAGCAGAAAATATTAGTTATTTCAAAAGAATGAAATAATGACATTGTGTAAGAAATATAGTATTTCTTTCAATTAGAATTTTAGTTTTAGTTTTTATTTTATTTTTAAATAGAATTAGTAAAATTAAAGATTAGCTTCAGTGTAAGACCAAAATGTATATGATTTTGTTGATTTTTGTTGATGTTTGGACAAAAAGGATTTTGTTTTATTCCATCACTAAATAAAAGCATAAACATTTATAAAATCAAAATCCTCAAGAGACTTAACAGTCTTACATCATTTTTTGTCATTTTAAATATTGAGTAATTTATTAAAGTCCAAATTTGATCATCGTTTGATTTATTTATGATTATGCCATTTTTAGCACAAATAAAAGAAAAAAAATACTCTTGTTTTCAAGGACACAGTTTCTGCATAGCGGCAGTAGTTCATTACACATTCACCTCTGAGTTGCAAGCGAGACAGTTGGAATGGAGCAAACCCTACCCCTCCCCTTTGCTGAGAACTCAGAGCAGGGAGCTTGTGGCCACCAAGCCTATCTACATGTCTACATCTCTTTTTCTACATTACAAATATGCTATTTTTTAAACAGGACTGTCTGCTCTTTGAATTTTTTTGAAGTAAATGTCTTCCATCAAATTGTCTTGAAATAAATAAAAAGAAAAGGAAACATTTGTACATGTTTTGATGTTGTGAAATAAGGACAGATTTGGAATTCCAGTGATTAGGTGGTCTGTCAGCACATGCTCTGTACTAGTGAGCCACAGTCTGAGTCATTAACACTCAACCAGCACACTGCTTCCCCAGGGCACCCTGCTTTCTGACAGTAATGCATTCTAATCTTGTCAGCCCATTGAGAGCTTTAGCTACATTACAGATAACAGGAGAGGAATCAAACACTGACAACAGTGAGTGTCAACATCTCAGATCAATCTGGAGCTGAAAGTCTATGAGGAAGTCAACATCCTCAACCAGTCAGGCCAGTCACCACGCATCACTCAGATTGATCAAAGTCAGTTAAGTCACACCATAAAAAAAACTAATTTCTGCTGGTCACTATAATAAACATAGTAAAGAGGCAGTTTAAACAAATGTAATTAATCTGGTTACTTACTGTAAAAATAGAGTACACGTCGTTCACAATATAAAGTTTTCATCAGAGTTTAGATGTTAATTATTCATTAATCGCATCGACAACAGCCAGACATTGAGACAAGTCAGGTTCACCTTTTGGGCATCAATCTTGCCTCTTAATATATACAACAGCACTGCAGCTCCGTGCTAATTATTTTCACTGGATGTATTAATTGCTTATTTAAAAAGCCAGCATTGTAGGTTAAACAGTGAGAGATATAATGGAGTGGGACTTGTTTTTCTCGTTATAAAACAAAGAAACCCATCATGATGGTCTATGAATTTATTATTCCCAACCTAGCCTTTCTGCTTAACACTAACCAACTGGGACTAACAACAAGGTTGAAAAACACAAGTCCTTGAGCAAAATTTTCTAGGGTCATGGAAGAATATAAATGTTTGACCTTTCCTCTTTTTTTCCTCCCTGCTAACCTCCTATAAGCATTTTTCCACATTCTGTACTTGTCCATTATTAATTTTGTGACAGTTTAGCTTGACGCAAACTATCCTTTCCCAGATCATTTTATATGTTGCTTTAGTATCCTTATGTCATAGTTTTTCAATAATTTATCTCTAAAGTTATTGTGAAATCTAAGCATTATTTGTGATTTTTTTTCAGTGGTTCTTTTACAAGGAGGTCATAAAATGTGAAGCATTTCAGGTAAACGATGTCCTGTCAATTTACATTTCCAGTCATCCAGTATAGCTTCAGCGATACATCAGGCCATTAGCTAAATTCATTATTCATAAGCGGATTATTACTTTGCTGTTTCGCTTCCCATAATTGTCTTGGTATTTTTCCCTGTGATCCAGTGTTACAGGAAGTATGAGAGGGGAGGATAAACATCATAAATAATCAAATCCTTGACAACAATACCAAAAAGAACCCTCACAGTAGACTAAAGAAACTGGCCTTGCATCAGAAGATACATAATTAAATGCTATAATGACATATCACTGTACACACAAGTTTGAGCATGAAAGAATAAAAAAAAATATATAAAATGAATGAGTAGCCTTTCTTTCTAACACAAATACGCATGACATTTGTGACTGATCATGAAGCAATGTCTTTAACTGTGACAAAAAAAGCAAACAATTCATAATCAATCGGTTCTGGTTTGGCAGTAATAGAAATTCATGTTTGCTAGATCTTCAAAAGAAAATTACAGAGCCAGCTCTTCTCTGAAAAATCAGCATGAACCGTTTTGTAACCCTGCAATGACAAGCTTACCACTTAATGAGCTGTCTTTGGCTCAGCCTTTTAATCTGAAAACCATGAGTTTACCTATGTCCATGGTATTTCCAATTCATCCAGGTATAACAGAACTCTTCTCTCTGGGCACATTAAAGAACATAAAGTCAAGTCCTTCTGGTAATTACAATACCTTTACTAATCCATGTGTGGCATTGAGAAACTTTCCTTAGGGCATTCTACTATAAATGTTTGCCAGTTCAACACATTTTCACAGCATGTGATGATCTCTAATCTCTTAATGAATTTAGTTGACATAACAGGTGATATCAGGTTACACTGTTGGGATTTTACACTCAAATTGCTAATTTATAGTTTTTTTTCTTGGTAGTAACAAAGTACACTATTGTTGAGTATGTGATGCAATAAAAGATATTAAAAAATGAAATAAGTCTTATTTGGATATTTAAAGAAATACACACAGACACTTCTTAACACCCCCACAGACAGTAGAAAAAAAAAAAAAACATGTCAGAAAGGGGAATCAAAGTGCCCCTGTTTTCTTTGACTTCTCCGTTTGTCCTTTTTGAAATGACATTGGCTGTGGGACTCCCCATGATGCTGGCTAAAAGCTCCACCACTAAAGTGTTCTCGATTTATGGGCTGAGCTGGCAGATGGCAATAGCTGTTGTGTACCTGTGGTCACCAAGCGAGTCCAAGAGGAGAGGCTTTATGTGAAACAAGCCAATGGTACTGTTGGTTTATAACAGCCTTTGACAAGGTGGTGGAGGTGTTTTAATTACTCCCATATGGTAAAATACTAAGATTTTTATTTCTTTTTTTACAAAATGTGAATAAATAAATACATTGATTGCTTCATATGCTATGATCCTTTACTATGGCAAAATTATTTCCTAAAGTTATTTAAATTAGACAAATTTACAAATATTTCACAACGATGTTTATCAAATCGTCCACTAAAAATAATGTTTCATTTTTGACTTTATGAATCAAAGATTCAAAAACTGTCATAAATCTACTTTATTCAATTGGCTATTAAAAGGGTATCAAGTCATAATAAACCTGACTGCAGTCAAAATAAGACACAGTACATTTAAAAACATCAAAAATAACAGTGAAAAGTTTAAAACAAATAAAAAAGTAAAATAAGAGGCATAGTAAAATAGTAGCACTGATGAAAGCAAAATAAAAAGCATCAACTGATGTTCCCTGAAACAAAACTTGACAGTAGAATAAGTTGTAGGGCGCTGGCAGAAAAAAGAAATCACAGGTGCAACAGTCAGTTCTGCTGCTCATCACACATACATGATGGCACTTGGTACCATATAACAGTGAAATAAACAGGTTCTCCAGCAGTTCAAGTTTTATCATCATGGAATATAGTCACAACTGTTCACACTTTGTGTGCTAAATTTAGTAGCTATGCATGAATAAAGTGGGAAGCCAGGACTTTCAATGAATACCTTGTTTGTGTACTCTTTCAAAGCTAATTCACATCTCACAGATTGTTCATATTTCTGAGTCAGTGATGCTCAGTTGATTTTGCTCCCATTCAAATTTGGCACGCATGCACACGACTCGTTTTAGTGTCTGAGCTATAATGTACTATTGTTGCAATACATGATGCTTTAGGGACACACTAGGTGGCAAAACAAGTCAGGGGACATTGCAGCATCTTCGTTTTTTGAAGTTCAGCTTCCATTGTTATTCAAGCTTAACTTTAATTGCTAATTTGTGCCTCTCATGTTGCTATCGATGTCCTTTTGTTTTGCTGTCTGACTGTTTGGGTTTGGAAGAAGAACAATTTAGCTAAGAAAGGAGGAAGATGAAAACAGAAATTACAAAAGAGTAATCCCAAGTGATGGAGAAAAGAGAAGACTATAGAAAAGATACAACGTTCAGCTCATTAGATGAAACTCATCAGGGGATTGGCTTATGGAGTCATAAAGGTGTCCTAGTCGCCACAGGGAAACAGCATAAAGGGTGGAGTCAACACAGGCCACATGAAACAAACATGCTGTGTGATTTACAGTACAAAGGTTTGGAGAAAAATTGTGTTTCTTCCTTTGTCAATTTAAATATTCATCAAGAAATAATTGTCAGTCTCAAAATAGAACACATATATCAAGACCAAACAAAACTCTGGGCACCCTTTTTTCCTGGCACGAGCAATTAAACACATAAAAAGTAAAGAAAAAACACTTTCAATTCAGCCATAAAAAATGAGATATTTGGTTAAAACATTGTTTTCATTTACATTTTTATTTATTACTATATCTCAAACTTAAAGAAAACAATAATTTTAGCTTTGAAAAATCCCAAGTCACAGCCACGTGTTGAAATTAGAAAGAAAAATAAAATAAAGCTATTTATGAGTCTTGCCTTTTTTATTGGACAATCAAACAATTCAAGCAAGCCATATATAGTTATTACAATGTACAGGACTGAGCTTCAGAGTACTGAAAAAGGTCCATGAAGCCTGGCCTTAAAGAAGACGAAGATATGCTTATTAATGGTAAATATGGTTTCCATGGCCACACTTCATTCAGATTTGGTCTTCAATAGTAAAAGTATTCAATATGGAGTTCTCATTGTCAAACTTCACCAGTTGACAAGCTATTCATGCAGGAAAGTGGACCTTTGAACAGAAAAAAGAAAAAGGGGAAGATGCCAGCAGAGTCTTTGCAAGGCTCTGAAATAATGAGACGGCAGGACTGTCAAGAGCACGGCTTTAAAAAAAAAAAAAAAAAGGAACACATCGGGAAATGTCAAAACTCCCCAGTGGGACTTGGCAACACTTCTGAGGAGATATGGGTCACTGTGTCCATGTCACACAGAGCCTGATACTCACGGACAATGTAGGAAATCTGTTTAATGTATCTTTAAAGAAAGAATATCAACGACAGGCTGCTAGGCCAGATGACAATGCCAGTCATTTCATTGATTTGCATGGTAACATCCTTCATGTGTGAGAAATTGGGTAAGTGAAACACCAAAAGATTAACTATTCTTATATTTTTGTTTAGAATTTGAGACTTTTTAGAAAGTTTTCAAGCTATTTTTTTTCACAATGGTCGGAGTTAAAATTCTTGCTTTATTTTCTCAGTTCTTCTTCCTTAATGTGGTTTTGAGCAAAAAGGTCACCCTTCTTCATACTTAAAAACTCACCCAAATTTTCGTGCAAGTAGTACCCAGGGAAAATGTATTTTGGGCCACTCGGCAAAAAAAAAAAAAGATGACATCACAGTGGAAGGAACCACTCAAAAAAAAAGTGAATGAGGGCCAAAACTTTTAAGGGGCACATTAAAATAGTTAAAAATCCACTAACAAATCCCTAATACAAGTGTCGGCGATATCACCAAAAAGTTTTTCAATTATTGGCCACAGGACCTGCGGCTTGGCGGCCATTTTGTGGCAAGGTCTGAAATTTAGTGATTTTCACATTTTTACACAATATGTGAAAAGAAAATATTAGTTTGAGTTATCTTTACAAAATTTCACACACATATGCTCCAAGGTTAAGTCTACAACCACAAGTGAGGTTTCTTTGACCTTTGACCTTGGAAAGAGGCTGCCATCTTGACACCCCCCCCCCAAAAAAAAAAAAATCCATCACTTCTTTACTCTTCAAGCATTATACCAAGCATTATTGGGAAGCTACTTGGGAAAAAAAGTTGAGATTTGAAGTTGTAGATTTTAAACATAATTAGCGTGGCAAGTGTGCAAAAGTGGCGTTCCTTTATTGCTACTCATTTTTTTACCAAAAAACTGTGAAAATGTAATAAATTAATCCTTGGCTCAAGCTGAATGAAATGATTTGGCATACTGAATGAACATACCAGTATTAGGAATGTGGGCGTGGTTTGCAAAAAAACAAGGAAAACTGATAAGGAATTCCAAACATTTACTTTTGGTGATTCTTTTGCTGATTTTTCTAAAAAATACAGATCTGTTTGTCACCTCCAGGTGACCCATAAAAAAAAAAGGTTGCTATGGAGATAAAACCAGCAGCAAAAACCGCAATTTTGGAAAAAGTGGCAGGGTGGCCAGGGTAGAAGGGCAGAGGGGAAGAGTGAGGGGTGTGTAGCAGCTACTCAGCCACTGAAGGCGATTAGAAAGTGGGTCCCAAGGACTGGGTGTGCCTGGGGATCATACAACAGCCACCGCGGCTTTCATTTTAACATTAAAGTATATTTTGAACAACTAAAATGCATCTTATTGAAATAAGTTGAACATACTCTTATGATATCTTTTCTGTTAGGAAAAAAACGTCACTGCAATGACTGCCCATCTTTCCTGGAAGCCAAATTTAGGAAACTGGCTTTTTCAACTATAATGAAATAAACATAGGAAGAGAAGGGTTTATTTGTGAAGAGCAAATAAAAAGAATATTTTTTGCTGGATCAAAATGGTTTAAACAAGACTATCAAACAGTTGTTGGCCTGATTCCAGAGGGAAAAAAACAGCAACAGTAAAAATTTCAATGTCACAAGATCTCAAAATGATAGTTGAAGCCAGTGGGGAAGGGTCATTGTCGCCCTGTAGGCCTTGGTTTATGAGGTGTGTCGTTTTTTTATCGTGGTTTTATCTGAGGGTGTTGATGCTTGTTCTTGAAAATTTATTGAGCCGAAGTGGACTCCCTGATGCTTTGCTGAAATTTTATGGGTCACCAATATAGGTCGCAGTTCATGAAATACAACCAAACAAGCCCACGTCAATTATATGTTACCCATTTAAAGACGGAGAGGAAAAAGAGGCGAGACACTTCACTGCCTTTAATGAAAGAAGCGACAGGACCTTAATAGGAGCCGTTTAAAATATATCCAGTGTTCAATACTTCAGCTTATCTGTGTAGTGCTATAAAGCTGCTCTGATCAATATTTTATAATAAATGTGAATCAAATGTCTTCCAATGATGTGAAAATATGACAAACTTGTGAGGAGTGTTCACCCAGATCTGCTAATTATTAGACTAACTCAGTCATGTTTTTAAATTCCCCTACATCAAACATTAAATGTTACACTTGATTTATTGTTAAATTGCAATCATTATGTAGAATTAACACATTCATTTTAAACTTGTTTTGTCTTTTTGTTATAACCAATAAGGAAATAACAGTTGTCATGTACTAATTACTTCCACATTTCTGATTATACTGTGTGATGGATTATTTTTGAATGGTAGTGTCTTTGTTGTAATGGAAACTCTTTTTTGTATGCAGTGAATGCTCTTTAATACATAACCTTATTCTTTCTTAAATAAATCATGAAAATCATTTTTTAGACTAAAAAAAAATGTGTAAAGAACAAAGAAGGACTTTCATTAAAAATGAAATTCAAACTAGTGAAGCTGAAAAGGTTGATGAAGTTAGAAAAATGGATTATACAATTAATCAAAGGTTTTGGCCCACCATGTGCCAGTTTCTTCAATTACTGAATTAATTTAATCTATTTAATATTATTTTTTTACTCCAATAGTTGAGGCAGATTTTTCCAACACAGTGTGTATTACTTGATAAATTGTAAAATGCTCCACTCTAGCAAATACAAGAGTGATCCCTGCTTCCTTAAGAAAAAACAGCATTTCTTAAAGCTTCACCTAATTTCTTATGCTTTCCTTTAATTCATTTCTTTACTAGCTTCTTTGTTTTGCACAAATAAGATCTATCAGTGCTGAGCTCATGCATGATTTATGTGTTCACCCTGGAGACTGAACTGTTACTCTCTTCCCCCATCAGTGAATGTAATCTTGTTACAATATGAAAATAGTAATTTGTCTTTTTTTTTTTATTGTCATTAGCTCTCTCAGTCGTAAATTTGTGGGTCATTCTGTTCCAATCTTCCTAAAAGTCTCCTTTGGATTCTTCACTAACTCATTTGTTGTGTTTAATGGTTAATAGAATATTTCATAGTCATTACTTTTTTACAATAACTTTATAAGACCAGGAAATTGTTGTCAAATCCATCATTCAAATGTTCATTAAAACTGTGCATGTAGCGTCTTACCTAAAAACTGTATTTTTTCAGACTTGTGATTGATAAGTTTGGCATATTTATGTGTCTAGGATTTCATACCTTTGATAAAAGGTAAGTTTAAGTACGCTTTATTTTTCTTTCTAATTTTAAGCAGTCTAAGACCTTTAACATTAATTAAAGAAGCTAATTTCCTCATATTTCATACAAAAATATGAATTCACTTAAGCAGCCAGAGTATATGTAGGTGTGGCCCTGCTTCTTTTCTGGTCTGACCTAGCAGTGAGTACTGAGTATTTGACTTGAGGCGCTCTATCTCAGGACTAATTACAGCATGCAGTTGCTAAGCAACTGCTGCAAATGGGGGCTTGCAGGTCCAGAAGTGGACCACAAGTTCTACCAGCAATAGTCAAGCCAATGATAGATCTTCATCCGCCTGCAGTGACCTTCTTGGCCTCTGACTTTGATGGAACAGTTATGCTTCACATGTCAGGCTGAGCTTTGAGTTCAGCTTATTTTGTCAATAGACAATATATGGAATTAAACTTGTGCTGAAACAAAACTGCTGGTTCATATATTGCCCATTAACCACAGAATCAATTTATGTTACACATTTCTAATGACTCCAGTCTGTGCCATACACTCAGTTCCACATCATTACGTGGGTATCCATTCTTTTGTCAGCATGGAAGGCAATTAAAAGACAGTTTGTCTTTTTTATGACAGGACATGGACACTGTCAACAAATACTGATTCTCTTTTCTCTGCCCTCGAGTTCTCATCTCATTGCCGTATCCCCCGGTGAGTTATCTTTCAGAGAAGCAGACAGCAGTCCCAAGACCTCATCGTCATAATTACCATCCTTGTTTTTACCACAGAGATGCCAACAAGCTAATTACAGAGGAATAATCACATGTTTGTCAAGACCCCTGCAATCTCGAGTATGTAAACTGAGTGCCTTGTCAAATCATTTTGTACACAGGCACACGGAGCCTGTCCCCTACTCGCTTTTGCAAATGTATAAACCTTTGCATTGTCAGAACACAAGTGGTAAACTGTATACAGTTGTTGAAATATATTACTGTGACAAATCTAACCCATAATACACCCTTTTTTGTGTGCATGGAGGGGAATCAGACAAAAGTGAACATTAACATTACTCTGAGTTGAAAAACTGTAGGACAAGACAAGTATTTGTGAGGAACTCTGTATTCTCTAGGAGTATAGAATGCTGTGGAGATCCCAAACCATGCAGACCAATGTGAAACATGAGCTTGACCTTTACACAGCCAAAATAATATTACACGCTGTCAAGCTCAATTAGTAAATTGTTCTTCTAGACCTGCAAACGTGTGTGAGAACGGACATAACCATAAGATGATGAAGAGTCTATTTAATTTTCTTTAGATAGAGTGACAGAAATTGGAGGGCTAAAATAAATAAAATATCACAAGAAGTCTGCAGGTTTTGGTGTTTTTACAACTCCAATAGAGATACCACAGTTAGAGTGTTTGTCATTATTATTTTAAATATATATATATATATATATATATATATATATTTTTTTTTTTTACAAAATTCAGTTATTTTTCAGAAGTATTTTGCTGCACTTCATGAGGGTGTTTTAGAAAAAGAAAGACATCTAACAAAATATTTTGTTTGAGCTCTGAAATGGTGCCTCTGAATCCAACTGTATAACTTTACATTTACATCAGAGTTTTTGTGCCAGTGCTGGTCCGTGGGTCACTTGGTACCGGGCCACAGAGATAAAAAAAACGTAACTCACATTTTATTTATTTTACTTATCTTATTCTGAAGAAAGTTTTCCTATTGTATTCTTCACATCTGTATATGAATGTTGACCCATATCAAGTCACTTAAAAAGTTTGGTACTTTTTTAAAGTGGCTGCCTCTATTGAAATGTCCAACCAATGGCAACTAACTCTTTAATATTACTGAAGTTGCACAATCAATAGATTTATACTCATTATCATATATAAAAAAACTGTTTTATCCTTTTTTTATTTTTATTTTTTTATTAATTTACCCGAAAATTTGATTACCTTTATTATTACCCTTAAGTATACTCAAATCCTGAATCCAGTTGTTGAAGTGCTAAAATGGTGTTGTTCTATGACCAAAAAAAGCAAAAGCAAAAAAAAAAAAAAAAACCACAAATTTCATCTACTATGAAATATCTACAGACATTTTCAAATACTTTTGTTTACACTAATTTTAATTTTGGACCATTATAATGTGAAAAATAGATTTCCCAAAGAACGTAAGCAAAAAAAAAAGTCTGAGGGTGGTCTGTGGACATATTGCTTATCTGGTCTGAGGCCTGAAAACAGGATGGGGACCACTGCTTAACAACATCTAGTTTGTAACATTTTCTGCACAAGATGTACAAAACAATAAAAAACACATTTTATTGATGGAGTCTGATGTTCCTGACACCCTTGACTTAAAACAGAAAACATTTCAATGAGTGTTTGGGACTAAACACAAAAATTGGCAATACTTTGCACAGCAGAAAATCAATCACTTCTAACAAGGATTGCTTCATTAATGCATTGCTAAACCTTGGATCGTTTGTTGAAATACCTGAGATTTTATTTCCCTCAAGTTGAAAATGCCTACTGTGTAATTTATGGGGAAAAAAACAAAAACACCGAATTAATGATGAACAAAAATGTCTATCTACTGAAAGATCATGCATTGTTTATTCAAACTCAAATCAAAAGCATGATTAGATCATGATTGAAAATTAGTAGCTCCTTACAAAACAAAACGTACTCATTTATGCAAACTCAAAACTTTGAAGATGCTTTAGAAATTCTAGTATTAAAATATGAGTGCAGCGGGCAGAAGCAAATGTGGTTTAATCTCGCCGTCGGTGGCCAAGTCAAAGGCCCTGTGTGCTGCATTCACACAACATACCTACTCAGTCAGCAAAATACCGCCTATTATTTACCTTACATTGTCACAGCACAAGGTTGCAGACATTTAAAAAAGAAGAAAAAAAAAAAAAAACATTAAGTAGCGATGGGGAATTGAGGGTGTTTCAGCACTTTTGGTCCGCTTTCTTTTGTTCACCTCCCACTTTACAAATATTCTTTAGCACCATGGCTCTATCCTCCCTGTCCTCCTGGCTCGCCTCCCTCTCTCCTGACCTCGTTTTGAGCTACTGTGGTCCTTGCAGTCCCTACGTTGAGTCATTAATAACACTCTGTGCTCTGTTTTTCCTGCCAAGCAGAGCAGCGCTTTCCTGTCATCCTGACACAAATTAATTCCTCTTATTTATTTTGTGGCACCAAGGCCGGTATAGGCAGAACAACTGTTTATGGTAAAAAAGGACAAAGAATTATAGATGGTGAGTTATTGATGGCAGGGCCATTTGTTTCTCAAATTAGACTCAAGATAAAGTTCATAGAAGTCATTTCGATACTAGAAATACTCTGTCGACTCTTTTATCTTTTTATCAATCTCTTGGGATGTGCAAAGTGTTTGTGATGATGTGTCTGAAGGCTCCAAAAGGTTTTCTTCCATTGTTTGTCACATGTCCTCTCTGTAACCACAGCATTTTAGTGACTGCATCTAATGAGCCCAACACTCTGCATAACAAAGAAAAAACAGCAAGGAGTTGTATTTTTAACCTCTGGTTTCCTGTGTTTGTGTGGGTTTTAAACAAGTGCTCCAGGTCTTCTCCAAACTGGAGTCTAGTTAAATTTGTGAGATAACGATCAACAGAAAAAAGTTTTGCATAACTATGAGTTATGTGTTTTGTTTTGTCTAAAATAATTTAGTGGTGACGCATCAGCTCAACTGTTTGGGCTCTAATATACACATTGTGACTTAGTCTCTTTACAAAGACCCATGATTATGAATTAAAACCTATTACATGCAGAAGAAGTGGTCCTGCTATTGTAGCTACAAAATATCTGACCTTCTGAAATGAATTGTGTAATTGGCAATTTGTGGGCCCAAAAGTTAAAAAATACACCATATAACAAAGCTTTTATGCCTGAGGGACTTTTGTGAATTACAAACTGTAAGAGAATGTGATTATTAGGGAAATTGTTTCTAACTCAAATTATTAGATTTCCATTTTTTGATAACAGAAAAGGTTGGATTAGACTTGTGGATATTTTGACATACAACATTAATTTTCTTTGTTTATTTTGTTAGCTTTGAGTTTTGTGTCTAATGAAAAACAAAAATGTCACTTCTTGTCAAATCTTGAAATGATGCTCTTCAAAGTGAAGACTTAAAGACCAACCCAGATCATATTTTGATTTATTTTTAATTGTTCCCAGCGGTCTTTTAAATACTATTGCTCCGCTTTTAGTAAAAAAAATAAAAATAACAATACTGTGTTGCTATCTGGGACATAGTTCTTGCAGAGCAGTAGTAGTTTATTATAAATTCACCTCTGAGTTGTAGGCGGGACTGTTACTGGGGAGCAACCCCGCCCCCCTTTCCTCTCCCCATTTCTGAGAGCTTGAACTGGGAGCTTTTGGCATGCCCAGCATGTTTTCTATGTCACAAAATATGCTGTTTTTCAAATTTATTTTTTCATCTGCTCCTGATTCACAATTTAAATAAAGAAATACTCTGACATGCCATTTTGAGCTTTATTTTTCTAATATATGACCTCCATCATCACAAAAAAGCCAGAAGAATACATTTAAAAACACCAAAAATACTAATTATATCATCTTTGAAATATGTTATAATGTTTTCACTTTGGTTTTAATTTTTGTTTCTGGTTCGTTATATGATTTGAGTTTTATTGTGGTGAATTGTTGATGTGGATTTGGAAATTTTCAAGCAAACAAAAATACTTAAATAAATTAAGCTGAATAAAATAAGCAATGGAAATATATAGAGAGATTTATCAAACTTAGGGTAAGTAGTCATGAATTGATTGGAAAACATTTATACATATGCATAATTCCATCAATATTACTCTTAATAATTAAAATACATTTTAGCTCTTATGAATACAGAACATAATATATTGAAACCATTAAATATTCATTTTTTTAAAGGAGTTTAACTGCTTGAAAGGGAGTGGGATGAAGCAAATTCATATAATCCATATACACCCCTGTTATGCTTTTCTTTACTTTTTTTTTTCATTGCACCCACTATAATTAGGTGGTTCTTCACTTCTTATCAGTATTTTATACTTAATCATCACAAATGGAGGTCATTAAAAAATCCACAAGTATTTAAAAAATCAAATGACAAAGATGAAGTACATATTAACTATATAAGTAAACATTATTTCAGAAATACTCAAAACATATCCATTTAAATATCAAAAATAAGTGTGTACAGTGTATAATAAATTTCAATATTATGATTCATTATGTGGGTTGCAGGGGGTTAAGAAGGTTGAGGGTATTTTGTGGGGTTAATATTTTATCTTTAATTATTTTAAGCTCCTTTGCATCACTGGAGTATAGAAAGTGCCTTATAAATAAAGTTTGACTTGATTTAAAAGTACCCTGGATTGGGAAATAGAATTTTAATAAGGTACATTTTTGTTTATTTTCCACATTTCAGTCTGTAGAAATATGTGCTCACATATATGTACTCACTTTTACGTTCCCAATAACCTCATCTCGGCAGCATTCCTCCTATGGTTGTACAATGCAAAGTATAGACTATGTGCCCATCAGTGTGCAGCATAAACAGTGTGTATGCAAGTCCCATAGCAGCAGAAGCACCAGTATATACCCGGTCAGGTATAATCTACTTCAGCTCTACTGACGTTGAGGAATGGATTTAATAGCCAAAGAGCAGCTTGTCAGCAGTCTGTAACGGCACAGTGTGTAATTTTTTTTTCCTAACTCGTTTCTGGATTCCTGTGTTCTGCCAAGGGAGGGATATTGAAAAAAAAAAAAAAAAAAAAACTATAAACTACTAGCATCAGCAGCAATAACATGTACTTTAATTCTAATAATGCAAATGACTTTTTGTGCATTATGACATGCTACTTAGAGCCTAATTAAAATTTCCTAAAAAAAAATCTTTGTGCTTGTGTTCCACAGAAATCAGTGAAGCTTCATTTGTATGAGGACTCGGGTCCTGTAGGTTCAGTTGTGCTTGCTGTGGTTTACACTGCTGCTAATTGCTTCTTTGTTCTAAAACTGTAATGAAGTGACTCACTAAGGTAAAATTTGATTACATTTAAAAGCTGATGGAATTACAGTCCTGTTTGCCAACATTTCCAGCAAACTACAGTTCACCTTTAGATTAAGCTTAAAGTTTCAGAACAATGTACTAAGGTTGGTTTCACAAAGCAGAGAATGAAATGAAAAGATGAGTCAGTGGAGGAAAGAATCTTGCCTTTCAGAGAGTACACAGTCTTTCCAGCTCTGCAAAGCTGCATCTTCATAGCTAATGTAATGTTTTGTTTATCCCCTCCTAGGAACTACTTGAAAGAGAAAAAATGTCACTTTTAATTTTGCTCTGCATGCACTTTTGGCCCCTGCAATGCTACACCTGTATAACATCATATTTAAGCTGGCAGCAAAGTGTAAACAGCATGTTTGCAGAGCGAGAGAGGTCTGTTTATGCAGGATGCTCTCATAAGCATTGCTCAATTGTAGGTCACCCATGTTTTCTAAACCCTCAGAGCCCAACACATGCAGTCGCTGAAGTTGCCAACAAAAAAATAGATTTGGAGCATAGAGATATGCTTAGGGTCATGCTTACAGGCAGATAGTGAGAGTAAAACTCCGCATGTGTGTGGAGGCAAGATGATTAAAGGGAAAAACAGTCTACTGTGCTGTTGGGGGAAAAACAAAACCCAATCAGACCTGCAGCAGCCATATCACCACAATATGACCAGAGAAGAAACTAATTTGAAGAATCTGCAACCTTTGTTCTACACTTCCAATCACAGCAGCTTTTAAAATGAAGCAATATGTGCAAGGTAGGTCTGTGCTTTTTTGTGCTGCAATCGTACAAAGCTTGATCTAGCTGTTGTCTCTCCTGGGAACAGTAGGCAGCTCAGGGCGTGTTGTTATATTTCACACTTAATGATGTTCAAGGCATCTTCATCTTATCTTTAGCCCTGTTCTAGTCCCTGATACAGCCTCCAAACTAAATCTTCACACAAAAACACCTCTCTTGTACTAATAAATACTAAATGCATGTTTTCTTTTTTGCAAACATTTTACTAACAGTAATAAACAATGTCAAAAATACATGCAAAATGAAGATTCTGCTAACAAATTTGACCAGATTGCCTGAACAAAAGCATAGCATGTAGTTGATACTTGAACATATGGACATGATTTGGAGTCAGTAGTTTTCTGCTTTAACGTGCTGCATGTTTAGGTCAAGAAATATACAACTGCTTTGTTAGAAAGAATCATGGTTTGGAATAAGTTTACAAATTCATTCTTACTGGTCACGGTCTGTTTTAATGAGACTTTAAAGGGTTTTTAAAGTAAATATTTTCCTGTAAAAGAGCATCATAACAATAACAGCACAGATATTTAGTGTGAATTATAATAGTTAGAGGCAATATTATGTTTTATGGATATATCTCCATTGTGTAAAAAAGCTGTTGGGCATCATACCTCATGTAAGTTTTATCTAATAATTTATTTAAATTTTTTGTTTGCTGGTAGAAATCTACATTTACATTATAATTTATGTCAAATTGAAGATGTAGATGTTGATGTTGAATTTTTCCAGTTTGTTTGCACAAACGCAGTCATATATATATATATATATATATATATATATATATATACATATATATATATATATTTATACAACACATATGGATTCAATTTGCAGTCAGCAGTTTAAATCGCTGGATGTTTAAGACCGTGTTTATAACATGTTCTTATGCCATATTTCTGATTATGGAAGACATATAGAAAGAAAATTATGCTCATACACTTATTATGCTTTATTCAAATAGTTGTGAATCAGGAGCAGATGAAAAGTCTAGGATCAACGGAAAGCCACAAGCTCCCTGCTCCACTCCATTCTGATGCATTTGTTTGTATACACATCTATCCATGTATGTCTTTGTTTTTCTCGTCTGAGTTGGTAACTGGCTCCAAGCTGTGCAGCTGGATAGCTTCAATGTTGCTTGCCATTTTTGGTGTACCTATAATGTTAGGTTGGGGGTGTAAGGGGTTGGAAGCTAGTGAGGGAGCGTTGAAACTAAGTGATCGTGGGAAATGAGGACAGGCTTGCCTCGCATCAGTGGTCTTGTCCACAACTCAGGCAAATTTCTAATGAACTACTGCCGCTCTGCTGAAAATAAGTCCTACAAAACAACACAGATTTTTTTTTTTTTTGCGCTAAAAACAACATAATCATAATTTAAAGACCACTGAGAAAATATATCAAGAGATGAACAGAGAGGGACTTTTAGGTCAAGACACTACTGCTCATTTCTGTTTAGAAAACATCATGGTTTAAGATAAGTTACACCTAAGAGCTCCATTCTTACCGGTTACAGTCTTAGGGCTGAGAAGATTTTAAAGGGATGTACTAATGTTTTTTTTGTAAATTAGAATCATGAAAAAAATAAAAGCACAGGCACTTTGTGTGAATTACTGTATTTTACGCACCATAGGGCGGATTATAAGGTGCACTGTCAATGAAAGGACTATTTTCAGGCTTATGTCATATACTGTACAAGGCGCGCAAAACTATAAGGCATATAAAGCGAGACAATTGAGTCAGAGATAAGTGCGTCAGTCAGATTTTATTGCAGTAACTCTAGTAACTCACATTAGCCATGTTAAAGTATTCACAATATCTGTAACTCCCAACCTTGTTTGCAACATGTACAAAAACCAGACTGATTCTGCTAAAACAAATGTTACTGTGGCTACGCTAACTCCCAAACTGTAAAATAAGACATTTTTTTTTAAGACACGCTACACATAAGCCACATTAGGGTATTTACAAAACACCCAACCATGTTTGCAACTCGTTAAAAAAACCACAATGACAATTTGACAGAGCGCCATGTACCTCTCAAAATCACTTTGTTATGAGTAAGGACAACCAGAATTAATCCCTGTATAAGGCATTCCAGATTACAAGGCAGACTGTCATTTATTTGTTTCTTTTTCTAAATTGAGGCTTTTAAGTTTGCCTGATACTGTGTATAATGCATTAAAGTAATATTATAAATTAAGTTAGAGTTAATAATGTGTTTCTATGGAATGATCTCCATTGTGTAAAAAGCTGTGAAGCATTGTGCCTCTTGTCAATCTCAGTTTTATCTAATATTTCCTTTGTGTTCCCTGGTAGAAATCTACATTTACTGTACATCATAAAATGCTTCCTTTCTCTCTGTAATTGCATCTGACCTTGTTTTGATCCAATATTTGAAACTCTTCTGTATAAAAGATTTAAATTCACTGCCAGGTCTAATGCAGTTATGCTTAGCCTGCCTTTTGTCACTCTCCTGACTCCTCATTTGACATGAAATTTCATTGAATTTACAAGCACTATTGTAATTACATTACTTATCTCAAAGCTAAATTGCGGTATAAAATAGCCACTTTCAAATCCTAATAATATATTTTAGCAGGAGAGAAAAAAATGATTTCCATTGCCACTTTAATGTTCCCTGAGTAAGTAGGTAAATTGTAAAATTGTGTAAATTGTGTTCTCAATACTTATTTTTAATTAGAAAAAAAAAATCTTGGAATAATTTTATTTTCCTGATTGAGTTGCTATCCTGAGTCCAGATTATGGACTTACAAACTCATGAAAAGTAGAGCCTTTCCCAATGGTACAAAACTATACTGGCCACGGATAAAAAAAAAGCAGCTGACCGTATACAAAAATGAAAACTATCGATTCAGGTTGGCTACATTCAAGGAGCCACTTTAATTCCTCAGAGTTGTGTTGTGGTATCACATTCATGGAAACATGGACTTTTTGACAGCTCCCCCAGTGACCTTCACTAAAGCTCAGAGACAAGGAATTATGCCCTCAGCAAAGCCACCTGAGAGCAGTACTGTGTATTTACACTTCATGATGTTATTCTCCAGCCTTGGCAAACTGTATCACACAGCAAGAAGGGCAGCTGCAAGCAAACTTTTACTTTTCAATGCTGATGTGCAAAAAACAAAAATAAATAAATAAACCTTCTATTTATGGTAAACTGCAATACAAATCGTAGAAAAAGGTTTTCAATCATAAATAATTAACTTTTTGGCTTTTTCCTTTTCTCTAACCAATGCATATTCCTTAATAACACCTGCAAGCAAACTCCTATTTTTCAATGCTGAGATGCAAAAAAGAAAAAAAAAAGTTTTAACTGTAAATAAGCCTTAAAAACTGCACAAAAAAGTTTTCAACCTTGACGAATTAATTTAATTTATCTTTATTAAGTCATTTTCTACGACTATTATACATGTAATAATAATACCAGTTGTGCTGTCCCTACAAGAGTCAGTCAGATCTATTTACTATAAAAAAAAAAAAAAAAAACATCTAGGATTTTTATCTTGCTAAAATAGTTCCAATAAAAAATAGCTAACATTTCTTTGGATTCATTTATTATCTCATCAAAGGCACAGCATATGGATTATTAAACAAAAACAGAGGCTTTGTCACCAAGAAAAAAATGATTTACAATTGAAAATAGCCAGCCTTTTTGTATCAAATGGCTTTTAAATATAAAATCAATGCCATGATTTTTAATTACAACTAGCACATGGTGTGTGGTTAACCACAACATGAATAAAACTGAGTCACCTGGCAGCAGCTAAGAAAATGATTCTGGGTTTATCTGCCAGGAAACATTTGCTTAAAAGTCACTTTCCAGCAGCAGAAATATGAGCAAACTAGAATGATTGATAGCAGCACAGTTAGCCCATTAAAATTCTTGACACTTGTAATCCAAACCACAGTGGAGAGGAGTAGATATGACACTTTGCATATAATTAAACAAGAGACATGAGCAATTTGTTCTACAAAGATGAGGTCCTCAGAAACAGAAGCTATTGTTAAGAGTGGCTACTTCACTCTTAAGGTGGAAGTGGTGTTATTTCTGCTCATTATCATGCGTTGTGGAACGTTCCACACTTTCACGTGTTGCTTCCCTGAAAAAGAAAATCCCCTCATTTACTTGCACGGATGGAAAGAAAAAGGAAACCTTTTGAGTATCAAAAGGAAATACAAGTTTCTATTTGAAGAATGGTTCTGTCCCTCGGGACATGTTGGTCTGGAGCATAATGACTCTCGGTGTAGACCTCATGAGACAAATTGCCACTGACCCCCATGGATTTTCCAGGGCACATTCGATTGGAAATGGACTATTCAATTTCCCACAGGGAGCTGTGCCATTTCCTCGCTATGCATCACTGAAAAAGGCCTTCACTGTTGAGTTAAGATGCTCAAAAAATAAACACATAAAACAAAAGTTATCCAATTTGGTAAGAAGTCAAAGAGCTATTATGAATGAAATTGAACTTTTTATTCTGGTGGTAGCAAATGGGTAATGTATTTAGCTCCAAGTAAATTCCAAACTATTGTTTTTATCTCCATCCAGTACATGTACATTTCAGATCATTCTTTCTTTACTGTTTGTAGCAAATCCAAAATGTTGAACAGATTGCCGAGATTTCTATGAATTTATGATGGATTTATAGATGTATTTTATGTAATTTGCAACTATTTGGAAAAAAAAAAACTAAGTACATTTAACTACAAATATAGTTTTAATGCTTTTGGCTCATCAGGAATGCCAAATTAGTGTATCACTTCTGTTTTGCATCTCCTTCTATTGCCTCCCTGACAGCCAGATAACAGGGAGTAACTGGATGGAAACCAGTCCATTTCATGATACTGATGGGTTCATGCTTGACTGTTGAAAACCCACTGAGCAGAGAGAGGGGGCAAAACATGCCAATTAAGATCTGGCTGACCTTCTGTGACTCTGGTCTACATAAAACAAAAATGGATGACCAAAATGCAAAAGCAACAGCATAATTGTTTGCAGCAACTCTGTACGTGTTGTATTCTTCAAATCCATGTTACGTTGTTCTCACATTGAAAGGGATTTGCACAGCAGAGGTAGCAAGTGTCAAAGTCAATGTGCAGACAAGATCAGAATGTCAGGCGCAGCGCGGTGGTATGGCAGCAGCACGGCAACGTGGCATGACAAGAACTCAGACGCAATGTTTCCTGTGCTCAATTATCTAAACTTTGTCAAAGCATTTGTATTGTGTCAACCAATCAGTAACTCAGCTTAAGGCGTAGAGACATGATTACCGATGCTTTTGTAAAGCTCTTCCAAATAAATAAATCTGATTTCTCAATATCCTTTGTGTCTTCTAAGCATTGGCTGTACATGAAACATACATTCAATGATTCCATTTGAAAAACTTTTGACGGTAGGGAACATCAAGTTAATGAAGGCGTTTTTGGCCAAGCGTCCATCAGTGAGTTATATAATTTACAATTTTCCATGCTTTTATATATTTATTTGCTTTTATGAGGTGAAGTGCCCTACGTATTTATATTTATAAAGTACTTTTAGATGAAGTGGGTCCAAAGAAATCATTGGATGCTGCTTAAAATATGAACGTTTCTTCTGGGATACGATAGGTCATATATGATGTTTTGTCTGTATAATAATCCGAAGAATTAATATAATAAAGTACATGAATACAATGTCTTGCTATGGTGTTTATACCATGCAGATTTGATTATATTTAGAAAGGTGACTCTTCCAATCAAAACTCCCTGAGATGCAAATTTAGGTTTGGTGCAATGTAATGCTGTCAAAATAGTTTTCTTATGACAACACAATCATCTGCCGTGTTTTTATTCTTAATCTTTAAATTAAAAGGAAAACATTCATAGCTGCTGCATCTTTAATCCTGCAAAGACCTATTCACTTACGGATATCCTGCACCATGACATAATTTATATTACAATCGTTTAAGAAGGGTTTTTAACAGCAATCATAAAGATAAATACAAACATAGTGTATTATTATTACTCTTGGGACCAGTTCATCACTTAAGGCCATTAAAGTGACTGTACCAAAAGATCCAGAGGCTAAGCTATATATAAGTAAACAAACGGACATGTAGTGGATGGATTTCTTAGTGTACAGCACAGGTATAGGTATCTACCTTTAATCTATTTTCTGCTGCAATTCATCCACTTCCTTTTGTAGCTAAAGAAACTGAGTTTTTCATCACTGCATTCTCTCAGAGTCATCGACCAGTTGTATTGATCTGGAGCAGATCTCCTTCCACTCTACCTAGGGAGCCAGATGAGCTCTATTCACATCGATCCTAGCTTTTTATTCTACATACTGCCTTGTCCTCTTTTTAGGTCTGGAGAAAAAAACTGCTTGTCAGTGAAGTATAAATATTTTTTTTCAGAAAGGCACTGATAAGCAAAGTGAGCTGATTTATTTTGTTATCATTCATGATGTACATGAGAGGACAGGAAAGCTGTTGAAAGCTCACAGCCTCACAAAAGCAGCCTGTTTTCACTGTTCAGTGATGTGAAGATATGCCTCTGCTTATTTGATTGAAGGTGCTGCCGTCGAAGCTCCGAACTGGCACAAAGATGCAAAACATGTATGTCAGGGAACCTGGCAGAAAGACCTAAAAATAAATGTCTACTCTAAACAGACAAAAGCCAACTCACTTCAAAAAGGAACAATTTCATTTTAATGTCAGGCAAAGAGTTTTATTTGTTCCTTCATCTCTATTTCATTCTGCGTCTATTACAATCACATGCCTTTGCTGTATAATCCCACTTAATCATAGTTCTTCATTTCACATGGTGCCCCTCTCTTTTTCTCTGCCCATTTCCTTTTTGCGATGTATTAACTGCATCTCGTTGTCTGCTTTAGGTCCTTCACTCAGCCTCTATGTCTTCCTTTTCCTCCCTCAGGAGCAAAGTCTGTGGTAATGTACTAATCTGTGAAGCTTTAGTGCAGTCTTGCCAATCTGCTATGTCAAGATACACAATTCTCACTCCAGGCAATCACAGGCCTTTTTTTTCTCTGCATAGCAAAAGAGCTGGCTTCTTCATCTCAACTGCAATAAATATTGTTACTGTGACTTATCTACCATGATTACCTTCAACAAGCATCTGTGGCACCAAGTAGCAGGAGAGCTGGGTACTGCAAGCCTTGAAGAGGTACTTGTTTAAGTATTGAATAGGTAATGGAACATACAGGCAGACACACTTACTTTCTCAAAATAGTAATTGTACCTTGCTTTGTGAGATAAAAAGAAAAAGAAAAAATTGTGAATTCAAGCTTTCATTACCCACAAAAAATTGAGTACTAAACCAAGATCTTACAGATAATTTGCAACATTTATGTTTTACTTGATCCATCAATGCACTTTTTAAAAATTCGTTTGTGTATTCTTCCATTCTGCATAGCTTAGAATGACACTTGGCAAGAAAAACCTAAAACTGGAGGACAAACTAAAGAACTGAATTGTTGGATCTAATTTTTCATGGTTTGTTTAAGACACACTGATGAAAATTGTGTTTTTAGAGTTTTTAACATGCTCTTGTGGCTTATTTTTTCTGATAATGGATGACCTATATCTAAAAATTGAGCTGAAAATTGAAAATCTTTTTTAAAATTGTTGTGAATCAGGAACAAACAAAGCACTCATTTATGACGTAGACGGGGCACAAGCTCCCTGCTCCACTCCATTCCACTTGCAGACAACTAGATCTGTGTGTCTTTGTTGATGATGGGTCATCCGATTGAGCTATAATTAAGCTAATATTTGAGCTAACCCTCTATAAAGGTGGTCACAGGGCCCCAGTTAAGTATAATTAACTGCTGTGGTAAAATAATTCATAATGCAATGTCCATGCTTTAAGATTTTAAAGCAGAGAGGTGGACTTGGTTTTGTGACCCGGACTTGAGTCACACTGAAGTCTTACATGCAAAGACTTGAGATTTTAGTTTTTGAACATCCCTTGTTTGTTTGTTATTTTCTTAGCTCCAATCAACTCTAAAGATAAAATCTGTTTTTCCAAGATTTTTTTTCATTGGGAATACAGTGGCTGCTTGTTTATGAGTTCCCACAAGTTGTTTAAAAGTATTTTAATGACAGTTTGTGAAAGAAAAAAAGAAAAACATCTCTTGACTGTAAAACTTGATATTTGATATCAGACTTGAAGATATCAGACTTGAACTCTCAAAAATTGGTGTTTAAGCATACTTAATTAAACCAAAAAATATGTCAAAAGGACAAAATCACTTAATCAAAAAGCTGGGAATGGATTTTCTCAGATTGAACAAAGATGTGTTGAAATTTTTTAAATATGGAATGGATCAGAGGGATTCTGTTATACTGTAGCTCTAGGAATAATTTGTTTTACAAAGCTAAAATATAATTGCAGATAAAATTTAAAAGAATAAGTGACTTATTTCTCTTTTTTGTCTGATAGCAAGTTAAGTATGTTTTTTTTTTATCAAAGGTCAGTTAGAAACCTTCATTTTTTGATAAAGGTCAAGATAATAATTGTTTAAAAAAAGTCTAATATTTTTTAGGAAATACACATAACCTACTGCCAAGTCAGACATCTATGCAGAATGTTTTTTATTATTTTAAAGAAATGACCAGTGGCTTCCTACTATTTCACCGACAGTACAGTTTTGGAGCAAACAATGATCTAATCACAGCTCCCATGCTCATTCAAAGGCACTGTAGAATAAAATGACAACAACGTAACAACATTCAAAGAAAAAAAAAATCGTTCTTGACTCACATGAACTGAAAGGTCACACAGTAAGAAGGCAGTCACAGTCTCCAAATCCATTGATAAAATTACAGTTAGCAGCTTTACTTATATCCGTGCAAACAAGGTTTCTGAGAGATCTTTTAAATCGGACGAAACTAGAATTTCGTTTTTAAAGATAATAGTCTGAAAAAAATCATTAGCAATGTCTTTAATATGAAAATTTGTAACCTATTCACAGCTGACAATATTTCAGGGCGCTCCGGAAAGCACTCAGGGAAGTTAGTTTTTGTGTCCCACCCTTTTTGCCCCTTCAAGTTATAAAAGATAAGCATTTTAAGTCTTATAAGAAAAAACTACTTTCTTTTCAATTACTGTTTTGCAAGATGAGCTTTAAAAAATTAGGTCAGTCAACAGGATTATTTGCTTGAGCCTACAACACTGCCGGTGAGGCTAAGACACAAAGATCTTAATAATAAAGGTTGCTGAAAACCATTTCTTCTTTTAGAAGTTAAGAAAACATGACCATTGCAGACATTTTTAGTCTTTGTTTTCTATGCGTGTATGATGTTTGATTGTTGAGAAACACATATTTCTCTTATTTTT
Source organism: Adrianichthys oophorus (assembly GCA_036245035.1). Classification (NCBI taxonomy): domain Eukaryota; kingdom Metazoa; phylum Chordata; class Actinopteri; order Beloniformes; family Adrianichthyidae; genus Adrianichthys; species Adrianichthys oophorus. The sequence goes on along the minus strand of BSAI01000096.1, from coordinate 12,968,374 downwards.
TATTTTTTTATTTGTATCTTACCTATTTTTAAGGCCTCAAAATTCATTAAAAAAAAAAAAACAACTTAACAAATAACTGTAACTGTGCTTTAGACTAGAAGTTTCAGGCTATTTAACTTTAGCTTCACGTTTTTCCCAATGTATATAAAAACATCTATATATTTTGTTTTCTTAAAAACTCCAAGCCAGCTACTCAGCTCTTACACTGGCATTTTACATAATGAGAGAACATATGACTACTCACTGTAAGCTGTTATTAACTCCATATGTGGCCTATTGAAGAGCATTAATGAGGTTTTTCATAATTTGTCACTCTGAACATACCTGACCAAGGGACCTCATCATTTTGTCATTTATTATGATCATTTCTGCGTAGGTAAGAGAAAAGGCTTGAGTTGTGAGATTTTGATACCCAAAAAAATGTCACATACAGCGTGTTATTTATTTATTTTTTTTCCAGATTTCTTTCACCCAGCACTTTTTAATCTTTTTAAAACATAAAATTGAAATTATGTGTAAAATTTGTTGATGTAGTAGACCATATTTTTATATTAATAATTATGCTTTCTATTGAAAAAGTAACTTTGATTTTAGCCATCATCATATTTGTTATATAAAAAAACTGTCTCCTTGTGCATTGACCTCCATTGTGTAACCATTCCTTTATACCTCCTTTAACCTTCCTTATTCTCAGCCACCATAACTATCAAAAATAAAACCACAGATAAGGTCATCTTAAGATAGGATGTTTATTTGACATCAGTTTGTTGCCAGCAAACATCTTTCAAATACAATCATTATTCCTAACAAATTCTGCAGATTACAGGCATTATTGATAAGTAAGCAACAGAGCCTCTTTAAAACCAAACTATGTGATGATGTCACAAAAAACATCAGAATCCTGATTCCACTGAAGCATCCCAGCTTCACTGAAGCTGCAGAGTTGCAAGGCCGACAAAAGCTTAGTCTGATTCATGTGTGAGAGCATATTTAACCTGACGAGCCAGACACTTAGATACATATAACCATCTGGGAAGCTGTTACTGCAAAGTGTTCAGAAAAGGGCAAGCACTTTGGAAAAATGCTTGGCATCGATTGGGGGAACCATCTGTTCATCACAGTCTTTCACTGTCAAGTTTCAACTAGCAGATCAACAGATCAGACTAGTGGAGTGGAGCCAGCTGGAATTATCAAACTCCTTCTAAGCCACTTGGGCTAAAGGAGAGACCAAGCTAAGGTAAAGCGAGTCTCTGCTACCAAGATGTGGTTGTTGGAGAGTTTTATGTCATGGCGAAATTGAGGAGATTGAGCACAGCAACAAGACATAGGGTAGTTCCACTGCACTAACAAGGTCTCTGCCAGACAAAGCTTTCAAAGCAAACTGGGGTTTCCAGATGTTCTGTTCAAGCTCTTTTAAAGAAGCACAAAGGAACGTTCAGAATTGTAGAAGCAGTGGGCGGCCAAGGAAAGGAAATGCAGCAGATTAGAGACACATTAAGCTCATTATGTCCAATAGTGCTATCGGCTTAAAGCTGACAAAAACAAGTGAGACCCAGGAATCCAAATAAGTGTGATAGAGCCAGAAGTGATATTCTTGAAATAATTGAGCTAAAAAGCTAAACCTCCGATGTGGAAAAAAGGCCAAACAACTGAAGTATGCCGGAAAAAACGGGAACTGGGGAGTACAACGTTGCAACAGATTCTCTGGACTGATGGGTGAAGATGGAATCTTTAGGTGTAGCTGAAGGGGGATTGTCTGTCAAAGGCTGGAGTGCGGTATAAGAGGAATGTGCAGGCAGCAATAAAGTAAGGGGAAGGTTCCTTAAATGTTTGGAGCTGGGTTTCCACTAGTGAAGTTGGACTTTTGGGCAGGAGTAATGGTGTTCTAAATGCTGACAAATACAGGTAGATACTCATCCATCATCCAAGACCATCAGGGAGGCATATGATTGGACAGCTATCCCCAGATGTATTCTGGAGTAGGATAACGAGCCCAAGCATACAGCCAAAGTCTTTAGGAGCTATTTTCAGCATTTAGAACAAGAAGTCCTGAAATCTTAAAATCATCAAGCATGTCTGGGGTTACATGAAGGGACATTTGTGAGGATTGTGCAGTTAAGTTTGTTTTTTAGTGATGTTTGTGGTCATGTTTGGAGATGTCCTGTGTCGGTCTCTTCAGGTTCATGCTAATTATCATCCACAGCTGTTTTCATTTATGTTAATTGTCCTCAAACTATATAAGGGTTTGGTTTTCAGTTTGCCATGGTCGGGTCATCTGCTTTGCCACTATAGGGTTTTTTTTTTTTTTATTATTTTTAATTTGTAAAACCCCCATTGGTTTTGGCATGTTTAAGTTTATTTAGTAAATGATAAATCTTTTGAGACAAAGCCTGGTCTCCTGCATTGCAGAGCTTACACATTCAGTTGCTGACACTCATCCACAAAAGATCCTCCATGTTGTTTGGAAAAACTACTGGCTGAGTTCTTTTAGAACCAGTGCAAGTTTACCAAGACCAACTGATGCTATCTGAAGGTAAAAGTGGCAACAACAAATACTGACTTGATTTAGTTTCTACTTCTGTACCTTCACATTTTGTTGATTGAAAATCAATGAGGAAGATCTCCATTTTGGGGCGGCCGTGATGCAGTGGAAAGGGCAGTCGACTTGTGATCGAAGGATTGCAGGTTCGATTCCCACCTTGCCCGCCCATGTGTCGACGCGTCCTTGGGCAAGACACTGAACCCCACATTGCCTCTGATGGAAGGTTGGCGCCAGTGTTCGGCAGCAGAGCCACCATCAGTGTGTGAATGGGTCTGTGATTGTAAAGCGCTTTGGGCCTTCAATAGGCTAGAAAAGCACTATATAAGTAAACGCCATTTACCATTTTGAAAGCATTATTTGTTATAGCATTACAATTCACTTTACCAATTCGATATTTGTGGTTGCGATTCAATTCACTTTCGATTTTAGTGCAGTTTGAGCAATCCAATTTAATCTGATTCAGTGAACTATAATCGATCCAGGACATCTTTAGCCCAAAATCCTACCAGTGTGACTCAGAGGTAAATATCTGAGTACTGAACAGTGCAGGTGAAGTTTTCAGGATTCCTTGTATTTCTTGCAAGATAATTGCCACTGTTTTTTTTTTTTTTTTTCCACATCAACACAATATAAATTAAACATTAGAGCATTATACCACACTGTATGATCGCATGCCTTTGCAAAATTCATAGAACATTGGACTGCTCTAATGGCTTGTCCACTTTTTGCTGCCATCATATGTGTGTGTGTGTGATGTTATAGAAAATAAACCTAACGTGCCTCCATCCAAATGGTGGTTTCCAAGATCAATTCGATTATAGATTTATCTTATTTTGAAACCATTTTTAATGACATAGTTTGATTCGGGTCTGCCTCAGACAGATCAATCTGGTTCTATCGTAGAGATATAAATTGATTCATTCTTACACCCTTAATATATATAAAACATCCCTAAAATATATATGGTCTAAGGTTCACCCTGGTGAAATACCAACCACATGGGCTGGAAATATTGGAAAGAATGATTATCTCCTAGTCTGAAATGTGCTCATTCTACAAGAAACCTCCCATCCTACAAGGATATTTCTGCTGCATCTGTGTTGTTTTTATAGGCAGAAATAATTCTGTTTTCTGTTTGCTAACATCTAGTATCCTCAGTTCTAAAAATGTGAACTTGCCTTAACATCTTAAAATAGGAATCTCTATTAAAGTGTGGCAGTATGAAGTGGTATAGTTTTATTGGGATTCGTTTTACAAACAGGTCAGATTCAGGGTTGCAATAAAGGCTGAATTGCTCATTTGTTTCTCTAAACCATGTTGAAAAAAATACCTTCTTGAGTGCTATGTTTAAAGTGACACCTACACAATTTAGCAATAGTAGAATTAAGGAAGACCAGATAGTTTTTTCAATAATTTCAGTTATTGAATCCGTTTTTTGCAAGTGTTTCTTTTTTAAATCTAGTTTTATTGCATACTCTGAACTAGGAGAAATAGTCTGATCTGTGGACCTTTTAAAAATGGTTATCCATATAGCTTGGTTTCAGTCAGAAGCCCATCTCAGCTTTGCACACACGTATTTGCTGTGAACAGTCACAAACCACAATGAAATTTGCATGCGTGAGAACGCGACTAATATTCACACCCTGTTAACTCTTATAATGGCTGTAAAATTTTCAGTTTTGATAATTTGATATTCCATTATCCATGTCAGCTCATGCACTCATGGCAGGAATCTAGCCTCTGAAGAGAGTCCCACAGAAAGTAGCAGCTTCTGCAAATCCAGGGGCACTCAGTTAAAAGCTTCAGATATGTCAACTGTTTGTAATGCAAACAAGAAGAGTAATCACGCGTTCTAAAAATCAATTTCATTTGACATGTTAAATGTAGCACGTCATGTAGAAACAAGGCAAACAGATTCACAGAAATCCCCTGGAATGTGTACAGTGCAATATAAAGCTCAATTTTTCATCTTCAGAAAGTGAAAGCAATAACATTATGAAGTAAAAATTCAGCCCCTAACAGTTTTACCTGTAAGCCTGTCTGCATCCTCTCTAAGGCTGCGTGTGGTTGTTTATTGTGATGATAGTAATTAAATACCCCTGTGAAATTTCTGCCAGAGTATTATGACTGATCCCAACATTCGCTGTGCTCTCAGGAGCTAAATGGGAACAAGGTCTCAAGACTTGACTGATCCTGGACCAGGTGACAGCAACATTCACATACATCAGAGGGCTTTCATTAATCAGAGTATTAACCATAAAGTGGTAAACTTGAGTCAACCAGAGGGTTTGGCTCAAAAAATCTGCAATTTTTACAATGGCTCAAGAAGCACCATGGGCACCGGTGTATCTATGACTTCACAGTAAGTTGATCCATAAAGGTGGTACAGTAAGTCAGGGGCCACTGTGCAAACACTCAACTAATATGGAGTTGGTTTAAATATCCATGCTCTTACCAATAAGTGCCAATAGCATTAAGTAAGTCCAATAAAGCACCAACATCTATCTATTTTATTCATCCATGTATGCTATGCTAGGGATAGGCAACTCCAGGCCTAAAGGACTGCTGTGTCTGTTTCCAGACATCCAAGCCCTACTCATGACTGATTACCTGGTTCAGGTGTGTCTAGCCAGTTAGAACATGTCAGAGCAGAGTATGTTGGAACACATGCAAGAGTGTGTCCTTCGAAGCCTGGAGTTGCCTATCCCTGACCTATGCAAAGCCAACCACTGGATTGTCATGTTGTACTAATATAAGAACAAGTCGCCAAAATAATAAAATCCACTGAACCTCTCTTCAGCAAATAAAAAATCACATTAGTTGCTCCCTTCTTCCAAAATCGCAACTACAACCTTAAAACTTACCTTTGAAAATGACTTGACTTCCGTGATGTTTTTCAGGTGTGCGCAAGGAAATTCCCCAAAACAAGATCTTTCTATCTTCACAAAATATAAATTATGCTTACTGTAAGTCTTTTGAAAACTCGAATTAACATGTTTTAATTGGTCTGTGTAAGCATGTAAAATGCATTGCAGCTTTAAGGCCATTTTATGGTGCCCTCTGATAACTAAATATTACTAGATGGACGTGCAGTCCTATTTATTCCAAACAGTACTGAGGGACTTTTGTGAGGTTCTCTGTAATTTAGAACTGTGTATATTTGTATTTTTGTTTATTTGTATTTGTTGCAGAGTTTCAAGTGTGGACTCAACTAAATAGTCAATATTTTTTTTGCAAAATGGTTGATATTTGCCACCACCAGGATTTACTATTCAAGCCATCCAATTATATTTTCAATATTAGTGTCTGAAAATGGAAACTAAAAAGGTAGCCTACCATGCAGGCTATTTAGTGTTTTGTTTTTTTTTTTTCCTCAGGGCTACTACCAAGAATCTGCCTGCTATGCCATCACATCTATCTGCAGAACAAATGGAATCAGTGAAAGAGCCCTTGAAGTTGTGTTGTCCTTCAGGGAGCTCCTTGATGCCCATAACCCTTAGAGAGTCTGTGGAAGTGGCAAAATGCATCTGGAATGCAGCTAAAAAAGGAAAGTCCTCTGTGTGCCCTTATCCACATACACTTCAAAGGTGAGTAATACACTTGTGAATAAGGTATATATAAATTCATATATCGCATCTCATAATCTCTGCCCAAACAGGCTTCTCAGCACACCAGAGTAACTTTTCGTAACTGTTGCTTTTTTTTCTGAATTAGTGAGCACTATCCACTCTGCCCACAGTGCAGCACATTTGAAAGGGGAAACCATAAAGGGACCTCTAAGCTTTTTTTCTGCACATTTGATAACATAAAGACAACATAAAATGATTGACCCCATTATTTATGATGTGTTCATTAACTTACCTGTTAAAGTGGCGTTTCATGTTCACGTTTTTTTTAAATCACACAATACTTGATGAGAACAGTTGTTGTTGTTGTTGTTTTTTTTTTTTTAACAAACTAACAGTCCTGACACTGTAATCTTCAAGTTAAAAGCAAGATAAAATCAAGTAACTTTTTTTTTTTTTACTTTTTAGAATTGATGGTTTAAGGTTTAGGCATTCATGCTGAACGGCAATCATTTCTAAAGGATCTTAACTACAGTAACAGACATGAGGAGCAAATAAAAATAGGTTTTACCTTGTGTGCTCAGTAGGGACCTTAGAAGCCAAGCTTCCCCTCTTTGTCCTGAGGAGGAGAGTTAAATAGGGAAAAATCAGAAGTCCACTTACCCCACGGGGAGAAGAGGTGAGGAGCACAGCCGGGATGGGAGGCCAACAACACAATGGTCAAACCTCACACTCAACCTCGAAACCCATATTTTAAATAATAAAAAAGAAAGGCCGCGTCTAGAGGCTGCTGAAGCAGGGGAAGTAGAGTTTGTGTTCCTGTGTCCATGTGAATTTATTATATCCCCATGCAAGGAGTAGAGTACAGCAGGTAGCACAAGTGTCAGTGAAACGCGAGAACAGCACCTACCTTGAAAACCTTGCATTTACACATTCAAAAGGAATCATTTAAAGGAAAAGAAAACTGTGCCTTTACATACATGATTCAGCATTAGTATACAATGCCACAGGCACAGCCCCAAAGTTCAGTGAAGTAAGAGAATGAAAAAGGGATGTACCTTTAATTTTATCTATAATTGGTGAAATGTTCCATGAAGAAAGCAGATCCCCAACAAAGAGGGAGAACAAAAGGAGAGGAAACACCAATAAGTGTCATGGAGAAGTTGGAGAAGGACAAGTGTCAAAGGAGAGAGGCTTGATCACTACAATTATGTGCATTTATAATAAGAGTGACAACAAAACACTGCAATGGGAAAAAAGACAAAAAGCAAACAGAACTCCAAGCCTGTGTTCTGATGCAAATTTGCAATAGGACATTTAAAAAAAATTGAAAGCATGAAAATGAGGTGAACAAGCAATCTATTTAAAAGCTTGTAACATGCATCATAGATGTTAAATCAGAAGAGATTTGGCTGAAAAAAAAGTCTTACATTTGTTTGCATTGCACCATACTTTGCAGGCAAACGGTCTCATTGTTTGTATCATAATATTAAACAAAAAGGTTCAAAATAACTGGACTGTCTCATAGAAAATGGTTTAAAATGCACATGTTCTCACATGATAGAGCATGGTTAAATGAATCTTAAAGCCAACAAACTAATTCTTAAAAAAGAGGAGGTGAACTGACAACAGTCCCTATCTGAAACTTTAGGCCTACACAGCAGTGAGAGCCTTATACATTTCTGAGCACAATGGGAGTGAAGGGAACAATGGAGGGATGACTGTTGGGGAAAAAAACTGAGCCCATACCTTGGTCGCCCATCATCAGATGTGCCAGACCTTTAAGGAGAATAAAAGCACAGTCAGCAGAGAACAAGGGATAAGGGGGAGAGTGTCTGTCAGTGACATGCTGGTATCTTCTGCAGAGTGGATGTCTGTGTCACATGAGGAGTGTTGGGAGAAGGGAAAGTGGGACGGAGAGTGTACAAACAGGGTTTTTAAAGATGAGCATTCCCTCCACCAAAGTGAGTTGCAATGCGTCATCAGCAACTTACTATGCACCATTCAGAAACTGAATTTCAGGTTGACCAACTGTGAGTGAAAAGATTACCACCTTGAAGGACCCACCCACCTTTTGCACATTGTTTTCAAGTATTTAAAAAATTTCAGATTACATTACAGATAACAAAAAAGGTCTAAGTTATACAACACTCACAGGGGAGTTGATTTTTTAAAAGTACAACAGAAAAATGTATGTAATTAAGGCTGCACAATATCAGGAAAACTTGCAATGTCTAATATTAATGATCAATATTACAATGATGATATGACTTGTGATACAAAGAAAAAAAGCAAAACAAAAATACTATTTCCATTTCACTGCAACAATTTTATTTACAATAAAAGTCAACATATAGGCGTACTGCAAATAATCTCAATTGGAGGCAGGTAAGAATTTAGGAAAACACACCACAGAACAATGATCTACCTTTGTAGTAGTACTGGCAAAGATTAATATGGACAACATTAAAGGACAAGGTAGATAGTGTGCCCTTGGGTCGTTTTAACAACCTAATGGACAAACATTAAAAATAGCTACATGACGTTTCACACTTACCCCCCAGTCAGCGAAATACCATCATAAAATCTTCAAAGTACAGAATCACTATAATTTAATTACTTTTGATAGTAATGGAGTAACGTAACAAATTCTGTGATTAATTACAATTACTGGACTATAGAAACCGTTGTTACTTCGGTTTTGTAGACGCCGACATTTTCTCTTGGTTAAATGAAACGAAACAGAGATTAAATAAAAAAAGAAACGGAGCAACTGTCGCATACACACACGCATGTGCGCGCAGAGTTGGGGATCGGTTAAAGCACAGACATGCCCTCATTGCTGCAGTCACAATGCTTTTCAAACTCGCTAAACGTTGAGACAAAAAGAGATGCTGCAAAATGTCCTGTCAGGTGAGCAGCAGGCTACAGACCCACCCTTTGTACTGATGTGTGCTCTCATGTCTCTTTGGTGTGAAAGGCAAAAGCTGTTTTTTTCTATACTTATTCACTCTGACTTAGTTTATTTTTCTGTCTAAGCTGCACGTGACTAGTGGTCATTATGAGATTGCGCTCAATGCACTCCATGGGGGCAGTTAAGTGTTTGTAAGTGGGTGGGGTGGGGGGGGTTGCATAGTTCGGTAGACCCGCAGCAGCCCAGAACTGTGCACAAAAGACAGACGTAGAGAGAGAGGGAGAGAGAGACCGGTGCAACTCATTGTTATGGAATGCAAAAGGTATTTATTCGTTCTTTGTGTTTTCAAATGACTGGCTTAGTTTTAGATTTGATAGAGATGAATATAGACATAAATATAGATGTAAAAGGATTTTCCACATCTGACTGAGCAGTGGAATAGACCACTTTTGTTGTAACAGTAACTTATTCTTGTGTAATTTTTCACACTGTTGTCTGAATTCAAATGAAGCCAGGTTATGTCTTGAAACATATTCATACCTCACACAAAATTATTGCTTTAAAATCTTTTTTTTAAGTATTTACCTTCCTGTTAAAGGAAAAAGAAGAGGATCTTGTTTGTGCTAAGCTGTTCTTCCCTTGAGAATTTGTACACGAGTGGGGAAAAAAGTAAAGTGACGAGTAGTGAATGACTTTTTCAAATAGATAATGTGTAAAATAATTTCATTACAATTTTGATCCAGTAACTAAGTGAAGTAATCAATTACTTTTTAGAAGTAACTTACCCAATACTGGTTTTAGGAATCCTTATCCATAATTATACGCACACACAAAAACTCCAATATTAAGCAAAAACATATTTGGAAAAAAAACAATGAAAAAAATTCACACCCACCTTCAGTATAGTTGTCTTCTGGAAGCACAGACACGTAAAAAGAGAAAGAGGAAGATATTCATTAAGCCGCATGCAGACTGATACTGGCCGTTGCATGTTGTTGCCATGCAAGGCTTCAAATATCACATGCAAGTGATCATTTGTAACTCTTGCAGGGGAAATGCTGGTTTATGCACAGGCCTTTGGATTATTACCCATCCACTTGTTGTGGTTATAAACTGATCTGATCTGAAAAACAGGTCAGGGACAAAGCCATCTGAAATGAATATTGGTGCATAAATATTTCAAGTAAACCTTAAAACTGAATAAAGAGCCTAATTTAGATAGTAAAGTCATACACAACCTCTTACATGATGTGAGAATAGTTTACTTAGGCTCACTGATTCTGACGTTCTTCTCTTTTTTCTTTTTGTTTTGTTTTGTATAAAAAAAGATTTGACTCAATTGTTTCTTTCTTCAGTCAAAAGCTGTTTTGTCTGATAAAATGGACCGCAAAAGAAAATCACCCAAATAAATAGAGTTGGCTGTGATAAAGCAACACCTCTAATGGTTCAGAGTGGGCCATGGGCTCTCACGTTACAGGAAAAATCCATTCAGGTGATTCAATCACTGGAGGCAATGCCCAGTGAGCATACACTGGCAATGCAAAAGGACATTGCCTATATGAAACCGCCCTAATGGTCATTGTGCAGACAAAGTGATTTTTGTGGAAGTGAGAACGACACTGTTTGAAGTCTGGTGCTGAGGAAAGAAAAGTGGGATCAAAAATAATAAATACAGAAAAGTTGTGGAAGCTCGTTTCTTTAGCAGTTAGATTGTAAATAAGAAAACATGAAAGAGGGACATGCAGGATATAAAACATAAAAAACATTTAAATAAAGATTTTATTGCTTAAAGGAGCTGAAGGCATGATAGCAGCATGCAATCTCTAGTTTATATATGCCTCTAAAAGATGCTCCACTTATATCAGCCAGTACACACATGCAATCACACGGGGAAAAAAAAGAAAACAATTTTTCACCAGAAATAACCTCCTACCTCTTCAAAAAAGCTTTTTTGCCCGAGAGATTTTTTTGTCCCCAAACTTACCATCACCACTGGTTCCCCTTCAAAATCAGACACCATGCTCAAAATCAATCCAAACCATCAAAAAGCAAAAAACACTACCCTTTTAAATCTGTATCTTACATGTAGGTAGATAACCAATATATTGAGTTAAAAGATAATATCTCACTGTGATTCTGAAGTGTTGAACAAGTGTTCAAAAGTATCAACACAATAATTCCTCATTTATCCAAACCCCATAAGAAAGAAACACCACTGTAAGTGCACACAGAAGAACTGAAATGTTTTCCTTTCATAATTTAGATCAAGAGGAATGTGTGCACATGAAGTTTTTTTTTTTTTTTTTTTTTTTTTTTTCCAACTGGACGAACAGGGCAAAGATAAATGAGATTATATTGTCACAAAACAGAAATTAAAGAAAACAACACAAGCATGCACATGTTCAAATAAGCTTGCTTGATGATGAGAAGCACACCGCCGAGAAAAAGCATTGTGACGAGGCAAGCATGAAGCTGGCAGGTGCAAAAAGACCAAATGAGAAACGTGAAAGGAATATTTGCCAATGTCAAGACCCTAAAGATGTTGACAAATTTGTTTAAATAAGGGCAGGGGTTGGTTTAATTTAAATAAGTATGCCACAAGAATGGGATTATAGCATATTAAATATCTGGTTATTTTTCCTGTAGGTATAAGTTACCTAATCAATTTACAGCAATCCTGCCTCATATATTAAACAATGAAGGCAACAGGCATACATTTTTGATGAAAATGCACCAAATAATTGCTCTTCTTAAAGACCCACTCCAATCATCTTTTGATCTCATTTCAAAGACTTCCTAGTGTTTTTCTTAACTAAGATTATGCCATTTTGAGCCAAAACAAAAAGAAAAAAAAACAGTGTTTTTTCTACAACATACTGTTTGCAGAGTGGCAGTAGTGAATTTGATTTATCCTCCCATTTGTGGGCAGTTGGCGCAGAGCAAGCCCGTCTGACCTTCTCCTCCCCGTTACTGAGAGCTCTCTGTTTACATACTCTCCTGCCAGCTTACAGCCCCTCACACCAACAACCTAACATTACCGTTGCTAAAAAAAAATACGAGCAATATTGAAACTATCCAGCCATAGAGTTTTAAGCCAGAAGCGGACTCAGACGAGGTAAACGAGACATGCATGGATCTAATCTTCTTGGATTCGTCCGATTGGAGCAAAGCAGGGAGCTCGGAGTTTTAAAGTGTATGAAGTGTATATCTGTCTGCGACACAAATAAGCTCTATTTCAAACTGCATTTTTTTGTCTGCTCCTGATTCACAATCATTGAAATGCAATTCTGAGCTCCATTAGCTTAAAATATGTCTTCAGTGATCAGAAAAATGCCACAAGAACATGTTAAATATACAAAAAAAAACGATTGCATTGGAGTGGGTCTTAAAAATGTGGGTCGTCTTTAATACTCCTCTGTGCCCATGGATGCAAACTGTGTCCAGGAATGTGGGTAAAGCTCATAAACTGAAACTCCTGAAATAGTTGGGGTTTTCAAGAAATGATGTTTTATTTGGTTGTGTTTGGAGAGAGATAAGCTTTTCCTTAACAGCAATAACACCTGACAGGAACCATTAAAACAATCCCCCTATCATTCTTTGTCTCCCACACACACACTCAGTACTTTCACAAATGTACCCAGCTGGTTATATCCTAATCCACAGTTATAAATCCATTTAATCCCCTTGACAAAGCGATCCCAGCACTATTGTGCTGGTAACACTACACCAAAATGCACTCAACTGTCTATCAGACAATCTGAATCTCTGATGTTCTTATGCTGTTGATCATGCACACACTTCATGGTTCATGAAATACAATTACTATTCAAGTCGAATGAAGCATCTGGCATGCAAAGGCAGGAAGGAGAAGAATGAAAAACAAATCTGTAAATCAATTTATTTTTAATTTGGCTCATGCAGACATGAGTCTTTTGTATCTACAAACTCTTGGTCCTTTAAACTGTGAACTCAAAATTGTGACAACTGTGCAAGGCCAAAGTGACAGACCACACTGTCGACAGAAAAACTAGCAACACTGCCTCTGTTATTATACAACATATAAGCAACTATCAGGCAGTCGGCTGGCCAAAATGCCATTAAGGCGCACACACGTCCTGCACTGTGTCTGGATGCATTTGGCTGAAGAGACATGGCAAGAGCAAACGGTTGGTGGGTGACATTTCACATGAAGGAACATGTGTCATGTTCAGTAGACACAACAGCGATGGATGCAGTTCGTTTTTCTCTGCCGTTTGACAGTTCAAGAAGATCCTGTCTGCCTGAATCAACATTTTGCCTTCAACTTCTACTGTCATCAGCAACGCTTTGGTTTGGTAAACTTTTGTTGTTGTTGTTATTTTAGGTTTTTTGTCAGTTATCTTATCTTAAGAAATAAAATATTACCTTTGCTGTCATTTTTGAATAATTTCTTTGAATATTTGTAATAATCAGTTTATATTTTGTCTTAATTTAATTTAAGTCACTCTTTGGCCATTAGTTCACAAGATTATGTAAAGGTTGCAGGGATATTTTAAGGTAAGGGCTCTGGAATAATATATCCATCCATTTTTTTGACATTGCAAGTTCCAGTCTCTACAATTCATAGATACTATTTTTAGCACATTGTTCTAGCTCAGGGCTCATCTTTTAGTCTGCTCAAGTTTAAAGGTGAAAGTCAGAAGAAAAAAATAAATAAAATAAGTAAAATCCAAGCTAGTTGCTTATGCAACTAAATTTTGTTAAACTTAAACTATACTTTGAAAAACCACACTTTATTTTTATTATCTTAAATGAGTTTATTTATGAATTTATGAATTTGCACAGTTTTAATAAATAATCTCGTTCTAATAACCAGCTGGGAAAGAAGATTAGGTGCAGAATTTAGTTTTTGAAAACTGAAATTCAGATGTTTCTTAGTTTTTGCAAATAAGTCATAATAAGCTAAATTGGAGGTTGTTTTTTTTCTAAGAGTGACTTCTGAAATGTGAAAGACCGCTTCTCCCATTAGAATCTCGTCACTGGGAAAACTGAATCCTAAAGTAAAAAGACCCTTGTTTGACCCTTGTCTTTTTTTTCTTGTCTCGCAAGAAAAGTAATGTTATCAAGAAAGTTTTTTGATTGTAAAATAACCCTACTTTAAGAAAACAGGCTTTAGTAAATAGATTTTTTTTTTCTTAAAGTAATAATTCTCATAAGAATTTTTTATACCCCAACTATATCTGCCAATGATTGATTGATTGATTGATTGATCTGGTTTATTTCAAGAAATAAATTGTTGATAATGCAAGAAAAAAAACACAAATTTATCAAACTCATTATAGAGATAATGAAATGCATTAATTAAACAAGCAACCAAAAACAAAGACACACTTAAGTCACTTTTGATTAATTAATTATATTGATCATTAACTAAAGTAAAGTGGAGCTTGATTCATTGCTTGAAAAGGACTGGAAAGAAGCAAACTCATATAATCCCACCCCTACATAGCTATTTTAATTAATTTTTGTAGTAAAAAGGAAACTTTATAGTTAATTTTATAGTTTTGCATAGTTTTCATAATCTGGTATCAATGTATTCATAATCCAGATCAAGTCCAGATTTTCTCAAGTAACAAAATTGGGTGTTTATTGATTATTCTCAGAAAACATTCTTTCATGATTTCAGTGAACAGTAACGTGAATCACACATGTATCGGATAAGCAATACTCATTGATTATCATTTATCTTGGCATTGTTGTTTAAATTGTATAATTTAAAAACAATAGAATTATTCCTTGAAAAAAAGATTCTTCCAGGATCAGAAAGAAAGTAAGACAATCTTAAATTTTTTGGACCTTTTATGTGCTTATAACTGATTATTATTGGCAAACATTACCACCTGAGTTGTATTTCTTTTCATGCAATTGCAACCTATAGGCCTACTTTGAATTTGTGTTGGAGCAGCACCACCGCCTTCTCAAAAGTATAGTTGTATTTAAAAATAATTACTTATAAAAACATGTTTTGAATTATGGTTATCATTTAACCAGAGAGATTATATCTTATGTATTTGCAGTTAAGCAATATTAATTTTTTGGTGAGGTTAAGACATTGGTTATTTCACTATAATATTGAGGTTTATATTTTCTAATAATCCGTATATAGACCCCAAACCGAATATATGTACTTTTTTTTTTTTTTTTACTTTTTAGCAATCTGTATACCTAAATGTAACAAACAATTTGTGCTTTACAGTATATTTATTATTGCTGATATTTTTTTAAGTAGTACCCATAAGATGCCTTAAAGAGAAAATGTGAGTCTTGCACTAAAATAGTAAACTAGCATAGAATAGATTTGTTGTTAAATGCAATTTGAAATGAAGAGTAATGAGAGTAAGTGAGGGCTCATTTCTCTGTATCATCACTTTAACTTAATGCATCTAGCTGAGGAGTGTGGCACAGCTCACCATCTTTCTGATTATCCTCCTTGAGCAACACTGGAGAAAAAGGGGAACAGGCTGCATGACCAACCGCTCAAATGGAAATTGATAGTTACCACAGCTGTGGATAATTATATTCAGGCTAATTTCCACTCTCCTTACTGTTAGTAATTCATCGGTGCTGAATTTACGCTTCCAGTGCAAATTTTCTCCTCATACCAGCGTTTTGCAAAACAGCCACATTGGCACTAAGCTTGCCAAATGGGAGAGTGTGCCAGTGGGTGACTTTAATAGAGCTCAGTGACAAAGGATTTGTTATGATATTACACTATAAGCAAGAAAATTTGTTAGAAAAAAAGAAGTTGCCTTTTGAGAAAAAACCTAATCAAGTTCGTTACTATGGTAAAAGTGTCCCAAACTATTTTAGGAATATGGGAAGGGATTTTACCCACTGCTCTCTTGTTATACTAAAAATTCCTGATTTAGAGCATAAATATTAGTCATCTAAAATGGCTCATCTATCTGCAAATGTACTCATTTTTCCCAACAATAAACTATTCATATTTGATGTAACCAGTTGCATTTTAACGGCCAATGTGTAAAATGCATATTTAATTTTTCAGTCATGTATTAATTTTTAGAGTTGTTACTGTTTTTATTGTGCTGCAACTCTGAGAGTGTCGGCACAGATGGTCCGGGAACATTAGAGCCAAATCCAGATTTTTCCAGAGACACAGACCAATCATGGACGATTGTGTGAGCAGATGTCCTGGAGAACTCTCCATTCTTTGACATCTTTAGGTTTGAAAGGATTCAAGAGGATAATCATAGCAGCTTACACAGAGGTTCTAATAACCTTAATCCAAGGACTAACAATATATGGGATAACAATTCAGATGTGAAGTGAATGTGCTCTGAAAAGCACTACAACTGGATGAAGAGTTGGGTAACCCCAGGTGTTCAAGTTTGTCCGCAGCATATTTTTGACTTGTATTAAACCTCTAACATAAAAGCAATGTTTGTCAGATTTAAATTTTCACAGCCGCTGCTTAAGAAAGCTGCAAAGCTTCCTGCTGTTTATTTACATTCAGCAAATCCTTTTGAAATGATACTCTACAGCTAAAGTTGAAAAAAAAAAAAAAAGATTAACAACGGAATACTAAAATGCATCCAAATAATGAAATGCAGTTTAGATCTGAGTGCTAATAAAGGCTACAAATGTTCCAAATACAGCAGTAAAAAAGGTCCATTGAAAACATGTGTTTAGCTTAAATTTAGTTGAGTTTATGTTCATGCAAAAGTAAGTGATGTACTTTTTCAGGAAAACAATCATAAGCTTTGTTGTGCCTTTGGTAGAATTTTTAAGTGTTAAACTTTAAATAATCTCTAAAATCTCGTACTTTTCATTTTAGAGTATATTAGCATTGCAGTGACTTTGTCCTGGAATTGATTTTTGAATTTTAGAATGGCAGATCATACGAGTTTTATCTGTTTCAGCTACACTTTGCTACGTCTATTAAAAAATATCTGCAGATTTGATGTTTGCTATAAATTAAACCTAAATGATACTATGGGGCCTTGAGATTATTTTAAAGACCCACTGCAATGAAAAGTGTTCTTAGTGTTTTTATTTGTTCTTGTGGCATTTTTCTGTGAATGGAGGGTATATATTAAGAAACTTGGGCTCATAATTCCATTTCTGGTTATTTCTCTATTTAAATCAATGTAAACCGGAGCAGATGAAAAAAAAATGCAGTTTAAAAACAGCATATTTGTGACATGTGAAATATGCCGCACTGAGCAGGGAGCTGTGGCTCTCAACAACAGGGATGGAAAATGGGGAGCGGGGTTGCTCCAAGACAACGGTCCTGCCCACAACTCGGAGGCAAATTTCGAATGAATCACTATCACTCTGCAGAAACTATATCCTAGAAAAAGGTTTGTTGATTTTGGCTCAAAATGTCATACTTAACAGACTACTGATTTTTTTTTTTTTTTTTTTTTATCATGAAAGCTACATCTGGTTTAAAATAAATCCATTACAAAACTCAGTTTTTGTGAGGATGTGAAAAGGAATGATAGAGAGAAAAAATAAATGCTTGTGTTTGTCTGTGCTGCATGACAACTCCCTTTAAAAGAGGAGTTTGGTGTCAAAGAATTTCACAAACACCCTTTGACAGTTGGGAGCAAATGTACTTAACAAGTCAAAAATCCCCCCTAAAACCCTTTAATCTTTTGATTCTAATATCTGTCTTTGGACTCAGAGACAGCAGTATACTCTTAATCTGCTTTGTTTGGGTGAATGCTGCAGGGAGCCCCTGGACAATATGGCACATTCAGAGATAAAGTGCAGTCACATGGTTTGTAACACCATGACAGATGCACCCGAAAGACAGCAATAATTTTGCACTAAGATTTATTGTTTTATTGTTTTTACATCTGACAGCAATTCAATGTACTGTAAATGTGAAAATAAGTGTAGGCCTACAACTCCAGAAATGCTAGTTAAGTCAGGCATACATGAAAACATATAAAAAGGAGTGCCACTATTTGTAAAAAAGTGTCATCTAAATATTTAACCAAAGTAATAATAATCAGCAATGATTTTTTTTCTTGATACCTTCAAAAACAAACTCCTGTAGTGAATGTTTTTAGCTAAAAGTTAACATCCTCAAAAAACACAATTACTTTTCACTAAAATATTGAGTCATTGTTGTTAAGTGATATAAATTTAAAAACCTCAACTAATCACGTGTTTTATGACTGACTCATTTCATAAGTTCATTTAGTACGCATCACCAGAGAGTAAAATCTGAAACTTAAGAACTTTTCAAGAAAAAATATAGTTTTTTGTCTTAATAAAATAATCATTTCAAGGAAGTTTTCAATAAAAAAATAATCATAGTTTAAAGAAACTGTTTGCAACTAGAAATTTGTTTTCTTAAAACAAGATTCCTCCTTAGAGCATTTTTCTTACCCCATTGTCAGTTTTTTTATTGCTTTGATTTTGCAAATTTAAAGAAAATGTTGCAAATTTTAAGAATTTTTTACTTGTTTCTAGAGGCTCTGTTTTTGTAGCACAGATTAAGAGATAATCCAAACGTCAAACGGAGACTTCCACAACCAAGACGCACAAGATGGTAACAAAACTATGCAGAGGACCAGTAGTTTAATCTTTAAATATGGAGAAATAGGAGGACAGGGACATTTGCAGGAAAAAGTCTACCGCTACCACAGATCAGCTGATTCACGTTGATCACGTCTGGAGGCATGTCAAAGAGCCTTGTACAGGTTTTGACAGAGGCATCTCGGGCGTTAAAAGTGAAAGGCTTTTAAAAGAAAAAAAAAAAAAAACTATATTGGCAGTTAAATTAGTCGTTTTCCACCAAAAACAAGAGTATTATATGACCAAAATGAGGGAGAGGGAATTTCAGAGCAATATAATAAATAAAAAAAACAGTAAATAAAACAGACAAATCTCTGCAATGAGTCAGTGTTTCCTCCTCTTCCTTTCTTTCTTCCCTTAAAGCTGTCCCCAAGGGCTTGCTTTTCTGCTTTTTCATTTTTTAAGATTTAAAGAAGCACTAACAGAGGTAACACCGCCCCCGCCCCAACAACCACCTCACCTCACCTAGATTAGACAGCGGCAGCGGCAGGTAAGGAGGGAGACCGCTCCGGACAAAGTAATTGATTACACCAACATGTTGAGTTATTTTATTTCTTTATTAATTACTCCTTTTTTATTTATTTTTACACAAAATGAGTGGTCTGTCAAACTGTTTTAAAAAAAAATTAAAGAATATAAAAAATAATAATAATAGTTTTGGTCTATTCTATCTACTCTAATTTGTCTGTATATTTATATATTTATTCAACTTAAATAATAATTTTAATAAACTTCTAATAAACTAGTAAACTTCAAATATTATTTTATGTTCTTACTGACAATAATGGCTTTTTTTTCCCTTATTTGTCATTTATTTACCTGCGAAATACATTTTTTGACTTAATTACCATATTCAGCATTCAGCATACTGTGTGCACACAACCTACATGTTTTAATTATGTATACATTGTTTTTTTACTCTGATTGAAGTGAGAGCTCTTAGTATCATGTGGACAGTAACTATAAAGGCATTCTATTCTATTCTATTCTATTCTCCAGTACCACTATCTTCTACAATGCAGATTAAAATTATTGTTTTTTTTTCTAATTCTTTGTCATTCAGCCATTTCATATTCTCAAAAGCATCAGCTGTGAGTTATAAAAACAAAACTACTTTTTCTAAAAATCTGCATTTATTTATAAATCTTGCTTGAACCTGCAGTTCCGGCAAAGTTGACCATCTTTACCTGCGACACTCGTGAGATTGATTTGCTTACACCAACACTCTGCTCTTCTAAAAGTTCTTGCTGCCAAATTGCATTTTAATCAGTTCAATACAAAACCACAAGAAAAGCAGCAAACATGGCTGATTTAGAGTGGAGAGTGTTTACCACAAGGTAAACGCACAAAGTTGAAAAAAAAAATAATTGAAGCACATCAATCCTATCACCACCATGTTAAGCTAACAGGCAAACAAAGACACAAACAAAGTCACATTTCCTCTAAACCTCTTAAACAACTAAGATCAAGTTAAATTTAAAGGTACTGTTTCAAACTCATTATCCTCTCATCTTGGTAGTTTAAACAACCCTTGTATTCCTCATTTATTACCAGATTGTTCTGGTGAGTATGAGAACATCTGAAGGGGTTCAGATGGCCTACATTTCCCATAGGGGATCCTCAGCTTCTCATCAATGAGCATCCATCTCTGCACCACCTGCACCTACTGTGATGGAGAAAGATAACTAGAAATGTAAGCACATCCTCTACATTACTGGATGTTTTTTTTTTTTTGGTGTGAGATCTTGTAAAGTAATTAATAGGTATTAATAAGTACAGTCTGCTTTTATGTAAATTTGCCTGCAGTTTCGAAAAAAAAAAAAGTCATGTTTTTTTTTTGGTTTGTTTTTTGGTCCAATAAACAGACAAATTGGACTTTAAAATGTATCTTAGAAATCAAATAGGCAAATTATAGTTTGTTTCCTGTATTCATAGTTATTGACTGAGGAGAACTGACAAGATTAGATTAAATTACACTAGATTACATTGCTTTATTAATAGGTGAAATAATATTTATTCATTTTTTTGTAGAATTAAACTCTTTTAATAACCAATTCCAATACTTTGTAATGAAACCATGCAAATACATAATTAGATTAAATGTTCGTTGGATACATGTCTTGCAAACATAAAAGAAGTGAGAACATGCCATGGCCTTTTTTAATAGATTTTTTGCAGGTCAGTCCTGAACGTATAAAGTAGTGCATACATGTGTTTTGACATTTCATGTTCAGAGAGAATTTTTTCACAGCTGATGACGATGATTTTAATACGACCTCTGTTGTGATATTTCTCCTTCTGCTGCTGGGATATCATGCATCAGCTTATCTACAAAGCACAAGTTATCTTGCGGTTTTGCTGTTTCACAAGGTCACAGAAGCAAAGCAATGACTTAAAGTCAAAGGCGGATGCTAAACTGTGACAGCGCAAGCTATACAGGCATTTGCATCGCACAAACAAAAATGATAAATACAATTCTGGGCAGAAGTACTCTGTCCTACTTTCTCACCTGAAGTGAATTGACATTCACTAATGTATGATAAAATAAACTGCGTTGTTCAATTTTATCAAGATAACACGGAGCTATACAATGCTTCTGTTATTTCTCTAATGTGCAATCAAAAGGAGAGATTCTGGGAAACTTTCTGATCAAAAACCAGTGCATTTAAATGATTGTTTCAGCCGATCAAAGGGATTTGTTTTCGTATGTGCGTGTTCAGTGTGTGTGCATACATGCAGGGTCATTGTAATGGAAGGGCTTGCTGGTGGACCGGGGAGTGTTGACAGGTCTGTTGGCAAATCCTATAATCCCTTCATCTGATCACAGTAACACAACTGCTTTTAAATTATTTAATGGAAGGATAAGTGTTAAACTTCAGTTGAATAGACATTAGGTGCACTGGAAGAAAATGAGAGAACCATTCCTAATGTCTTCACAATCAATTTTTTTTTTTGTTTACTTTATGAGTACACTTTGTTTAAAAGGTATGCTAGCATCTTAAGCCTAAAATGCTGTCTGTTTTCATCTACAGTTGCTTCTTAGTTTTAGGTAATAAATGCCACTAAATTATGATGTCAAGAAAAAGCATTTTCCAGATACCACAAAGGGGGGAAAAGATGAGATTTGGTGCCATTTTATTTACTTTTTTTTTGTTCACCTGGAGCTTAACATGCACACAATCAGATTAGAGTTCAGTGCAAAGGTCAAAGCAATTCATATGCATTTTTATTAATAAAGCTAAAAGCACATTTAGATTGTTTAGCATACTAACGCACAAGCCTGCTGTGCATAATATTAAAATAATGTGGAGCATCAAGGTTGTTAAGAGTCCTGCAGAAGTCTTCAGAGCTTAAAAAGTCCACGTCAGCACTTCACATAGAGAGCTTGTTTTCTGTTGTTGTAAGCAGTTCAGAAGGGTGTAATTGTGTATACATTTTAAATATCTAATACCAATGAACCACTGAAATTTGAAAGTTACAACCTCCATAAATTCTGCTTATTTTGTCATCCACGTTTCTTTTAATTTCACAAATATATTTGCATTTGATCAAATATACATTTTGAGATATTACTTGTAATAATTTATGGGTCTATTCCGTTGTTATACTTTACACATACGGTTTGAGAAATTCTCTTTTATGCAAGAAACTCTAACTGTGGTCTGTAAACTTGAAATGATCTTATTCAAATTATTTGATTAATTCAAGGCTCATTGGATTAAATTAGTTCTCACTAAAGTTTTCTTAGGAATCTGACACTGCATTCTGTGCATCAAAAATGCAACTTAACCATTGAGATTTTTTGTAAGAGGTTTGGCTTTTTAATATATATTATGATTATTTATTCATTTTACCTATTTGTAATCTAAAGAAAAAAAAAAAAAAACAGAAAATCTCTGCTGCACATAATGTCATTGACTGTGTATGAGAACTGGACAGAGTGAGTGATGTCTGTCATAGAAAATGCCTTACCTCCAGCTCCAACCAAAGTAAATCAATTCAGTTAATTTTTTTTTTTTTTTTTTTTTTTTTGCGAAGTGGACGTCACCATGTTGGAGCCAAGCATAAGCAGTAATTGGTCTGAGTTGGTCCGAGTTGATATTTCTATGGCAACCACTCTCGCCAATCAAGAGAGAGCTTATGGGAAGTCCACACCCTGTCCACACATTCTCAATCTGGAGAATATCTCAATCAAATGTTTTAAACGATGATCATGAGACCACATATTTTTGTTAAGGCATCTGATTGGCCAGTTTATTACCCATTACAGAATAAAAGGAATCTAGCTTAGCAAGAACATGTTAAAAAGAAAGTAGAGAAAGAATGGTTGTTCTGACAAAACTAATTACTGAGAAATAGTTCTCTATTTCTCTACAGACGTCTACGGGATTTTGGCTTCTTGGAGCAAGTGGGTACTTCCTGTTCAGAACACCAGAGGGAAGGGGTCACTCAGTCCAGTTCTCACATAATCAATGGTTATTCTGAATAAAGACTATAAACAGTTTGTTCTTGAAAAGGGGAATGGTACCATATGGGTGGTTTGTCCAAGTTTATTTACCGGAACACATAATTCTGCATTTACATAACATTCCCAGCAATTTGATTGCATCACAGCCTGCTTCTTTTAATAGTGTGGAACTGTTTGCATAAATAACACTGATGACTACAATACAACAGAAGCCTTTGAGGGCATTTCAGCAGCACTCCGATATTATTCCTCAACAGTGTTGTGTTTGCATGGCGCTTGATTATCAACACCTCAAAACGTAGTATAAAGAAGTGAGGCCTTTTTGTTTCCTTTACAACAGACTTTAACAAAACAGAAAATTAGGTTTGTCAACAAAGATTCATATTCACACACATAATTCATATATTTTATCATATTACTTTCCATATTACTGTAACACCCTGGTTTATTTTCAAAAAAGTATGCTCATATGTTTTATTTGAAAAATATAAATAAAACAGACAAAGGTATTTTTTTTAAATACATTTCAGGTGAAAAAATGTGCATAAGAGCAAAATGTGTTTAGACAAAATTGCTGTTTAACATTTTTTTAATGTGCAGGAAAGACCCCAGTTGTCCTCAACCTGGTCAGAGAATTTTTTAAAGTAATGTTACCAAGGAGAATGCAGCTTTGGAAGCTTTGGAAGCTTTGGAAGCTCCTCAAAGTTCAGTTCGAAATCCAGAGTTGGCCATGCTTATAATCCCCATTTCACATTGTGCAAATAAAGGCCACAGTGGCCTTTTTTACATCAGGCAGCTGGTACTGGAGTAGTGAATTATTTAGGTGAGAGTGAAATATTGATGTGCTTAAAATTATCCAAAAAAAGTGACTCAGATATGCTCAACATTGACTTGAATGTGGAAAAAAGTTGAACAGGATCTTCTCTTTTGACACCCCCCCCCAAAATAACACTTTTCCAATCAACAGAAGCAAGCTCTAACACTGTTTTCTGAAAATGCGTGCCATGAAAAACTGTTGGTGTTATTACTTTTACAATTTAATTATATTCCTAACCCCCCCCTCCATAAATCTCATCTGTATCTATGGCCACCAAACTCTCTTTTGTTGCCATCACTACTAATCCACTGCAGGAATTGCAGTGATATCACTCATGTTTACTCCATCTGACTCAGATGATTATTCCTGCTCTTCCATTCGAGGTAAGCCATTGGAGATGTTTCATAGGTCAACCAATCCCCACAGACCCATTTGACAGGAATGAAAGACACCTTTGGGGACAGAGAACACCTGCATGTTTTGCTAATGAGGCCTTGCAGGAGATTCATTCCCCTAAAAAAATCTTTAATGCAGATCAAAGCACACATTGTAAGATGAAGACAAACACAAGTCATTAGCTAAATAGAAGATTTGAATGCATTACTTTCAGTGGATAGCGCTGGGAACAAAGTAATTGTATTTGCAAGCTCAATTCATGTCAACACAAAAGGCCGATGTGCTTAATGTTTGTTCTAAATGTGATTCAACCCTTACCTTCACTGCAGTCCTTTCCTTGGAAGCCCGTGTGGGAGCAGTCGCACGTTGGTTCGTTGTCAATCAAACTGCAGATTCCTCCATTTAGGCACACGTTGGCTGTACCACAGATGTCCATTAAGACACCCTCACTGTTGACGATTGCACACTCCGTGTTGTTGACCGTCACATCTGTTATCCATCCAGTGAAGGGGGGCTCATCTTTGACGGCAGCCGATGTCAGACGCAGTGCCACAGTGCGTAACTCCGGAGGTATTCCACCCATGAACAAATGGCTGAAAACGGTCATGTCACGCCTTTTTGAAATGACCTCCACCCACTTTATCTCATTGTCCACCATCAGGGTAGTGTTCTTAAAGTTTCTCTTTATTGTGACAGTATGCCATCGGCTATCATTGACCGCTGTGTCAGATATGACGGTTGCAGGCTCAGCACAGAAAATTGAGAAACGGAGGCTGAGTTTGCCGTTTCGGATCAGAAGTTCTAAAAAGTCACAAAATCCTTCATCATCGAAGTAAACCAGCAGCCCATGGGAGCTTTTTGTCTTCATGTTGAAGCTCATTTCACTTTCACAACATGCATTCCACACTGGAAACCTTGCCCACTGTCCCTCAGCACCTGTAAACTCCAAACAAGTGCCTATTTCTGCAAAACAGCAAAGAAGCACCACGAACAACATGATCTGGGCACTACAAGTTTTTTTAACAACCATCCTGTTCAAATACAATCTCAAAAAACTGTAGAAGTTATAGAGTCTATATTTTCTTAAGATCTTTGACTGACTAAAAGCAATGTTGGGTGTACTGACTGCCTATGTGGAGATGCAAATTTGAACAGGCACATTGTAAGACAAGAGATTAAATATCATCGCAGATTTGTACATCAGTGGGCTTAGCCAACATTTATATTTTGGAACCGACACCATTACTTCACGCTGTCCAGCCCACTGGCAAAATCTCTCACTGTCCCCGCCAAAGCAACTTGAACTGTTCAGATGTCTTCTCTGCCATGGCTGAGATAGGAAAAAAATGTACAGATCCGGATATCCACTGGGCACACTTGTTATAATGAATGCAATTATGGGAGTGTTCTTCCTGATGCTGGTTAGTTTGTAGATGGTTTCACTTGACTTGAAATGGCAGTTTTTATCTTTTTGTTCATGCCAAGTCACTGGGAGCCTCGCTTTGGGCTTTTCACTTTGCTTCCTCAGTTACAAAAGGGTAAAATGCCATGCTTGCTGATAAGCAAAAGAAAGTGATTCAAGGCAATCCTGTGTCAATGCTTTCTGCAAAAAAATAAAGGGAAAAAAAAAAGAGATTAATACAGCATTAGCACTTTCACTGTATCCATTAACAAATCCACTCCGGCCAAAGCTTCAATCAAAATCAGAATTAGCCTAATCTCATAAAATGAGCCATTTGGCTACTTAGAGTCCTTTGTTACACTAGCTGTATGGTTAAACTATGATCACAGGGAATGTCCAGAAAGCACTTGACAATCATATATTTGTTGAGATAAGTGGAAAAGAGCTCAACTTAAACAAGGACAGTGTTTTAACAAATCATGTTAATGATGAAATCGTGTGAATGAAAATAATAAAAATACAAAGAAAGTAGTATTTTTCTTCAAACATCACATTAGATATAACTTCTACAGCCAGGTTATCAGCCTGACTTAAGCAGAGGACAAAACGTGAGAAAAAAGTGCGTCATTTGATTCACAATGGTTGGTTTGTGCTGGACAGACCAGTCGCTGCTCCTCTGGAGTGAAATCAGACTTCAGAGGCTTTTTTAGAGCCTCACATTGTCCTTCATTATTTTATTTTATTTTTTTACTTGTTTGGAAAAACAAAATACACTTTTCCTTTTCAAAATAAATGCTTTAATTTCAAAGCAGCTGTTTAAAGTTGTTATTCTGAGTTTGCAAATAAGACAAAGAGAAATTATTAATGATGCAGTCGTATAGATTAGCGTTAATAAATAATGCCTTTAACCAAGCTATTGACAAAAAACATACAGAACAAATGCAAATTAACGGTTTTTAAACTGGGATCAGACGTTCATCTATGAAATGATAATGGTCTTTCCGCCATAAAAGCACCTCATCCTCCTTTTAACCATCATCTCATCAATAATGTGCAACATTTCTGAACATATCACAGCATGTGAGATGTGGAACAGAGCAGAATCGAATTTTATGGCGACATCTACAACAACACTTCTGCGCGCAACTACCAAATTCCTTAAAACAGCGTTCATTTTACCTTTGCGAATGCACCCACTTCCACGGGACATGAGATAGTTGCAAACCGGAGACCAAAAATGATCGGGAAAAAAAGGTAATTTATACTCTAGCCTTGATCTGGGCTTCTTCTAATTAACGCATTCCGTATTTTCGGTTTGTTGCAGAGCTTCCGATCTTCCTGCGAATCCCACACGTCAAGGTCTGCTTTCAAGTGAATCACAGCATCAGCCGAGAGAAATGCGCAAAGAGGAAAAAAAAAAAAAAAAAAAAAAAAAAGGTCCACTTTCACTCTTACTCCACTAAAGAAAGAAATAAAATCTCACAGGCTCGGGGGCAGAAAGAAAATTACCTGAAATATGTTGCTCATCCAAATATATCTCATGATATGAAAACAAACATAACTGCGAAGGAAACGAGACTGTCGGATGGAGTTAATGGGAAGCGCACGGCGAAAATCCAGTTATCTTCGTGAAAGAGGAGGCGCAATCTGGTTTCCCTGTTGAGTTTATCCAGTGACTGTGAGGAGCCACAGACAGAGCGTGGATCACGTGTCTCTCCGGGTTGTCTACCAGGGAGGGGCAGAATGCAGGGACAGCAACTTTCGGAAAATAAGCTGCCTTGATGTAGGCGCACGCGGATGTGGAATAAGCAGCAGTGAGGATGCTACATGAGAAGAGTTTCTTTGTTTGTTTGTTTGTTTTTTTGATAAAACAGATCTGTACTGTCAATAATCAGACCTAATTAAAAAAGCAAAGGACTGTTGTTAAAGGATTTGGATACATCCAACCCTCCTGTTATGTTCTGGGTCAAATTGATCCATTTTGATATAAAAAAAAATCTAAAATAGATGCATAATATTTTTTTTTCCACTTTGCAACTTATCCGGCTTAGCTTATTAAATGTAATAAACATATAAAATAAAAATGGTTCAATTACTCATTTGCAATACAAATAAAACCAAACATCAGTGTTGTTCCATAGACAGGAACATAATAAGGTTAACATGTCATAGCAAGCATCATAAATTCAAATTATACCACAAATGAAAAAAAAAAAAAAAGAGATTACCCCCAGAAGTT
This sequence comes from Adrianichthys oophorus, assembly GCA_036245035.1. Classification (NCBI taxonomy): domain Eukaryota; kingdom Metazoa; phylum Chordata; class Actinopteri; order Beloniformes; family Adrianichthyidae; genus Adrianichthys; species Adrianichthys oophorus. The sequence continues at coordinate 12,940,442 of BSAI01000096.1, read as the reverse complement.
TTTGTGTGTCATAAAAGAGTAACTATAGTTTGACTTTGCACAAGTTTTTTGGTGTAAGTGAAGCCAAAATTATCTGAAGCATAAAATAATAGCAATTATTTTGCAAACATTTGTGAGGGCTCTGTAGTTTGTTTATGTTTGTTTGTTGTCATGTTCTGAGTTGCCCTGTCAGTCACACAAGTTCCAAGTTCATCATGATCCACAGCTGTCTGTCATTTCTGTTCGTTGCCCTCAGCCTATTTAAGTGGCTGGTTTTCAGTTCATCCTTGTCAGATCATTTACTCTGATTTGCCACATTTTTGTTTCACTATATTTGTCATCATATTTTGGTTAATTAATTAAATGTTTACATTTCTGTCACCAAGCCTGGTCTCTTGCATTTTGGGTCCATTACCTCTAATTCTTGACAGCATTGTAATTTAACATGCTATTTTTAATGCATAACCTCTAGAATTTTCAGTTATTACTGCTCATTATGTTATTAGGTTAGGTTATTTGTCAAGACCACTACTACATCACTCTTTGGTCACCAGTCTATTATCCTTCGTTGACAATGTTAGTCTTTACATTATATTTTTATATTTCAAATGTATTTTTGTTTCTAATCCTCACTTTTATAAAATTCCTTTCAACACCTTGGAAGAATCATCATTTCATTGTGCATTCAATGATAATAAAGGAAATTCTGATTCTGATTCTCATTATCACTGCTCTTCTGAAGCTGATTCTGTCATCGAGTAAAATGTGAAGTTCATCTTTGCAAGAAATCGGTCTATCAAAGACCTCCTAAAAAAAGAAAAGAACAGGTGAAACATGTTCCCTCCTAAAGGGAATTTAGAAGCACCAGTTCTGCAGTTGTCCATGGTTCTAGACGGTGAGAGAATTCTAAAGAACTCAAGAGGAAATACAAAAGTACAGAAGCCTACAGACTCCTTTTGGAGTCTTTTGACAAAAAAGGGAAAAGAAAGATCTTAACTTTGCCTGAATTTAACAAAGGAGAGTTGAGGTAATTTATACCTTAATAACTTTAAAAAAAATATTACTTCTGGACTGAATACTGGCAGTTGTTGATTAATTTGATTATTTTTTCAATTTAGTCAAAGCAAGCATGTAAACATGAAAAAAGTGGTCTTCTGCACAGCTCACTATGACTAAGTTATGTAGGAAAAAAAAGAGTGAGTACACATGATTGATGGGCACCTTTGCCACATAGTGGGTAAATAGTTCCTTGTTCTCAGTCACAAACAAGACAAATTTGTTGATTTTAGACTTTCAGAGGAGTAAGAATGTGACAAACTTTTTTCCACATGGGTCAAAAGTGAAAAGGTAGTGAAGCATCATAGAAACACACATCATTATATAAAAATGTGTGAGTATAGGTCAACATTCATACTGTTTAAAGTATGAAGCAGAACAAACGGAGAGGGAAAGTTATGAAAGCTTTGTTCAGTCATCTATTGAGGATGTTTTTAAAAGATTGTCATTCAGAACTAAGTCATCCAGATTCAAAACATCTTCAGGTCCTTTGATTCAAGGACTCACTGCATGAGGTCTTTGTGATGAATGTTTGCTTTTCTGATTCATCTTTTTCACTGCATTGTTGTAAGTTCCAGTTGTGGATTAACAAAGTTTTATGGAGTTCACCCAAGCAGCACATCTTGGCTAATGATTTTTAATACAGCTTTGTCTAAAAGGAAAGATTATTGTACTGAGAAATGCAGGAAGGATGTAATCTGTAACACAAGCCGTGTCCATTATAGCTACACTAATGTAATCTGAATCCTGAAACTAATTAAGCGAATGACAAACGTTTTTGGAAAATAAAGTTGAGTAATTATTTATTTTTGATTCTAAGTAATCCAAATTATAAGTTTAAATTAATTTGTGTAATGTTACATTTTAATTATTTTTCTCCCTTTTATTAGTTTTAAACTTTTAAGTAGCCTTGATGTTCATTGGTGCAAGTGATGTACTGTACATGCTTCCCATGGGTTTGTAGCAACATATCTTACATGAAGGTACTAGCTGTATCAAGTACAGTATGTTTAGAATACCCTTCATAAAATGCAGAATACTGTGTATTTTTTTCTTTTTTGGGGGGATATGTCAGACCACATCCCAAGGCATAATTCTAGTTTATAAAAAATGGTTTAAATATAGTTGTACCAATTAAAAGGCTGAGGTTAAAGAGAGGTAGGTCACTGGAATAGCTTAAAGCTGTAGACATGAATGGAAGAGACAAATAGGTGGGGATCTGAGTGAAGACCTAGTGTAATAAATCAGTTCATCAACTAAGTGTCCTTGAAGGATGTCTGTGAAGATCCGTAATCTTCCAGGTAATGTAATCCCAGGATTCTGTTCTTCAGGGAAGTGGACTTTTAAGGTTTATCTAGAAGACGTTTCTCTGCTCATCCCAGTAGTTTTTCTCATCCTAGTGGCCAGTCTGTATGTGGAAGGATTAGAAAGCCTGACATCCTTCCCTGGAACTGCACCCACACACTGGTTAGAATGCTTGAATGACATATGAGTTAAACAAAAACAGGAACTGGAAGAATATATTCACCACATCATTGTAAAGGACGGATACGTCAGATTCATTTGGGAAAACAAGAACAACCACTTATGCCTTCGTCTCAACTGCCTTTATGGGTGGATGTGATCTGTCTGCTAGCAAAAAAAGGGTAAACTGGGTACACAAAGGTGGCCCGCAGGATATATCAAAGTCGTGAACCACTCAGTGAGCCCGTGGTGTGAAAATGTTCATGCACTTTATTTTCTACAGGCATGCCGAAGGCGACAGGTCATAGCAAACAAGTAAATAAAGCGTAAGGGTAAAGTAGGTGAGACACAGGCGTGTCATACAGATTTTTCATCTTTTCACTCCCCCCGAATCTTTCAGACTGGGCAAGGAACCCATTAGTGTTGTTCCAGTGATAAGAGCGCACTCCTTGCACACTTGATGCCTACAGCCTGTTGGAAATTAGGACATTAGACAATCAGAGTGTAGCTTGGGTGGACAACTTACGGGCATCTAATGGACACTTGCATATCATACGTACACTCTGTGCGTGCAGTATTTGCATGAGGTAGCAATAAAGGGGTCAGTACTTGAACCATACTAACCACTAGAGTATGGTGTAAGGGCATTGTACGACAGCATCACCCGAATGTCGTTGTGCAACTTACATTATCCTCACAAATGCTTCATGATACACTTGCCACACGTACAACAATGGCATGTTCCATTTTCATGACATCCCTTGAGGTGGCTGTACAAGCCTCAAGGAAACTGCAAGACACACCTGTGCTCTCCTTAAGAACCAGATGGTTTTTTCTACAACCCTCCTGGACAACCCAAAAACCTGCAGCACCCATACATATCAACCCTCCATACGGGTGCATGTGACTAAGACTTTATCCTACTTTGAGATTAATCTGAACATAGAGGTGTACATGACAACCTGCACACATTGATTAGAATATCATGTTTGAATTCCACAACCTACTGGACTATAAGATGAGAGGAATCAGAAAAGCAGAAGGACTAATAACAAGCCACATGAACTCCCAGCAACTGTAGCTATCCCAGTTGGACTTAGATGAAAGCCACAAAAAGAAAAAAAGTTGCAGGATTGAATCCAGGAAAGACGAGGAGCAACAGCAAAGCAACATTGTCCTCCCTTTTGTGTCATGTGTGTCTGAGAAACTCAGAAAGATTGTCAGCACACTCGACATCTCTGTTTATTTAAACCCAGCAACACACTGAGACTGGTCCACCCCAAGGAGAAAACAAAGAGGGAAGCAGAGCTTCCAGCGCAGTCATATGGGCTCTTAGCTGGACTTTGGGGAAAACAAACAACCTTTCCTCAAAAAACATTGCAAAGAAGAGCCACAACATTAGTCCAAGACTCAGCAGTTCACCTGCCAGTGGACTCTCCTTTGAAGACAATGAAGTGCAAATTACGGAAAGAGACGACAGGTGGTTTGACAGAGGAAGCCATGCAAAATAGAGAAACCTTCTATATTCCTGTCTCCTATGCACAATCCTGTTTTGACATCTTTGCCTGGGGGACTAGAGTCCCATTGACACCTGCTACACACCAACAATAAACTACTAACAAGTGCCGCCACCTCAGAGCCACACCAAGATCTTCACCAAGTGGATCACTGGATCATTGGCAGTGCTTTTTTTAAACATGACATATAAGTATTTATTTTTTGCCACCTTTTTAAAGCAGCCAGCAACCTGAATTTCCCATCAGAATTAGAAATGGAAAATCCTCTTGGATGAGCAGTGAAACGTCTTAAAGATCATCATTTAAAGTCTAGATCCTCTGAGGAAGTGTGGCCTGTGACCTTGAATGGGTCCGATAAAGCTTAAGAAAAGGTTCTCTGTGATGGAGAAGAAAGCTGGAAAAAAAAATATCTTATCAGAGGCAAAGTTTCCAATAGCTAAATTTACAAGGTGTAAAAAAGGATTTATCGTAAGTAGAAATCAGCGTCATTTGAAATGGAAGACCATTAGCATGATGAAAACACAAGCTCATAATGTGGCACTTACTGAAGGCTTTATTTCAAAGCTTGCAGCTTAAACAGTGGCTGATGTTTTATTCTAAAACTTTAAGAGGAAATTAATTTTCTTACCACAGTCAAGTAAAATGTATATTTTTGTATTTTTTTTTTCAAATGAAAAATGAATAATATTGAATTCATTGTATGTTCTGTGGTCCAACTTTGATTATCTGAACCTGTCTTGTGTTCATTTCCAATTCATTTTCCAATCTGCTTTATCCCTTTCGGGGTCACGGGGTTGCCGGAGCTTAACCTGGCTACTCATGGGCGAAGGCAGGGTACACCCCTGGACTGGTCGCCAGTCTGTCGCAGGGGCCACAATCACACACCCATACACACTCACATTCACACCTAGGGACAATTTAGAGTAACCAATGAAGCATGTTTTTAGACGGTGGGAGGAAGCCAGAGTACCTGGAGAAAACCCACGCATGCACGGGGAGAACACGGGGAGAACATGCAAACTCCACACAGAAAGGTCCCCCCAGCCAGGACTTGAACCGGGAAACCTTCTTACTGGGAGGCAGGAGCGCTAACCACTGCGCACGTGCAGCCCACACCTCTCTTGTGTTAGTCATCTAAATCAAAACAATTCCATCAGATCTGCTTTGCATTTTACACTATCTTTAAAGCTTCCCACTATTGTAAACCGCAGTGACAAGCAAAAAAAAAAAAAAACACCTTTTAAATAAAACACCAAATATTCTCTTTATATTGCGTGATGTATTCTATGAATACAGTAATAAAAATGCAAAACAGAAATTATGTAACACAAGATGATTTTTTGTATGTGAAGGCTTTCACTGAAAGAGTAGCTGAGCTGGTCTAAAGCACATCTTGTCCACAAGGCAAGCCGTGCACCAGAATTTTTATAGGCTCCTGTCAGGACCAATTGAGGTGCAATCAGTCTCTCAGTTCAGCTGAGAGAAGTCGCCTTATGTGTCTCATGTGATCAGGAATCTGGCACAGCAGAGCTTCAGGACTGCAGTGTGAAGAGATTTTATCGTTGCCTCTTCACTTTTTGTTTTAATAATCCATCATTATTTCAAATTTCAACAAATAATAAATTTTATTTGTTCTATTTTTTTTTAAGACTAAAAATTTCAGACATGTAGATTCAGTTGCGGAAATTCTATGATAACGTTAATAGGGTGTGACATTTCTTTAAAAACTTTCAGACTAGTCAATCCAAAATCCTTTTTGTATTGCACTTTACAACTGCAACTGACTGAATTAAAGTGCTTTATATAAAATAAACGTTTAAACAAAACTAAAATACAAATAATGTGACAAAAACATTTTAAAATAACTAGGGCTGTCAATGTTAACGTGTTAACATAAAAAAAAAATGAACACGTTAATATTAATTAACAAACTAATCACACGTCAGATGCGACTGTCTTCTGCGTGCATCGGGCAGTTCAGGCTTCTACGGCGTGCGTCAATTTCTGAAAATACACACTTTGTCGGATATTTTCCCACTTATACCATGGTCCCTGGGCTGCACGGTGGCGCAGTGGTTAGCGCTCCTGCCTCACAGCAAGAAGGTTCCCGGTTCAAGTCCTGGCTGGGGAACCTTTCTGTGTGGAGTTTGCATGTTCTCCCCGTGCATGCGTGGGTTTTCTCCGGGTACTCCGGCTTCCTCCCACTGTCCAAAAACATGTTTCATAGGTTAATTGGTTACTCTAAATTGTCCCTAGGTGTGAATGTGAGTGTGCATGGGTGTGTGATTGTGGCCCCTGCGACAGACTGGCGACCAGTCCAGGGGTGTACCCTGCCTTCGCCCATGAGTAGCCGGGTTAGGCTCCGGCAACCCCGTGACCCCGAAAGGGATAAAGCGGATTGGAAAATGAATGAATGAACCATGGTCCCTTACAAAAGAAATACATTTTCAATCGATTTTTAGTACTTTATTCTTGTTATTTTAATTGGTGGTGCAGCCTGTTGTCACTTGTAACACAACAAAGCATCGCTAACCTCGATCGTCACGATAGGTTAATTATAGGATATGACTTTTCCATTTATGTCCTGCTTCTGTTCCTGTATTAGATTTATTTAACTAAATTAATCAAGTGCACCTCTACCTGGCATTATGCACTTTTATCTACTTCCATTTTTTTGTTAGGTCATGATTTGCTTTGTAGGTTGTTTTAGCCTCTTGTTCATGCTCACAACCTGCCAGTTTTGATTTAGACCTTTTTGGGGCTAGAAATCCGTGTCTGAGCAAGCCTGACCTGTGTTTATTGTGTATGTAGGATTTACAGATTTAAGTTCTGGATTTGTTGACTTCTGAGGATAGTTCTCATCTTAATGGCACTTTTTGATAATCCAGACCTGGATGTTTGGCAGACAACCCGGAATTCAGAAGGAAAGAGACAGGGAGTACTACAAACAGTGAAAGCACAAATGTTTCCCATCATGCATGCAGTCAACACCAATGGCAAAAGTGCTTAGTATCAGTTCTCATCTTGCTTTGCTGTCTGTTTTCTTTCAGAAGCCACCCCTAAAAGAGAATGTTTTCTTTTTACACAAAACACATTTTTTATAATGAAGCACTTGATATATTAAAATTGAAACCCTTTTAGTAGCACTTATTTCTAAAGGCATTGTCTTTAAGCTTAATTGCTTAGTACACACAAGATGTCATTTAGAAAAGAAGTAGCTGCCATTTATTTAAAATAGTGTGATAATTAAAGCAGTTGGAGTTATTTAAGACAAAATGTCTCACATCCTAGTTTACTTTGCGTAACTTACCTGCATCTTTGCAGTGGGTGCATTGCTTTTTGGCATTAAATTAAGACATATTTTTGCTGCTGCAGGAAAAATACTCACTCTGCAGTTTTACTTGAGCTCTAACCATTTTTTAACTCTGTTTTACTTCTGAGTGTCATTTTTTGTTTGTCTTCATTTTAGTCTCACAAAAGCAAAATACAGAAACAATAAAATTGGACCAGCAGGGTATTTGCCTTGATCATTTAGTGGGTTTAGTGAGGAGAGGAGACAGCAGAAGACATCAGCAGTCCGAAGTTGTGACACATCAGAAACAGTTTTTTTTTTTTTTTTAATTAAAGTTCATCTTTGTGAATTAGCTTATCATTATGAACCATATTTCAGGTGTTTTTACTCTCTTCTGTAATTTTGTTTTTAATAGAATAAATCACAAGAGCTTAAAGTAAAAAAAGGATCAGCTTTGAGACCACATTTTTAGAAAATATGTTTTGTGCCAACTGCAAACAATTGTAACAAAGATACATTTTTTATGGTTTTTAACCATTAACAACCTGGGATCGCAATTGCCTCCAATTGAAAGCTTTTGTTTCCTCTAAATTAACATTGATTTAATTTAGAAAGCTGTGTCATTGCAACTATTAGATTATAGAAAAGGAAAAGGGACACTGAAAGTCTGAATTTCATTTCAGAGGAATTAATGAAACATAAGAGTCTGGCCTAAAAGGAGCTGGTCACAAGCACAGCTTGAAAGACTTTTCTGATTGTATCGATTCATACATAATGGCCTTGAGGATGCAGGGGAAAAGCATTACCATCTGATTTAAACCTAGATTTCAAAGCCCAACAATGGAACTCAAAAACCCTTGGCTTCAACCATTATTGATGTAAAATCCAGCTGTTATTAAGTAAAACGTTTTTTGATCATTGCTTTATCACTCCACTACAACACTTGGATTTCTCCATTTTCTGGCACAAAAATGACAATGTCAAAAACACATCTTGTTTAAAAATGTAAAAAGGGATCTTTCTGATTACTTTAATCTCTGTGCAGAAGACCAAAAACCATCCCCACACTGTTCAGGACTAATCTGATATTTTGCACACCGGGTTTTCATAACTTACCAGATGTTTTATTTTTGCATTTACAAAAAACTTAGTGTAAAGTGCGGCAGTGCGGCAGTAGCTCAGGTGGTTGAGCAAGTTGGCCAATAATTGAAGGATTGGCAACTCGATCCCCGCTCCCTCCAGCCAACCGTCTTTATGTCTATGGGAAGCTTAACCCTTCTTGCCTCCAGTGTGTGGCTCCACTGGAGTGTGAATGCATATGAATGTACCGGTGATGGTCAGAAGGGTCATTTGGCTTGTACTTGCAGCCACGCCTCTGTCAGTCTGCCCCAGGGCAGCTGTGGCTATATCAGTAGCTTACCATCACCAAGTATGAATGACGTGTGAATGAATATTAGATATACATTGTAAGCACTTTGAGCATCTGAAAAAGCGCAGATAAATCCAAACCATTAATATGTATTTCTGCTTATGTTTGCATTCATTTTTTTTCCCATCAGATTCAGATTTACTTTAATGTCCCTGTTGGGAAATTGCCTGAATACCAGCTGCTTCTTCACATGAACAAAAACATACAACTATAGCAATTATAACTCATAGATTAGCAGACCTTGTAGTCTGAATAATCTATTTATAACAACATTTTAAAAAATAATCTGAAGAACCTAAACATTTTTCTTCTTAGTGAACGGAGCTTTTATTCTTGAATTGATGTATTGTTTTCTCCACAGTTTTTTTTCGGCAATGTGTTTCATCAGGGATGCATAAATCTTCACCTTGTCAAAGTTAGGAAAAAAGGGGTGGAAAGTTGCATGTTTTAATCTATTTTTTTTGGGATCCAATTACAAATATGCTCACCTTTTTTCACATTGAAAATATTTGACTTAGCCCTTTGGTTTGTCAGAATTATACCAACACAAGCAGACATCCAAAGATAGTTTGGTCCTTCTCAAAGTTTTACCATACATTTTGTCTATATTGGACAAGGAATGAAACAGGAGCAGACACATCACTGACCTGTATCTGTTATATGATAATGTGAAAGTATATTCATTGGAGTGCAAGCTGGTGTGAAATGGACTGATAAGAAAAGAATGTTGTCACACTTGCAGATCATCAGTAGTAATCCCAGAATTTTATGGCAGCTCTTCTACCTTATCAATGCGTACTGTCAGGACTTTTCCCTTAAAATGAATAGAAATTTAGTCAACCCCAGATTTATAAATACTGTGAAAAAGGTTGGTAGATATACAGATAAAAATGTGAAAAAAGAAAACAAACAACATGGACAAATAAAGCCAAAACCAGCTACCTTTAACTTATTTTTTTTAATGATTGGGATATTTATATAAACTATTTTGTTAGATCAAATGTACTGCAGCTATTAGATTATAGGAAAGGAAAAGGGACACTGAAATGTGCTGCTCCAAAAAATGGTTTGAGATTCAGTCTTTGATATTGTTAATTTAATTTACTAATAGAGATAATGTTTTTTTTTTCTTTTTTTACTTGTGCTTGTTTTCTTCTTTACCAATTTCTTGCTTACAAAGATCTTTACCAGAAATAAACAGCTTTAATGTGCTCTCTGTACAAAAAACTCATGGTTGTTGCCCTTTTTATGTTCTGTTCTACATATCTTTATTATAGATCTACTTTAAAATATGCAATTTCACCTACTTTGCAGGCAGTAATCTAAATCACATTGTGCATTTACAGAAACAACTACATTTCACTAATTACTTGGAAACTCTGCACATGTCTCCCTAGAGTTGTTATAGATGGAAAATAATAATAAAATAAGACACTCACAGGGACACAAATCCAATCATATCATGAATGTTACTTATTTTCAATGTTTGGGTTGAGAGCGTCTCACTAAATGAAATGCCTCAGTCCTTCCAAATATTTCTATAAAAGCCTGTTATGGTGAGAAACCTGACTGCCGTGATAAGGAGACAGCTAGGTAGACTCACTCAGAATTTGTGATTTATGAATCCTGCACTATACTGTTGTTGTGTTTAAGATTAACTTGTGGCGCTCAGCATGACAATATTACACGTTATTTTACGTGTAATATTTTAAGTGTATTATTACGTATTGTATGTATTACATTTGTATGTTTTTTTTTTAAACAAAGATTAGTGAGATGTTCAGTTCTGGAGCACGAGTGAATGTCTGAGTCTTTTCAACAGACAAATGAGGGAAAAAGCATTGACATTTGAGGAAAATCTTTATAGAGCGATGTTCTGTCTGCAATCTCTTCCTTTGAGAACAAGGGCGAGAAGGCCTTTGTTCAAATCCCGGCTGAGGCCTTTCTGTGTGAAGTTTGCATGTTCTCCCCATGCATTTCTCTGGGGATTCCTGTTTCCTCACACAGTTCTAAAACATGCTCCGTAGTTTAAATGGTTACTCTAAGGGCTCACTAGGTGGCGACCTGTCCAGCGGGTACTCCGCCTTTGCCCAACAATAGCCAGGACTGGGTCTGGCAACCCTGTGACCCCAAAAGGGATATAGCGGGTAAAAAAATTGGAAGGATTGTAACACTTAATAATGCTTCATATTGTCGTTTTCCCTGCTTATGTCTGCTATTTATTTCAGTTTAATTGTTCTTAACCTGGTTTTAGAGGATTAAACTTTTTTTATATTTCACTTACAGTTTTACCTTTTACCTCAAAATATTTCTTGGTGCATGATTCCATGCAGAAGATTTAACACCAGGATATGTCACGGAGTGGTGGTGGAGAACGTATAATGCAGGAGACCAGGCTTGTGACAGAAACTTAAAACATTTAATAAATAAACTGAAACATGACAAGACACAAAGAGAAAAAAACAGTGACAGTGAGTGAGTGACAAAACAGAGGAGATGACCTGACCATGATGAACAGAAAACCAGACACTTGTATACACTGAGGTAGATAAACTAAATGAAAAGCTGACAAAAGCATCACTAAACCTAAGAACAGAATCCTCACAGGATAAGAAATGAGTAAAATACTTAAATGAATATATACACATTTCATCCAAAAATTATCAGCAAAAAGGTGCTTAAATGCTTTTAAGCGAATACATATTGTGGAAGTGTACATGAATCCATAAAAAAATATATATTTAGAAAAACTGAGTTAGAAGCCTGAATTATAAGGTACAAATATAAAGGAGCAAATGTTTAAAAAAAAAATTTTTTTCTTTTTTTTTGATGTGTCAGTCCTTGACAAGAAAATACTACTGGACGATTCGCAAGAATTTTCATAACAAAAGAATCCCCAGATTCTGTGATAAAGTCAAACTGCCAGCAAAAGCCTGGAAAAACTTCATTAACCAGTCCTACGGAAGAAGATGGTTGCTCTCCTAGATAGCAAGCCAAACACCAATCTGATATTTTAAGAAGCCCATGCTTTATTCTGAGTAGGCTTGTCACTCTTGTCTAGGTTCATTTCCCTTTGAGTGTGAGATTGAGTCAATCAAATGAAATCATTCATTCATTCATTTTCCAATCCGCTTTATCCCTTTCGGGGTCACGGGGTTGCCGGAGCCTAACCCGGCTACTCATGGGCGAAGGCAGGGTACACCCCTGGACTGGTCGCCAGTCTGTCGCAGGGGCCACAATCACACACCCATGCACACTCACATTCACACCTAGGGACAATTTACAGTGACCAATTAACCTATGAAGCATGTTTTTGGACGGTGGGAGGAAGCCGGAGTACCCGGAGAAAACCCACGCATGCACGGGGAGAACATGCAAACTCCACACAGAAAGGTCCCCCAGCCAGGACTTGAACCGGGAACCTTCTTGCTGTGAGGCAGGAGCGCTAACCACTGCGCCACCGTGCAACCCTTATAAACCAGAAACTTTCAGAAAAAAAAGCAAGACTGTATCGGAGAACAGACAAAGTGAGTGTAATGTTCAAATTTTTTGCAAATTAAATTGCAATTATGCAAAAAAAGTGTTGCATAACAACAGAAAGCCCCTTTTCTCCAAGTCAGATTCTGCAGGAATTTTAATAATTCTGTAAACGGTTGAAGAGTTATGGTAGTTGAAAGAATGTAAACACTGGACAAAAGCTCCGGTGTTAAAGGGATATCATTATTTGTTAAATAAAACTTTCTTCCTCAATTCTTAAGCAAAATGTAAGGTAAACATTTAAACAGTAGCAGTCTGATGAGCACAGATTCCTCTGCAGTATTGTCTGACTCAATGGGCTATTATCCATTGTAAATCTAATGATGCACTACGTTGTCATATGGGGAATAACTATTCAAACAATTTATCTTCTATGAATCATTGACAGATTATTTCGTTTTCTTTGGCTGATCGTTATTGTTAGCAAATTGGAAAGTGCTGAAAAAGAGGAGTGAGATCCTAAAGCTTTCTGAAGTCGACCGGCTTTTAGAATGTGACCATAAATGCATGGGCAACATAAGTACTCTGGACATTACATCTCTTCAGCATTAATGTTTGATGTGAAGAGTCTGCACAGTGTGTGCTAATGCTCCCTCAGTTTGGCCTTAACAGCACAAATATCCTTGTAATTTATGGATTGTAGGCAATACTTTTAAAGAATAGATGCAGTAAAACAACAACAATGTTTTATACTCATTCTATGGTCTCTTTCACAGTTTAAATGATCATTTACATAAAGAGAGTTCATATACAAGCTTTATGCCATCTACACATTCAACGTTTCCCTTGCCTTCAGCCATCCTATTCAACAAGACTTCTCTGTATTTAAACCCAGTGCTTAGCCTTTGTGTGTGTGTGTTAAAGAAAACTTGATGTAAATACTCACTCTGACAGGTCTTTCACAGGAATATGAAAACAGTGGCACTCATACTACTATCATTGACACTGACACCTGAAATCAGACACCAACTCTGCATTTCAAGCCACTTGAAAAACAACTTGCATGGCACACATTTCCCTGTTAGCTTTCTGACTGCTGTTAGAGTTTGAAGATTTTTCTGTTATCATGCATTCTTTATATCCTACAATGAAGAAATACTTGAAACACGGAGTTTCTTTTTTCTAAATACCTGTTTTTTTTCACTTCTGACTCATTTAACCATCATTATTTATTTACTGTTACAGTAGTAGAGATTAGTCCTCATTTGGATTATAGACAGGAAAGTCTTAATTGTCTCCCTCTTATTTGATTTGTAGTAATCCTAGGACATAACAACATAAAGTATAAGTATCCTTTTTAAGAAATTTAATTTCCCATGTATTTGATATATCTAAGTTCTGGAGCATCTGCTTACTAACAACATAAAAAGCTAATTATTTTAGTTTACTAATCCAAAAGTGAAACAAAGCAAGTCTTCAGAAAAAAAAAAAAGTTAATCTGATTGGAAAGATTAAATGAAGATCTAGGAGAAGAAATGAAGATCAAAAAATGAAATGAAACAAAAAAAACTGCACAAATTTAAAAGAAAGCTGGAGTGTAAAACTGATCATAGATATAAGAAAAAGTCAGAATAAAAGTCCACAGAGGAATATGGAGAAGTATTCTAAAATCCTCATGTGATTATCATAGTTGTGGCTTTATTCAAGCTAGTTTAGACATTCCACGCTGATGGAATGCATGATGCATAACCAAATTTAATCATGATTTCATACAATCACTTAGACATCTGCAAGCATTAAAAAGGTTTTCATTGGTATTTTTGTCAGAAAAAAACATGACTAGTCTTTGTATAATTGTTGAGACCTAGAGATGTCGCTGGCAACACTCCAAAAACACATGCTCTTTGAACGCTCTTTGTAATTCTTCAACCATTTGTTGAATCAGTGTAATTCTAATGGATTCTGATGCGGCTAGAATTGCGTTGATTGCGTAAACAGTTGAACAGTTACGGTAGTTCAAAGAATATCAACACTGAAGCTAAAGCTCTGGTGTTAAAGGGTTAAATGTGTTAATTGAAGTGGCTCTCTTATAAATAATGAACTTTTAGTGTTGAGTTGATCAGAAAAACAGAAATCCTGTGAAGCCGTACAGATCTAATGCTGTGGCATGAAGCCCCACTTCTTGGTAACTGACTGACTAGATTGGTTTCAGTTTGAAATGACAATTTAAAGATGCTGTCACTCATCAGAGTTGGGGATTCCAGCTCACAGTGTGCAAGTATGCATTGACTTTTCTTCTTTTTTTTCCTTGTTTGTTTTTATGCTGATATGTAACCTCTGTGTGAATTTAATCTAAAGGAAATAACTTATTGTTGGGGAATACATTTAGACCAAGTGAATAATGGATTCTGCGCGCAGTTACTATTTGGATAGAAGTCTCTTCAAGACACATGAAATGTAAAAATAATTGGACTGCAAGTCCAAAAAAAAGTTTTGTGAAAGGGGGAAAAAATGCCTTTTCTGAATCTAATGGAAAATTGAAAGGTCACATTTTATGTACCTTCCTTTCAACAGAAAATGTCAAAAGCTAAACTGCTCAAAGTATAGAAGAGTATAAAAGAGCAAGAGAGGAATCCAATTCAAATCAGCATGATGATGGGAGCAAAGTTATTCTTTATATTCTTTATTTTATAAGTCATATCATGGAAAGACCTTCCACATTTTCACAAGGACTGACATTAAAGGCTTGACTTTAGACAGCAATGTTTGAAGCTATACTACACTATGAGCAGTACATTTGAAAACAATTCTCACATGTGTATATTTTATCCTTAGAAATCATCTTTAGGTTTATGCATTATGTCCATCAAATGCAAACAAACACTGGGATGTTTTTAAGTGCTGTTCCAGTTGGTTGCTGTACAATTATTTGCCTACCTTCTAAATCTTAATTAAACATGTTAATTCATTAATGCCTCATGCCCAAAATGAATACACACACTCACTGTACAAGGAAGGTGGTTGTTACCGATCCTCTGTCCCTGGTTCCCATGTCCCGTTTAAATTTTAGAGAGCACACACTCACTTGAATGCACATGCTTGCGGAACTGTGAAGCAAAATAGACATTTGATAGATGTTTGTTTGCTCATGGATGATATAAGACATGCTTATGTGTATTTGTGCATGAGTCTGTGCATGTCATGTGTATATATACATGTAGCTCTGCACTGATGCAAGGGATGTCTCAAAGCATGGCTTAAAACAAAACTGTGTGTTGCACCTTTGAACTAAATGTTGGGGAAAGGGGATTCATCCCTGCTGCATAGCTGTATGTTTATGCTGAAAGTGTCAAATTCATCTTGTTGTTTTATAACATGACACCAGGCTGAATATAAGCCAAGTGAAAGGTTTTCCTTCATTGGTTTTACTTGCTTGTTAGCAAAGTATTTTTCAGTTTTGTTTTTCTTTTTTGATTTTTGTTTTGTATCACACACATCATATATGGAACCAAAACTAAAGAGTGACCCAAAAATCTAGGTTTGAACTGAGTAGTAGGGAACGTGAATCGTTGCATATCTATCAGACACATGTAAGAAACCTTGTGTAGTCAGTATTCTGTGTGCTATATTTTGCTTGTGCAGTTGCTGGAGTCTGTGGATGTGTTTGGTGTGCACAAAAACCAAATATCTGGTATATATTTACTTTTTTGTACTTATTTGTTTTTATGAAAAAAAAATGCATAAAAGTTGACTTTGAGATTAAATCTGTTGTGTAATTCTTACTAAATTTCTTAAAATTATAGCATTTTTTTTTATTTAAAATTTAAGTAAAAACTTAAAACAAAGACACTTTTTTGAATAACTCTTGAACTTGTTGCATTTTTCATGTATTTCTTTTTAAAATACTTGAGTAACAGTTGTGGGTCATCTGCTGCACAATAAAACCTGAGCAGAAGGTGAAATGTAAATTGTACTTTTAGGCAAACAATTACACTGTTAAAAAGATTGCTGTATTTGGTGGAACAAAAAAAAAAAAAAAAAAAGAAATACAAGCATTGATCAAGCGCTATCAGATGGTAACGTCGGGAAGGTTTAAGGCATTCTTTTTTAAAAGTCTGTTTAGCCCTTTGCATAAATGCTGTATGGTAAGTTATTCATGAATTTTGTTTAAAGTTAGATTTGTTTTGATTAGATATTTTTAACAGACATTTGCACGACAATTTTCAAAAATTGAACACCAAACCATCCTGTTTGCCTTTCTTGTGCTCTAGAATCATTGTAAGTTAATGGGAAACTGTATGGAGGTGTCAGCCATGGGAAAGCTCCTGTCTGGATGGGAGCTGTGGACCACTGAGCACCAGAGTAAGGCTCTGCATGAAGAATAAGTCCTGGTACTTCTACACCCGAACCTGTGTGCTCAGGGACTCTCAGTGCACACATGGTGTAGACATGTTGCAGCAGGTAAATTGCCAACACTTAATGAGTCTCTGGAACTATTGAATTCTTGTCAGCTTGATGCGAAACAAAAAGAGACACACTGTCTCTGCTAAAAGCTCACTTAAAAGCCTCAGCTTGTTTCTTTTTTTTTTTTTTTTTACTGCATATGTGTAATGCAAACCAAAACCGCTTTGATAGGAAGATTATATACAGTTCACATAAAAAAGAAAAGCGAATTCAACTTTTTCTTATCGTTATTCATTACAAAACTACTAGGATTCTTTAAATTTAGCCATTAAGTCTCATGATAAAAAATATTACATTTTAATATATAAAAAAAAAAAAAATTGTAATTTTTATTATTTTTAGGAAGTTTGAGTGTACAATTGGGTATCAAAAAATATTACGAATATTTTTTTGAACAATAACTCATGGATGCACATTAAACTTTGTGTGAATACAACAATATGAAATCTGTTACAAAAATCTTGGGAATACTAAATTAAGAAAACATTTGAAACTTCATAAATGAGGTGTTTTTTTCTCTAACTAAATATCCAAAGTTTTATCACTTTGGTAGCGAATACACTTTTTTCAGATATTTTTTCAAGAAATATAGAATGCATTGTATTTTTTTTTTGTCTTCATATTAACATAATTTAAGACAAAGCTGTTTATTTCCAAGAAAAAAATTAAGATATATTCTCCTGAATACATTATTTTACAAATTTGCAATTGCATTCTAGCAAATCAACATATCAATAATCATTTTAAAAAAATAATAAATAAAAGTTTATTTGTATTTTACTGATTTAAAGATGTGATCTGTGCTTGTTCTCAGAAACTCTGGTCAAATCAGCAACACCAAAAAAGGTAAAACTGCAAAGAATTGTAACAAGTTGAAATAGAAACATAGAAATACTTGAATAAGTTGAAATAGAGCCTCTTTGGCTTAAAGAGAATGACTCAAAGTGTTTACAGAGTGAGTTATCTTTTCCCCATGGCTAATCTTCAGTGATGGCTAGCTGAGGTCAGAGAGATGTGCTACAGTGCGGAGAAAACAGATCATCTGAAAGTCTATACAGCTATTCATTCCCTTTAGCTGCCAGGGCTCTGAGAAGAAACAAGCACACACTGTTTCATCCTTCAGACTCTGCATGCCTGAGACCTTTTCTTCAACTAGCTTGACTGAATAATCAAATTGTGTGAGTCATTTATTGATATGTTTTGTTTGTCTCGCTAAAGCTGAACATTTCGCTGAACTGACACCTACACTTGTGGCTGGGGATTTTTTGAAATCTATTTTTGGTTTTTATTTTTCTCAAATCCAATCACTCTGATTTGGTGACATTCAAATTAGCAGATGCGATCTGATGGTTTCTGTGTTTTGTACAGGTTGAGCAGTAAAAAAAATGTGCATTCAAAAGCTACACAGCATGGTGGTTTTTACACTAAAAACACACAAAAGTCTATTCGCGAAGTCACACACTGATGTTGGTGGAGAAGGCCTGGCTCTCAGTCTCCACTCTAATTCGTCCCAAAGCTGTTCTATTGAGCTCAGGTCAGGACTCTGTGCAGGCCAATCAAGTTCATCCACCCCAGACTGTCATCCATGTCTTTATGGACCTTGCTTTGTGCACTGGTACACAGTAATGTTGGAAGAGGAAAGGCGCCTGCTCCAAACTGTTCCCACAAGGTTGGTACCATGGAATCGGTTTCCTGAAGCATTCAGAGTTCCTTTCACTGGAACTAAAGGGCCAAGCCCAAGTCCTGAACAGCAAGCCCACACCATTATTCCTCCTCCACCAAATTTCACACTTGGCACAATGCAGTCTGAAATGTACTGTTCTCCTGGCAACCTCCAAACCCAGACTAGTCCTTTAGATTGCCAAATGGAGAAGCATGATTCATCACCGTATAGAACACGTCCTCACTGCTCTTGAGTCCAGTGGCGGCGTGCTTTACACCACTGCATCCAATGCTTTGCATTGCACTTGGTGATGTGTGGCTTGGATGCAGCTGCTCAGCCATGGAGACCTATTCCATGAAGCTGTCTGCGTACTGTACTTGGGCTAACCTGAAGGTCACATGAAGTTTGGAGTTCTGTAGCAATTGACTGTGCAGAAAGTCAGCGACCTCTTTGCACTATGTGCTTCAGCATCCACTGACCCCTCTCCGTCAGTTTACGTGGGCTACTACTTTGTGGCTGAGTTGCTGTTGTTCCCAACCTCTTTCATTTTGTTATAAAACATCTGACGGTTGACTGTGGAAAATTCAGGAGCGAGAAAATGTCACGACTGGATTTGTTGCACAGACCCTATTACAGTTCTACGTTGGAATTCGCTGAGCTCATGAGGGCACTCCATTCTTTCACAAATGTTTGTGAAAACAGTCTGTATCTCTGAGCATTTGATATTATACACCCGTGGCCAGGCCAAGTGATTAGGACACATGATTCTGGTCATTTGGATGGGTGAGTGAATACTTTTGGTAATATGGTGTAAAAGTTTGGCAATGAGAACAAACAAAAAAAAAAGTGATGTCACACCAAAATAGAGCTCCTATTCTTCTTTATCAATGATACTTGTGTAAAAACTGTGTGACTGATGTAAAAATTTAATTATTTACAAATGTATGTTACAGCAGTATGTGACAGAAGGCCAATTGATGGACATGCTGCATTTGCTTTGGATTTTTGCAAGCAACCTCATTCATTGCAACTGACAACTTTCTATATGAATGAGAAAAAGGCCAGTTTCCTACTCTAGTCACATTGACATTATGATAACTTTAAATCCCCTTTGTTCACCACTGTCAAGATTCTAAAATAACTCTTTAGGCAACAATTATGATATTCTTTTATAACCTTTCTTTTGCCTAATGTTAACTTTTTTTTTAAAGATTGGAGGGTTTTGTGTAATCCCTTCGTGGTATTGTAGGAGAATTACCTTCATCTAAGAATAATTCGTTTTTTTGGGGTTGAGCTGCATCTCTTTGTGTTTGTACATTCTTCCCCTGCATGCTTATTTGCTTGAATTTCTTCATACAATCTGACACCAGCTAACTACTTGGGAGTCAAAGCCAACTCTGGGAAGCAATCCTGTGGTTGTTTGAATTTGGCCTTTGTATGATCTACCAACCTTTCCTCAACATAGTCCACCTTTCATGTGATGACAGGTCATGTAGACCAGCAGACTTTTGACCCTGGAAATGAGGAAATAACAGAAAATGAGGGAATATCATGAGTGCCAGGGTAAATATCATTCACACAAAAAAGAAAGTCTTAAAGCCAGGGCCAGAAAGTAGTTTTATCTTTGTCCTTTGTAAGAAATAGTATGCATTATTAATGAAAAATCTTTATGAGAGCACAAACTGCCTTTGAGACCTGTTTGTCAGATTTTTATTTGTATTATTTCTATATTTGTATCTGTTTATAAGTGTTATTGAGGAGACAAAGTGGCTTCTAGATATAATTTTAGACAAATACCTTTTAGTTGTGTGGTTAATTTCTCAAAAAATCTTGCAGAAAATAGTACTAATAGGAAAATGATGCTGTGTAAAATTAGACATATTTTATTTGATCCTGAAAATATCCATTAAAAAGCAGTGACAAAATCCATGACTTCAGCTGCAAGTAATTACATTTCTAGTTCCCCAAACATATTTATAGTTTTTGGCTGTTTGTAATTTTTGAAATGGTAAATTACATATTTAATATTTAGTGATGGCTTTATTAAACCATCTTTTTCTTGGAACTCCAGTACAGGTGTGTGTTCAGAATTGCAAGATTAATGAGACCTTTGGCGCAATCTAATGAAGATGTTTGCTTACCCCTTTCCTTAAACTGCATTCATTGAAATGTGCCAGTGTTTGCCCGACATGAATGCCAGTGTTTTGATAAAGGTCACTGAGAGGGAGACAAGGCGGCAGAAGTTTGCCTAATTTAATTAGTTCTGGCTTTGTGTTCTCGTCTCATCCTCCAGTGTCAATACAACCATGTTCGGCCTTCAAGACGTGCCCAGATGAGGGAGCCAATTGGAGAGAGAAGAGGAGGACAGGGTGGTTCAGCGGGAAGACTGTCTTATTGCATAATAAAAGGTAAGTCTGAACTGGTAGGAAGGTGATTTTAAGCAGTCTTGGTTTCCCATGTGTATCTGTTGAATAACATCAAGAAAAAAAATATCAAATGAGAATTTAGTTTTTAATCTGGTTAAAACCACACAAGCAAACTAAACAATCCAAAGAAGAGTAGCTCCTCCGTCAGCCTTAGTCACATGCTGCACTTGCTCGAGGGGTAGACTGTACTGGTGCTGCAGATTTATGTTTTTTTTTCATTCTTAAGCTTAAAATTTATGTTTTATATGTTGTAATTCCTGCTGACAAAAATTGGGTACTGTGGTTCAAATGTACCTTTAATTCATTTTAAATACTAACTAATATCATGGCTACATTTTACATTATTCAAATGTTTTATAATTGCACAACTGCAAAGTGTGTTTCATATAGTTTATGTGTCGACAATTATTAAAACCTAAAAAATTACAATAATGTCATATTTTTCATTTAGTTTCCTGGGGTGTTATTTTACCTAGTAAGAAACATTCATTTTTTGGGTCCATTTTATTCAATTTTCTTAGCCTTGTTGTCTCCTGCTGTCTAAAATAATTGAGCAATTTCTAAACAATTCAAATGTATGACTACAACCCTGAAGAGTAAGTGTTTTCAGACAGCCCATATCCACCCATAAGGGCAGTTGTGACAAAGGTACACACAGCCTGAAGTGCGAATATTCATAATGATGCATTAAGTCAAGAGTTTTAGTTGCAATTTTGCATTTATTTTTTAGATGGCATTACACGAATATTGATCAGTCTGAACTGGATTAAAATTACTTACATCGATTTTACCAGGTTAAACTGTTTAGGATTTAATGAATTGGAACACAAATGAGGACAATTAGATCAAGTTAGACAGCAGGAAGTTAATTTGCTTTTAATCCCTGTGATGTGATTCACTCAGGATGTGAGCTGGGGTTCCATAAAATAAAAATTATGAAGCACAAAATAATGTTTCTAATTATGTATATAGTGTGCAATACTGGAGTTGTCAAGTTTGGGTCTGATGTCTGCTAGAAGTCAAGATGACTTACTTGTCCATAAGTGTAGGTATGAGAAGGGTTGACTGAAAAGAGTTAAGAGGGTACTCATGCTGACTGCAAGGGACTTTCTCTCACTCCTGTATTGATTACTCTGTCCACCATGTAATTATGCCTCAGTGAAAGAAGTGGGAGAGAAATGGAGAGGGGATAGGTGGGGAAAGGGCATTTTTGTATGTTGTGTCAATAATTAAAGAAAGGAAAACAAGGCCAGATGGGATACTGGCAGAATTTGTAATGATTCCTGGATTAAAAACATTTGAAACAAAAACAATAAAAGCCTTTTTATAACATAAAAAAAATCAAAGCTTTGTATTAAATGATAGACAAGAAAAAGCTTTTAGTCATAACATCAAAAAATACCTGATTTGTAATTTTAAGTATGGTGTATTTTGAGCAGTTATAAAGCAGACCATTATACTGCATGATTTTTTGTCGTTGTCTCAGGAACTTATGAATTCTACTCTAGCTTGAACCTTTTGTCTGTGAATTTTGCAAGTTATTGTGACTTTTTTTGCCAGTCACTTCTCCTTTCCTCTACAGTACAAAAACACAATAATTCACCAACCAACTTTTAGACGTCACTCTTTGGAGCAAGTGTGAGAATGTGTTTTGCAGTTGGTGTGATGAACTTGTGACCTGTCTGCAGTCTACCTTCGTAACCCCCACCAGAAACAGAAATAGCTTCCAACAAAATATGTTACCTGACTGGAAAAAATTATGGTTTCTTGATGTTGTGCTATGTAAAACTAAACTTGTTTCTTAGGCATTGCTTCAATTTTCTGCATTTTTTTCTATTTGGTCATACAGAAGGAGAACAAGAATTTGTTTTAAACCAAAGTAAATGCATTAAGACCATGGTTTTATTTTTTTCACACAAAATACAGAGTACTTCATGTAGATTGTTTGATTTAGCATTCACATTTAAATTGGATTCTATTTAGTTTCTAAATTCAATGTATTTGCACAAACATGTTTCAAAGTCTATTGCAGTTTTGGTAAACACAGAACAAAACAAATCAAAAAATGTGTTGCATCAAAGAAAGAAAACTGAGTTGATCTGCATATGGTCAACAATGCAACAATACACGATGAGGTAATATATATATATATATTTTGTAATTTGTTTCAATGTGTCAGTTCGTCAAACACCACACCTGGCTAAATGTTGGTCAGTGTTTCATTTGAGTTTGTGTTCCCCTCCTTGGCACGCCCCTTTTCAGCTAATGGTGGTTGGACCGATGGCTTGCAACCTGAATAAAAGAGGTATTGGATAAGGATAACATCTCAGTCTGTTGTCTAATTGTGGTGGCAGCAGGCTTGGCTCAGAGGTTTACTTCTGGGTTCAAATTCAATTTTGGTTGGAATTTGTAGGGGAGAGCTGCCATTTTCTTTCAACCTTTTTCTTGTGCCTATTTTGGTAGCCATGTTGTCACTATGTAGGTATGTTACTTTTAGTTTGTAAAGCCTAAGGGAAAGTCTATGTTCTTTTCTTTTTTAAATCAGGGGTGCTTTATTGTGTAGGCCTTGACTCTCTCTAAAGTTATCGTGCTCTTGATTTTTTCAGTTTTATGTGTTTTGTTGTACAATAAATCTAAATTAAAATGTATCTCTAGTGTTTTACCTTTCTTTTTCTTTGTTGTCAACTGCCAGACAGAGTCTAGTGACGGGGTAACAGTGAGCCAAGCAACACATTTGACCATGCAACATTTAAAAATCAAGATTTGAATTAAAGCTTTGCACTGGGGATAAACTGATAGTAAACTGTGAGCATGAGTGCAACTAAACGGGATAAACATTTATTTAATTTTTTTAATATTTATTCATTTATTTTTATTGAATTTGATAAAAAATATAATAAAATAAAAAATAATGTATTTATTTATATGTATTTATTTTTAATATAATAAAAATGTAAACATTTAAACTTCTTTCAAATCAACCGATTAGTAGTTTATATTGTTGGTTGGGTAGCTCCCTAAAAGACAACTTCCTTTTATTGTGTTTTTCTGTTGTAGTTTTATTGATTAGCTCAAGTTAATTTGTTTTTCCTGCACTGAATATTGACTTACTGATCCATTGGCTCCATCAGAGCCAAAATAATTCACTTCTATTTATGGATTTTGAAATACAAAGATTAAAAATTTTAATGGGAAAAAAAATGTTTTTTCTAATTACTAGCATGAGTCATCATGCCATGGACAGAATCAATATCATGTTATTGTGCAGGAATGATAACAAATTTACTAATATGTGTACGTTAATATCCAAATGCTTTTTATTTTTGTTCTGCTGCTTGTCAGGAAGACACTTTCTACGTGTCAGTGTTCACGTCTGGCCAAATGTAATTTAGACAGTAAAACATCAATAATAATTCTATTGTGAAAGCAGTCGCCAATGCCATTTTTAAAGGAAAGGTACTAGAATAATACTGCAGGCATTGTTTTGCCCCTACAGTGGTTTAGGCAGAAATACTGTAAGCTTAAGAGCCAGCAAAAAAGCTTCACAGAGCTCCTGATGCTTTTAATAGATGGTAAAATATTTTAACCCTGAACCTTCTCTCCTCATCCTGATCATTCATTATCATTGCTCATGGTGCAGCCACACAAAAAAAAGCAGAAATAAAAAATTCCTACTTGATGTGAAGCATTCAAGTTAAACTATGAAAAAGACGGTTGGAGACTTTAACTAAAAAGTTAAAAATTATAAGATTTTAAGATTTTAAGTCTACAGACCATGACTTTACTTTTATGCTACGTTCACACCAAACCCAGTGCTTGCCGCAAATATTCGTCCTCCTCCTCTGTTTAGATGCAGAGTGAATTTGCTGCTTTACATTTGTCAGAAAATGTGTTTGTGAACCTGATGCAACTGAAATACGTGGAAGGGGCTGCTGTACGAAGTATTTAGTCTAATCGCTACATGGAAGCACTGAATGTATATCTCATTCACAATTCATAGAAGACATTATGATGTTGGTATATCAGGTTTATTTATTTTAAAGAGCTATACAAAGCATCGCTAAACACGTCTCTATGTCTGGGTTCATGAGATCATTCAGAGAATCTCAGTGTGTTGAAGTTCACCATCTACTCCAGGAGCAGCATCTGAATAATGTTGCTTTCAGCAGTACTTCCGTCCCTCTGTGGCCCAGTTTGATTACTTGCTGTCCCACATTAGTCTGAGGAGGAAAAAAATAAGAATTAAATTAGATGACTTATTATTTTCTCAATGCAAATAAGGTGAATATCTTAAAGTTCAGAACATTCAATAATCAGATTCTCCTCCATGTTTGTTTTGGACTCCACCCTCTGATTACATCATCATCACGTCACCGGCCAAAGCTGGGTTCGTGAATGGTTGATGCAACATGAATTCTTTGCCAATGGTCAGATATTTTAACTCAGATGACAAAGCCGACAGTCAAATCGTGTTGAAGGACCTCTGATTGGGTCTGTACATTGACATTACATTGAAATTGGCTGCCTCTGCCACGTAAATTGCATTTGGTGTGAACATAGCTTTCTTGGATAAACGAGAAGCTACATTTATGTAATAATTTTTCGTTTTATGTTAGGCAAAAAGGCTTTTCTTTTTAAAATAAAAAAATAATAATGTTTTCCAAAAATCTCATGGTTAATTATAATTAATGTTATTCTAACCATTTTTCCACAAAAACTCTGCCTGTCAGCAGCACACTGCGACCAGTCACCAAAAGTGTTTCTCTCATGTGTAGCAGTGGGACAGTGACTGTAAGGTCTTCCTGTTTCCCACTTGAACTCAGATTCCATGTATTTCACCAGGGATATATGTTGAGTTAATGATGCCATGTGAGGATAAAAGGAATGTGCTGAAGGAAAACACACTGTTTCACAAACAGAAAAGACACCTCGCTGAATAAAAGGAAAAAGAGGGACTACAGTAAACAGAAATGACGAAAGAATCCATTTCCCTTCTTCCAGATATTGTTGGAGTTATGACTAATTAGACTGAAATATGAGTTTTTGATGGAAACGGGATCAATTGTTAGAAATTGGCTGGGTATAATTAAGCCTCATGTCTAAAAAAAACTGTTGTACATAACGTGAATATATCAATAGACAGACAGACAGACAGACAGACAGAGAGAGAGAGAAAGAGAGAGAGAGAGAAAGATAGACATTTACTAATCAATACATTTAGTATTTGAAGGCCTTCTATTTCCCTATAAAACAATTGAAAAATTAAAATGTATTATTTTAAGAACAAATATTTAAATTAAATGAAATGCTCATGGTTCATCACCATCAGCAAATAGAAAAAAATATTAACTCTCATATGTCTAAGTAACTGTTATAAAGACAAAAAGTGCAAAAAAAAAATGCAGGTATCTATTTAGTGGAGTTCAATACAACTTCCAGCAGAAGACAGTGAAGATTAGATTCTCTTCATGCGTGAGTCTGCATGTCTCTGTGGCATTACTGATCATTATGGGATTGTAAGATTGATTTCACCTCGCTTGACGCTCGTTAAAGCTCAAGTCAATGACTGATGAGCACTGCAAATGAAATCAAACCAATGATTATTTCAGATTTGAATGATACTTGAGAGGAGATGCTCATCCTCTTGTCAAATAATGAAACAGAATTCTTGCTAGGGGCTGAATAGCCTTGTTAAGGGTTATACTATAATGTAATGTTTCACTAATGCTTAAATTAAACTGGCTGTGTTACCAAGTAGACTAAATATTACCTGGGCTTTGTTTTATAAGTACGTCATGAATGTATCAAGCAGTGTTTACAGTGGTCTGTGGTAGCAGCTCACCCAATTAACTGGCAAAAAGTGTTTTGGTTTTTTTTTTAAGATTTTTTTTTCACGTTGCAGTTTCCCATGTGAACTGCTTTACAGAACACCCACTCAAAGAGAAATTAATTCAAAAAATGCCTTTGCTTCTGCAGTTCAGTACTTTTTTTTACTAGAGGGATTCTTTTCTTTTTGATCAACTGATTTTAAATCAGTCCTTTGAATGCAATCCTGCTAAAAATGTTTTTTTCTGTGAAAATGCGTAACTCTAAAAAATAAATTTCCACCCTGCTCTCAATGACAATAACCCTTATTATAGAAAATATAGAACTATAATTTAATCATCATAATTGATGATTAAACTGATAATTTTCATTAAACAAATCTAAAAATTAAAATCAACCTAAATCGAGCTGTGAATGTGTACCTTAGCAAATGTTAAAACAATTTTGCAGAGCCCAGTCTTTTGGGATCCATTTATTAATTTTAATCCACACAAATTCAGATTTAAGATTCAGAACATTTTTTTTAAATGTAAAAGCATAGAGGTGTTCAAACTCATGGTTTAAAGAAAAGTAAACCAAATGAATGTATTTTAAAAAAAAAAAATGGTTATAATCATCAAAATGCAGATTTAGCAGGGTTAAATTAGACAAACATTTGTTTAAAACAAACTTCAAACAAGTGTTCTACATAACCAAAATACATGTTCCTAATTGGTTTTAATGCATTAGTTTCATTGTGTTGCTTTAAATTTACACAGAAGTAAGGTAGGTAACAAATAGTTATTTTTTCTATGTTGTGTGTGTTTTTATTCTCTATTGACAAAATGAAAGTCCTTGGGTACTTATTTTAGGACTTAACTTCAGTGGGTTTATATTTTTGTAGTTTTCTTTTCCACTTGATTTTTGAAGCAGGTTACAATTGTGTTCAAACGTACAAGTGCTTAAACTCATGTGGCTCATTATAACAGAAAACATTCAAAACGACGTTGCATATTCTTCTCATGAGTATAATTAAAAATGTATTACAATGTTGTAAATCTGTTTGCTAATACTGCGCCTGAATAACAAAAACCCGTTAAAACTCACTCTCAGGAGGAGTTATAACAGCAGCAGTGAGCTCACACGCTATAGGGCATGAAGTCAGGTTAAAAAGGAGGGTTTTGCTCCAAAAACAAGACAAATCACTATTGGCTCACCAAAAATCCCATGTGATTTTATTTTGTCTGTGAAATTGTCTCTATGTATATAAAGCTCAAGTGTAAATACTTGTTTACTTATTTAAAGCAACATTTAAAAGTTACCTTCAAACATGTTTCCTCTTTTAAAAAAATACAGAAGGGACACATAAAAACATGTGAAGTGCAAACTTGTAACTCAAAGAAAAAAGAAGAAGAACTAAAAGTGAAGACATTTTCACTATTAGTCAGAAATTTAGACAGCAAAATGGACAAGTTATCACTGGTGCACCTTGCCTATGTATGCATTTTTGTCTTTTTTATGCCTCTATTTTTAAGTTACAAGTTTTTAATGATGAATTCTGAATACTTACTTACATATTGTGTGTTCCATAAATAAAATCTTTTTTACTGCAGTCACCTGGGTTCCAGTGTTGTCCTCATGAAGAAAGGGTGTGGTAAAAAAAAAATCAGTTACAGACACTGAATCCGTGTTTACAACTGAAAAATGTCAGAATGTTGGATCTAGGAAGAGAGCAGTTGTGTGCCAATTAAGGTAAAAAAAAAAAAAAAAAGAAAAAGTAGTAAAATTTGCTAAATTTTGCTAATACATCTTGATGTAATACAATTACTCAGTGCAAAGGGTTCCTTTTTTTTTTTTTTTTCTCCTTTTCCTAAGGAAAGAACCAGCTTTTTAAAAAGCACCAGCTTTTTCACAGCATGAAACTCAAGAAAAAGGCAAAAACAGATGTTTTTTTAAAAACAGTCTGGTAGGATGGCAACCTATGAGCAAGACAGCTGGATGGAGGGAGGGACACAAATGAAAATGCCATGTATTCACTAGTTTTTAAAGTTGCCAATTCCTCAAAGAGTTTCAGTATCCAGCTGTGATAGTGTGGTTTGAGAATTATAATGATTCCTAAATACTATTCTAAAGCTGCATTTAAATGATCCTTAGCGTCACCAGTAAAACTACAATTACACATGACAATTGTGCTCTGATTCAGTTAATTATTTAAAGTCACTGGCAAGCAATGCCCTCTATCATCAGTGAAACAAAATATTGCAATGAACAAAAGTGATTTTTATCTGCATTTGTTTTGTCTTGCTGTGATGCTATTGAGCCATTCATTCATCCACAGCAATACCTGTAGCAATAAGAAGTTTGAGACTTTTGCATTAAAATATTGTGAGCAAGCCAAATTTGCAAGCTGCAGATCTCAGTGTAATACTACATATACACCGGGCATGTGAACTTTCAAGAATGCGCTGAGCGTGGTTTTTGTACATGTTTTTAGCATGTGATGGTCACACTGGACTGTTACTGCCTAATACTAGCTAGCACATGTACTCACAGTTGAAAGAGGCTTGGTGGAAAATGTCAAAGCGGTGTAAATCTTGTGAATCTTGCTCCAGGCTTTGTCTTTCATAGATTTATTTGGGTATGTGAAAGAAAAAAACCTGGAGTCATATAATTACAGACAAGCACAAACTACAATGAGTAATTTCTCCTCCAAAGATCCATTGGTATTTCCATTAATTAAAAGGACGCCACCTATTCGTTGCTGCCAAATCCAAGTCCCTGACTTGTTCATCTGGTTTAACTTTCAACTCACGTCCAGTGGGTGCGCGTTTTTTCATGTAGAGCCCAAAAATGGACTTATAAACTTGCCTAGGGATGCATGAATGAGATAGTTTTGAAAGTGGAAGCCTGAAACGTGCACATAAACGCACGTTTACATAGACTTTTTATTGAGAGTGATCGCTTGAACGCACATTGTTGAGGCTGGTTTGAACGTAGCATAAGAGTAAGAACTAAATTTGTAATATTTTTAAAAAAATGTTTTCCAGTTGATGCAGACATTGATTTTGTTGGGAAAGTCAAAAATTGCTTTTGATGACCTTTGGACATGAATATAAAACATGTTGAACAGATAGACAATATGACTAAAACTTGGTTCTTTCTCTGTATCATGAAGAAGTCATTATACTTCTAACATGATTTTTTAAAGATTAATCTGCTCACTGTTGACTATGGGATGTGAATTGACCACCCGTCTTAGACTGATATGCAAATAAAGTTGGGAGCACCTCATCAAAAAGCCCATTCTATCCCTGTGCAAATAGTTAAAAGCGCCTTGATCCTGTTTTACTGAAAGGAGAGGTTCTACTAACTAATGAATGAGCTTTACTCACACATACAGATCAAACAAAATTTTAATATTCAATCAGAAAAAAACTGAAGGTTAAACTTATGAAATGCAACAACCATGTCAATGTCCCAAAAAGTGTAAATATTTCTGAGTGTTTCTTGTTAATAGACATAGCCTTAGACCTTCCTAATTGCGTTAGTAAGAAGAATGCAGAAATCAGGGTTAGATAAAGGTAAAACCCCTGGCAGAAGCTGCAGAAAGACAGGAAGAATTTAAAAAAAAACTGTGTTTTGTTTCTTTATTCCTTTTGGGGGCGTGAGTGATTGCGATAAAACCATGACTTTGACCGAGTAGGACCAATCACTACTAACTAACGTTGTCTGGTTCCAACATGGCAGCGCCCATATTGTGTATAAAATGACAACTGAATTGGCTTTATTTTGTTGGACCTGGAAGTTAGCCTATGAGTGACGTCACACACTCTTTCCAAGTCTCATATACAGTCAACGCTAACAACGTATTCTTGAGTGGCCTAAAGTTGGTCATCACAACTTTGCTTCCTGAATGTTATTATGACATTTTAGTATTTGGTCTACATGAACACAAAGATCTTACAGCAGCAGTGGCAGTGACAATATTGTGAAGTGGAAGGTGTGGAAATTGAAAAAAAGAGATTACAAGCTTTTTTGTTAGTTTGTTTTGCTGTTTCTTTTATCTTTTGGCAGTTATGAGCAGCTGCCAGTCTGATAATTGCTGGTTGAGACACAGTCAAGGCTTTATTGACATCCCAATTAATGCTATCAGTAATGGCAGCATCTGCCTGCTGCTATGTAGCTTCTGGTCAACAATCTGCTCTGTTTTTTTTTTAACCTCATAGTTCACAAACTCATATGATTTGAAAAATAAATTTAAAGTTAAGTCTATTGCATCTTTGAGTTTTATGTAAAAAACGACAGTCATTTTAGTGAGTAGTACCTCTGTTTTAAGTTCATTTTAAAAATGCATCTTCTTCCGGAGCTGGCCACATGTGATCATTTATAAAGTGTGAAACAAGCCAACATATAGAGAGGTGTTGGAATGTGGTTTGTGAGAAGAAATATTATGGAGAAATAGATTGCCAGGAAAGGAAAAAGAAAAACGACAATATTTTCCTTTGATTTAAGACCCAGTGCTCCTGCATCAAGAGTTGTTGTTGTGTTGTGTACAATCAGCATGCTCTGTCACTTAGCCACCAGATAACTGATGTTCTGCTACCCTCATAACCAAAAGCTATCAGCCTGGCACCTCTGTTTGTGTCTTCCCTCTTGCCCCTCAAGTAAATTACAGCTTAACAGTTCCAGATAGCTGGATATCTTCCATTGCCTTCCACTTCACTTTTCACTGTCCATTGCTTAAACTTGCCACTTTTTTTTTTGTTTAAATTACAGATAAAAAAAATATTTTGAAACAATCTGTTTACAACTAGATCTATAACCACATTTGAGTGCTGACAAGTTGTATATTTTATTCTGCTCCTGTGCATCGCATTTTTTTATTTTTAAAGATCCACTAGAACATTGTATTTTTGGTGTTTTTAGCATGTTTTCGTAACATTTTTCTGATGATGGAGGACATAAATAAAGACAATTAATTTTTTTTCTCATGAGAATTTCTTTCTTCAAAAAGGAAATCAGGAGCAGACAAAAAAAAAATGCTGTTTGAAAATAAACACATTTATGACATTGAAAACATGCTGGGTGGGGTCACAAGCTCCCTGCTCCCCTCCATTCTGATGCATCCACTTGCAGACAAGTAGATCCATGTACATCTTGGTTTTCCTCATTCGAGCTGGAATCTGGTTCAAAACTGCACAGCTGGGTAGCTTTAATATTACTTGCCATTTTTGTTGCACCAATTATGTTAGGTTGGAGGTGTGAGGGATCATGCGCTAAAGAAAGCGTGTAAACAGATGGGTGACAGTAAAGGTGGGTGGGGTTACTCCATACCAATGGTCTCGCTCACAACTCAGTGGAGAATTTTTTCAAACAGCAGAGAGATTTGAGCTGCAACCATTTTATTTCTTTCTTCATCTCAACTTGCTTAAGGTCTAATTAGTTTTTAAAAATCTTCTATATTTAAAATGTGGAAACTGAGTACAATGAAGAAAAAAACAGTTTTAACAAGACAGAATTTTAATTAATTATTTAGTCATTACATACCCACACTTTGACTGAATGGTTTTTGTGCAATAATTATAATGATCTGCTTGATTCTTGTAAGAATAACCACCCAACACTTTGGGTGTTTTCTATCTAGCTACCATTCTGCCTTCCAGGCAGGAGGTGTTAGCAAGAGGTGACAAAACTGCACCACTCCGCTTCGTTAACCAAGCCAGAAATAGAAGACTCAACTGGAATTAATTAAGCCAAATGTCACATGGCTGAAGATTAGCGAGAAGAAACATAGCTGAAAGGGAAAAATGTTAAATCTTTATGTGTTTCAGGAAATCACCAGTTATGTGGGTGAAGGTCATTTGTCATTGAATGGAATCACATGGGTGGTGGAAGACGTTTAGGAGTTAAGTCAAGACTGCCATCAAATCATTATTTCAGAGATTAATTTCTTCAAAGAGAAAAAAAAAAATAACAGCTTAACTCATAAATCACTCCAAGATCAAAGGTTTTCATGCAAAATGTACACTTAAATATCTGTAGTTGATTCATGACTAAAATATTTTTATGAAAAGATTTTTTTTAATCCCAGAAAAAATCTTTCCTCTTCTTTTCATTAGTTTAAAAGTTGCTTCAATAATTTTGATTTTTCAAATGCTTTTTGCACATCCTTTGTCATAATGTGACAAAAAAAAAATCATGTTATAATTTAAATCTCTGCAAATAAGTCAGTAAGACATAATACATGTATTATTTTCAAGAGTCAAACCAAATTCTTCCTTTTAAAATAATTTAAAAGCTGCAACATGTTGCATCAAATATATTGCATTAAAATATATTAATAACTGAAAAAAATAATGTCTAACCTGGTGCTAGACAAAGCAGAAGAAAAGTACTTCAGTTTACTAATTCTCAATCACTGACTTACTGGCTTTTATTACTAGGTTACAAATTGCTGTAATTATATTGTGAACACAAATGTTATCTTTAGAGAGTAAATTTTGTGTCGCTCAAATCTAGAAAACACATTGCTATTTACTAGTACTTGAGTTTTTTTTTCTTTCAATTTATGTCGTGGATCAAAATGGGAGTTGCCATTTCTAGAGGCTGTCAAACTGATCTAGGACGTGTCCTTGCTGTAAAAGAATCCATCTGCAGGTATGTCTGTCTGCATCACAGGCATCCTCTTGCTCATTCTCTCTCCGACTTCGAGCTGTGCAACAGCGCCTAATTTACCCCGGCTTCAAAGGCGCTGCCTAACTTCTCTCCCACATGACTTCGCTTCCCAGGAGGTGCCTGTCTCTCTCTTTGAATCCCAACCAAACAGCCTTTGATGGCGTCTTTGTGCATTAAATGAGTCAACTACATTCGACTGAGAAAAATATGCACGGTCTGTAGTACAAGCAAGGATATAAAATGGGAAAAAGAACTCCAGCTTGGCCCCATTCAAGTCCTTACAAAAGCACAGTTTTGTTGATTCATGTGAAGCTAAATGTGTTAAAGTCAATGTTAGACAAAAGTTACTACAAATATTCTCAACATTTAAACCAAGGAAAAAACTGGAGCTTGTGTTTGCCCGGGACTGAAGAAAACATATCTCTTTTCTGTCAATAAGATATAGTTTGTTGTTAAAAGTAAGTCGTTCTACTATTACTTGAAGATACTTAAATACTTGGTAAATGGCGTTTACTTATATAGCGCTTTTCTAGCCTATTGAAGGCCCAAAGCGCTTTACAGTTACAGACCCATTCACCCATTCACACACTGATGGTGGCTCCCCTGCCGAACACTGGCGCCAACCTTCCATCAGAGGCAATGTCGGGTTCAGTGTCTTGCCCAAGGACACTTCGACACATGGGCTGGCAAAGCGGGAATTGAACCTGCAATCCTTCGATCACAGGCCAACAACCCTTTCCACTGCACCACGGCCGCCCCATGATACTTGCATTTTAACCTAAAGTGGTTGCACAACCATTTTGGTTGCACAACCATACCGTTGCGCACCCATTTTACCCATTTTTGGTTCATTTTGCAACTTAAAGGACCAGTATTTCAGAGGTGCACACACATTTTTAGCATTCAAGCTATATTTGAAAATCAGCTCTGAAAGATTTACACATACAATAATTAATTATAAAATCATACTTTGACATGGTCATATTTATGTACTTATACACACAGATTTATTATGAAAAACATATCTTAAAATGAATCAGACATTTTTGTTATTTAAATTGATACATTTAAATGAAAACTTAGATCTTAACATGATAAAAAATTCCTCAATCATTTTTCCTTCAACAGCTTGTTGAATTGTACCTATGTGTCATGTCAACAATGTGCCAACAGAATCCTTCCCTGTGTGTTCTGTTTGAGGTTCTGTTTGAGTGACTGACCTAGGGCCAGGAAAAAGGAAGAAAAACTCTGCTATATCTTCTATTGGAGTGTGGTGCTCAGTTTAGTAGAAACATGCATGCAGTGACTTATGTATTTGAGGATGTTCAAGTGGCCACTCTGCATGTCCATGAAGTGACATACTTCACAACAAGGATGATGATTGGCTGATGGTATTTTAAAAAATGCATGTATATTTGGGTTGTCAGCGTTAACGCACACAATCATTTTTTTTTTTAAATGAATGAGTTGATAAATATTAATGCAAACTAATTACATGTCAGAAGCGGTCATCTTCTGCTCCGTGTCGGATGGTTCAGGCTTCCAGAGTTCATTAATTTCTGAAAAAAACACACACTTTTTCGGGCCTTATCCCATTTATACTATGGTCACTTACATAAAAATATATATTCAATTGATTTTTAGTACTTTAATCTTGTTTAGTTTTTTTCGGTTTTCACAAAAAGCTGACTTTTTGATTGGTGGTGCAGCTCGTTGTCACGGTAACACAACAAAGCATCACTGAGCTGCCACTGACCTCGACTGCAGTGGCAAAGAAAGCGATATATATGCCGTCACAATGCGTTTAATAAAGCATCATTTCAGAGAGCTAGTTCACCTCTTCCCACTTGTTTTTGTCCAGAAGATGAAGCAAAAAGTTTGTTTTAAAGAAGCCTGGGCAGTGATATAGAACATTTAGGCTATGTGATGTGAACTTTTAGTTGCTCATCAACATCCAGCAGCCAATCAAATTTGAGTATTCACCCAGACCATTTAAAGTGGAGAAACACAATGTTTGTTATTTAAAGCTATGTATCAGCATCTTTGTTTTCTTGGAGTAATACTGCAGACATACAAGTCTTTACAGTTCTGCTTATCTTACCGTTGATGTGTTTTGTGCACAAAAATTGCATTTATGGGATATTTTAGTTAGCACTTTACAAATTAATACATTTCAGACAATAAAAATGAAGGAAAAATGTTCTCTTTGGCCTTTTTTTTTGTTCAAAAGTCACATGTTGTGTAAAATTGACCTAATAAAACATTATGATTAATTGTGATTAATCACAATCCAAAAGTGTGATTAATCTGATTAATTTTTTAATGATCACTTGTATATTTATAAATATTTTTAATGATTTTTTTTTTGTTTGTATTTTTGATGAACCACCATCTACTCACACCTCCCCAATTGCTTGGGCTTGAGTTTTGGGCGCCCCTGTAGTAGTAAAATGTTCTCTTTTCAATATGCTGGTGTTTAGACAATTATTTGCATTTTTCAATATGCAATGGAAAAGCCACAAGCTTGATGTTTATTTTCTCTACACAAAACAAGCTGTTACAAATTTAAATTGTCAGTCTGTTCGTCGGGCCTCGCACTCCTGGGAGTTGCTGTCTTCCTCAACTTTTGTATTGTACATGCTTCAGGGATTATTAGAAGCACGTCCACTAATCCAAATAAAATTCCATAAAGATTATTTTAATTTTCTAGTAGGTTTGCTGGCAAAATAAAAGTCATATTAAAAGACGTTATGCTGCAAGTCTCCAAAGCCAATAGAAGCAAAGAAAAGCATTTATATGGCACCAACATAAGGATTGTGGTTTTGTGTATTTGTGTGTTAATTAAATCAGGAATCCAACGTATTTTTCTATAGTTTTACTCAAATAAAAATTGTAGCAAATCTGTTGACAAAAACTTTTTAAAGATGACATTTATGCTCCATAAGATGCTGCACACTGGCAACAAAAAAATACTTTATAATCACTTATTCAGTAACATTACTTACTTAATACTTACATTTTTCTCATTTCAAACACGTCTTTTTTAATGGTTTAAATTAAAGGTGGGGAAAGCAACAAATAAAAAGATGCAACATACAGAATCACGACAAGTTTAGCAGCTTGCCCATAAAGGTTTGTAGCTTGTAAATGAAAACAATGTTTTTTCCTCTCTTCTAAACCAGAGGTCATCTTGCAAACAATGTGCTCGTGCTTTATTCACACAAAACAAATCAGGCACGTTTCAACTAACAGTTTGTTATTGAGTTCTGCTTAGATCATATTATTGAGAAATTGCATGAGATAAGCCATCTAACTCTATGTGGTTTATTACTCTGTAGTAAATTTATTAATAATGCCATATGCCGTACAGTGGCTGACAAATCACAGTCTAATGTAATTCCTCAAGGCTGCAGAGAAAACAGGCCTTGCATTCTGGTGAGGAAAATATACCGCAACAAATCAGTGAGCTAAAAGAGAATGGCAGTGGAGTCTAAGTGCATTTATAAGCAGGGCAGCTCTATCCAGATTCCCCCTCCTGTGGTTCACACTTTTATCGAATACCTTAATGCAGACGTGCAATCAGATTAGATCTCAGATTCAGCACAGCACCAAATACTTGCGGTATCACCCTGCATAAACCCATCATATTTCCAGAATGATACGCTTGAAAGGAAATATCTATTTTTTGACAGCAGTAAAAAAATGAAAAAAACGTAAAGAAAAAAAAGCTATGCTGAAATTTCTATGAAGCTTCTGCTTTTACACTTTATTTTGTGCTTTTATGTTTTTAAGAAGACGATGATTAATTTCCAGTTAAACCTGCTCTTCCTTTACAACATTGTTTCCAATAGCAGCATACGTTGTAAAAAGGTTCAAAGCACAGTTTCTTAGGCTTTCATCAGTTTTTGCTTAAAAGAAAGTGTCATATATATATATATATCCTCCCTTTTCAGAAAATGTTCTTAATGCACAAAACCTAAAAATATGAAGCCAAGTAGCAGCCAAGTAGAATGGTCATTTCCTCAGCTGTTGTTATCAGCATCATGTCATCTGTTGTATATTCCTCATAATACATAAAAAAGTATGTGGAGTATGTGTTGCTCCAACACATGTAGCCTAACCACAAATCAGAAAATGAACTTTTTAAAATGTTCCTTTTATTTAGCAGGTTTGTGTTAACATCCTGTATATTTCTGTTGAATAAATGGGCACTCCCAGCATCTAGGATTCCCTTCTACATTTTTCATCAACAAGTAAGCACAGCAGAGATGTCAGACTCACTGCTTTGTGACGACTAAAGCCTTAGACACAACTGCCCTGATGGTTGTCTGTAGGCTGTCTGCGAGCAAAAAATAGGCAAACCTGTTCAGGACACACAGATGGCCCATAAGAAATGGCAAAGCTGTAGATCACTCGGTGAACCCGTAGAACAAAAATGGTCATGCACATTTTTATTTTATGTATATGCTACAGGCAAGAGACTGTAGCGAATACTTACTGTATCCATCACGTAAAAAAAGGGTGAGGAAGGTGTGTGGAATTTTTTTTTTTTACCACCCCAAATCTTGTACATTGTGCAAGGAGCCTATTAGTGCTGTTGATGAGATACCTGGGCGATACATTTGAACAATGCAGGCAAAGTGCCAAAAACTTGCCAAAATATGTTTGTTTTTCATTTTTTATGTATTCTTTATTTTTGCAAAGTAAAGTTCAGAGTAGGATCCTATGTAGGCCACTGTGAATGTTTTCATCAGTAAAATTACAATATTGATCTATAAATAACACAACTGGGCTGCACGGTGGCGCAGTGGTTAGCGCTCCTGCCTCACAGCAAGAAGGTTCCCGGTTCAAGCCCTGGCTGGTGGACCTTTCTGTGTGGAGTTTGCATGTTCTCCCCGTGCATGCGTGGGTTTTCTCCGGGTACTCCGGCTTCCTCCCACCGTCCAAAAACATGCTTCATAGGTTAATTGGTCACTCTAAATTGTCCCTAGGTGTTAATGTGCATGGGTGTGTGATTGTGGCCCCTGCGACAGACTGGCGACCAGTCCAGGGGTGTCCCCTGCCTTCGCCCATGAGTAGCCGGGTTAGGCTCCGGCAACCCCGTGACCCCGAAAGGGATAAAGCGGATTGGAAAATGAATGAATGAATGAATGAAATAACACAACTAAACATGTAGCGACTTCATCTTATTTGTTTCCATTGTCTGTCTTGTTTATTTTTATTCCTCTTTGTCTATTATGTGCACAAGTAATTCTGTAAATTACCTGCAATCCATTTCCCCTTTCTTAGCTAGATGATAAGTTTACACACTTATTGCAGCACTATTAGCATCATAAATAGCAGTGGTTACACTGAAAAGCTGTCACATTTGATTAGGCATCTATAAATGACAGATTTAATTCTCACATTATAACTTGTTCTGTTACATCTGTGCAGTCTGAATTAATCATTAATATTCTTTTCCACAAGGACAACATTAACTTCATTTGTCATTACTGAAGGATGAAGTTCAATTAAAATGGGCACTGTTTTAATGTATGTAATTTTCTGTGAATTCTGCTGAAATTTCTGCTCTGTATAATAATCTTCATAAGCAAAACCAACATGCAGAGTGTGATTCTAGTGTAACCCTTAATTTTACTTATGAAAAATCTTTTTTTTTTGTCGTTCAGCTGAAAAAAAAATGCTTTCTCATCCTCCCTCCACTTTAATTTACTGTCAATTTCAATTAAAAACCATAATTACTGCGCTCCCTGCTTGATAAAATGAATCCATTTATGGGGAAGAGATGACACTGATAGTTATTTCTGAGTTTGAATAACCTCCACAGCATGGTTGTGATTTGCAAGTATGAATTACCAAGATAATATACAACTATATTACATTATTTGAATTTATTTGCTGCAAAATGTATTAACAATTTTCCTTTTTATGATAATGCATCTATGTCCAATAAATGTAATGCTTGCATGTCAATTTTTTATGTTTTTTATGTGTTGAAGTGTTTAGGTGATGAAACGGTTTGGCTCATGTGTCTATATATTTTGGGAAAACAGATTCATCCACCAGAAAAAAATAGCACGGGTCCACAAAGTTGTTTGTCATAAATTACGTTTTTCATAGTGTAATTAGAAAAGGTGCATTTTTTGTACATCATTTTAAGGTTATTATTATAAAATGAAATATGGTGTCTAGTCCTTGAAGTAAGCTTCATATTAATAGAGGCCTCAGGCTCACTGTTACCAGAATATGAACTCTTTTTTCTCAGTGGGAGATACAAAATAGCCAGCAGCAGAGCAGCAGAGCATAGAACTGTGCAAACAGGATGCTTCCATTGATGGAAGCTTCCTAAAAAGGTAGACTGCTATTGCAACATCACAACACAAGCTGCATTTTTGATAGAGATGTACAAGTGTCTCTGGAGTTTTCACTTGATTTAAAGTCCCACTCTGATCATCTTCTCAGCTCTCTTAAAATTTTTTTTTTTTTTTTTTTTTTTTTAAATTATCATTAGGGCTGCACGGTGGCGCAGTGGTTAGCGCTCCTGCCTCACAGCAAGAAGGTTCCCGGTTCAAGTCCTGGCTGGGGGACCTTTCTGTGTGGAGTTTGCATGTTCTCCCCGTGCATGCGTGGGTTTTCTCCGGGGACTCCGGCTTCCTCCCACCGTCTAAAAACGTGCTTAATTGGTTACTCTAAATTGTCCGTAGGTGTGAATGTGAGTGTGTATGGGTGTGTGATTGTGGCCCCTGCGACAGACTGGCGACCAGTCCAGGGGTGTACCCTGCCTTCGCCCATGAGTAGCCGGGTTAGGCTCCGGCAACCCCGTGACCCCGAAAGGGATAAAGCGGATTGGAAAATGAATGAATTATGGATACGCCAAAATTTAGCCAAAATCCCAAAACCTGTGTGCTTTTCTAAGACCTAGATGCTGTAGAGCAGAAGGATTTATTAGAATTTTGCTTCAGAGTTGTGGGTGGGACTGTTGGCATGGAGTTACTCCCCCTCGACCCATTCCCGTTACTGAGAGTTATGTCAGAAATGAAAACAGCTGTTGATTATGAGCCTGAAACTGGTGACTGAGGGATAATTCAAAAACCTGACAGCTGCCCGCCCATCATATTTGTTTTACCTTTACAAGGTCTGCTCCTGATTCACAACAATTTGGATAAAGACATACTAGGAAATGCCATTTTTAAATTTGATTTCCTTCAATAGATGTCATCCATAATCAGAAAAAATGCCACAAAGACATGTTAAAAACACCAAAAACACAATTCTTATTGGACTTTGAACATTGTTTTTTTTAAGCCCTGAAAATTCAGCACAAGAGGCAATGTGACGACAGAAAATATTTAAAGGCTAAATCAGCATGATTTTTACTTTCAAAATTAAAAAAATGTAAACTAATAATGTCATTTTGGTTTTATACTCATGTTGCAATGTTGATGGCCGTGGTGGTCAGTGGAAAAACACCTTATCAATGTAACAAACTAAATAACAAACTTAATATGGGGAGCTAAAATGTGATTGGTGACAAAAATGATGTAAAAGCATGACTAAAATTGGGATTTTAAGTATTTTCTTCAAAACCCTGACGATCACAGTAACAAACGCCAGCAGGCAGCTCCAGCTGATGTGGCAGGTTTTAATAGAATTTATGGTTCATGTCATGTGTGGCTGCTTTGTCCAGTGTTCATGCTCCCCACAAAATAAAATACTTTAAAAAGAGCCAAGCTACTTCTTATTGTTCATGAGTTTTGCCTGTGACTATTTCAGATAACTTTTGTTTGGAAGCGTGCTCCTGTGTTTGATCAATCTTTATTCTTAACATCTTAGTTCAAAAACTGCAAATGGAAGAGTCATTGCAGGACATTGATTTCTGCATATTAAAGTTCTGCATTATGAAACATAAATTCTTAGAAAATGCACTTGCCCGGCATTTCATCAAAGTCAAGAGGCTCATGTGTTATTTCATAATAAAACATGTTTTCATGCATTTCTGGTGAGGGGATGAGAATTTGCACTATAGCGTGATGATTCCACTGTGATTTATATATTTTTTATCCTCATCTGTTTTTTTGTTCAACAGCAAAAACAGAACTCGACTTAAGTCTACCATTGATTTTGGTAAAAGTTGTCATGTCGATGCTTTAGTTGCTTTTCTCTTTTAAACATATTTCTGAGGTTTGGTGCAGATTTATAGGGTTACACTAAATGGTCTGCTTAAATGGGCACTGGATCAGTCAGTGAATTATGGAAAACCACTGCGAGAATTCTGAACTAACCTCTACAATAAATTTGCCCTTTGCCAAACAGCAATTCACAAGCCATCTCGCTTCATCTGTGAAATGACGAATAAATGTCCTTTTTTATTGATATTGAGCATCATGTGTTCTCTTTTCCCGGGGGCAGGGATGGCAAAGACCTCTGCGACTCATTAATCTGTTAGATTGGAACAGTCAGAACATTCACGAAACATGTTCCTATCTCCAGCAGTGTGATTCCTTCCATGAAAAAGCTTTCCACAAACCAGATGGAGGAATAGAGGGTATAACTAATTTTTTCACTTACAAGAATATGCAGTTTCTCAGGTTCTCCATCGCACATATTGCATAGATCAGTCTTTTAAGTTTGGGAATAAATGCAGTACCACATTTTTGTTAAGAAATGTTCATTCAGTATAATTGTTCAGCATAATTCGTTCAAAAACGAGTTATGCTTTTTTAAACTCAACAAACTGAAACCTGCCAATTGAATCTTTTAATATTGTCAAGGAATTTTGCATATTTTATATGTAGTTTGATTTCTTACAATGAAATGTAATGATGAAGTGGTTCCATGCTTTAAAAAATGACCTTTGTAGTGTTTTAAAAATTGCAAGAATGTCCTTAAAGATCTAAAATGCTTCTGAATCAAGAAAAACAACAATTAAGTGGACCCTTTTCTCTAAGAACAAAAATGTCCTCTTATTATTATTTCTGACAGTCCGCTAAAATAGCATGGATAATGCAAACTGTCTCAGATTTCACCAGAGTGTCATCATATTCTGAAGTAAATACCTCCAACTCTGTCGATACACAAAAGAGATGGCAAAAAGTTTACACGAGGAAACTGGCAAAGCAAACCTTTCCAACTTTCATTCAAAATTCCAATGTTGTTTAGGCTAATGTTAGCAGCATTCAGTCGCCTTCCAAATAAATAAAGTTCCAAAGTTTAAATGTGAGCACCATATTTTTGGCTTTGTGTCATAAGGGGGAAAGCAGACTGTGAAAAATACCGTAGCTGAGGCATTACAAATATCTAGGAATAAAAAAAGTTAAAAACATCTGAATGTTTTGCAATCTCAGGAGTTGGATCAGTTTAGAACTGAATGTGACTAAATAAAGATAAATGTTTTCTGTTTTTTTTCTTTTTTTTTTTGTTCTTGTTTTTTACCTTTCCTTATCAATTTATTGAAAATCTCTGATGGCAAAACAATTTAGTGATTTTTGTGATGACATTGTTTTTTGTTTTTTATCAAAAGTGATGCTGAACACAACAAACACAGAGTATACATGTAAAATACTGTGGAAAAAATTACAAAGAAAGATTTTAAGACTTTTTAAGGCTGATCTAAAAACATAACAACATAACACATTGATTTGTTATCAGCTGACATTGCAAATATTCCTTCTTTATTTAGATAGCTTTTCTACCTTTTAACACCAAAGATGTAGCCAGCGACACAGAAATAACATGCTCTTTGGCATACCTTGACCG
Organism: Adrianichthys oophorus; assembly: GCA_036245035.1. Lineage (NCBI taxonomy): Eukaryota > Metazoa > Chordata > Actinopteri > Beloniformes > Adrianichthyidae > Adrianichthys > Adrianichthys oophorus. The sequence goes on along the minus strand of BSAI01000096.1, from coordinate 12,897,436 downwards.
TTCACGTTATCTATGTCAGTCCGATGATTCTTGTGTAGAGAAAAGCAGCTTTTCATATTGGCTGTGCACTGATATGCGACAAATTGCGTACTGTATAACTAAACAAAGTCTCTTTTCACCACAACACAATTAACTGAATTATGTTGATATAAAAACACTTCACTATTGTAAACGTTTGCATATTAGTGCACTGCAGGACCTCAGATTGTGTATGTCTATTGACCTGAAATTAAAATTGTACACACCTGACACGCAAATCGCATTCAGTGTGACTGCAGCTTAACTCTTCAACCACTCACAGGATTAAGGTGAATCAATATATTCTGACACTGACACTCTTAGACCTATCTTTTGAGGTGGTCTCGGTTTGTTTCCAATTGGACTGAGTTTGCTCTGAGTTTCCACAGTCTGAATAAGCTCCGTACTTAGAGTAGAACAACCAGATCAAAACAGACACAGTAGTCAGGAATTTTGTGATGTAGAAAGAGTAGAAAGGAACCAGCCAATGATCTATGTACAAATGTAAAGCAATGATTAGACACAGCAATTCATTGAAGTGTGGTCACATGAATGCAGGCTCATTAAAACAACTTTTAACATGATGCACATTGCTTCTTACACTGTATTCCCGACAATCCATTTGTCGTAAAAACGTCCCCTCCTCAGCAATCATATTTCATCATGCTGCCACCACTGTACCAAAGCAGCAAGTAAAAAGAGTTGTACCTGACATTAATACAGATGTTCAAAATTGGTCAGTGAAATATAAAGTTTGAATACGTAAGTGAACCATCCTGACAGGGATTCCAAAGCATGGCACTTCCATTATTCTTTTACCTATTGCTTTTCCTAGCTCTTATAATTCCTGGATCTTTAGTCACGTGGTTTTCTTTAAAAGCATTGATTTGAAACAGAAATATCCAGTAGACGACAGTCTGAATACAGATCAAATACGAGGTTCGGGACCAGATCGGGATCTTATTAAGTGGACTCGGTCCGGACCAACAGACTTTTTCAGTCTGAATATACCCTGAATCTTGTTGACACATGTATAACTTTTGGTGTAAACTGAATTCAAGTCCTACAATATTTAACATACCTGGAAAGACACTTAATTGTTGCAGAAGTTCATTAACAACTAACAAGCCATTAAGTTGCAGTGAAAAAAGTTATGCATTGCAACTGCTCCATTAATGATCTTCTGCAGAAGAACTGCCATCTTTAGTTTTAGTTGACAAATGAGCAACAACACACAACTCAGGTTGATTTAAGTTTGTCAGATATGTGTCAGACCACAAGCATAAACATTTTAAATGGCTTGCATCTCTGCCAAACAATGCAAACACGTTTTGAAGTGCCCGGTTTTATTAATTAAGCCATGCAGAACATTTGTTATGCACTGTGACACGAAGAGAAGCTTTGACATCTTGCTTGTACTGTTGTAGCAAATGTATCGGATCTGTTGCAATACAGTGTAATGATTTTCTAAATGATCAAATATGAATTCTGCGTGGCCATGTCTCAACAGAGATGAGTTAGAGCTGAATAGAGATGAGATTGAAAGGCCTGTTGAAATGCACAGTAGGATGCTGTGTGCAGACAGAGCAGACTAGAGTTGTGCAGCTATGTATACTAATGCCACTGAGTTCCCCACGAAAGAGCAGTGGGGAAGGACTAGCATATCTAACACCATACTGCAAAAACAGTACCAGTTCTCTCACATGCTTTATTGATTTATCTGCTTGACCTTACGGCGTCGATGACCACAGGTGTCCTAGGAAAAAATGGTAGTCTTCCCCTCAATACTTCACATGTATTTTTGTAGTTGTGTTGTTGTGTCTCTACAAATAAAGAAGACTGAGTTAAGATTTTCTGCTGGGTGCACTGGAAAATGCATTATTAAATAATTTCTTGTAGCGCAATAACACATTCCAATACTTGCTGAGAAGTGGTTTGCTCTAATGTGATAAAAAAGATTAAGCGCCCACGCTGACGAACAGAGCCTGCATAATTCTGCTTCCATATTCACTGTTAAACCTGGCAAAATCTCTGTTTAATTGCATTGAGTCAACAGCCGTCAACGATTTGTCATTTGGCTAAATATTATTTTTAAAATTCTCCGTAACAAGTTCACTGCTTATTCTATTCTTCTGTGCTTTAAGTACTGTTGTGATGGAAGTGATGATGGGAAAGTAATTTGTTGTTGGACAGGAGATTAAACTCCACTTTCTGACAGGTGAATCAATGCAGGCCCAGAAAAACTCTTCCCTCCCGCATCATCTTCCCACACCTAACCATCTTCATTTTTGGTATTTATCATCCATCTTTAGGCCGTCTTTGGGTTCCCGACAAGTCAATTAAGCAAGAGGTGCCTTAATGGCTCTTCACTGATGATGGAGAATCTCTTGTGTGAAGGAAAAAAAGGTGACAGACTTAAAGTATGACACTTTGACCTTTGAGTCTATATTCAGGCTAAGAGTTGTCTGTTTGAAGTGAATTGTCATCATTTTTCTCCTTGCAGTAGAATAATAATGTTAATTTACAGTGTTTTTAAACATACAGTAAGGCAAATTACCACATTACAGTTCTTATTTTATACAGTGTTTAACAAGCAGTGTCCTTGCAGACTGTCCTTTCTTCTTTCACTCTGTCACTGAAGTGAATTGGTTGACCTCACAACCATAGCAACTTTATTTACAGAGCAATTAAACTTTCCGTGCAGACCCAAAGTGCTGTACAATCATGTAAACAAACAAAGAATATAAAAGCACTACACACTATAGACTAAAATGTACATGGAATGTACATGTACATACTTATTTCAATTTTTCTCTTTCAGCCCACATTGGACAATGAAATAATTAAATATGTCATTAAATATTTCATTGTGCTTTTAATGGCTATTTTAATATGCTAATGCCGCACATATATTTACAATTGTATTTACTGATATCCAATTTTATGGATTTAATGCCCATTTTAAATAATTAATGACACCTTTACGTAATAATTTAATGGTATATATATTTTTTTCAATTTGTTTCTTTCAGTCCTCTATACAAAAAAACCCAAATTAGGTTTTAACTATGGAGTTTTTAGCCTTACACTTACTTCATTAAACAGCACACGCATGACAATGGTATGTTCTATTTTCATCACATCCCTTAAAGTTGCTGCACAAGCCTCAAGGGAACTGCAAGACACACCGGCACTTCCCTTAGGTACGACCACTCCTCTCTACAGCTAAGGCTCCCGTAGTCTACAGGTCGACCCCCCATATGTAAGCTGCAGCAGCAAAAGTAGTCCCCTTTAACCTGGCAGTTGTTTTTGGTGCTTTTAGAAACAGGTGACCTAGGAGGCCAAGAGGGAACATAAGGGTGTGGCAGCTCAGAGACAAAAACAGGTACCGAGCCATGCAAGGCTTTAACTAACAAACAGGAGAGTCTCAAAATTGATTCTAAAATGAATGGGCATTTGTGATGAAGCTAAATTAGGAGAAATAGGATCATAGTTATGTTTTCTAGTTGAAATGTGTGCTGCATTTTGTACCAGCTGAAATTTATTTGGTAAAATAAAACAATTTGTTATTTTATGGGAAAGAGTTGAGAACATGTGGAGAACATTATTAATAAATGGTAGAAAAAGTAGCGATTCCCCTTGCTGGGAACTCCTGCCTAAAGAAACAACCTGGCTACATAACGGGCCCGGTGATGGTTCTGCTGGCTGAGGTGGGGATTAACTCTGGCATTTAGGTTTTTGTGGGACTTTCAGTGCTTGACTGAGATCTCCACGGGAGTACACAGTAGAGGTTAAGCTGTCTGTCCAGTGATGACTGAATTATCAGTTAATCTGGTTTACATGCCCGCTAAGCAACAAAGAGCTGCATTGTTAAAAGCTGCCAAAGGTTATTCTGGCTGTTATAGCATGAAACTATGCAGATATAATAAATCAGTTGATAACAATGCTCCAGACTGCAACTGTTACACTGGAACAATGTGGCTACTTAATGTTTTTTTTTAATATGGCCTATTTTTGAATTATCAGTGTTCATTCACTGAAGCACCAGGAGGAGACACAAGAGTGTGTGTGTGACATGTGAGTGACAGAGGGTGCAAAACAAATGTGACATTCTTGTCATTGGCACATTGTGGGTGAGAACAACACTGTTAAACCTGAGTTTTCTCCTCCTGTGCTTTTCTTTCGACCTGAATTGAACTAGCAACAAGGAGTGCCTGCGATTCAGAAACTTCGTTGTTCATACACAAGCTGATGACTGTCTATTTCACATGTTTGCTCCAACAAAAGATCCACAAAACCCCACTCTCAACAGAATGATCCTTTTCAAATGTCAGGCAATTTCTCAACCTCAGGGTGAGTTTCCTTTACCTCATGGTGGCGGTACCAACTATATTACTGCCAGCTCTTTGAACCCACTCGCACAGCTCGGTAACCTCAGCTGACGAGTTGACCCAAAACACATTACCTATTATTAGTGGTGTTACTGATGGCAGTGGTTGTTGGCAGGCATTCAGCATGCTGCAAGCTCTGTACTCTCCAAGAAACCATTAGTTAAATAGGCCCTGTCTAACACTGTTCACAGTTCAACTAGGACACATTTCAAGACACCAAGTGATGGTTTTCATCTTCGAGGCTTTTCAGGCCATATATATATTACATTTAGTCCTACAGACTTACACCTCTTAAATTTTAACCCCAGTCAGTAGAAAATGTGTGAGCTGAAAATAATATTTTTCATCCCTAAAGAATCCCATCCATCTGCTTTGAGCAACTAATACCTGAACATACACCACTGAACGAGATTTTTCACGTTTCCATATGTGTACAGTCAAAGCTGAAGTTTGTCTTCTTTTCCCAAACTCCAAGGCTTTTCTGGTTTGGTTTCTTGATTGCCTTTAACAGATTAATCCAGTGCTGCTCTGTGAGAGGTTTTAGAAAAGAGTGGTGGATGCTTCCGCGACTGGCTGGATTATTGACTACCTGACAGTCACACATCAGTTTGTGTAAGTTTCAGCTGGGCCTACAGCAGCTCAGCAAGTCACTGAACATCCTGATACGAAAGAGTGACTGTGTGTTAGCAGACAAAACTGAAATCCTTCAATGAGACAAAGATAAAACTGAACCTTTGAGAGATAATTCTCCTTTCCATCTTTATTCTCGGAACCAAAAATTACCAGAAATAAAACTGGGAGTGAAAATGTTTTCTTCATTTATTTTCAAGTCTAAATTCGGTCCATTAACACTAGAAGTGATGCAAGCAACTTCTACATAACACACTCTTTTTGACATACTGTAACTTTTCCATCATTTACATGATCAACATGAATCAGCTCATTCCGACACAGAAAAAACTACTTTGAACCACTATGCAGCACACTATTAGTTGTAAATAAGCACAAAGATGCTTTACTCTGCAACAGAATTAACGAATTTATGTTGTCTGCGTTAAGTACTTCACATCTGTAAAGGGTTGCATCAGCACAAGGCTGCTTTTCTCCTTCGTAAACGGTTGAAGAGTTACAGTACTCAAAAAAATGTTTAAGGGTTAATAAGCAGTAGACTTGTTATGATAGATTTAACTCTGATATTGCTTGCCATTTTTGTTGCACCACAAATTCTAGCTTTGGGTTGTGAGAGGCTGTAAGCTAGCAGGAAATCGTGTAAACAAAGGGATGATGGGATATCAGGGGAGGTTACTTCTGCACCAACTGCCCCATAACTCAGAGGCAAATTTCTGATGAACCCTTGCTGCTCTGCAGAAAATATGCCTTAAAAATGACATACAATTTTACAATGGATAAAAACATAGTTGGAGTGAGTCTTTAAACCAGAAGAATGATGATCATGGATGGATTCAACCACAATTAAGTATTCTATTTTTTTTATGATTTTTTGACATAAACCACTATTTAATATTGTTTGATTCATTGGAATAATGGCAAAATTATGAAAAAAAATCTCACACGGAAAATGTTTTACAGAAAAAGATTTGCTGAAAGCGGCTCAAATTAGATTTAGGGCTTCACATGAACATAATACGTTTTTTACAATATTAGAATCAGGAAATATTTAAGTACTGACTAGCAAGTACGGATTAGACCTTAGTTCAAATGTTCAATATTACTGACACAACATTTACAGACACCAGATTGATATTTTAAATATTTAATGTCTTCAAATGGGAGGCATGCATTGAAATGAAGTCATGAATAAACTAATCCTAAACTTAAATCTGGTTAGCCATAGATCAACAAGCATGACCCATGGGAAGCAGACACAGTGGGAGTGCAGTTATCAGCCAACATTCATTCACTTTCTTTTTGATGCAGAATTACTGTTTACTGACAGTTGTTTGTTGCTGTTTGCGAGGCTGGGTGTGTATTTTTGTGTGTACTCGTGTGTGTACTTGAAATGACAATGACTGAAACAGCTTTCCTCTGAGAATATAAAGGCTCGTGGCACATAGTCCTTGAGTTTTGAGGTTATCTCATTCAATCACTCCTTTCCCCTTCAGTAAACATATTACAAGCTGCAGAGAGACCCTGGTTATATATGATGGCTAGCAACAGAACGTGTTTTCCTGTGTTTGTGTGTTCCGACCTTAACATGTAACCCTACTGAACTGGATCTACATGCTTTCAATTAATGATTTAAGGCTCTGGATATTTACATGAGATGTTCTAGAAAGGACTGAAAACAAGAAAATGATACATATAGAGGGCAGGCGTGTTGTGCCATCTGTGATGTGTGCCAGAGAAAGACTTTAGCTATTCACACCTCTGTGCATCCTAATGCATCCAAGTCAATGTTGATGACACCTACACTGAGGCAGTGTTGCATGTTCAGAGAGCCATGCCATGGTCTCTGACAGTCTGCATAGAGATTTTGACAAGCCAAAACCCAAGTGAGAATATGTTTTTAGCCATGTATCAGGGTCAGAAAAAGATTTTCAACCTCCACTAGGAATGGAAAAACTTGGTAATCAGATATAATAAATATGTTATTTATTATTTGCCCTTTTCTTATTATTAAAGTGACTAACAGATGTTTTCTCTTTTTCCAAGATTTGGAAACAGATCACGCATATACTATTTGAATCAAAACGCAGAATGATGATGGAGAGATGCAGGGATTTTTCTTCTCATAACATCCAAGTCTAACTGAAATGAAAATGTCTTTCTAGTTTCAGTCTGCAGAAGAAGACATAAATCACTCATCTCATGTTCTTTTGTGATATTGGTTCCTGATGGTGCTGCTACAAAACAACTGCCAGCATGCTATCAGCGCTTGGCATGTAGACCGTAGAGCACATTTGTTTACTTTGCCTCTCATTTACTGGGATTTATCAGTGGCGGACTTAGCAGTTTGAGGGACCATGGTGAACAATAAGATGGGGCCCTATGTGGTTGTCTAAATCATTTATTGTTTTTCAATCCTTACCGAGGGTAAAATGCCTGGGACAAATAAATGAATAAAACAATACTTAATGGAGTGGTGTCAAAAAAAAAAAAAAAAAAACTTCTCAAAATTACAATTTTCTGCCCCTCCTTTTGCCTTTCCTCTGTTTTTCTGTCTTCTCATTCTTGATTTTCTTATCTTCTTTTTGAGTTCCTTGTTCTTTTCCCTGTTTTGATTTTCTTCCTGCGCCTTTGGAAGTGTAGCAACAAATGTTTTGTTTTCTCTTTGCTTTATCCTTTTTCACAGGTGGTTGATTACTTTTTTTTGGAAGTTCTAAACTCTTAAGAGTCCTTCTCTGCCAGCGAACTAGCTGTTGGAATATTCCATTCCTGCAATTTTACGAGGGGAGGATGAAACACTTTCACATGAGCAGTCTTATGCAATCTCAGTGATTTTTTTTTCTTTTATTTTGACAAAGTCAAAAAATGATGGCCATGAAGATTATTTCATCTTAGTCTTCAGCCACAGTTTCTTTTTTATTGTACATATTATAAGATAATTGGGAGTCAGATTACGTTTACTTGAGTAATTTCCTTGAGTAAATGCAAGTCTTCATTCAAATGTAGTGAAGTAAAGATCACAAATATTCAATCAAAACGTGTAGTTGAGGAAAGAGTAAAAGTTGCTTATATTTGTGATTCTCAGTACAAGTACAAAGTGGCAAAAAAACGTCCTGAAGTAAAGTAACAAAGTCAATTTACTCAAGTACTTTACAACTCTGTCAATAACTGAACTAAGAAGCCAAAAAATGTAAGCACAAGTTGGATGCATAGTCAGTTCAAAACTCACTGATCTTTTAAATAAACTATGCAAATGGAAGCACAGTACACTTATTTAAGGTTTTTCTGTCAATTTCAACATCTAGGCTCAAGTTGATCTAACAAAACGAGCTAACTGGAACAAGGTGCAACTGCAAAAACAGTAATTTTGCTTTTATTTGTCATAGCTTTATCATTTGGATTTATTTTAGCTTTTTTAGCCAAAAGTAGACTTTAATTATTGTTCATTATCAGCAATGTGATGCATTAAACTGCACAGGATTGGTTTATACTACCCAAAACACGAGCCCCCTGGAAAGAAAAAATCTTACATTTGGAAAAGTTATTTTCTTTCTTTCCAATAATTTCTTATTTTAGGAAAATATTCTAGTCACTAAGACATGTTTTCATGACGGCTGAATTATTTACGACTGTCTCCACCTACAAACAACAATTAAACATTGTTACAGCTGATCCATGGTTTATTCTTGGCTCATTGCACATGTTCAGTACACAAAATGAGAGTCCCACCAAACACAGTTGTGGATTTCCATTTTGATGGAAGGTTTAAACTTTTGCTGGATGTTATAAAGGATTTCCCAATCAGAAAACAGTCAGGCTGTGCGAAGATTACAGTAAGAATCCAATTTGTGAAGAAAATCACCAGGATATTACTCACAGAGAAAAATTAGTTGTGATGTGGTTTTCTCCCATGAGTGACCGACAGTATAATTCAACCAAGCTGAAGAAGAGGTGCCTACAGCTGGTGTTTTCCCCCAAGAATTATGCAATTATGAAAACTATTCACCTGTGATCAAAATAAAACTTGTTATCCATCTCTTGCTGTCTTGGAGAACACAAAATGGGCAGGGAAGTGTGTGTTTCCTCCAACCTGCAAAGTCTTCTCTAACTAGAGGACCTCTAGAGCTTGTGCCAGTGCAGTTATCACTGCGAGGCTTACAGTTTTTATAATTAGCCAGCTCATTTGGACATGCATCGGTAGTTTTTGCCGGCATCTATTTATAAACACTGCTCTTCGTCTTTCAAAATGCCCCCTTTGCGTTTCAACAAATTAGGCAGCTCATTCGTGACAAGAACTATATAAATATAAAACAGCTTTTTAACTTTTAACACATTACTATGAATGCACATCTTTTGCTTTACAGATGCCATTTGAATAGTAACTTCCCCATAACTTTTTCAAATCTTGCCTCCTCTGTTTTCCTCATTTCTATTGCCTGACTGTCCTGCCCTGTTATTCAAGCATACCTGTACCTTCTCTTCTCTTTATTTTGACTCTGTCTGTTTAAGGGTTAGTGCCTCCAGCTCCAGCCTGGTCTGACCTGCTTGCCTGTGTTAATGTGTTTGAAGGCATTTGGGCAAATTGGCCTTTGATCACCTAAGAACACCCCATGATAAAACACGACAATTAAAGTTCACCTCACTGGTTTGTTGTGTTTGACTCCTTTGTTCCTGCAAATCATCTTAGAGAAATGAATGGCCAAATAACTCCATCTGAAATCACTGCTCCTCCTGGTCTGTCTTGACCCCATCCTCTTTCTCCTTCCTCTTAGATACTTTTTCTATTGCTCTCATATTATTTCTATCCATTCTCAGTTGTAAACTTCAATAACCTTTGCATTGCAAACTGGCTGTGGGGTCAATCCGCATCTCTCTCATCAAGTATGATTAGTCTTAAGCAGTAAATAATCTAAAAATGTGTCATCTAACTGCATTTTACTTCTGCAAGTTGTTATCAGGGTGCCATATCACAACTGTGTGTTTGCGGTTTTATCATAGACTGGATTAAAGTGTGAGTGATTTGGTGAGATATGTTTATTTTAAAAATGAGAAGAAAATGCAGGAGGTGGAAGTTGGGGAGAAAATGAATATATCATATACGTCTGAGAACAGATGGGAGTGCAAAAGCTTGTAGTTGATTATTGAGGTTAATTGCTTTTATTTGCTTCAGTGGTCGTAGTCTGTTTAGATTATTGTTATCAGAGGGATTGGAAATTCAGTAGGCAGAGGCTGCTGAATTTTTTAAAAGATCCCTTCTGCATGCAGGTGCGTCATATTTCTGTATTTTCCAACAGAAACAACTGGATACTATTGGAAGATCAGTGGAGACACCAGAAGCTTTGGCAAATATGACATGGAAAGAGTGGGATGTTTTAACAGTTTTGGAGGATTTAAGCATTATTTGTTTCTTAAAACCAAACATTTTTACTACTTGTAATTAGTAATTAACATTATCCAAGGACTGGACTTAAGCTTCATGCTTTTTGAAGCCCATCAAAAAAAAAAAAAAAAAATCACACAGAAACAAAATGTAACATCAACTTGACAAATATGCTGTAAACATTAATTTATAATATTTACACATTTAACCGTATACATATACAAATTCACAAATACATGGATACATGTTTACTAATATATTGTTACATATCACAAGTTTCAACAAATCACTAGCCTATTTTTTTTTAGTCATGACTAAATTAAGATCTGCATCCAAACAATAGCAAAGTTCAGTCCCAAAAACAGAACATTCCCATTTTATTTCTAACTCTGCATGATTCACACAGAAAAAAAAAAAAAAAAACTCAAACTAAAATGTTCTTCTCTTCTTCTAATAAAAAATGACTCAACAATTAAGGGCAAACTACTTTTAGAGACACAAGAAAATGTCCAGTATTCAGAGCACAAAATCCACGAATGTAACCGCATTTGTGGATTAATGAAAACCAACTTTATATATTACTCTAAATGCTCTATTTTTGAGTTAAATATTGGATCATTTTTGTTTTTTATAGATTTCTCCAAATGTCACTACAACACTTGAATTATGGTAGAATTCATGTTGAGAATAAAACATGCAAGCATTTTTTGCTCAGTATTCTTTTGGCTTAGTGGATTTTACCCATTATTTTAAAGATTTTGTCATTATTTTTATTCAAAATGTGGTTTCTAACTAAACTTATGGTCAATAATAAGTGTGAGGAACTTTGTTTCATCAATGTGTTTGATTTGAAAATGAAGTTTTATACTGTCATTTGCTTTATTTGCACCAAACACCATGAATTTTGTTTTCTTTTCATTCAAAAATAACTTCTTTTAAATGTTATTATTAAGAGTTCTGGTTCTATTTAAGCTATTTTTTTTTACATTTTAATTGCATAATGCCGTGCCAAAAGGACATTTAAAGTCCCCAAATATATATATTTTTTTTATTGAATTTATTGAGCAGGGAAATACAAGAAAAACAAAAATTGGGCTTGACTCAGTTTAAAACTATTTTTTAGCAGGTTCCTGCTCTGCAGAACATTTAACTCAGACATACAGCATAGATGACAAGACTAAACCTAGCAGCTATACCATCACAATAGCACAAGGTGAAGTGGTAAAGGGAACTTATGCTTGCTAAAAGCAGCATAATTATAATTAAAAGACCACTGGGAACATTTTTACAAAAGATCAAAAGATGATCGATGTGGGTCTCTAAGTGAAACATGAACGTTCTTTTAAATAGACTTAATGAAGTTAAAGTCCTGATGTCTTGTCTGATAATATTCTAAGCTTTTGTGAACCCATAAAAGAAGTATCTCTGTCCATAAGAATGTGTAAATAAATTAAGTAAAGAAAACCCTATACTATAGAACTAGTTAGTATAAAGACTTCAATTAGTGAAAGAAAAGCATGAGAGTTGAATATTCATGCTTTTCACTTTTATTAGATGAAACACACATACACATATATATACTTGGAGAGTGTAGCTGCCCATGGAACTGCAATGAGTCTCATCTGACATCAGCTTCAACAGAAACCCTTTGGATAGATAAAAAGAAAAAAATATATATGCATGTGTTATTGTGTGAGTATATTTCTCATTTCTTTCTCACATTGGGTGGCAGAGTGCTTTTAGTTTAGCATTTATTTAAATGCTAAATCAGAATTCTTTGTTCCGAAAATTAATTACACAAAAGCTGTGATTCTGCAAAAGAGATGTTTACAATTCTGACAGGGGTGGATGTTAAGTAAACAAGTATGTTTTCTTTAAAATAAACTCATATAATAGTATAATACAATAGTTTTGGCAGCTGTTCTGGGCTCATAAATCTGCCTGACAGTGTCACATTTCGAGCAGACCACCAGAATCCAATTCATCTCAGTTATATCCACATAAAACCCTCCTGCTATTTCATCTAATGAAGCCAGGCAGTTTTTTCATTTCCTCCCTGTCTTGCACTGTGTTCTCATGACAATAGGCTCCCTGTCCAATACTGCCAAGTGCTTTACCGCTGTTTGCTGCAGTGCATTTCAGACTCTCATGGCTCCCCTGAATCCTTAAACTGCAGGCAAGGAATCAGAACAATCCACAGTTAACATATTTCTGTAGTTAATGTGATTTTTTTTCATATTGTAGAAACAAACAAAAGGCATATGAAAAATGATTGCACGCATGAATTGTACTTGACTGGGACTATGCTCACTGGCGTGAGCTTTCTTTACTGCTAAATTGTCCTGTTCAAGTTGAAAGATTAAAAAAAATAACACACATGTATCCTCTTCCCGAGATAGTAGAATACCTTAGTAACCAAAATGTAAAGTCGACATGAGTAGAAGACATGACTAAGAATTTCAAAGGTAATATTTAAGATTTTCTCTATAATAAGTTTTTTTTTTCTTCAAATTACTGCATTCAGTGGTCTAAAACCCCAATGTAAACGGTTTAAGAGGCTCATTTTACTTAGATGAAGTGAAGGGTTTTACAGGGACACATCCATTTGCCTTAAGATGTAAGCACGACTTCCCTTAAGGACACATTGTGACAATAAAATAGTTTCTGCAAACATTTTATAAATGTATTGCTTTTTGTCCCAAATATTTTGGGCTGTAAGTTATTTTTAAAGACCTAAACACAACGTAATTATCCTTTTCAAGCTAAAAGAGATAAAAAAATAAAATGCTGACATAATTTTGCTTTGTACCTTATCTGTATTAGAGCAAAAAACTGCATTAGCGTGTCACATTCAAGCAGTTTAAGTACATAGTTTTAAGATTAAACTCACGACCTATCTGAATGACCTTTAATTACATTCTTCTTTGCACTAACGTGCCTTCCTCTTCCCTCATGATCTTTTTCCTGCAGCCACATTCAAGTCTAGGATATCCACTGTCAGCTTAAAAAAGGATCACACGAGACTGTCATTGTGCAGATGTGATCAAAGCAGCCTTCACCAGGCCCATATGCGCCGTGCCAAAATAAGAACTTGCATTACTTTAGAGTGAATAACAGCAGAGGAATGCCAAATCGTACTCATTCATAATACAGAGGGTTCTCAACATGCAGCAGCCTGCAGATCTTCTTACACTGGCAGCTTCTATATGGCATAGGAGCAAAACTGAACTTATACAATAAGCTGATCTTAAAATACTATAGAATATAAAGGAATACATCATGTTTTAGCAAAAAAAAGCACATTTTTTATTTAAACATTCATTTTTAAATTCAGCTTAAACAAATGTAGCCCTAAAAAGTAGGTTCAAGACCTTAAGACAACATATTTTTTTGTTACACAGCAAAACTGTAGTGGAGTGCATCGAAATGTATTTGTGAATGAAACATAAGAAGAAATCATCAGGAAGTGTATCTTTGGAAGCCGTTCATTTCAAAGATCCGTCATTGGGCTCTTTTTTTATATTTTTTACCTTGAAACAAGCCAGTCTATATGGATATGTGCAATTGAGGAGTTGTAAAATAACATTTTCTGATGATAATCAATGAGTACAACCCATTTATTGATTGACATGTGATGTATACTGTATAAATAAGTGCAAGTCTTCAAGCCTATTTATAATTAAGATCATTTATAATAACAAAAAGAATCATTTTCTTTCATTCATTTATTTGTGTATTTTTTTTAATTCAAACATGTTAGCCTTACATACAATTATGTTACAATCTCATATGTAGTTACGCATTTAACCATGTGCACAATATGCATTTTACGTTACAACCATGTTTGAAAGGAAGCAGGCAGAAGAATTACTTATTAAAGCCTGCCCCTTAATTCTTTAAAGATACATTTTTACAATGGTGGCAGCTTGTAATAATATAAATCACAGCTAAAGTTCATCACAACATTCCCTATCAACAGAATAATGACCCCAGTATTTGTATGTGCCCATACGTTTATGTCTGCATATATAGTTTCACATTTTCACTATGTCTTTTGTCTATTTTTGCACATATACAATGCATGCTTATTATCTATAATCATCTATTTTCATTGCTGAAGTTGCTTGAAAATAAATCAATCAGTCAATCTCGTCTCTTTGATTTGTTCATTCATCAAAGTAATTTCATATTTTAGGTAACTTTTTAAAATCTTCCTATGTTGTCTTGAGAGTTATTAATTATTATTTTTTTATCGCTGATATTGTTAACACTCTATCATCATTTTGTAGAAGGAAATATTTCCCAGAAACACTCAATTGCTTTTAACTAAAGAAAACTAGTAACAAATATGATTCATGATATTTATCAAAATAGAATGCCTACATCATGGTACACAAACACCTACCAAAGGTCTCTCCTGCTGGTGACAGATGCAGAAGGTGGTTTTTATTTTGTCCCAGATTCTTATCCATGTGTAAACATGAACAATGCAATGTCATTTGGCACGGAAGGAGTGCTTGACTTTGCATGATCACTTGTGTAGAGTGTGACCGTGCTACATTGAAAACGCATGAACAATTCCCAAGATCTGAGATTCCCAACAATCAGAATTTAAAACGGTGGCAGTTCTAGCTTGAATGGCACCCTGGGCAAACAACATAACTAAAAAAAAAAAATCCAAAGGGTATAATAGCAGTTTTTTGTTAAATTGTTTAAATATGAAATTTTGTCTCTCAAACTGCTGCCTTAATGTGAGCTTGTACATGCACAGCACATGACAGCATAACAAAGGTCTGCCTCTCAGCATAAGTGCCAATTTTAGCAGGAAAACCCAGAGTGCTGGCCCATGGCAAACATATGGACACCAGGAAATTATTTGTGCAAATTGCACTCTATAAAGGAGGGAAAACTAATAAAAGGGGCTTAGTGAAGCAGGATCCATTTTACAGTACATTACACACTGAGACATTGACAGAGAGAGTAGGGGAGATAGCATAGAGTAAGGCAATTGTGTCGTCGATGAATGTACCCAACTTTTCTTACTTCATCATTTATCTTCTTTCAAATGATTTCCAACCTCTGCACCAGCAGTTTGCACCAGCAACTGAAGATTCATCTGCATGTTGTAGAAGCCTTAGTCAAGCAGGTGATGATGAGCTGGGAAGTAATCTACATTTATGAATTCTCACTCAGCGCAGAGTTTTGAAAAGATTTGGACTGGCTTTCTTCTACTTGCCCCTTCATGAACCGCCACCTTAATGTGGTGGAGGGGTTTTGAGTGCTTGAGTGATGTCAGGAGCTATTCTGTCTGGGATTTCAGCCCCTGGTAGGGTCTCCCACGGCAAACAAGTTCTGAGTGACGAACCAGACAAAGAGCGGTTCAGAACAGCGGTTTATGAGAAGAACAATCATAGATCCAGTTATGTTTCCCGGATTGACGTTACCGGGGCCCCACCCTGGAGCCAGACCTGGGGTTGGAGCTCGTAGGCGAGCGCCTGGTGTCTGAGGTTGAGGGTTCTGAAACTCAGTCCCTTGAGAGGGGTTGGACCCTCTACCACTCTGGAGTTGCTCATGGTGAGAGGCAGCGGGCTAGTGTGGGCTTACTCGTGAGCCCCCAGCTCAGCCGCCAAGTGTTGGAGTTTACCCCAGTGGATGAGAGAGTCATGTCCCTTAGCCTTCAGGTGGGGGACAGGTCTCTGACAGTGGTTTCAGCTTATGGGCCGAACAGCAGTTTGGACTAATCGGCTTTCTTAGTGTCTCTCGAAGGGGTAGGGGAAAGTGCCCCAACAGGGGACTCCATCATCCTCCTGGGGGACTTCAATGCCCACGTGGGCAATGACAGTAAGGGTGGGGCGTGATTTGTATAAATGCTATCCCTGATCTGAACCCGATCGGTGTTTTGTTTATGGACTTCTGTGCTCGTCATAGTTTGTCCATATGAAAGAAGCTCAGTCTCCTGCGAGAAGCTTAGACTTGAGTCGCTGCTCCTCCACGTTGAGAGGAGACAGTCGTGGTGGCTCAGGCATCTGGTCCGTAAGCCTCCTGGATACCTCCCTGGGGAGGTGTTTTGGGCATGTCCCAATGGGCAGAGGCCCCAGTGAAGACCAAGGACACGCCAGAGAGAGTATGTCTCTCGACTGGCCTGGGAACGCCTCAGGATGCCCCCAGAGGAGCTGGAGGAAGTGGGAGAGGGAAGTCTGGGCATCTTTGCTTAGACTGCTGCTCTTGCGACCTGGTACCAGATGAGCGGATGAAAATGGATGGGCTAATGGATTTCTTCTACCTGTTACCAAGATATTTGCATTTATTAACTGCATGTCATTTTAAAAGTAATTTTTAATACGAAGATCTATTTTTGGGGGTTTAATCAGTGATACAACAAATACAAGCCTTGGACCTTCATTCAAGATAAAATGCATGTGCACAACAGCAAAACTAAACCTTGACTTTCATGTTTTCTTGGAGCTTTACTTCAGTAACTAACACTGCTTGATTAATGGAAGTATCCAGTCTCGCCAGAGGAGAAGATAAGCTGCATATCACTGTTCTAAAGCCCATTTTACATGACCTTGAGAGAGCACTATACATGAAAATGAACCCAGGGCGTCTATTAGCTCATCCCTCTCACTTTTGGCTCATCTCCAGTGTTAAAATGTCTAGTTAAATTCTAATTCACAGCCTCAACAGTCTGCTGTTGGTGAGTAACATACAACTATGTAACTCGGAACTTTACCTCAGTGTTGAAACTAAATGTTTTTCAAATGATCAGTTCATACAGATTGCAATGATAAAATAGGAATAATTACATTCATGAGGACTCACAGTCACACTTCTCTGTGTAAAAAGCTCCTAATGATGTGTGCCTACTGAACTCTTTGGTTACATCTTTATAGGTGACATCAAAAACCTTTTTTTTTTTTTTTTTTTTTGAACAAAGTGTTATATCACTAACAAGGCCTTTGTCGTGGTAGCATTTAGTTTATTTCACTCCTTGAATTTCAAGAATCAAAAGTAAAGCAGTAAATCTGAAAGAATGTGGTTTGGATTTGACAAAAAGTAATTTCATTATCAGTTTTTTAAGCATGTTGCCCAAACAGCTTCACTAAAACTTTTATCAGCATTTGCCATTCCTTTGCTTTGACAAAAAAAAAAAAAAAAAGAAAGAAATAGAACTAAAAGAGGTTTCACTTTTTTTATTTCACTGTACTAAGTACAAGTAAATGCATTAATTTTTAAAATATGTAATTATGATGTGTCCAGAAAACATTTCCAATGTGTCAACTGTTTTGAGTTCAAATGTTATATAGTTAAATCTTTATTTTCTAACTGTGTTATTTTTTTACACCAATTGAACCTCTGTATTGTCTTTGTATATAAGAGAGTAGGTTACTGTAGTCAAATTATTTAAATGTGCACTCATAAATCAATCAAATAAAAAAAGCTGATCAAAACTCAGTTTAGATCATGTCTCCTCAATGTAATGTAATTTTAAAAAAAATACTCTGTAGGGGTTGGGCCAAATTTTCCCATGTCTCAAAGTAAAGTCACGGCATCGCTTCCAGAAGATTTAAAATCTAGATGCCATGACTCCCCTTCAAGATCTACAACCTGGATGAAGTAAATGAGGACCTTAAATGAGTCAATGCTTTACCCTTTTTGTCATCTTAAATACAGCAAAAATTACAATAAGATTTGGCTTTATTGGGAGAAATGTTTCCTTTTACATGATTTCAGGAGGCAGCACAACTACAGGGTTTAATTTGTGTGCAGCAGTCTTCTGCACAAAATGTTTTCCGTACACCTCTGCAAGGCTCTTTTGGCTCCCAGCAGCACAGTGACTGAAAGGTCAGCCTGTCTGTTCATTTCACAGCGTGATAGATCAGCAGCAAGCTAATACCAGGTGAGCAAGTGCTACTTCACACCATACGCACGGAAGGAACGTAAAACCCTTTTCATTAATTCATTAATTCATTTTCCAATCCGCTTTATCCCTTTCGGGGTCACGGGGTTGCCGGAGCCTAACCCGGCTACTCATGGGCGAAGGCAGGGTACACCCCTGGACTGGTCGCCAGTCTGTCGCAGGGGCCACAAACACACACCCATGCACACTCACATGCACACCTAGGGACAATTTAACAGTGACCAATTAACCTATGAAGCATGTTTTTGGACGGTGGGAGGAAGCCGGAGTCCCCGGAGAAAACCCACGCATGCACGGGGAGAACATGCAAACTCCACACAGAAAGGTCCCCCAGCCAGGACTTGAACCGGGAACCTTCTTGCTGTGAGGCAGGAGCGCTAACCACTGTGCCACCGTGCAGCCCCCTTTTCATTAATCAGTAAACAAAAGCAATTCTATGCATTTTCTTGTGCTATTTTTTTATGGTTTCAGTTTTATCTATTTTTCTATGATTTTTTTTTTTTTTTAAATCAAAATCATATTGTCCTTCCTAGAATTAACTAATGACAAACTAAAAGTGAAACATTATTTTGGATTTTGTCACATTTTTTGACTATAGTAAAGCTGACATTTATGATTAAAAATGTAACAGCAGGGTCATTTTAAATAGATTTGACAAACCTTTTTTCTGCTGTTACGTTTTTGTTTTGTGGATCCTTTTTTTGTTTTTGTTTTTGTTTCATGGAATGAAATAACTGAATAAACCTGATGGAAGGCTGGCAAGCTGACCAATCAAACCACCTGGATCTTTATGAAGCTCCTGGAGAGACTGATGAGTCTCATCTCATCATCTTCCTTCAGTTGTGTTGATGTTTGTGGTAAAGTGAGCATATGGGATGGTTTGTGAACAGGGAAGACAGGGTACATTCCATGTAGCTTAATTTCTGTTGTACAACAGGTAAACTGGTTGGTGCCGCCTATTGTATGTTTTGGTCAGTATAGAAGAAAAGTCTGGTAGACTTTATTTTCTTGTTTTAAATTCAACAGAATAGTTTAGCTTTGTTTTCATGACTTCTCTCTTTTTTGTCTTTCATAATGAAAAACCTTAAAGTCAATACATTTGTGTTCCTTCTGTCACCGCAATATAAAAATATTATGAAAATGTGACGTTTCATCTTCTGAATCCGTTGGTAGCTGTGATTTCTGATGGAAATAAGCAGATCAATGACTAAATACAGACCTCCCAAAGGAGTACATCTACTTTACACAGAGGGGACATTTACAATGTTTTGACCTACCTCCTTAGAAATTATAATCTCATTCTTTGCATTTACAAGGTCATCAAAAACACAAAGTATTTGCTGCTTTAGTGGTTAAGAAATGCCAAAGATGCTTAGAGGTTTTAAAAAAGGGTTTTCAAATATTTTCTGCAGTGCAAGCACAACCAGAATCATATTGAATTCTCTATCATTGAGAAAAAC
The DNA here is from genome assembly GCA_036245035.1 of Adrianichthys oophorus. Taxonomy (NCBI): domain Eukaryota; kingdom Metazoa; phylum Chordata; class Actinopteri; order Beloniformes; family Adrianichthyidae; genus Adrianichthys; species Adrianichthys oophorus. Next base: position 12,877,639 of record BSAI01000096.1, on the reverse strand, counting down.
GTTTCTTTTCCCGAAGAAATCTGTTTCTGCAATGCTATATACAGTACACGGAAAGTGTCATCACTTAAAAAAAACAGTTTAGACTGAACTTAAAGTGTGTGTCTCTTTAATCTGAGATCAAAAGTTTGCTGCAGCATGAAAGAAAATGTATACAATTAAATTTTGGATTTAGAGCCAACAATTGAATACAGCACTGCAGTTGCATTAAAATATTGAGTGTTGGTTTGAGTGGTAACAACTATTTAAAATTAAAATAAATAAAAATAAAAAATAAATATATAATAAATCAATATAAATAAATATAAAAATAAATAAAAATATATTTTCCCATTTAATTCAAGTGATGTTTTAAAATTGTTTAATTTTAACTACATATAGTCAAATTTATAACTTACAAAGACAAAAAGACATTTATAAGTAAATTATAATTATAATTAACTATATTTTGTGCCTTTTGCATACTTCCTCCTGTACCACAAATGTTCTAGAAAACGTTAAACAAATATAATCATCTTTCTTTTTTTTTTCTCCTGTACAAACCTATAAATTGTATTGTTCTCTCATCTCATTACACTTTGCAAATTTCAAGAAAGCTAAGAAATATGAGAGTTATGTTTTTACATTAATTACTACAATTTAAGCGACCGTTTATAGCCTGAAACTGGTAGTTTATCTCAGATGCAGTTTAACTGTCAGCTGTTAAGTTTCTAGCTGCAAGGATGTTCAGCTTCCATTGTTAAGGAAGCCCCTCTGTTCTTTTTTTTTTTTTTTCTTTTTGCTTGCAGCCTTTTTAACTAACAAGGAATCCACTTAGCTTAAGTCTCCAGGGACAATATTTTACTTTTAATTACAGCAACTTTATAAGAGCTGTAAACAAAATATATCAAACTTTAAAGTATAAGTAGGGCAAAACTGTAGAGAGATGAGAGTTTAAACAAATGCATTTGCCTGAAATTATTTTATATATTTAAGTATATCATAAAGTGCTCTAAAATATTGCACAGTGTCTACGTTTCAGTTGCTTTGTGGGTATTAAGCTAAAATAAGTTAAGAAAACCCCTCAAAAACATTTAAGCTTCCTGTTTATTTATTGTTGTAATTATTTTAATGACTCTGTTTAACAACTGCATAATGGAACGCATTCTTTCTAATTACTCGGTTACTGAGGAGTTTGGTCCTTTCAAGCCATCATTAGAGCAGCTGAGAGTTTCCAGGGGCACTTTCCTGTAGAGATAATAATATCAACCTCATCCAGCTGAAATAGAACAGTCTGTCTGTGATTTTTGGCCACAGTGAAGAGTGAAAGACATAAAGAAAAATTCAATGGTGGTCATGGGTGCCTCTGTTAATTCCGTTTTTGTCACCTTTGATTTTCTTTTTCAAAGTCTGATTTTTTTGTTAAACATAATTTTAGCTAAATCTGAAAGACACTGAAAATCAAGAAATATTGACACAATGGCTAAAAACAGCTAAGATCTCAGTTCAACAGGACTGTGAACTTTTGAGTTTTAGCTGAGTGAGTTGATATTGTAAAGACTATTTAGGGAAAAATATGATAAATTATCAGTATTTCAGTTTGTTGGGACAACAGAGGAAAGTATTTGTAAAAGATGTCAAATTTGTCAAATAGCACGTTTCAAATATACTTTACAGTAATGTTGATGTTTTTCAAGATGTACATATTTTTTGCAAATATATATTTTTTAAAACCTAAAAACTAAAACTCTGAATGACCCAGACTTCCAGTTACCTCCTTAAAACTAAAAATATTTAGACAGGAGTGTGGGGAGATGCACCATAAGGTGAAAGTAGAGGTGTCAAAGGCCAAACAAGGGGCTTATGATGACTTGTCTGCTAGGTTGGATATTAAAGAGGGAGAGACTGACCTATCCAGATTAGCAAGGCAGAGAGACCGACATAGGAAGGATATGCAGCAGGTTAGAGTGATTAAGGATGGGGGATGGAAATGTGTTGATAGGTGTCAGTAGTGTCATGGAAAGATGGAAGAATACTTTGAAGAGTTGATAAATGAAGAAAATGAGAGAGAACTAAGAAAAGAAGAGGTGACTGTTGTGGAGCAGGAAGTAACAAAGAACAGTAAGGGTGAAGTGAAGGGAACATTGAAGAGGAAGAAGAGTGGAAAGCCACTCGCTCCTGATGATCCACCTGTGGAGGTATGGAAGTGTCTAGGAGAGATGGGTGTGGAGTTTTTGATTGGGTTTTTCAACAGGATCTTAGGTGGTGAGAAGATGCCTGAGGGATGGAGAAAAAGTGTGATAGTACCCATTTTTAAAAATAAAGGAGATGTACAGAGCTATGGAAACAACAGAGGAATGGAGTTAATGAGCCATAAAATGAAAGTATGGAAAAAAAGTAGTTGAAGCTAGACTAAGAGAAGAAGTGAACATTTGTGAGCAGCAGTATGGTTTCATGTCAAGGAAGAGCACTACAGATGCAGTATTTGTTTTGAGGATGTTGATAGAGAAGTACAGAGAAGGTCAGAGAGTGATTCAATTCAAATGTATTTATATAGTCCATTATCACAACCATAGCTGCCTCAATGGGCTTCACACCGGTATTTATGCAAATAACATAAAGTCAGTCATAAAATATACACCATTACTGGTTGCTAAACCAAGCTAAACTGACATCCCTGCCCTTAGACCCTCCTTCTCGGTGAGGAAAAAACTCATAAAAAAAAACTATCTTGGGGGGAAAAAAAGAGAAACCTCAAGGATGTCCACATGAAGGAGGGATCCTCTCCCAGAACAGACAGGCTTATCTAACTCTACAACTACATGTTTAAATAACAACTACATGTTTCAATAGTGTAGCAGGGTGTGCTTGTGACAGTGAGTGGTATCATTTATGTTTTGTGTAAAACCAACATTATCTAATAAAGCTGCAAATACATTTCCTAGACAGTCACTAGAGTCATCAACATGAATATTAAAATCCCTTACTATTATTATTTGATCAGAATCTAAAACAGTAGTCGATAGAAAGTCAGAAAACTCAGTAAAAAATTATGAGTACGGGCCAGGAGGACGATAAATAATTATAAATAAAGCAGCTATTTGAGTCTTCCTCTTTGGGTGATTTACAGCAATATGATGCTTTCAAAGAAGTTATAAATGTGTTTGACTTTAGTGTTAGGAAGTAAGCTCGACTGTAATATTACTGCTAACCCACCTCCTTTCCCTGAAATCCTGGATTTCTGATAGTTATTATATCTAGGAGGGGATTGCTTCATTCAGCCTAACATAGTCATCATGTTGTAGCAAGGTTTCTGTTAGGGCTAGTGGGCTAAGTTTTTTTTATCATTAATTAACTCATTGACTAAGAGGGACTTAGAGGAAATTGGTATAATGTTTACTAACTCATATTTAATTACATCATAATTTTGCTTGTAGTACTGGTAGCAATTACTTTAGGTTTCTGTGTCTCACTTCTTTCACTTAAATTTTGTCCCACTAGCTAAAGGAGCTGCTTGACTACCTCTGTATGGAGTTTGCACCAGGGCTAAAGGGAGCTCAGAGGAGAGTTGTAAACTGCTGCTCTGTGCCCAGGTCCCGTCTCTGGGTTGTCAGGTTCGGCAAGTATCTGACATCGACTTTGCAAGTTTACACACATATTCTACGTTTAGTTTAAGGACCTCTGATCGTCTTCGTCGGGCATCGTTACCGCCTGCGTGAATCACGACTTGACAGAACCTGGATTTACTCTGGGCTAACATCCTAAGGTTTCCTTTGATAAAGGAACTCTGGCCCCTGGATAACACGTGACCGTAGCCGCTGTGAGCTTCACATGCCTGATGTCAGAGGAGCCAATGACCATAGTTGACGGTTCAGCGGGTGTGTTGCTGAAGAACCTTACGAAACGGGAGCTTCGGTAACTGTAAGTTTTTGTGTTTAACACTATGCTTCCTTCCCAATGGTACAAACCCATCCAGAGACTTCTCTGGCTGCTGCATGGGAGGGGCTGGGGTGCTAGCTAATTTAGCCCGCACTATGAACACCAACCTGGCTAGTGGACTTAGTATCCACTGTGCAGAACAGCGCTTCTAACTGTTCTAGCCTGGCCTTCAAATCTAAAATAAGGTTACACTTAACACATCTACCACGACGCATCTTCACTAAAGAAGACAGGATCTTCACTGAACATATGGGACCTGGAGCAGGACAGAGAGGCGAAGGCAGAGGAAGATGTAATGCTAAATGCTAAGCCAAGGCTACGCTGTGTCTTTGTAGATCGAGAGAAAGCATATGAAAGAGTGCCCAGATAGGAACTGTGGTATTGTATAAGGAAGTCTAGAGTGACAGAGAACTATGTTAAAGCAGTGCAGGAGATGTATGAGGGCTGTAAGACAGTGGTGAGGTGTGCTGTAGGGGTGACAGGAGTTCAAGGTAGATATGGGATTACATCAGGGATCAGCTCTGACCCCCTTCCTGTTGCATTGGTGATGGACAGGCTGACAGATGAGGTCAGACAGGAATCACATGTTTGCAGATGATATTGTGATATGTAGCCAGAGCTGGGAGCAGGTGGAGGAGAAGCTAGATAGGTGGAGGTTTGCCCTGAAAAGCAGAGGAATGAAGGTTAGCTGCAGTAAGATTGAGTACATGTGTGTAAATGAGAGGGACCCAAGTGGAAGAGTGAGTTTACAAGGAGAAGATATAAAGAGGTGAAGGATTTTAAGTATCTAGGGTCAACAGTCCAGAGCGTGGAAAAGAAGTGAGTACAGGCAGGTTTGAATGGGTGGAGAAAAGTGTCAGGTGTGATGTGTGATCGAAGAGTTTCAGCTCAAATGAAAGAAAAGATGTACAAAACTGGTGAGACCAGCCATGTTGTTTGACCTAGACACTACAGCACTGAGGAAACAACAGGAAGCAGAGCCCGAGGTAGCAGAGATGAAGATGCTGAGGTTCTCTTTGGGAGTGATCGGGATGGATAGAATCAGGAATGAGTACATCAGAGGGACAGCGCATGTTAAAGATTTGGAGATAAAGTCAGAGAGACCAGACTGAGATAGTTCGGACATGTCCAGAGGAGAGACAGTAAATATATTGGTAGAAGGATGCTCGGTCTAGAGCTGCCAGGAAAGAAGACTAGAGAAAGAAAAAAGATATCAAGGGAGCTAGTGTTAGAGTAGAGCAGGGCTGGTAAACCCCGGTCCTCAATAGCCACAATTCTACCTGGTTTTCAGCTCTTCTTGACCATCTTTTTGCTGATTGGTTGACTCAAGTGACCCCACATCCTGATTGATTGAACACACATGGTTTAGGTAGTTAGCATCAATCAGTCCACAGAGAGCTAGAAATCAGGCAGGGTTGAGGTTCTTGAGGACCAGGGTTGGTCAGCCCTGGAGTAGAAGATGCAGAAGACAGGGTTAGGTAGAGGAAACTGATTCTCTGTGGTGACCCCTGATGGGAAAATCCAGAAAGAACAGAATCTAGCTTTTCTCACATTATCTTTCTAATTACTCAGCATTTTTACATACCAAACTATTATATTAATAAACTTTTTTTTTTACATTTGGAGTCCAGCAGTTGGCCTATATGTTCAAAATGAGGTCCTCATAAGTTCTTCTTATATTTTAAATGTCACTGTTACATTAAAGTAAGATCACACATATATATTCTGTAAACAATCTTCAGTGAAATTTAAGATTTTCTCTGCATCATCAACAGAAAATCCAGCACCAAGCAAATGTGTTTAGACAACAGGCAGCAAAAATGACTTATAAAACAAAACAAAAAAAAACATGTGAAGGCCTGTCAAAGATTCTTGCAGAGTAAAGTTGCCCATTCTCGAAGCTGTATTCTGTTGGAGAGGGGGCATTTTGACAGGTGCTCGATAGAGTTAATTAAGACAGACAAATAATTAGAGTGAATTTAATGGAGATGACTTCACTACACAGAATTTTAGTGGTATTCCCCTGACATTACCCACAACTCATTAATGACTTTAAATTGAAGTTGAGTTTGAAAAAGTCTCAAAGCAACACCTTTAAATTAAATGCTTTGGACTTCTCAAACTGAACAAAAATCATGTGATACAAATGTCTTTGAACTATGGTTTTTACTATTAAATTTAAAAAAAGATAGATTTTTTTTTTGGATCTGCTTCCTCACGTCATCTTTCCAAGGCTTTGATGGATCACTCCTCTCTGTAAACAATAGTGCATTAAGGAGCAAAAGGAGGGAAGAGATTGAATACAGTTCTAGGAGCTGATTACCCCTTATCTTTTTCTTTCTCTGGAGTAAGACAGCACAGCCTACTTGAAATGGATTGTCTTCAGAGGTTAGCAAAGATAGCGTTGAGAAAATATCAAACGCAACAAAACTCACTATGACCAGATAAGCTACAAGATGGAGATTGGAGGTTTGAAAAAAGAAGAGTACCTGAGGAAACAATTTAACAACATTGGTAAAGTCAATAAAAAGCTGTAGAGAAAATGTGAATGCAGCAACACAGTAAATATTCTGAATAACATTTAAAAATGAATTTAAAGAAACAATATCTAATTTACAACGCATTTTAAAATTAATTTTTCAGAGAGCTACAAAAGCTATTTGTTTTTGTGTTTGTAAATGGGTGATTAGTACAATTTCTGTGTAAACTAAATTTCTCCCGCCGACATGATGTCTATAATGTTTGCAAAGCTATCCATCAAACGGCTTTTTTAAACATGAGAGTAATTTTCCTCCTGAAAATATGCAAAGAACTTTAACCCCTTCATGCCTGAATTTATTTCCAATAATATAAAAAAAAGTTTCATCAGTAATTATTCCAATCAAGCTGACACTAAACTAATTGGAATTTGGATAAAATGGTACTTTGCAAATTAGCAACATGTGGTGTGAAGGGATTAAACAAAAAGATCTAAACTGAATACATTTCTCCTGGAATCTGACTAATTTTTTTAAACATCAGTGACAGCTGTTCCATTCTAGAGCAACATTTTGTTTATCTCTGTCAGAATACTGAAGATCTGATGTTATTATTGTTTTTTTTGTTTTTTTTTACCTTTTAATGACTCAGTATTACTGTGATCCATCCTAATGAGAATTATGTGCAATTTAATGTGTTTTTCCAATTTAATTTACATTTTTCAGTTACCATTGCAACATTTTATTCAGGTACTTTTTTCATGCACATTCACAGATTTGATGGCATAGCTAACTAGAAGATGTTCTATTCACATTTTTAAACTGACTTTCAGGTAAAAAAAAAAAAAAAACACATAGCAGAAGGGGAAAGTTTTAAAACCCTGTTGTTTTGCTTACTCACAGATCACTGTCATGTCTACTGCTGGTCATAAACTCAGCCAATATTAACATCTGTAAGACTTCATCATCCAGGATGGTTCAATAGCGGACAAGGTTTAATAAAGGGTTCTCTGGACTTTGTTTTTTGAGACTTGGCTTTCAAAGCCTCTTGAGATAAAACATCATCAATTGAAAAAACTTTGAAAAATCCAGACCACCCTTTTAAAACTTTTTAGGCCATCCTTTGACAGTACAGTTCATAATCCTACAGTTGGGGATTTAAACACATTTTTGACTGTTCTTCATAAAAAAAAATGTCAATACTGGGTTCAGCCCCTCCTGAAGCTGCAGTGATCTACAACAACTACACCCTACATAAAGAATGTCTAAATGTAGTACTTGAGGTTTGGATGAAGACAAAAACTGCCATGCTACATTATTCTTAAATAATCTTGAGTTTGGTAAGAAAACAGAAGTAACACGATTAGAATTGAGACGTGATACTGTCGCCCAACCACAACAACGCAGAACTGAGGTAGCTTGCAAACCAAGAAAGACAACAAGGTGTTTAAAGTTCTAGTCTAATATTTTTTTGATTTCTTGTTTAAGTGTTCCTTGTGGTCTTTATTTTAGTTGTATTTAAGTCCAAATAAAAAAAAAAGGCAGTTGTTCCCTAGATATTCTGAGTTTTGGGCGAAACTATTGGCGTGGAATAAGCCTTCCCCCATTTCCTATCATCTCTCTGTTTTCACGCTCTAGCCTACATCCCCTTACAACCTCAACAGAACATTAGTGTTTCAACAAAAGTAGCGAGCTATATCAGAGCTATCTAGCTTTGAGTCATTTGCCAGCTCAGATGAGAAAAACCAAGACGTACATGGATCCATTCTCCAAGTGGATGTATCAGAATAGAGTGAAGCAGGGAGATTGTGGCCTGCTGACTATAGCACATAGGTCAACTACTGTAGGCTTTTTCAAACAGTATTATTTCGTCTGCTCCTGATTCACAACAATTCGAACAAATAAATACTCAGAAATGCTATTTTCATAATTTTCTTACTAAATGTCCTCTGTCATGAATGAAATACAACAAGAATATGTCAAAGACACCAAAACACAATTTTCATTGGAGTGGGTCTTTAAAAGATTTGGTAAAGCATTTTGTGATGCTGGGTTGAAGCTGACTTTTCCCCAACACTGTAAAGACTGCTGCTTTGCCCTGACAGACAGAAGCTCTGCAGCAATGCTGCTGCACAGTCACAGCAGAGGTGACTCTTCTTATAAAGACAACGGAGTTTGCTTTACTCCGTCTGATATGGCTTCTGACCCTGAAGAACTTTATGTGATGCAGCTCAATGTTTTCGTACTAAACTGTGTCATCTGCACAAGAAAAGGAGGTATCATATGCATGAGTTACATGAGTTCTGTGCTTTAACCATTACAAGTTACCCTCATTTCCTTTTTCTAAGGTAAATATTTTGTCAGTAAATGTAGTTTAGTCTATCTTCATACATTTCAACATATCAATAAATAGCACTGCTCAGCTGTGCAGCACACTAAACATGTATTGTCCTTTTTTTAAGGAGTATTCAATGTTTTGAAGGTTTAATGTGCAACCATGTGAAACCACTAAGGTTAAAGTTATAGATTTGGGTTGCGGATGAAAAAGAACAACTCAAAACATTGGCCTACATAAAGAATGGTTTAAATTTTGCCTTAACAATTTTTGTGCATAAATGTCCTCACAACGCCTATGTTCTTTAGGAAATCAAAAGGTTTGCAGCTGGAAGTTTCAAAGCACACTGAAACAAACTTGAACATACTCAACCCTGGCTTCTGGTGAGCAACTATTTTCCTAAAATGATAATTTAAGGCATAAAAATAACATAACTTGGATACTTATTTGGACAAAAAAGCAGCATTTAATTGTTGTTATTCTGAAAGTGATTTCTCTGTGTCATAATTTACCTTTGTCTCTATTTTTTAAAATGTTTTAGTTGTTAATTGCTGGAAAGTTGAATTTCCCTACATGGGGTTAATAATAATAACCAGTTCATAATATATACCTAACTCTTAGCATTTCAAATGATTTAAGGTCCTTATATTAGAATCTAATGGGAGTTCTGAAAGTTCTAATCTGCCTCACATCCTGCTTCACCTTTTCCTCTTGATTTTAGATTTATCAGCTGTTATTTTAGCAGTTGGTTTAAACCAAATACAATTGAGCACATACATGCCTAATAATATCTGATACAATCCTGAGTATTGCTGTGAGATTGTAGATACAATTTACCTTCCATCAAGAAGCTTTCCAGTCTTAATTAGCTTAGCTCAGAACATTTTATCTGTGCTGGTTTTTGTCCTTCCTCACACAAACAAAACAACATTCTTATTGGGTTTCTCAGCAGCTCCAATGTGACCACTGAAGCTTTTGTGAGCATGTGTGGTTTGTCTCATTTGGGATGGACTGGTAACCTGCCAGTGGAGTCCCTTTTGTAATGACTGCCAGGATGGGCTTCAGCTTCCACTGTAAGCTGAACAAAATGAATCGAGTGCAAAAAGTGAACACGAAACATATCCAATCCAATAGCAAAAAAAAAAAATTCAGACCATTTTCAGCAAGACACTAACAATAGGCACTGGATAATTATCATTGTTGTTTTTATATATAAATACGAACGACAGACAG